>JANVCC010000035.1:7982046-8582046 GCA_025345505.1 Todiramphus chloris collaris | reverse complement strand
GACAATGCTATATAAACTAGCATGAAGAATTCTGTAGAAAATATGTCTTGTCAAAAAGCAACAACAGCAAATACACTTCTTATATCCTGTTCACCCCAGTGGAGCACCAAAACCTAACCTGGATGATTTCTATACCAACACTGCAATGGAGAACTTTCCTACCTTTCCTATAGCTCTTTGAAAAAGAAAATATGCAATCTGTGAAAACATTCAATGATATGTGATGTCAAGATTGTATCTAAGCAATACAAGAAATACCAAGAGTGACTCTGAGTAGGGTCAATACAGCTACATGGCAGAAACTGTGTAGTTATGTCCAGCTTTTCTCTAGAAACACTTTTAGCATATGAAAACCCCAAGATTAGAAGGTAGCATATTAGTGCTACTCAACCAAGTTATCCAAGCACTCTAATGCAAATCTATTAGCTCAAAAAACCCCATCAAACTTCACTGTTTGGCAAACGTGCCTTCCTCTCAATATGAAAGTACAAAGTATTTCTAAATAAGGCCAGAATGAGAAACTACTTATGCTGGTATTATACACCTGCTTACAGATGTATTCAAGTTTTTCTGTGGAAAGATCTGCATTATTTCTCAAACCTACTGTTTCACAGAAGCTTCATATACACCACTGTCTCCAGCTACAGACTCATCAGACACGGCAGCAGACACACAAGTTGTTTTCTCCTCAAGCAGGTGACCAGCTGTTCTTCTCCGCAAGTCAACACCTACAAAAATGAAGAGTGGAAATTAGTCCGAGAGATTAATGGTCAAAAAGAGGGAAGCACATAGCTCAGCAAGTTGTCAAGTCGAAAGCGGTGACCCTTAACTGAGTGTATCACGGAGTAGTTTTGTTCCACATCATTTAACATCCTGAGACTGTACCACTGTTATCACAGAGTATAACCAAACTGATGAACTTGAAAATGTACAACTACTGGTCCTTTCCAGAGATACGGACTCCTATCATCACCGGTATTTGTTGAGCTAGTTATTATCCTTGGTTATCAACCCTCTTACCATGATTTTTAACCCTGGGCTTGCCATGTTCACATTCTACACTGTGGTAGCACTTTGGCTACATGCAACATGCTTTCCTACTGTTTATTAAATATTCAGAAAATAGACAGACACCTTCTCCCCAGTAATATAACTGCTTAGAAATAAAAAATCCCCTCTGGTTTCTTATCATCAAAACCTTTTTACGCTCCACTCTCTTTACTATCAGCTACTACTTTGCTTTAATCTTCAACTGGCATTCACACGCGAGTGTCTCGCAGTGAAGCGGCAGCATTCACAAAGCCCCGTTCTGCAGCACAGCAAGTTGAGGGCCTATGCAGTACTTTCTGCTGCCAAGGGGTGAGGATATTGGTATGCGTTATCATCCCCACCTGAATCATGACTTCACATCTTGTTAAGATGTTTAAAATTTCAGGCCTCAGATTAGATGATTGATTGCTGCATTCGTGCTTTTATTTATGGCAGCAGGAATGCTTTTTCCTTGATGATGAAGTGCTCTTTCCCTTCCCCCCACCATGTGAGGGGTGAAGGTGATGACATGATTTATTGATTACCCTTAGGAATTACCACAGCAGCCTGAATTGACTTTGACAATGACAGAGACTGACTGTGGAAGAACTACATAATATTCCAACTTGGTTTCTGAAAGCACGGAGATGTGCAGAGGAGAAATATCTGTATGGTTCACCTGTGCAGAGAAGCCAGAGACGGAGAAGCAGGTGAGCACTGCACAAGAGCCCAGGCAGCTTATCCCATGAAAACACTAGCTACGCTGTCTTCAGCTCTGCCCATCTACCTCTGAGTTAAGACTCAGCAGCGTGCAGATTTGTAGCCCTGTAAAACTTAAGGGTGTGGGCTGAAATTTCCCATGCAGTTTTTATGCCTCCAGCTGATTTGTTGAAAAACATCCCATTCGGCATCGCGGCAGTTCCAAGAATTAAATGGGAGCAGAAACACTGAACCAACCCCAGGTCTACATCTCCCTGCTGACATACTGAAGCTTCACCATGAGGCCCATTTTACTGTGGGAACTAGAGGTATTGAAGCTTAATTAATTAACACCTGGCTTTCCAAAATGCGAGTGCTTGTTTTGGCAATCTTAATACAGATTAAAAAATAATTTGTATCATATATGTGATCCTGTATGAGGAAGTATCAGCATAAAGTATCATAAGATGATTTTATAGTTTAAAACAATAACTTGTTATAGACTTCAAAGACATTCTGATGCTATCAAGCATAACAGGTCCTCAAAAAAAGCTCCAAAAAGTTAAGACAACCGCATGATGCCTTTGAAAATAATGATCTAAAGAAATAATTTAAAAATAATAATCAGATTCCTCATAGCCCTATGTTTTAGCAAACTCCAAACTATCTTAAATTCAGTTTTCAGACTAGGTGAGAGTAGACAGATTGCAAAGACAGACAGACTGAAAGTTCTTAATTTGGGAAGGATACGCTGATGAAATATGGGCAGGAAAATTGATTAGGTTTTTTTTTTTCCTTTTAGAATATGTCTCCAAAGCAAAGTAGCTACTGTGTTCCAATATATTCAAAAGACAAGGGACAAAATGACCCCCTCGTCCCCAGATCTCCTTCTGTGTGTTTTCACTTTGCACTTCACAGGTTCAGACCATTAGAACAGCAGGTAATTTTTTTTTTGTTTGTTTTTTAATTTCTGCATAGTTGAACAAAGGGGGCATTCCCAGCTTGTACTATGTACACCATACATTTCTCTTCTAGTGCCACATTGTCAGTATTGAAATTATTACAGCACCGCAGTAAGCTAATTAATTAACCAACATATGTTACAATAATTCCTTTTTATATATATAAAGCTAATTTCTCATTAAAATATATGCCAATATCAATATCTTCAGGTACTTTTATTACAAACTGTCAAACGGGACACAAGGGCTTGAGCTTGGCAACAAATCTGGACAATGCACTCTCTAGAGTAGGCTGTATTTAATCGAAAGCACCCTAACTCCTTAGTTAGCCACTTCACTACCAGCTCAGGCCCAGAAATGCATAGCTGGGATGCTACATGCTGATCAGGTTTCCCATAGGGCTGCCAGTGCTCAGCACTAGTGGAAAGCTTGCTTCCTCATTTCTTCTTTGGGAAAACAGAGCTGCTGCGTGACATAAACACATGAATGGTTTGCAACATACTTAATGACACAGACTGACACGAGAAAAAGTCAACAGATGTGCAGAGAAAGCACAACATTCTGTCAACCCTAACAAAAGGCAGCTAAGTCAGTGCTCTAAGACTGAGGACAAGCCATCAGTTCTTGGCAGGTGGGAGTTTTGAAGTTCTGACTCTTTGAAAGGCACTGACAATTTCAGACCAAGTATGTTGCATGGCTTCTGCTGCAGGCTAGAAGAGGAATTCAGCCATCTAGTTAAATGCAACTAGTTAACTAGTTCCTAAGGATACAACTGTACCTCACAGGATTATTCATCCCACCTTCCTTAAAGGGAAGTATGTTTTAGGACAAGATGACTTATCATTTTGGAAGGTATCCACAAACTGCAGGGGAAGCCTAGACTAGGTTAGGAAGTCTCTTCTAACTCAGATAAAAAGCCGAAAGCTACCAAATCCATGTAAAAAAATGAGGAGAGTCTCACTGTAACTTACTTGGCATGTGATAACTCATCTTTCTTAACCCACATAAAAAAATAGACTGCAGATCTTCCAGTGACAGCAGGGCTCCAATAACTAGATAGACATATGCACAAAATTCCTAACTCTTGAGTACAGAAATCTGTTTTACTGAAGATGTTAGTTTATAACTTACTCTTCAGTGAGAAACAACATATTTGATTCCAAGTTACCAAAAACTGTCAAACAGGGTATTTTTTGCTCTATCCCCATACATCCTGATAATAGCTAGGAACATCACCCATCCTCCATGTCTCTAAGATCCAGCTTCATGTTTTTCTTTTATTTTTTCTCCATGACAGAGTCTGCAAAATGTGAACTCTCCTTCTAAGACAGCTATTGAGAAGTGTGGATGGAATCTGGGTGACTGTAGCTCTCTGCTGCCAGAACCAGAAGTTATGTAATGTCCCTCAGAATTACTGATTGCCCGCCACAGCAAATGTATGCTGATCAAGAAATTCTTCAGTTACAGGAGGTACCTTCCCATTCAAGAGCCAGCTCTTGGTTCAAAATTTTCATGTTACATATACGTGTGATAACAGATCTATTTTATTACCTGAACTTCCTTCATGTAGAGAAGGCAGAGGCTGTCTAATGCCTTCATTAAGTTCTTTATCATCTGTAGAAATCTGAGATCCTGCTCTGGCTTCAGAGTCCAATAATATTTGGTTCTCACAGAGACTAATGCCTGCAAAATCACCAAAAAGGTCACAGTCTTCAAAGTCCGTAGTGAGGTGGTGCAGAGGGGAATTTTGAGCTGACGCTGAAAACGCAGCTTCTAAAACCAAAGGGGAGCCTGGAGGGGACAAGGAGGACAGTGAGGATCTGGAAGACAGCGATGTCACAGATTTGGGAGGCTCAGTCAGTTTGGGATGGTCTGCAGCTGAAGGAGAGTCACTGTAACCCAGTCTCCCATGGGAGCTGACCACTTCGTTTTCATGAATAGTAGTGATAGGCCCCGCAGGAATGTAACTGCTTTTTTCTTGCAATATGAAGTCAAGTTTATACTGATAGTCCAAATCTGTTATTTGATCGCCTTGGTTATAGTAGAGATCCGTGGAGCTGAGTGAGTTTAGAGACCCTCTGCTTGATGTGTTCAGAGATCCCCGGCTGGATGCCAGAGATCCCAAACTGCTCCCTGAAGACACAGATAACGTACTGGCTGAGAGGCTGCAAGGAAAGCACAAACATGGACACACTGATGTTACTAAATTAAACCAGCACAAAATGTACAAGGCGAGATAAGACTGCGCCTGTGAAAGATGGAAACTAGAAGGACACATCTCACAGCACAACTCCTTCACATCTGTAAGACAACACACACTCTACATGCACAGTAAATCCAACTACACAAGCATGACAAAGGCCATTAACATGCCATCTTCTCCTGTTAATAACAGGAGATAAGGAGCTCTGCAAAGCCAGAGAAACTGTGTCACTGCTTTGGCTCAGGAGGACTCTGCTGGGTGAAAAACATCAGGAACAATAACTCAAGACAGCCCTTTCTAAACACTTAAAAGACATTTTCTGAATAATAACAGAGCTATCGACTTTAACAGTTTCGTCACTGGGCTGGAAAATGGCTTTTGACAGGACAAAGAGGCTCTCAAAAGTCCAAACATGAGCACAAATATACTTAAAAAAATATTTAAAAGACTCTTTCCCTAACAAGTCACCAATCAAGATACAATTAGTGGGGTCTAGCTGCCTGAACGAGCTAAGCCAGCCTAGATCCCAGGAATAGGATGGTGTCTCTTGTTGTGAGAGGACCTTTATAGAATGCTTAGAAACAGCTTTCCTCTTAAAGCTCCATTTTCATTTCTATGAGAACAGGTAAACACTCTATCAGTGTCTGATTGGCATATCCCACCAGGATATGCAAGAAAATCCAGGATTTTCTTGATAAATATAATGGAAAGATGGTTTGGTAGGCCAGGGTAACAATCCAGAATCGAAAGGAACTCTTCCCTAGAACCAGTTATATATACCATTAATATTAGAAAGCCCATCAGACCAATGAGTTTGAGTTCACAGTTGCTGTAACTGATGACTTTTTTGTTATCACTAAGAACTGCATAAACCCAGAGTCAGATTTTGAATCAATGACTGCCAGGAAAAAAGGTATCCCGAGGATACATTTCTGCCTACAGAAAGCAAAAGTCACTGTTGAAGAATAAAACCAGTATCAACTGTTCATATAAGTATTTACATGTATACATATACTCATTAAGCCTCTCCAGTTATTACATAGAATTTTTTTCTATTTATGGATAAAGTTCTAATAACGCATTTTAGACACAACTCTGAGAAACATTTTGGTCTCCTCAATGACAGGATTTTGAGGATATGACCAATTAGGGAATTCCTATTTCATTTATTTATTTACCCTGAAGCAAAATAGTGTCTGCCTGCTCAGTTACAGAAGCTGTGCAAAAAATCCATTCAATCCAGTCCCGAGTGCTGACTGAAATTATACAGGTACATCAGGTGTGCGTGGTGGCAAAATGCTGGAAGCTATTACACTTGTATTTTCTTACTTAAATATTAAAAAAATTTTGTTCAGCTTCCAGCTAAGAGAAAAACCTAAGAATGAAGCCGAGGCATCCAGGACCACTAGACTGTTGCTGAAAACATGGCTTACATTATGCAGAACAATCTCACCTCCTAAGCTGCGAATGCAAATAAGTGGTTAACTTCGTAGTTTCTTCGAGCTTCTGTACCAGCTCTTTTCTTCTCTCCTCCAATTTCAACCTGGAAAAAAGAGGTACAGGAAAAAGAGGTATAGGAAAGTGTTACAAAATAATCTGGAGGCTAAAATACTTTATAGATATGACAAAGACAGAGAAGATCCCTCATATATTCATCTGGTTGCCAACTCTGAAAATCCAAGAGACTGTGGTAGCTCTCAGTCTAAAATGAGTCTTAACCATGTCAGCAGTGACTTTACCTGCAGAGCACCAAGCACTGCAGCACACCTGCTGAGCGTATGAGCGAGCAGGGTGTTGGTGCCTTCACGCTGTACCGAGGGGAACGTGCGCACAATAACAGAGTTACTGGGAAAACAGCTGCAACCTCAGGAAAAGAAATTCTACACTAATGCAGTTTTCAAAAGCTGTGCTGCTTTTAAAAAAAAAGCTGCAGACTGCCTTCTCAATTTTGTTCCAGAAAAAAAAAAAAACAAAGAAAGAAACAAAGAAACCCAAAGCCCACTAATACCAGTGTTAGTTCTGATAATGCAAGAACTTGGGGTAGCACTGCAGGATGTTTAAAATTAAAGCACTTCCTTTGATTTCAAAGGCTTCATATAGAGAGCGAGCACAATGAATCATAGCAGCATTCAAGCACAAGGATCTGAGGTGCTGGACCGTATTTAGGAGTCCTCTGTAAAGATTTCTACATCCCTAATAGTTTTGTCATCATCTCAGAGCCATGCAGCATTGTGATGCTTATTATCAAGGTTCATCTTTATGAAAAAGCAGAATTTGTTGCCTCCTGCACAAACAGTCCACGAACGGTGGACCTCTCCCATTCCTTTTGGCTGGCTGCTAGCAGAAGGGATGCACTAACCAGTACAGTGATTTTTAACTGTTCTAGTTGCCTTTTATCACTCCATTTACAACACAGAATAAATTCCTTTCTCTCAGCGGATTCAGCTAAAATCCTCCTGTAGCTGTGGATTAGTATATGCTCCTCTAGCCCTTGCTCAGTCAACTGATACATGCCACAAGTTCTCAAGTAACTAATCTGAGACACAAGAAAGTACCTCCCCTCCTTAAAAAAAAAAAAGTAAAAAACCAAAAGTTGATGCTCATTCTCAGAAACCTTCCTTCGGCATTTCTGGCATCTGCAAGATGTATAAATTAAAATCCAAATGCAGAGAACACTTTAAAGGACAAAACCCCCCAAATCAACCGTTGCTTTCTTATGCAAACTGAATGAAATACTCAGGAGTTCCCAGAATTCACTCTTTGAGTGTCAGATACCAGTAAAAAGACATTAAGTCCTCAATTCAGCAAAGCATGAAAAGCACTTGCTTATACCCATGCTTATTCAGCGAGCAAATCCGGGTTATGCAAAGGTGAATAAGTTACCCCGAGGTCAGCCAGGGTGTGAACTTCCACTCCACTGCGTGCTGCCTCTGCTCTTACACCGCAACAATGCGCTCATCTGCCAGTACCTGCAAAGACTGTTAAAAGCATACACAGTACTGCATTCTTTGCCCGGGAAGACACATGCCCCGGTTTCCAACCCAAGAATTTTGCTCATCTATGGTATCAGACACTCTTTCCTACCTTTTTACTATTTATCAATGCCTTCTGTCTTCTTTTAATGCCTAATCTAGCCTGCTTTTCGCAAGCAAGAGTGCTCTTCACTAGCTCTTTTGTGGATTTTCAATAGTGAACTATCATCTTCAAGGAAGAGGCACAAAAATTGCTGTATGTGTTCAAGTACTAATGGGAAAAGGCAAAAAAGAAAATTAAAAGCTTAGGAACTTCTCTGACTGGACTCCTCAGAACAGAATGTGTTGTTCCACTGAATTTCTACCATTACAACTAAGAAGATTGGGCTTTTTTCTCCAAAGGACAAGCAAAAGTTTTTTTTCCCTTTAGTATTTCAAGCAGGTTGATAAAAAGTCATTTGTCACATATAAATTACATCCCCTCCCCCCCCCCCCAATTCTTTCCTGGGTGTAATTTGATTTACTAGTAATTAAAGAAGTAGTGTTAATACTTGTAGGTAAAATTCAGAAAGATATTAGTGACATCACAAACACAATTTATCTGATGCAATCGCTCCTGGAAGTTAGAAGACACGCAGGAAAAGATTCCATTATCTTACAAATTGAGATTCAAAGACTTATTTCTCTTCCTACATCAGACCAAATTAAAAACCGAGCAACCACGCAAACAACCAACAGCATTCAAATAGCAAACCTTCCTCCTTTACAGCATACGCAGGAACTTCAACATCCCCAAAAACATGTGAACAGCTAAACAACCATCTTGTGATCTATTCTGACTGACATGGGCCTCTCTCAATCTCTCTGGTTTGCATCCCTCCAAATTAACCTATTGCAAAAGCAACTTGAGTGTTAGCGAGACCTCTTGCTCCAGTGTTGATCTTACATTTTAAAACTACTGGAGAGGGCATAGAATCTTAAAAAAAACCCAACCAACCAAACCAAAACCAAACCCAAACATAAAAAAGATCAAGTGCACATACCTCGCCTTTCAATGCAAAGTTACACAGACACATTTGTTTATGACAGGCACAAGGGCAGGGGCCAGTTTTGCAGGCAAGAGCACAATCAAGTAGCTAAATCATGCATCTGTTTAAATGCCCGTGATTAGTCAGAAGCTTTTGCCAAGGACTAAAGCAGTAATGGAATCTCCCCGACATGAATGCAGAGGGAAGAATGTAGCAAATAGTTTTCAACAGTTTCACAATCCAGTTATTTCTAGAGAGTTGCTGGAAGGCTTCTTAAAGCAGTCAAGAGCATGCCCTGTCTCTGCTTTTTTGAAGCTGATATGTTGTGATTTATACCCTCCTTCTGTAAATTGATTCTGAGTACATCTACTAGTGGCAATTTTCAGCATCCTACTTCAAAATAACCCAGGGCTATGCCATAATGCTTTTGTTTGAAGTCAGAGCAAGTCTTTTATTTCTTCCTCCTTTAGAAAACAAAACAAAATAAAACACACACACACCCCCCATCAAACAACCACCAACAAAAAAACCCAAACCAAACCAAACACAACAAACCGCAAAACAAAACCCCAAAAAACCCACAGCAAAAACCAAACAAAAAACTCTCATGTTATGAGATGTTAAGATGCAATCCATAGCTTCTTACACTGTTGCTTCCTTATCAGTACCTGTGAAAACACCGAATGCAACAACAGTGCAGCACTTTGAAGATGGTATGGCTCCTCCACTGCTAATGGAGAGAAGAATCTTCCTCATCTCCAAGAATCAAAATGCTGATGGTTGATCTGATACAATTAAATGCATCCTTTTCTCAAAGTAACATTTCAGGAAAAGTTTCACCATCTGAATCCTTCTACAGAATGAAGATTTTCTTTATTAGCAGACACATAAGAACTAAAAAAATAGCCTGATGTGAAAGAATTTATCTGCTCTCAAGTCATCAAGGCAGACAGTTTTAATATCGTAAACGGCTGCAGGTAGAAATTCACTGGAGATTCCCTGGAACAGCAAAACAAGCAAACCAGAAGCCACCATAAATGCTACCTTAATGAGCAGGGTATGACATGAAACCTTACAGTAACCTAAGGAAAAAAAAAAAAAAAGAAATCCCACATTCTCAGGATTAAAAACCAAATGGAGAAAAATTTGAAGAAAATGGGGAGCTCTAACAACTGTGTCACTATACATTGAAAAAAGATCTGCTGTTTCTTTTCTTCTTTACAGTGGGAGACAATTTTACTCACCCTTAGACTCCAAGTTTGGCACCTGATGTGTATGGGAAAACAGCCAGGTGCAAAATTTTCTTTGACACCAAAAAAACCCAAATCCAAAACACAAGACTAGGAAACTGGCTGCCTGTTTACAGCATGAGTCTAAATGTAGCTATTACAACAGCATACTATCCAAATCCTAGATTCAAATTATTTGTGAATGTGAGTTCATTATTGACCCGGTATTATCCATTCATTACTGGAAGTGTGAAAGCAAGGGATCCATGGTACTTTAGATACTAATAACACAGACAGGAAACTTCTCCTGTAAAAATATAGTCCCAGTAGGACATAACCCTTCTTCTAAACCATGCGTGAATTACCAAATAACGCAGCTTCTAAAGCAGACATGTATGTTTAAAAATCATGCTTAATACACAGATACGTACTTTTTAAGCAAAAAAAAAAAGTTTCCTCACTACTTAGCTACGATTTCAGAGCCAGCTTCTAAAGGCAGTAACAGGAACTCTGCCACTGAGTGAAGCTGCAGTAACAGCAGGGGTCTCCTAGCAGAGGGAAGTGGGAAAGGCTTACAGTGCTGACTGTGTTAGCTCGCTAAGGCACGCCGCGCTGATACGCGCAATGACATTTTGGGGTTTATTGCATTGTGTGTGGGCTAGAGCTGCCCAGAAATGTATTTCCACTTGCAGCTGATGAAAAGTCCATTTGTGACAGTCACCCTTCATTTTCTTGAACTCTGAATCTGGCTAAACCAATTTATTGTGGGAGTTGCTTTGGTTACCAGTTAGGTAGCAGCAAGTTAGGAAAGTTTTGCAGCACTTAAACCTCTCCTCTGAACTTTTTTTTCTCCTCCCCCCCCCCCTTGGGTTGCATTTTTCTATGTAATAAAACTCACAATGAAAGGCTTCAGATGTTGCAACAATCAAGATAATCTTTGTAACCTGAGTTCAAATAGTTTACAGCTATTATCAGAAAGGAGTGAATGATGTATTGCCCTCCTGCTGGTATGCTGACATTCCTCAGTTATTTAACATCTGTCACAGGCATTTTCATGCTGGTAACAAACGCAGAGGGACTGATATTGCAGAGCACATACAGGGTGTTCACATTCTCTCACAGTACAGAAGACTTCTTTGTGTTTCTGCCCAGTGAGCTAATAACAGATTTAATTAAGATCTACATAGAACAGTTACTGAAGGAAAACAGCCCATCAAGGCATAGTTCAGGGTCTGTGATGAGTACAAAGGTTAGATTGCAGAAAGCAGCATTTAATACTAGAAAAAGACAGCCCCTTACCTTTCAGCAAGTGCTTGACTGGGTGTGCTTTTTACAGACAGCAGCTCTTCTTCAAGCCTCTTCCTTTCTGCTTCTAGCTGCTCTAGCTCATCTTGAGTACGTTTGCGTGGCGTAATAAACTGGAGCTCCTTTAAAAGCTCTTCTTTTTCGTTCATTAACATCAGTTTTTCCTTTTCAACATCCAGTGCCCCAGGCCAGGCTTCACTATCTAGCTTAGAGAGTTCAATCTTCAGGTTAGCCATGCTAAAATAAAACACAGCAAATTTGTCTGAGCCCAGCATAGCACACAACTCCCAGGTTCTCACTCTCAAGTGAGAAGTGATACGTTACTTTGAAAGGTATCAGGATACAACAACGTTTTCTACTCAAAGCCACACTTGTAATTAGTTTTGCTTCCAAAGAATGCAGACTATGCCAGAAAAGCAAGCCACCTATTCAGGCTGACAGCAATATGCATACGCATTAAAAATTAGTTGCTCCCGTTCCAACGCCAAGTTGAAGTCATAACACTAATAAAAGCTTTATTCATAGTGATCTGTCTGGTAACATAGTAGAGGCACCGTGCTTTCCTCATTGAGGAGTACGATGGATTTCTCCCCAGCTGTCAGGAGCCTGACTGATCCTCAGAAACACCAACGACTGTGGTGAAACAACGCGCACCAGAGCAAGGTGCTCACTTCAGCAACATCTCTGCAGATCTTAAAAGGCAGAAGCATTGCTCTTCTATACAATTAAAATAAAAGGTTAAATGACAGCAGCTACCTAAAGAGAAAGGAGATTATCAACTCAAAAGTTTGAGTTTGTGCAACTGCTGTTCCCATTGCAGGTGTCAAATCCCAGAGATAAGACACCCAAGACTCGGTTATCTGTACCTGTTGTGCAGATACACCCATATAACGGGAGCAGAAACTTCCCTACGTTATTATCATCCTATAGCTCAGTCCTGATCAAGACAGGTTATTTCCAGTGTACAGTCTCCATAACCATTCTGTCTATGGGCTCAGCAGCTTAGCTTAAGAAGCGCAGGTCTTGCAATAAAGGTCCATTTGTCCACTGGGAAAGCCTTAAAAATTCCCATTAGAGGTGCCACATATCTAATAAGATGGCAACTTGCAGTCACTTCCAGCCTTAGCCACACCTGAAACAGATGCATAGCTAAATATATGGAAGCTTTGAACTATGTTACTGCTCCTGGCTTTCTGCACCTCTTTCTTGTAGGCTGGGAAAAAGGCAGAGGAAGAAGTCAAAATAGAATGATGCTCCCATACAATCTAGGGCAAGAGGAACTGAGCAGTTTACTTGTGTCTAACAATGACAGTTACAAACATCTAAGTCAGCTGAACAACTGGTACAAGTCTGTGCAACTGCAACGTCACCAGGCTCTACCTGAGGTGCTGACCCACGCCATACTTCAGAAATAATCAGAGATAACTGGGTGCATATAATCTTTCTGCAGTTCTGACAGATTTCTGGGAGAACATTTTTCTTCTTTCCAGTTTGCCTTCTATGATTAACAAAACTAATAATATCATGCTTATTTTGCATCTACATGATTAATTTTACAGTACATCAAGTCATTTATTTATGGTCTAAGTTAGGAATAGTTGTTGTTGACTAACTATCCCATGGCTTATATTAGAACCTTATGAAGAATCACTTCCTTTTCTTTTTCCATAGGTAACATTTTCTTTTCATCTGCACCTCAGTGAAAAAACCAACAGCTTCAAAAATGAACACCCATACTCTCACCAAACCCCTGCAACAACAACTTTGATGCAATGTATTTTTACAGAAAAAACAACAGCGTCAAATAAACAGAAACACTATCAGCAGTGCTACCAAATGGTGGCATGAAAGGAAATGAAGCATTTCAACATCTTTTGCAGATGTTACATGTATCATTTATATTCAGCAGTCCTTCAGAGGGGCAGTGCTCAGAGGGAAAACAACCAAATTATTTCAGATGGATAATGAAACGTTAGGATTTCATCTCCAGGTCACTGGTTCTAGCTAACCTTGTTCTGAAAGTAGCTGCGACTGACAGCTGCTTAATGGGTTATGGGATGGGATGGTGGTCTCCAAACAGTTCTTTCACTTCCTCTGCTATAGACAACCCTCTGCTACTGTACTTTTTTCAGATGCCTCCTCAGACAGGCAAAGGAATAGGTGAAAAAAACTGAACTGGTCTCACTCTTCTCAGGAAGCTGTTGCTCAACAGGTCAACAAAGAATGTTACCAAATTCCTCCTCTTCAAGGCGTTCTGCTGGCTAAGCAAGGTAAAATATGCAGCCTACAAAATTCTCTGATAGTTTTCAAGCAGAAAAGTTCTTCTCTGTTATTTTAACACAAAACAACTAAGATTTTACACACTAAATATTTTAGAAAAGATGGCCAATACTTATTAAAAGACAATGATGATTACAAAGGCCATAATAATTAGGGGGGTTGTAAGTGGGTACTGAACTTTATGTGCCAACTGGCATGTATCCTCACTATTCCAAGATACATACACTTTATTAAGTTCACCCTGTAGCCACTGATAAAACCAGTATGTGCAAACACTTTAAAGACTTTAATGGTGTCTTCAAGGCATATGATTTTCCTATTTAAAGCTGAAAGGAATATTCATTACTGGGCAGTTTCCAGGCAAAATTGAATAAAGATACCATTTAAAAGGAGATAATTTAACCTCGAAACACACTGATGTTACATAGAACAAATAGTTATGCAAAGGTAAGTAAGTGAGCTGCTGAAATTTTTACCCACATTCTTGGTTGACTAATTTGTGAGAAAGTAAGATCTTGTGCTTCAGTGTTCCATATTCTGAACACTGTACTGTTTAGGTCTTTTTTTTTAATTTATTTTAGGTAGAAATGGTAAAGTAACTTAAAGTAACATTTTTTTTGCTCCTACAAAGGAGAGACAAAACACAGTGCTGGGACTTCTTGGTACCAAAACCACAGTCAAAGCAGAGGATGATCTGGTTTTGGATCAATCACGCCTGAGGAAAAAAATGCCATTTATCTGCATCTAAAACACCACTTGATAATTAATATTATATACATGATGGTGCTGAGCCCAAATCATATATGTTCAATACTGAACAAACACAATAGCCTTACCACTCTGATGAATGCATCGATTATATAATAAAGTTTTATGATCCGTAATAAGGACATGAAGGATTATTGTTGTTACCAGCAAGGATAGTAGCTACAACTTTGTATGAGAGTATCTCTGATATTAGGGGAAGGGAAAAAAAAAACCCCAAAACATTTGGTTGTTCAACCTTCTGCCTTTAAAACATAAATACAAAATATGTCTTTAGTTGGTGCTTATACGCTGCAATTTTTTTCTTCCTAGTTTTCTACCTGACAATACCACAGTATATGCCAATGGAAATAATACTTAATTCTCATTAAAGAGATATTCAAATCAATTAAATGGCATTTTAGAGACAGTTAGCACCTGGGGGAAAGTGTTACTTATTTATTTGATTGCCTTGTCTAGCTCTTTGTAGTAAAAAAAGCAACTTTGGATGTGGGATAACTTTTTAGATTTCTGTTCCCCTTACATTCCAAAGGATCTCTGCAAAAAATCCGAAGCTGTTAAGGTTTCTCAATAACTGACACCTAATTTTGTGAAAAGTATTAGAAAATAATACAATATACTGCATTATTAATGGAGAGATATCCCCCCCCACACTTTTTTTAATATAGTGAATTTTCCCCCAGTATTATGCAGCACTTCTGGTGCCCCAGAAAACACGCCATTGTCATCGCAAATGTTCTGCTTTTTGATGCCCATTCTTCAGTGCTGTGGCAATTCATCACAATGGCACCGCTTTCATGAGCAACCACTGCAGAACTTAATTTGAAAGGCATTCCACATTCATCAGTGGAGCAGTTCCTGATGTCTTTTCTCCTCAGGTTAAACTCATTAAAAAAAACCAACCTCATAGTGATAACAAGTATTTAAATTATCCCAAGTCCCAGGGTAAGTAATTAAGCCTACTAAATCTGCACTGGAAGTCTGAAGCAACTCTAAAATTGAAGAGCCTTCAGTGGCACAGTAAACTGAAACGATGATCCCAAAGAAGGATATAATGAACATAAATAACCTGGCACCTCATTCCATCGAGGAGCAGGCTCGTTCTATTCCCTGAATCCTGGAGCTGCCATTAATTTATCACTGTCCGCATTTACTTTCTTAACACATTCAACTTGGCATCCAAGGTAAAACCTAGCGTCCAAAAGCCCCGGCTGCTCCTGCACGAAGCCTGCTGAAGGCAGAGGGAGGCTGTGCAGGGCTGCGCAGCCTGGGAGAGCCGCTCAGTAGAGGGCGCTGCGAGCTCAGCGGCAGCGCTGCGGCGGCACCTGCCCGCCTCTCGGCCGGGGCTCCGCAAACCTGCGAGCGCAATCACCTTCTCTTCGCCTCTTCGTACTGCAGGCTCAGCCTCACCTTCTCCGCTAAATTTAATCTACTTCTTGCTCCAACCTGTTCAGGAAAAAAGAAAAAAAAAAAAGGGGGATAAAACCTATGCACAGGCTAGAAAATGTATAGATTTCCAAAAATACACCCCCACCCACCTGAAGCCACAGGCTTGCTGTTAAATGCCTAGTTAAGGATCTACTCGCACGTACAAAGCAGTGTTGTGTTCTTCTGATACAGCTCATCTACTTTTAACTACTGTACCAGCAACTGCCTACATTTCATCACCGTAAAACAAGAGCATTTTCAAAGAAGTCTTGCAACGATTGCACCCAAAATATTTATCTCCCGCTTTGAACTCCACTGAACTCAGAATTTAGAACTGAGCTAGTGCATTTCAAAGTAAGACTTCAATAAAATTGCTACATAACATGAGCTTAGCTCTTTGGAAAACCTTGTACAGGCTCTTCTTATAAACTGAGCTCACAGAACTTCAAAGAAGGCACCAAAATTGAGCACAGCTCTCTGTGTATGTAAAATACACAATCAGTGAAACAGAGAAGGTTCTAATGAGTCACTGAGAAAGTATTTCCCCTAACAGTTTTTCAACTGCATGAAATGAAATTGCCCATTTAAATTCTGAGCTCTTGGTTCTGAAAATTAAAAAACCAACTTCATACTGAATTAAGTCTGTAAGGAGAAACATATCCTATAGACAGATGCAAAAAGTACTACTGACTTACGTTGATCTTCACTGTACTGGAAATACTTGATTAAATCAGACTGTCATAAACACTTCATGCCAAACATATAAATTTCATCTGAATCTTGATTTAAAATTTACAGGGAAAACATCAGATAACTGACTCCAAGTAATTCTCTCAAACACACCTATCAGCAACAGTATACAGCCATTTGATTCCAATTCCAGCAGCTGCAGCATTCTGATTCAATTTCTTTTTACATTTGACAAAATAGAAAAGCAGCTCACCTCACCAGAAATGTCAGTCTGAGACCCTGCATCCAGAGTTTGCCTAGAAAAACACAGCTGGGAATTTACAGAGCTGGAATTCAGGTCTGCTCCAGACGTCCCAATGGTCTGGTCGAGATTGAATTTCTCTCTCAGCTTTGCAAGACTCTGTACAGGAAACAGAGAAGGAGGTAGTGTTAAAGTTCCTTTGCACTTTACCATGTTTATACCAGTTTATCTCCAAAAGTTCTTTACATAAGAGACTCAGTATAAAAATCCTGAGTTTACTTTATATTAAGGAAACGATCCTTTTATTTGACCAGTTGACAGGTGACACAAAGGGTGACCAACACCTGTGGTCATGTGGTTTTGTGTCTCTCTTGGTTTTGGGTTGTTTTGGGGTTTTTTGTGTTTGGTCTTTTGTTTAGTTCAGGGTTTGTGTGTTTTGTTGTTTTGGTTGGTTGGGTTTTGTTGGCTTTGGTTTTTTTGTGGGGTGGGTTGTGTGTGTGTGTTTTAACTTGACAACCAATTAAACATTTGGCTGATTAAAGAAAAAAAGAGATCTGCTTTCAAAATAGGGCAATTTAGACTTGGAAAACTCTGATTGATTTAGAAAATGACTGTGCATCTCAAACACATCTCTCAATTTTGTCCACTTAGTATTTTGAATTGTGGTTTAGAAGTAACACGTGCACTGTACCTTACATACAAGCTCAGAAATGTACATTCTCTGTCTGACCTAGAGCAGGTTTTTGAACTAGGAACACCACAGGCTTCAGTTTCCACACCTGAAAATTGATTTTAATACTAGTCTGGCTCAAAGAATTTTGAGATTTCAAGAATCTCTTAAAGTATAAAGTGGAAAAGTATCATCAGGAAAGTGAGTCATGTTAAAACATATCCACACAAAGCTTGTCAGCCGTTCAAAATACCTTCATTAAATCTTGTTTTTCTCTCTCCCCTGAACTTATCGCCTTTCTGATGGACTTCAGTTCACTCAGGATGGCTTTGGCCTCACACAGTTCATACCCGCTCTGGCCTCCAGACATTTTTTGGTCAATTCTATGCAAAAAGAGAATATTAATAAGAATATTCTTATATATTCTTGTAAGAATAAGATAAAGAAAATAAGGCTAATATCTCTGCTGTTATACTTCAGGCAGAAGCTCAGTTAGAAAGCAGAAGGAAAGGAGATGAGAGATATCATTTCCTGTAACAGTCATGCAAAGAATAAAGAGGACACTGAAGTCTCCATTAAAATACCTACTATTGAATCCTTGGCAAAAATGTCAATCTCTCCAACACGTACGCAGTCAATGGCTTTTGCCAGCATCGGGAAATTTTACAGAAAAATCCTTCTGTTGGCTTTCAAACCACCTCAGCTGAACTGCTGGGGCCTCACCAAAGGCAGGAACTCCACAAACTATTTTAGTCAATCCAGTTTTAAAGACGTAAGGGGCACTGAGCACGGACGACTCCTGCCCATGCTACCAGAAGTAACAGCATTATTGCTGACAACACCCTCAGAATTCCCATCCTTACCACAACTCTGCAGCACGGAAGCTGGTTTTGGGTACACCTGTCATAATATTAACTGTTTGTGAATTCATTATTAGCAGTACTCCTCTGCCCAGACCCACATCACGCCATGGGCAGACAGGCAAGCTTCTTGGTACTAATCAGCCTTGCAGAGAAGAAACATAACCAGCACCAGTCTTGTCTCAGCTTCTCTCTGGTTCACCCTAATCCCAGGCATTAACTGTCTGGAACAGTTGTTCTGCTCAGCCAGTCACCAGGTTCTCTTTATTCACAAAATCTCTAGATAATTAATACCATATGTCATACACTGGACAACTTATTAAATTCCTGGACTATCAATGATTTTAAAAACCGTAACTTGAAAATAAAAAAACGAAAAGCCCCTAAGCTTAAGAGATAAAATGTTATTTCATTCTAGCATTTCCACATTTATTTCAAGAAGTACAGTTTGTAAACACATTTCTCCCATCTCTCGTTTAACTGAATATTTCATGGCATCACAAAAATGACTGCAGCCATACTTTGCAAAATTAAAACCAACAGTCATCTTCACAAAAGTCAGATGTTTACTAGAGAATACATTCTTTCATAAATCAATTTGTTTTCTGTTTATATCATCATTCATCATCTTTGCTGGAAGACCGTAACCTTGTGAGCGAGGAATGAACATTTTAATAATCTCGAGCATTCTCTGCAAGAACAGCAACTTGCACAAAACACCTGTAACTGTATTTTTTTTTTTCCCCTATTTCATGCACCAAGATACCAAGGTTCTAAAGCAGTCTTTAAAGCTGTGAGCATGCCTGTTCACCTTTCTCCATGCTTCAGTTTTTGTACAAACTAGAACTGCATTTGTGTAACAAAATTACGTATGTGACTCGGCACTCAAGATGCCTATTCAAGGATACATTTTATTTCAGCTTGAAAGTTCCTCAGACTCTTTCATAGGTAGGCTCTCTACTGTCTGACAATACTCAATTTCTGGTAACTTATCAGGTTGCTAAGGTCAAATAGATACAGGATATACCAACAACTGGGATCATGATTGAACAGTTGGGTAATATACCATATGCTGCCCAGTAATACGACGTGCCACATTCAAATCACAACTGCTTTATTCTCTATATAATCAAGATGGACAAGAAGGATCTCTGACATGTAAGATATTCCATCTTCCTGTTTTAAATTAATGGGATTAGTACTGTTTGAAAGTGGCTGGCTGAATTTTAAAAACAAACGCCCATTGTGTTTCTGTGGAATGCTGTTGACAGTTTCTGAAACATGCTTTGGATTCCTATCAAAATGGTTTGTGAGCAAGCTGCTTAAAAACAATACTTCATTGTTGAATTAATATAATAAAACCAGCATGATTGGCTAACCTTTAATCCTGGGACAGCAGCATGAGTTTTTATCACCTTAAGCTTTGGAATCAATGTGTCTTTCTTTCTTCTATATTTTGCTTCAAATGAAATCTGATTTATGGTTAAATAAATTCAATCAAGCATCCTTTTCTCCCTTCACTCCTTGCTAGTCTTTATATTTTTGAATAATAAGCAACTCTCACATTTCTGTTTTTATCAAAATGGAGGAGGATAGAAACTTGATTGGCATCTCCTAAGGTGCTGAGGGTTTTCAGTTCCAAACTGACTACCAACTCCTCATAGCAGAAAAACATTTTTTGTCCATTTTGACATGTCTCTAATTATAATCGACCATTTCCTGGACCAGAATTTGTTTCTCCCACTTAAAAAAAACCCCAACAACCTACCGTATAGAACTGATCTATTAAAATACAGAGGCAGTAGCCTACAAGATGTTTTGGTTAGAACTGGGAAATGAACTCCAGTCTCCCAGCTCCAAACACAGATGCTCTGTCATCATTTGCAAATCACTTCTCTGCATTTTAGTACTCTACCTAGGAGTTGGAAATGCACTTCCCTTCTTTCACCTTTTGTCCATCTTCCCTATATATTCTGCAAGTGCTCCAGGATAGAGATTATTACTTATCTGGCAGTACTATGCCATACACAGGAGGTCCTGAGAAAAAGGGTAAATGAATCCAGAGAATATTATGTTAACGCTGCAGCATTGTTTCTGCTACTGGAACTGGTGTACTAAGGGCACAGAGCTCAGCATTTTATTGTGTAAATGTATCCTTAATGTACGGGCACATACCACAATACAGAAAACAACGAGCATTAATAAATTTCTGTTCACATTAGTCAAGAAAACACACTTGTTAGTAAGGTTTCCCCTGCAGCAAGCTCTCTGTGGTGACAGCTCCAGTAATGTTTAATAATTTAGGGCACAACTTTATAAGTCAGGAGCAGCAGGGAGTGCTCAGATTTAAAAAAAAAATAAAAAAAAAATTCAAATCTTTCCCTAATAATCCAACTTGTTGAATACCCAGAATGCTCACTCAGTTCTGCATCAGCCCGTTGGACACCAGGCATTCCAGCAACTGGAACAAAGAAAGTCAGGTCTCTAATCCTCAAATTGTCACTCATTTCAAACTCTGCACAGTTGTGCACCATTTATACTTCTGAGAACAGCTCTCTCTCTCTTCTGAGCTCAGAGGTAGGGAAGAAGGGAGGACAGACCTAATTACTTCTTCAAATGCTAAAAAAAAGTTTTTAAAACGGGACATGCATAGCAGCTAAATACTTCCTCAGAACCTTTAACCACTGTCCCCTCTTTCTACCTCTCTGCAATACAAGCTACCTCATGGGGCAAAAAATAAAATAAAATAAAAGCAGGGGGAACAGATTTCCCATGTTAACACTTGCACAACAGGTTTGCCATTTCTACAGATTTCCTGCTTCCGAACCACAACAAAAAGAGTTACTAGATTCTCATTTTTCCCTCCAAATAATTCCCTCACGTAAGATGGATTCAATTCCACACTAAAAAAGGAATCAATTTCAACTATTTTCTTTTACTCACTGTTGCAGTGTTTCAAAGCCCTGCTCCTTGTACAGCAGCTCTTGCTTCATCTGAGAGAGTTCCCTCTTCAGCTTCTTAACCTTGGGTGTTAAATCAAAGCAAGAGTTAGAAAATTCCTCTTGTTAAATGGCATAACTCATGGCTTTGAACAATTAATGTATTCTCCACATCAGATGAGACAAAAAGAGAGAGTAAATTGCCCCACTGACACATATTAAAAACAAAAGGATCTGTTCTCTTCGTTGTCTATGGGCAACGTGCTTTAGTATTAAAGGGACACAAACAGATTAAATCACATTCCTTATTTGTATCGATACCACACTGTGTTATTAAACCTGAGAGAACTTTAACAAGTAATTTACTTCTCACTTGTTAAGCATGCATTTCAACTGTCCTACAGGGACATGCCTGTTTATTTTTAGGCTTATTATATTTTCACTGTTTCATTCCAGGAAGCTCTCGAGTCATTTGCACTGTAAAAAGACACAGTGTAGGCTCCCCTCCTCACCACCTGCCTCCCCCCTTATGAGCCATCCTTTCTTACAAACCTTTACAGACACTAGATCCCTAAATATATAATTCACATTCATTTAATTCAAAAGATAACCATCAATAAACACATTTGGATTGCAAATACGTGTCCATTTATTAGAAATGTTCTTGGCAAAACACTCCCTACTTCCCTTACATTTGCATACTCAATTGCTTTTTAATCTTAGTATTGCTATTTCAGATGTTACCAGATAAGAGTACACACAAAGTATTTATGAATCAAGATTAAAAAAAATGAAATGGAGTATTTTTTATTATGTCACACTTTTCAAATATACTAAAAGTTTCTGGATCACCTATAAGGGAGTATATTTTAGCAAAATATTACAGTTACTCCTCAGAATACATTTAGAGACAGAAATGCCTTCTTGACATGCGGAGTCCCAAATTTTTTGTATTTATACATCTCTAGTTGGCTCATTTGCACTCTATGCACTAGCCAGATATTGTTAGGCTTTTTAACTTTCCAGTTAAGGTGACAAAAGGAAAGGCCTGCTGGAAGTCCCTTGCTCTCACCTAGCACTGTGAAATTCTTGCTCGTTTTCATATAGCTCTACAGACAGGCCACTCTTTTGAAAAATGGATTATATTAAAATTAAGAATTTTGCCCAACTTAACTGAAATAAATTTCAAAACATGTCTCCAAGACTTTTTGTATCCATATCCCCTTAGATTTCCTACTTGGTGCTATTCTTCAAATTGAAAGGGAAGAAAGTGAGATTTGCAACACGCGGGGTAACAGTGCTGAGCGTCAGCAGTTGCCGGGGCTTTCCAAGAGACTTAAAATGCTTTGCAAGTCTAAAAGAACCAGTGATTTGCAGAGAGGATTGTATCTCTCAGAAACCCTTACATTATTTTTCCTCAAGATCATCTTCTGAGTGTCCTCTGCTGTAATTCATCATCGTTTCATTATCGAGAAATGCGAGTTAGCACATTATCCTAGAAGGACGTGACCTACATCACAACAGACTCTGTGTTTACTGCATCATACCTGCATTAAAATATTCTTGTGCTCTTTGTCTTCTCCTTCAAAACTTTCATATAATTCCCACTTGTTCGCAACACTCCACTTGTTTTATCCTTCACCCCCTTCCTACTGCTTCTGCAGATCATCTTAAGTCAGCTGACAGGCCTCTTGCTTCCTTCTAACCACATCTTTAAGAGGGCTCCAGTGCTAAAAAACTTCTGTCACCAGCACCTTGAGCACTAATGGAACTACAATGACAAACTGCCCCTGCCTTGTTCGGTTATAGAGGTACATCCCATACTCACTGCACATACATAAAACATACTGTGATCATGCATGCTTTGTGTTGTTTGAATTATCTTACCGATGACTAATTAAGACCCCAAATAGCCCCACTCAAAATCCACTGCAGAATCAGATCTTTCAGCATTGATCTTGTGCAAAAGGTCTTTCTTCTCCTGCTTATTTTGTTTCACAGCTTTCTGGTTTCTGCCATATTTTCTCCAGCATCTATTGCACAAAAGGCAATTCACGCATCCAAAAGGCTCCACATGCATATATTAAGCACAGCTAACAAGGAAAAGGCCACAGGCCAACTCAGAACTTCCTCAAATACTGAGTTTCCACCCTCCAGCCACCATTAACTCAGTGATAGCAGTAAGCCTCAGACAGTGTGAGAGGGAGAAGCAGGTTTAGTACATCTGACCTAATAGTTCACTAAACAGTGTGTAAGTTCTAGCTAGCTGGCCATCAGCTTACTAATGTCTTTGATTCCCTTTAAGTCCATGCATGCATATACTGCCAAATGCCAAGAGATGGCATATCAGCAAGCATCCTCAAACACTCCAGTAAGGGTAAACTATCATAGCAGTCATACCTCTCTTGCCATCTTCCATGAAAACCACTTCCCAGCCCTAGCATCACAGGGCTCCACTTTTTCTTATCTCAATGATTTTCACATCCAGTGGCTTTGGATGACAACACACTTTATGTCGATACAGATATTCTTGGACTGCACCCTTCTAAGCTCTGCAGGCAAGATTCAGGTCACTCATTTTAGGCACATATGCAACTTGGACTTTGCAATGCCAATAAATCAGGTGTGGGGAACCATCAGGATATTGGGCTCCTTGACTCCAACAAACAGTAAAGGAAGGAAAGCATCTCCAAAAATGAATTACTGTGATTAACACATCTGCCTCTTTCCTCAGTGAACAAATCATACGTCTGCAGCCAAGAGGGAACTTAGTGTTTCTGCATCTTGAGCTGGGAGGTGATCAGCACTAAGTAATGGGAAAAACTGAGCACGGGACCATGTCTGAATTTTCACCTCTTCGACTTCATAGAAAGTTTTGGGTTGGAAGGGACCTTTACAGATCATCTAGTCCAACCCCAGCAGACTTGTAGGTGACTATATTTAAATTTGGTCATGTGTTTGGTTCTTCAAAAACACTGTTAATTTCCAAAATATAGTAGTGATCCCCTTGTCAGTGGTAACATCTGCTACTGCTCCACTTATTTTAGAAAGAAGTTCTCGCCTTGTCTTTTCATTCTTCTTCCTGACAGGGTCCTTACTGCTGTTGATTCTCCCTACTAAACTTAAAACCAAAACAAAGCAAAACAAAAGCTTCAAGACTTCATCTTTTGCTCCCACCTCCTCCAGTGTTAAAATAAGCTCTCTCACTAACCACATTCCCCTCTTCTTAAAGGATAACAGACTACAAATTCACAGTGGTAAGAATGAACAGCCATATAAGCAGTCAGAACAACACCATCCAGCTGCCAGTTTTAGAATGTATTCTATCCCCGATTAATATCGAGTTTTACAATTTTAATGAACTATTTCACAGCTATTATTTAGATTCCTAATCAGAATTCTTACTCCAGGTGAAGGAAGCTGTTCTGCTTGGAGGCTTCTACGAGTGCTGCTCTGTGCAGAAGCCAGGAGGGGGCAATGGAAGAGCTGAGGAACTGCTGCCGCTTGTGCTGCTTCTGCTCCCACAAAGTCTGTATTCCAGCCCTCAGCAAAAGGCTACGCTGTGAGGTGATGTCTTTATAACCTGCATGCTTTGATCTCATTTTTTTCATTACTCCCTACAGAAAGCCTAGGCTATCCATAGAGCACTATATGCCACACCTAAAATAAACTCCCCATGCAGATTTTAAATGTCTCCTGCACCACTCCCACCTTATTCACGGTAAATTCACTAGACCTTAATATGTGAAGGAAATTCCTTTCTATGGAGCCTGTTAGTGACCACACTGAACACAGATGACCAAATAGTGGATTTTTGTTCATTGCCAGTTTCAAAATGCAAGCACAAACTTTCATTCTTGATCTGAACTGTTCCATTCTTTCAAACATTATTAAAAACTGCTTTGTAAATCCACAGAAATTTGTGAGGCAGTTCATGTAGCTAACAGTGAATTTCTCACAAAAGAAAGATTGTTTAAGAATAGTTATTGAGCTGCAGCTCAATTTGGCCTACTACTTTTCCTTTTTCACCTAAAGATATTTACTCTTTTAAAAACAAAAGCTTACAAGTGAAAATAGTTACCGGATTTATTTGAATCCACATCTAATTGGAATACCTGTCAAAGTTTCCCCAAAATGTGTTACCTGAAAGTGACAGAGATAGCTTTAAAAGTTCATTAAAAAAACCTCTGAATGGTATTTAATGAGACTATTAAGAGGTTTCAGTACCAGGGTACAAGATACATCTGCTAGTTGAAGCATTACTTATTCTATAGTACTAAACTTTGCACACAGAATACAAATGAAGATGAGTTAAACACACTCACCCTTAATCTTGTAGTGGAGATTTCTGCCTTCAGAATGTCAGGGTCATACTTTGTGCTTGATGAGGAGCCTGAGAACACTTTTTTAAGAAGACCAAAAAAAAAAAAAAAAAAAATTAATAAATTAAAAAAAAAAAAAAATAAAATCATTCATTCGCCCTTTCCTTGACAAATCCACACAGATCTAAAACTACAAAGTGCAGAAAAACATAATACTTTCCAAAAACCAACCATGTCCTTTTATGGAGTAGTCAGCACTGCAGGAAGGTAATAATCAATGGATAATCAAAATTCCCCCCTTTTTCCTCTACCAATATTGGGTATCTCTCTTCCTCTGCTTATCCCAGGATCCTAAAGTAGCACCCCATTCTTCCTGGTTTTCTATCCCTTGTTTTTTGTTCCCATTCTTCTAGGTGAGCCATCTCACAATCACCTCTCCCAAGAAGTTGTAATTTCTAAGGAGATTTCTGGAAAGTGGATGATTTCTTTAGAAGCCTCAGAGATGCACCACTCACCCAGTTCTTCCACAGCTGTACGTGTTCCTTGTATCACACTACCTACTTCTAAGAGTGATGTTCAGTCCACACCAAGCCTCTGACAGCACTTGAACTGCATGCCAACTCCTTGACCAAAATCATAAAACATTATCTCCTATTCACCCCTGATCACAGCGCACAGGCTACAAAATTCTTTTATGCTATTCTTCTAAAGCAGCAACTTCTTGTGCTGTTGCAGACACCTGTCGACACGGTAGGGTCATTTCAGCGTGCAGCCACGAAGTGCAAGAGATCCTATTTATTTGAACCTAGATTTTGCAGAAGTTTGTTCTGACAAGCTGCATGACAAAATAGATTTCAGAGCCAACTGCTCTGAACCATGGCTCAAAAGAGTTCAACTGCATCAGAGAGAAGAGGGTTCTCTCCAGCAGAATATCTTTATATTATATAATAATAATTTAGAAAAAAAAAAAAAAACGTAGAGATGCTAACTCTAAAAAAGCCAGAGAACAAGGTGTTCATAGCAAACCTTGAAAACTCATCCTAAAGAAAACAGGAATCCCTGCAAGGCACAGATCAAAGAACTTACATTGTATTCTCTACTGTACTTACAGCTTGTACGAGAGCTTGATTTTTCTTTGTAGGCATCATTCAGCCGTACATACTCATCCAGTGCAAGTGCTAGCCTCTGTTCTTTCACCTGGTACAGCTCTTTCTGAGTACTGAGAGCATCCTGGGCTACCATAAGGTAATCTTTTAACATTCTCTCTTGTTCTTGCCTCCATTGTTTCCGGGGATCTTCTATTTGCGTCGTTTCTTCATAGGAGAAAAAGAAAGGATTTAAAAAGACCTCTGCTGAAATCTTTTGACAACTAAATTGTTTCCTTGCCTGTAATCAATGTTTATAGAAGTCTAAACCATAGCTTGCCTTTGGTTACTACGCAGATGCTCGATTTTATTTAAGTTTTTCTTAATAGCATGTGTAACAAATGGTATTTCAGGGATCAATAGCAAAATTAGGACTTAGCGTGCAATAGGTAAATGCTTATGTAGATCATTCACACACCTTCAACCTTGAATTAATAACAGCCTAAAACTCAAATAAAGATATTAGGTTTTGCATCACAGTGTTTGGAAATAATTGGATCGATAAAGTCTTTCAGTGGCATCTTAAAACTGAATGTATTTCTGAACAAAAATGAGAAGTAATCTTAGCTATTACTTTTTTTTTCCAACACTTCCCCCCTCTTCATTAATTTTTACAGCTATGTGTTATTAATGTTTTATAGTGGTTATCTCTCTCCTTTCCCTCTACAAAACCAGCTTTATCTTTTCTCTTGTAACTGAACTGGCAGATCATTAGCTCTCCAGATCATTTCAGCTAACTCTACCCCTGTCCCTGCTAGGCAACTGATCCAAGATCCAACTTTCTTTTACAGTCAATAGACAGGGAAGGCCACCCTCAGAGGGCACTTCACCAAAGACAGCACCAAGATACATGGGCCCGAACTGCCTTTTTGAGGTATCTACCACTTCTTTCCATGGACTGCCCAGGTTATATAAATGAGTAGCCTGGAACAGGCCCTTAATTCACAAAGGGCTTCAGGCCAACCGTTTTAACTGCAGCAGACACACAGAAGACAGACTTGCATAGAATACCTGGACAAGAGGATGAAACATAACATAGTGGTATGTATTAAGAAAATATGTGATGAGATCAACCTAACTGTATGTTTTAAGATTTATTTTTTATCATTGGCATGCAAAGAGGAAGAGTTAAGGCTGAATGTTCAATCTTATAAATATTTCCCGATTTAGTGCAGCACTTCTTGAAGTTGTACAGTGAATAATCTTCCTTTAAAGATGTACAAAGTACAAACATATTCTAATCATTACGAGAAGTTTGAAATCTAAATGCAAACATGCAAACATTTTCTTTGTAAGTTAACATACTACATAGATTTACAGAGGAAAAAAGTAACATTTGGTACCAAAGTATTTAAGTGCAAAGGATTTAAATTACTTCAGAATTTTCCTGCAAAAAGGAGGAGGGAAGTTTATTCTCTGGGTTAAGTTTCTGTCGCTTAAGTTCTCTGAATTGCTTTACTGTGAGAACCAATGCAGGGATGAAATAAAAATGGGAACATGTGGCTGAATTCGTGGGAGAAAGAACAAATTGCAGCAGAACCAATCTGATTGCTCTCAACCGTAGCTGAAGTGCACTTTTGGGGAGAAGGCACTCTTTCAACTCCACATACAAAAACATATTTTGTAACAGCAGAAGCTGGCAAGAACAGGCTCTGGTTAATAACAATCTCCCACACTGACAAACTACTGTTTTTCAAAAGCCTTTTTTTGGTGTTATATCATATAAACCAAAAGATGTGCAAATAAAAAGAAGCATCCCATAAAACTAACCCTGTTGAATCCTAAACTGACAGCATCTATGGAACTACAGATGCTTTAAAGCAAACAAACAAACCAAAACCAAACACAAATAAATACACAGACACATTCCCCTCCATCATTTACAAACATGGCAAGCTTTTGTATTTCTGCTTGGAAAAGGTATTTCTTGGATGTGCACAATGGATGCACAGAGAGTATAAATCACATAAACTCAAGTGTGGCACATAAAAAGACTAAAGCAGAGCAGCTTTATACACAGTTGGTTTTCCAATAACCCCAACAGGAACCCTCTCTCAAAAAACTAGCTATAGCTGTGGACACACACATATATCCATGTTTATAGCCGCCTGCTCTCCTCCACAAAGATATCAGGCACACAAAGCAGCAAATCGATACCTTTTCTCTCCTAAATAGTCAACACATGTCCCTATCTGTGGCCACTTATTGCTGTTGTGCTTTAACACACCTCCACATTCACAGTTATTTACACAAGATAAGAAGCGCTGGTTTCCAGAGCTGTCCTTTTTTGTGAAGCAGGATGAAGAGCATGAAGCAGGATTCTCATGGGTCAATGACCAAATAGGATAAATGCAGTTATGTTGGTTTTTTAGAAGAATGTAATGATGTGATTGTGTTTTAAGAGTGAAACCAGCAGCCACCAAATAATCTTACAAGATTGGAAGGTCTCATCTTCGAGCATGTTGCAGGTAATTGCTTTGTAGGTTTTAAGTGAGGATTGCTCAACATGCAGCCCAAAGACCAAATGTAGCCTGCAGAGTTCTAAAACGTGGCCTACAGATGCCCTGTCCTTGGGACTGCAAGAGAAGGACAAAACCGATCAAAAGCAGATTATTTTGTGTTTCTGACAAATACCATCAAACGTTTTCTTTTTGCTGCATGTGCAAAACAATACTACACTTATATGAGCTGACAACTTTTATACTGATAAATGAGTTAAAGGTGACCATGCATTTTAAAAACTGTACAAAACCTTCAGCATAGTGAGCTTTGGGTATTTGCCTGTGCAGGTACACTGACCGGTCACATTATTCTCACCCTGGTCTCTTTTATTCCAGAGTGAGCGCTCGGTCGGGAAGGTACATAATGCTGGAAAAAGCAAAGCAGGACTGCAATGACTACTGTGGAATTGTTACTTGACTTGCATTGAGCACAGAAGGCTCTGGAGTATTTTTCACTCTATGTCTTAAATAGTGGAAAACCCAAAAAAGCATATCCCTTGTTTAGCAAGTTCTGTGTGTGTGTGTATATATATATATATATATAAAAAACCCCCATGTGCCACTGTAGCAGCAATATATGCTTTTTGCTTGTTCATCTATACTTTCAGTTGGCTCAATTCTAATCAGTGAGTTTACCCCACAGAGGAAGAAAACAAAGACAGAACTCCAGATAATATTTCTGGTACTGCAGTGCTGAATTTTGAAAACTTTGTTCATCTTGAGCACATGCACTTTCTAAGAGACAAAAAATTCTTTTCAAAGCAGAGTTCTTTCAAAGCCAAATATTTATACTTCTCAGAGTAAAGCCTCACAAAATATATATATTTTTTTTTCCCCATGGACAAGAATGTTTTAAGCACCTGGTGTTAAGGTCAAGCTTGTATACATAATAAATATTATTGGGATAGTTACATGCACATCAGTGAGGGAACATCTCGATGAACATTTAGAATAAGATGCGAGACCCCGCAACCAATGCGTGAGACTTAAACCACAAAGAACAGCCAGACATTCTCCTACGCTTATTATTCAACAGCTAACATAAAACAAACTTGGAAGATCTCATTCCTTTTTTAGGGCGGGTAATGTTTCCACTGATGACTGCAAAACGATGCCTTACAACCTCATCTGCAGCAGATATGAATTGTGCCAGAAACAGCTTGCTAGCCAGACAGATAGGGAGATGTTTCTCCTGCTGGTCAGGTGAGGAGCAAGCACTGGCTATGAACACTAGACAGTGCTGTTGGGTTGTAGAAGTTCTAGAAAATGCTTGCTGAACTTCAATCACCAGCAGTGGAGAAGGAATAAACCATCTGCCTGCGCACAACCCCTCCCACACTTTCTGAATCACCAGATAGTTCAAGAGTTCAGCTGTCTCTGGTAGAGAAAATGCGGAAGATAGACTGCCATCCATCATTTTCTGTGGTGTAAACTTAGATATGAACTGAAAGAATCTCCTTAAAAGAGATCTTTAAACAACTAAGAGTGGTACCTCAGGCTCTATCAAGAGCACTGCTTAGATTTAAGAAGAACTTTATATATGGGCTTCCTCTGTCCATGCACAATGCAAAATAATGATCCACAGTAACAGAATGAGGAGGGTGGTGCCACGCCTGATATTCAGGTTGCTTATTCCTAATTTGACTTGATTTTAGCATCATTTGGCAAAGCCACTTGCAAATCAGAATCACTTAATTCTATTAAGAGATCTTGATTGAAACCCAATTAATTTAACTTTAAACAAATTACTGCAAGTGTGTAATTAATAGATTATATATATATATTAAAAAAAAAATAAATATATATATATATAAATAAGCAATTTATTTCCTCGTATTTTTAGAGATCCGAGTGACTACCCACAGCGGAGACAGAAAGCAGTGGCAGTTTCAGCCAGCGGAACCAGACAAGGGCAGGGTGGCACGCTTCACCCAAGGACGTTCCTCTGCTCTCCAGCTACCACGGCCCTGGAATGTAGAAGAGGAAGCTGTGCTGGCTTTAATCATAGGGCTCTTCATGAAATGCACTCTTCCTGGCTCACTGCCAGCCAGGCCTGATACATTTAAACTCAGTGAAGAATTTGGCCCAATCACAATAATTCAAAACCAAAATGCCAGGACTGACTTTATGCCTTGGAAGTTTTGTTGATTCCTTTGGCTAGAACTTGCTAGAAGATTGCTGTTTATGCATGCTCTGTGTAACTATACATAAGATATATATTACACATAGGAAACAGGCAATAGTCAGGCATGCCATTTTTTTTTAAAACGAGGTACTTTCATATGTTAAGTTCCTGTTTGCTATTAAGAAGCTCTGCCAAATTTTTGCAGTCTACGTGAACAGAAGGAAACTATTACCTTATCAGCAGTAGATCGCATTTCCCTAAAATACATGAAATTAAAATCCCACAGGGCAGGGAACGGCTCCCCGACGCCCTACCGCTAGACATGAGAGAACTGGATATTTTACTACAGGACTAACAATATGTGGAAGCAATAGTTTTTCAACATCTCCCCTTGCCAAGCAAAATAATAGCATCGATTGGCTCTAGGATGACCCACTTTTAAGCTGTCTTCAGTCAGACACATTGCATTTAAGCAACAGTTAGAACACGTACTCTCAAGGAGGTCCCACTGAAGAAAAAACTACCGAGATGCTAGACTGCTACTTAAAAAGGACATATACATGCCAAGAGGGGAGAAAATCATGTCTTTATACTTTCCATCTTGAAGAGAGAGCTCTCATCTGTTTAAACAGATGCCCATATTATTCCAGTTTGTAAATGTGGAACCACCATCTCCTAAGAGAGGCTCTTTCAAGGGAAACTAGTTAAACTAGCTAGAAACAGGGACCGGGGACATAAGATTTGTAGTGAGGGGAGCAGGGGGGAGTTGGATGCCACAGCTGGAGCTGCTGTAATAGCCCTCCTTTTTGGCAGTGATAGTTTCCACCTCAGCCCACACTCCCCAACATTACATATTCACATATTCTTTTGCACAGTCTTCCATGCTCACTCAACCCAGCACAAAGCCTATTCCATGTACTAAACCCACCCAAACACCTACTGGCTCCAAAATGTAATCCAGAAGCAGACACATCATGTTCTGGCAGGTTAGGCGAGTTGTGCCGTGTTACCAAAGGTCCAATAAACCAGAATGAAAGAGGAAGAACCACCTAGCTGGGGAAGGAACTACGCATAATTTTTTTGGCAGCAGCAAGCTTACTTATGCATCTAGTCATCCATTACACTCATCAATATCATGCTCCTTCCCCCTCAGTATGCTAACTTCCAGAAAAATTTCCAGATATGGAAACCAGGACTACAAGACAGGACAAAACCTATGAGGATGATTAAGGGACTTGAGCATTTCCCCTATGAAGAAAGACCGAGGGAACTGGGGCTGTTTAGTCTTGAGAGGAGAAGACTGAGAGGGGACCTTATTACTGTCTCTAAATATCTGAAGTGTGGGTGTCAAATGGAAGGAGCCAACCTCATTTCCGTAGTGCCCAGCAACAGGACAAGGAACAATGGGGATAAACTTGAGCAAGAAGGTTCCACCTCAACATGAGGAGGAACTTCTTTACTGTGAAGGTGATGGAGCACTGGAGTACGCTGTACAGAGAGGTGGTGGAGTCCCCTTCTCTAGACACTTTCAAACCCATCTGGATGTGTTCCTGTGCAGCATGCCCTAGGTGACCCTGCTTTGGCAGGGGGGTTGGACTCGATGATCTCTAGAGGTCCCTTCCAAACCCCAACATTCTATGATTCTGTGACAAGAGATGGCAAAACGGCAGTTGCTGAGCCCTTGAAAGAGGCTAGTTCTGACTGATGAAGAAGAGTGCCACACACAGCTGGCTGTGCCCTGGGCTGTGCCATGTCACAACTCATCTAGATGCTCAGAGTCAGGGTGGCAACTTCTCAGTCTGAAATAGTAAGTGATGACAATATAATTCCATCACACCTGATATCTCTGGTTGTCGTGCATAATAATTGCAGGAGTACTACCTTCAACTAAACAGAACCCCGCCTTCAAGAGAATAACACAGGTCTCAAAACTCCAAACCCAACAGCTGACTACACTGAGAAATCCTCATCACTGGTGCTTCTCCTGAACCCGTGTCTGAAATCCATGCTAAATCTAGACTGGCTTTTGAACAGCCCCCAATACCTTTGCTGTGGTAAGATTGCATCCTACTCCACAGACGTGGTTTGAGGAGTGTCCTTGTTTAAAATGGAACTAATTCTGTTTGGTGATACTGCTTTTCAGGTAAGTGTCTTCTAACTAACTGCACTGTCTCAAATTAACAGCACGTTTTTGCAGTGTCTGCTTCTGGCACTGATAAGACTCAATGTTTAGAGTTAGTACCAAGGATTGGTGTGCAGACCAAGGCCACTGCTGGATCTTGTGTACCACACTGGGGGGTGCAGAAAAGTGAAAGGCGGCACCTGCAGGGAGAAGAAGACAGGACAGGTGACCCTAAACTGACCAACGAGGTATTCCAGCCCATATACATCATAGCTGTTCTAAAATTGAGGGACCATGAGAGTCAAGCTCTCTTCTTCAATGGCCAGCATCTGCAGAGGACTCCCTCTGTTCTGTCTTTGATCCCAGCCTGTGCATTCCTGAATCCATTTCCAGACTCCAGCTCCCATGTGCTGCTAAGTCCAGTCTGGCACTTCCCCAGTGCCTGCTCCATGTAATTGCCATCAGAGGGGTTGGATTCGATACTGGTTTCGTATACATTCCATTTTATTATTACAATTTTCATTAAAGCTGTTCTAGTTTTCTAGTCTAATCGCTCAGTCTCTCTCCGTTATTCCCTTTCTCTTCCCCTTTGAAGAAAGAGAGGGGTTAACAGAGAGCATCTCTTATAGGTCTAGGGGATGGCCCTGACCCAAAACCTTGAGAAGGTGATACCTGGAAAGCAGCCTACCACATGCTGAGGGCAAGCCCCTGGAAAAAGCCTGCAGGCAAGCTGAGGCCAGACACAGAAAAGGAGAATCAGGATTTCGATGACATATCACATGAAAAATGTCTCAGGGTGGCACAAACAAAATCAACAACAACCCTTTGACATGTGACATCAGAAGAGGAAAAATGGTGTCTGATCTCAACCACCACAGTATAAAGTGAGTTAGCTCACTCGTGGGTGGTGAAATCAACTTTATGAACAACATTACACAATCACTATGGATGTGTTTATTCTAGAAGTATATCCCACGTTTCCTGATAATCAAACTGGCTTTCAAACCTCCAGTACTATTTCCTGCAATCAGACAAAAATACACTTCAAAAAAGGAGCGCAAATATTACTTCATTGTACTTCAGCTGGCATAACAAACATTGCAGGCAACTGAGACACAAGTCCTAACGAAGAGCAGAGCAGGAAATGGCACTAGCACTAGTTTCAGGGAGAAAAACCAAGTGTTACTAGACTGGCTTGAGGAATGCACTGCATTGTTTACATACCATTCCTGAAAGCGCTTTTTTCTTCTTACTCCTTTTCTCTTTGCTTTTTAAAATACTCGGCAAAAACTCAAACAAGAAAAGCAATTTGCACCCAAAACATTTTAGGAAGAATTCACAAACAGATACTGTATCATTGCACATTGATATATTTGTTCCACAGGTAGATAAAAATAAAGAATAGCACATTACAGAGACAGCAATTTCAGTAAGACCATGCAGCCCAACAAGATGACACATACAATGTCTTAAAATGATCTAAATCATTGCTGGATACTCAAAGAAAATCACATTCTACCACATAATAAGATGGAATATGGGTTCTAAAGTGAGACATGGAGGAGAATTAGGTTATTGAGAATATGCTCTAAACTGAGCTCTCTACAGTTCATTTCCTGCCATAGAACTTGCACACAAAAAAAATGCCTTCTCTCTTCCAGACACCTTCTTCACTCTTCCATAAAATAATTCTGTGCCTGAATTTGAGTAATGAGATAAAATGAGAATGTTTTCCAGCTACACTGTGCAAGTCTAAGCAGATTTCCAGGAAATATTTATTCAGATATTTTTATGAAGAAATATTGAACATGTTATCCTTATGGCACATTAGTTTCCTCTAAATGTTGGTTAGCATATGCTTATATAACTCAGAGTCAAATTCAGTAGAAACTGTGCATTTTGCTCTACATTATCCAGTAAGTTAACTATAAGAACTAAGACATAAGAAAAACATGCAAATACGATCTTTAATATAAGTCTGCAGCTAAAATCATCTTTAATCCTGAGTCTTCTTCATTTCTTGAGCCCTCCTGTAGACAGCATGTACCAGATGACTGTAATCCCTTCCTATAGCCAGGGGGCAGAGTAGATACCTATAAATAAGATTGAAAATAGGATACACTGCACTTGGTTTTTCACCATGTGAAGACTCTTCACTGTCAGAAAACACATAAGTGTTTCACAAATGCCTGCACATCACTATTTGCTTAGAAGATGGTGGTGGGTCGTGGGAACAAAGAGTACACACAATCCTTACACCATTCGACTCCCTCAAGCTAATGATAACTGCAGACTCACGGTGGGATTCTCAGATCTTTTTTTTCCCTGTCTGACAATATAGTCTGGCATACTTTTGTAGATGCAGATGTACTAGAGTCTCAGGCTGGAGCAAAGAAGAGTCAAGTCTATGGCCCAAAATCCCTGTGTTACATAAACCAGCTGCAGAGGCATAAACTAACACGGAAGCCTGTAAGATTACAGTAAGAAATAGAATACCTGTAGTTATAATACTGTGTTATAAGCACCAAGCAGTGTAGGTAAATAGGCTTTCAAATGTTACGAAGGAAAGAAATCAAGTGAGGAAACAGGGACCTCCACTGAATTCTAATCTCAAGTGAAGCAGACACAAATCCCCCTACCTCTATGCTTCCTGATGTTTTAGGATCACTCTTGACTCAGTTTTCTTTTTATTTGTGGAGGAAAAGTGGCAGAAAGCGGTCTCTGGGAAAGGCGCATTCCTGCTTTCAAAGTGGGCAGTTACAACTTAGAAAGGAGGAACTATGGAAGCAGAGACAGCAGACATCCAGCTCTGTTTTGAAGAACAGTGCTGGGGGTGGAGGGCAGAGAGAAAAATCATCATATTGAATACAGAGCTGTGGTGGTCTGAAATACTACTGGTCTAGGAGTAATTAGTCCTTCCCATCCTTATCTTTTAAAAACTGCCATTCAGTTACTTTCTGTTACCTTTGCCATTAAGCAGTCTATGAGAAAACCAAACCAAACCAAGCATACTCTGCTGTTGGTAACTAGACCAATGCAATGAAGAAAACAACCACTTGCCTGGCTATTCCTGAAAATAAGAACCGGAAGCAAAAAGGTAAGTTATTTAGGAATATGTAGAGTGCTGAAGGCAAGGCAGTACTTGTCCCAGACTAGGAATCCCTCAGACTCCGTTAAGCCACAAGTAAAAGTTTCCCTTTCTTCCTCCCATTACCTCCAAAGCTCTATTCATGTACACACATCCCATACAATCATCCAGATCAGAAAACCTGAGCAGCTGGAGGAAGGAAGGAGGAGGTGGGGAACTACAACTTGCACACCTCGGGAAGCAGAGCGCTTCCGAGAAGATGCAATGTCGGGGCAGGAACCAGAGCAAGCAACAACTGCTACTTCAGCTGTCACCACCACCTGAGAAGTGCACCTGGAATTCACAGTCTCAAGAGTCAAAACTGCTTCCTGGCCAACCTGCACAGGGCATGGAACAGATGAAAGTTCAAGGGTGTCATTTCAAAATACCTTGAACCAGTGCTACCATGAAAAAGCAGCGGTCCCCTGTCTCTTCCACCTGACTATTCATATCCCCAGGTCACCTTCCCTCTCTTGCTTGAATAAATAGGGGTGTGGAAAGGAGAACAAATAACAACTTTTTTTTTCTCCATACTGGATTAGTTTCAACTCAAATCAGCTCCCTGATCTGATTCACTGTCTGGCCACGCAAACGTTCACGACAGCACAGGTAAAAACACAGCAGGGACAGAACAAAAGGCCAGAGGTAGCAGGACCAATTCTTTCAGAGATTATATCAGCTTAAAAGTGCTTGCAAATCCACGCTGTAAAAGCAGAAATGTTTGCATCTCAGCCGCTTAACACCTGATGCTGAAAACCCTGCAGAAGAATTGGAAAAAATTTGAAAGTTATGACTTTGCCTGTAGATATACAAAACAAAATGGAGTAATAGGTCTGTGTTATTTTTGTTACTGCCTTGAGTTCCTAACTGTGTTGTTTAGCAAAATTAGTAAATGTTAGCGAATTAGCTGAAGTAGGCAAACACACAAGTACATATATGCAATAATGATTCTAACAGTGAACAGCACAAGCTATAAAATCTTTGGACTCTCCCAAACTACAATAAGATGGGTCCCGCACAAAAGGAACTTCTCAGTCCCTGGCCACCAAATTACACCCCTTCAGTCATCCCTCTAAACAAACAGGGCTACTGAACCACAGGGTATAAGCATTTAGGTTCTTACGGTATTAGCTACCCACATCGTATGAACGTTCTGCCTTACCAGATGGCCTGTAATCTGGTCTCCCTTGAAGCTGAAAGCATCACATTAAAACCCTTAATTGGGGTAATATATTCATAAAATAATGACCTCAGTCAGTGTTTCTCAAAGCGGGTTATATCATCCAAAATGATGATGAGAAAGCTCTAAGGCAATCAGTAAGAGATACCAAAAAAAAATAAAGCTGTGTTTGAAAAAAACCCAAACCCAAACACCCCATTAAAATCCATAAAATTATAGAAAATGTGACAGCACAACCAAATCACACAAACATAGCGACACCAAAAGAAAGTTCCTCAAGTACGAGGGAGTGTTTTGCAATTGCCAGTTGGTCACAGCCAACCATTACCCCTCTGTGGAGGGGAAGCTGAGTTGCCACCGGCAGGTACGGAAAGTAAGCTTTTCTTCGGTTTGTATGGGAGAAGGGAAGGTAAAGGACTAGGATAATTATGCAGAGGGAGAAAATATTCTTTTTTTTAAAAAAAAAAAGACATATTGAATGAAATAATTTGTGAAGAATTAACACTATGGAATTAGGTAGAATTTTGAGAAACTTGCAAGGTGCAGCCTAGTACTGTTTTCTTAAAATCAGTGGGAGTTTTGCCAATATCCACCCTTCCAGAGGAGCCAAGTCCCGCACTGACCACCAACGGAAATTCCATCCTTAGCATTTTCAACCTTGAGCTTTTGACAGAAAAGGAGGGAACAACCATGAGTAAGACCTTCTGAATTTACAGTGTATTGCACTAAGGTCTACCTGCTGATCATACCTTATTGGGTTGGAAATTGAACAAGACTGGCCACTTTCATTACAACAGCTCCAAAGTCCCGTGGACAACCTGAAACTTCAGCTGTGTCTAATGTAGCTTTGTACAGAGGCACACAGCAGGAACAATAATATGAAAAGAAATGAAAGAGAGGACAGATAGAGAAGCTGTTTAGAATAATTAATTATGGGATGCAAGAGGAGAGAATCAATGGGCCTTCCCTCATCATTTTGCTAAAATAAATTCAGCCAGAAGGCAATGAACATGAAACGTCTTTAGCCACTTCTCCCTGCCTAACCCATGGGAGCAGATTTCTTCCCATAGCACCATCCCTCAAGCTGCCATTTATGGCTCCTGAAATTCTGTTTTCATCCAACCTGTTTTTCAGGCATCTATCCATTTGGTCCTCCTCCTAACAGCAGGTAGGTTTTTTTTCCTCTTTCATTGGGCTTAGTTGTCAAGCACAAGAGAGAATTAAGGAAAGTATAATTAATGTTAGTGAAAGAGTAAAGGAGTCTTCCTTGTTGTAACACAGTTCAAATCCAAAACCACATATTCAACACATGTGAACTACTACACTGCTAACAAAGCAGTGAGCAGGTGCAAACCTGCTTTCTAGAAAGGCCTTTCCCCTCTAATTATTAGTGACCTCCCTGCTAGATATTTCAGCAGCATCAGAACAACGCATGTACCCCAGTCAAATGAAGTAGAAGTCATAACTGTGCCATCATTTGGCACATCAGACACATGACTTGCATGTAAGCTTCTTAAGCAGCTTACCTTCCAGCAACTCAAGAGTACCCTCACCGAAACAGTGGGCAAAATACACTGTACAAAACTAAAAAATACCACTTTACAAAACAAGAAGTTTCACAGGCAACACATGTATTCATGTAACAGGAACCAAATGCACTGGATGGAGACCACTTTAATGATACCAAAGTCTAAAGCACACTATTTTGTAATCCATCACACACATTAATACAATACAAAGAAACCTAGCTAATAGCACTTATTTGTCCCAGATGTACAGACAGTTGTACACAACTCTTCTCTATTAAGTGGAAGCATTAGTGTTTGCAGCATATTAACAATTTTCCAGAGAATTCCAAGACAATGCTGTCCAAGCCTCAACGTCTTACAAGTGTGTGAACCAGAACTTCAGCCCATGAACCGTTTACAATATTCAGAAATTCAGCTTCAATGCACAGAAACAGTGTTTAAAAGTAAAGAAAGAGGTTAAATACTTTCTGAAATGAAAAATGTCCCATTCCAGTTAGAGTTCCAATCAAAGGAGCTTAAAGCTCTCCAGCTTTTGTTCCAGAAGACCAATGGCCTTTTACTATCCATGCCTCATCTACTGACCTTCCTTGTGCAATCAGCTCTGCAAACTCAGAGCATCCAAAATGGTCACAGACTATTTTTTAAGTACATAGCACTGCCAGCACAGATGCAGGCACCTATAATCGGGTATTCACCTCAAATAGAATCTCTCCTATTATGCTATTAAAGACAATTTCTGAGAAAACAGAAAAAGGTATCAATTAATATGGATTGATAAACCCATAAAAAGAAGATGGAAACACTTTCAGGACTATATTCATTTCAGTAGGTCTAACAAGCACTGTATTTTAAATTTTTCTGTAGTTTTGTATGGTTTAGACATAATGCCCATGCAATTAAAAATACATGTAGAAACAGATGTAGTCATTTTATACCAGCAGATTTTCTTGTACAACTTGTAAAGCCAATAATGTTATACCAAAGGGTAAATCTTCCCCAACATTTTGATCCCCCATTCCCTTTCCAATTACTACAAAATACAGCAATTTTTTATAGCCTAAAATGTTTTCTACAACATTCTTAGAACTGCAGTACATTTGTCAGATGTCATATAAAGTTACAGCTGCCACTCCATACTACCTTATATGCAATAGTTCCTTTCAGGAGTTAACTCTGAAGCCAGTTTTTATTACTCAAATCAGACTATTTCTGACAGTGTGCATTGCTGAATATTCGATAGCTACCAAACTTCCTACACGTTGCAGATACCAACATATATAAACCGCCTTTATTTACTACACATCATCTTGTTTTGTTGAAGAAATCTATGTAGAGTTTAATGAGTAATTTTGAGCTAGCTATAATGCACGTGCTACCATCCCCAACAAACCCATGCACACAAATGGGATAATCTGCCTACTGAAAACCATAAATTGTTACTTTACACTTCTCTCGTGAGAAATCTTTCCCTACTCCCAGACATGCTTTAGAAGCTTCTCAAGGAAAAGTCTAATCAAGATAAGCCTTCTTATATAGGCAATGTGGAAAATGTAAAGATACTTACGGTTGATGTGATCGATATAGTATACACCAATCTGAGGATCATATGCGGCTTCCCATCCCCATGGCAGTTCATCCCCAACACAATCCGCAAATGACAAGGGCTTTGTTAACCTAGAAACAAAAACAAGTACATCTTTTCTCTCGTCCCTACATATGTTTGCTATTCGCATTAATTCCTATTATGGCAGAAGATAAAAAAACCAAAAGAAGATAGCAGGGAGAAAGGAGACCAAGTTGTTTTCTCCTTCTTAAGGTTCAGGCTCTTGATTGTTTGTTTGTTTTTTTTTTTCCTGGCTATTCTATCATTCTGAATTCATTATCTCCAAGATTGTAATGTAAGTTATTGCAAACATTTTTCAGTACAGGCACTCAAGTATGAAATTCACTACAACATCTTTCACATTTCACAGTTTAAAATAAAAAAATAAGCAATACCTATTAAAAAACAAATCTACACTGCTATTTGTCCGCAGAACTGGACCCTTCAACCTTGAGTCTTTGACGAGAGCACAAGATTTCAAGGTCATCTTCTCTAATGACCAGGGACAGAAAACAATCATCTGAGATGCAGTTGGCAGCATGTACCAATCCACATACTTGAATAAAATAAGCACCAGGGGGGAGAAGGATTGCAGAGAGTAGACGTTTTATAAGTAACATTTAATAGGTCTTCAAATGTTCGCATGGTGCCTTTTTAGGAAGGCAGACAAAGTTTTTCATTTTAATCATGGAATGTCTATCTGTTACAAGAAATAGATCATTAACAATAATATATGGGCTCTTTTCTAACTGAGCCTGAGCAAAGCTTTGCATCATCATATTCTGCCACCTTTTTTAATTAAAAAAACCTAAACAAACAAACAAGCAAAGCAAACTTCTAAGTTTCCTATTGATAAACCCACAGATAAATGCCATGTTTGATATCCCAATATATCCAGTATATCCCAATATATCTAATATATCTATAGGAAGCAAAAGAGATTTAAGGTTTTATTGTTACCATATTTTATTGTCACCATAGTGACAATTAGCTTAGTACTTATCCAGAGTTAAAAAAATATAATAAAAGAAAAAGTTTCTCAGAGTAAAATTCTCAGGAGCAATCTGTGGGACACAGAAGCATCACTCCCTTTGTTGCTTAACTTCTACCACCTAAGACTTTTTCATCTCATCATTAAAATTCTATACAAACAAAAAGCTAACAGTCTAATTTACATATGCTTTTTTTGTGATTCAGTTTTGTTTTTTTCTTCAATTAGTTTCTGAACAAAAGAAACTGGTTTATCAACATTTTTGTGAGGAATGAAAGAGAATAGTACATTTTACCTTCTACAAAACAAATGGGCTTTTTTGTGTTAAAAACACCAGATAGAAAATAGTTTAGAAAACTATTGAATTAAATTTTTTCTTAGAGATGAGAAAATAGACATTTCAGTATAGGTTTGATTTAGAAATCACTGTTCCACAAATATATTATTATTATTGTTGATGGATCTGACCTAGTAATTCTTTATGTAGGGCAACACTTTATTCTTCCCAACTAGGGCTGCAGAAATTACAAAGAACCAAGCTCTTCTGATCCAAAATCCCTGTGAAGCGTAGATAGATTTATTTTAAATTGTAAGCATCAATCCCCCTCCTCATATTTCTCCAAAGTTTACAACATAATCCTATGAAGGTTCCTAATGCTTAATTTTGAGGTCTCAAATAAGGCAGGTTTGCCAATTTATTGCCACTTGCGAACTGCTGTGCAAAACCACTAAAAACAGTGAAAATGATTACAAAATTCAGGGGAGATTACCAGTGTGGAATCACATCTGGATTACGAGGATATAAAATATTGATTGTAAGCAGCACAAGTAAGCTGTGAGAAAAGTTCTGTTTACTGGTAGAGATTCTCCATGAGATGGCAAGCCACAGACACTTCTCTCAATCAAGTGACTGAGTATATTCTGTAGTACTTGTCCAGAGAGCTCCTTTTCTAAAGGAAATCTTAAATGGCCATGACCTGTCCTCTTCATAACGATGCAGGAGACAACACCCCACTATAGCTGACTGGGGTAAACTCCTCAGCAATCTCCAGGTCTACAGTAAGCCAAGCCTACCCATTGCATCCCTCTCCCACTGCTGACAAACAGACATGGCACTGCTCTGAGTGAGGCTGCTTGGAGAAAGAGCTCTCCAGAAAGCCCAGCTCAGGCCTGACACACTGCTCCTCACCCTTCTCCTTTTCTCAGGGCAGCAGAAGCTGTGCTAAGGGTGGCAGCTCAGGGGGCTAACATCTGGCCCACGAAGCTGCAGCTGCCTAGCACTTCCATATCAAACACACCTGCCCAAATGGTACTTATAGTAATAGGTACCAGCATCACTTCAAAGATTACCATTTCATTTGCAAATAGTAACAACTAGACAGAAAGAGATGGCTCTTGGGAAAGAAACCTTTTAACACATACAGTATATTCACAGCTTCAACCTGGCTGTCCACAGCGTGAAGTGAACTGTACACAGGGTACCCCTGACAGAGTTCCCAGACCACTACTGCTCAGAGAGTCAATCACATAAGAGCAACAGCCCTTTGGTGAGTTTGGTCACTCATGTGAACCTATGCCAACTACAAGGGCACATCTTGCTGTGAAGAAAGCCCTACCTCAGATTAGATTACAAATGTGGATTTTCCTGGAACATCTGAACTTGAATAAAAATAAAAGTTCAACATCATCCTTAGCCTCAACATTATAATGTTAATTCAAAACACAAGTCTTACAGCTCAATTAAAAAAAATATTATAGCAGAGTAGGGATGAAACTCATATAAGCATGGCAGCCGGTCTCCAACAAATTCATTTAGGACTCAATACTTTCACCAAAGATACACCCGAGTTAGCAACAATCTCAAGATGTGATTTTTAAACCACATCTACGGGAAGGATATAAGCCTAGTGCATCGCTGGCTTTTCAGCCGCACTCTACAGCAATTTCATTTTCAATCAACTAGCAACTTCTTCCTCTTGTAGCGCGTACTGTAGGTTGGACCGCAGACCACTGTTACATCCTGTGTTACATCCCCATGACTTTCTTGTTCCAGAGTCTTGAGCCTGATACACACACACACTCAAAACTTTTACAATTTAGCAGTATCACAAAGTGATGCCCAATTGTTTAGGGACCTCAGAACTGTCTCAACATAAACAGTATTTACCGTCAATATACGTATGGCAAATGGATGAGGATAACAGGATGTGAAGGTAAGTAAAAAGCAAGGGGAAATTTGCAAAACAAAAGCTGAAAGCAAAGAGACTTACAGGATGTAATTGGAAAGGAAATACCTAGGAGCATGGACTAAAGGAATCTTGTCTGTGTGAAGATCATTATCTGTGACATAGCCACTTCTGATAGACAGACTGCTAACCGTGACCCAAGAAAAATGAGGGTTATTGCACCCTAATAGAGGATTAAGTGCTGCATCTCAGGGCACTGATATTTTGAGGTAGAGTATAATACATTTTCTATTTGTAGTCATCAATTTTTATGTTACTGAAAGAATGTTGATACTCTAAAAAAGGGTGACAAAGCCCACATCTAGTATACTATGTTTAATTAGTTAACAAAAGGTGGTGGGGTTTTTTTAATGTATATCATTAAGCTCAAATATTCTTACCTATGAGCACTTTTGGTTTTTTTAACCTTCTAGAACTCCTTCCAAGTGAAGTTAAATTCTTACACTTTAGCTCATATATAACATTTTTACCTACTCAACACTCCCATTTCAGCATACAGGTTGAAGTGTACTGCCTGGAACCACGACAAGTGGCTATTCTTAAGAAAACCAGGCCACATTCTGTAGTTCCATTATACAAACAATACATAATTATGCTATTGCCAATCACTTCACAGATGCTCTGGGAATTTTAGGAGACAAATGCAGCTTACAAATTGCAGAGCTGTCTTACCACCTCAAATACATGTTTTTCTTTAAAGTTTTCCAATTATAAAGGTAGCTAAGGTCTTAAAATGTAGCTTCTACAATAATATATCAATAACAGTTGCTATTGCATCTGCAGCCATGCCTGTAAGTCTGCATATGCATCTAAAGTTAATAAAGAGGCTGATAATACTGTAAAATGGAGCCATAACTATAGACTGATGGATTGTCAGTGCAATATTATTCCATTTGGATGACGCTCTTGCTCCATGTACTACTCCTTAGTTCACAAAAATGCTGTATTGGGTCTGGCTGAGTTAAGAGTTAATTTTCCCCCCAGCAGCACTCCTAGTACTGTGCTTTGCCCTGGTAGCTAGAAGGGTGCTGGTAACACACCACCAGTGTTTTGGCTACTGCTGAGCAGGGCTGGCACAGCATCAAGGCTGTCTCTCCAACATTCCCCTCTCACCAGCAGGCTGGAAGAGGGCAAGGTCTTGGGAGTGGACAGAGCCAGGCCAGCAGACCCAAACTGAGCAAAGGGATATTTCATACAGCATGGTGTCTGCTCAGCAATAAAAGCGAAGAGCAGGAGGAAAGGTGGAGGGCATTCATGACTACAATGTTTGTGTTACTGAGCAACTCCTATAAAAACTGACGCCCTACTTCCCAGGAAGTGGTTGGACATCACCTGCCGACGGAAAGCAGCAAATACATTTTTTCGGTTTGCTTTCCTTTTCTTCCACCTACGGCCACTGCTTTATGAAGCTGCTTTCATCTCGACCCATTAGGTTTTTACCATCTTATTTTCTCTCCCCTGCCAGCCTGAGCTGAGGAGGGGAGCAATAGAACAGCTTGATAGGCACCTGGCACCCAGCCAAGATCAACCCACCACAAATACGTAAAAGAAAGGTTTATTCCTAGTCAGGGTCCACCAAAAAAAAAGAGAAATTTATGACATCTACTAGTGAATGCTGTCTTTCTGTCAAGATACAGACCGCCCACAGTACTTCGCACTTCAGTGATCTGAGAGTGTCAGTGTTCACCTTCTCGAAAATGCGTGTGCATATATATATATATATACACACACACACGCTATTTTCAACACGCTGTTCTATGCAAGAGTAATGCTGCATTCCTTCTCTGACACCTTTTTTCTCCAAAATCTGCTGAGGATTAAATCAATTGTAACATTGAAACAGAGGTTATCCATACTATGATTAGGACTCTATGAATAGGAAACTCTGGACTTTGGTCTTCACTCTCTTCTAAACTCAGCTGATACCAGCATCACTGACCTCCTTAGCATAGTTCAAGGCCTGATTTTATCCATACTCACACACCTGAGTACAGCTTGACATGTTTTGTTTAGGAAATTGATGCAAATAATTCTAACACTGATTTTTTGTGATACATGTAGTGGAGGGTGTGGGGAAAGACAGAAAATTACAGTAGGCAGATCTCAGAAGATGGGGTGGGGGGGTAGGCAGGCAGCAGAGATGCAGACAAAAAAAAAACCAAACCACCAAAAAACCCACAAACAACAGAAAAACTGACACCCACAACAAATACGAGATGTCTTTTCCTCAGTTGGAAAGGAAGAAAATGCAGGTTGGGAAGACATACACCAACACTTGTGAATTATGAACAGGTTCATTTTAATATTTCAAAATGACTTCTAAGAATACCTTCTTTGCTGTATGGTGCCTCACCTACAGTCAAGACTTGGAGGTTTGAGTCCAATGCCAACTAGGGTCAATTCTAAACTTCTACAGCAACTTCAACACGCATTTGAAAACTTTCCCTAAATCCCAATTATCCCCTATCCAAAATAGCCTCATGTCCTTTGCCAAGTAGCAAGATCTTCTGTGACACTTATATCAAGTATTGTACTGATTAAATTTCACACCCATTCATTCTCATACATAATGATGTACGTTACACATTACCCTCTCTTACAGTGCAGTACTCACTAGTACTTTTTCCAGACAGAAACCGTCAGAAAAATATACCTCTTCTCCACACTCTATGAATTGAGGAGACAAAACATAAGTTACTATTTAGATGTGCAGGAATGAGCATCTATTAAAACACAATAGAAGAAAGGCAATGATGGAAGGACCACTTGTACACTTACCTGGCATCTGTCTCATTTAACTACAAACACCATTACAGAAGGGTGTACAGATGAATTACCAGTAACACGATACAACAGTTAACACAGTTTTCCTTTGAGTGCTTCCCTACAAACATTTTCAGTTAGCACAGAATAGGAACCTATGATCAGCATTAGCTAATTTCTTATTCTGCAAAGGGAGAAGTGGAATACTGGAATATTAAATACTGGAAGTATTTAATACTTATTTCAACCCAGGAGCTCAAGACCAGCAATGTAAAAACTTAGATCAACTGATCAGGGAAAGAAATGTATCAACAGATGAAAAATGTTCTAAATTCTTCAACAGAGCTCCCGAATGTAGTGCTGAAGTTCATTCTTACCCAACCTTCTCCTGCTACAGGCATTGTAGCTTTGAAGGGTCTATAAACATGTCCTCTAACCTCATCCCAAACACGGATTTTACTCACTTCAGGCACCCAAGATAGATTTCTTATATAAAACTCAGGGGCACATTTAATCTCATTAACTTACTTAACCTGAATTACTCCTTTAGGTTCCCTAGAAAGGCTGATTTAACACATCTATTTAGACTGAAGATGATTCATACTCAAGGTTTCCCTCTTTTCTAGTGACTCTAAAGGACTCTGAATGCAAGGTTCCTTAGCCTATACAAGGTAACTAAATTTAAGCAGATGGATACTATACTAGGCAGCAGACAGAGTGCATGTGGAATGGCAAAAGAGACGAAGCCGTAGATCCACGTTGCAGGTCAAAGAGAGGCACTGCCACTCCCTATGGCTGAGGTCAGTATCCATTAGCAGCATTGGGAAGACAATTTTCTCTTCTCCAAAGACAGTGGCTGAAGCTGCAATAAAATACATTGCCCTCCTATTCATAATAATGCTGTCACTTTCCTAACTTTAGAAAGTGGTAACCGGGCTGTTTACCTGTAGAAAGGGATGAAATTTTATGCCCATAAAATACACTTTTGCCATATTCTTTGTTCATTCGATTCTACAAACTAGCAAATCCCACACACGATCTCTCTCTCTCTCAAAAGCTCATTTCTAAGTCTGCTGACAGGATTTCAGCTTCTAAACACCATGTTCTTACCCAAGTAGTGCCTCCTGATCACACGCCAGGCCAAGACATCGCATACAATCTTTGCATCAGGTACGTTCTCTTTTATAAAGGTATTATTAAGATATACTGCTACTTTATTACAGGTATTGTTTTGAAAGAGTACCTAAGCGGACACCAGTATCACATTAGAACACATCAGACAAGGAGCAGCATGGCAGCAGCCCCTGGTTTAGAACAGTGGTGTAAAATAAATAAATATGGTAAAGCCACACAGCTGTTTGCCTTGTTCACAAGATGTGTGCAACCAAATGTTAACAGATGCCTACGTTTAACAGTCAGCAAATATGCATCTTACCTTTTCCTACACTAATACCCAAGAGTAGGTCAAACCAAATGTCAGTCCATTCTTTATGCAAAATTCTCAGTAACATGAAATTATGCTGCTTTCTGCCTCGAGAACCAGGTTTACAGTCAAACGTTCCTAGCCACGCTCCCAGCATTCAGACACAGCAGTACCTTTGACAGTAGGCAAGCCTTTGCCTTTTTACACCCCAAATGAATACTCAAAAACTAACAGCAGAGAATAAAGTCACAGTGGAGCTGTACGCTTTTAGGAGACAAAGATTTACTAACTACATCGACAAGTATTTCCTGGAGACATTTAATGAATTTTCACTTGTTTGCTGGATTTCAGATTATTTTGCTGCTGGCAATACCAAGATGGGTAAAACAGTCACATTTTTATAAAAAAGAATGGAGACTTCAGATATTTCAGCACCTAGTTTTCCAAAACAGCATACAGGTTTAGTATAATCTATAATAGCTTGCAATTGCTGTCCTATGACTCTTTGAAACCCTTGAATACTTACGATAGGCAGGAAGCCTTAAAGAAATACACTGCCTTGGATTTAGAGGGTTTTCTTGGTAAATGAAAATGTAGACAGATGAAGATAGGGAGTTATACTATAAAGACATACATAGAATCATGGAATTGTCAGGGTTGGAAGGGACCTCCAAGATCATCTAGTTCCAACCCCCCTGCCATGGGCAGGGACACCTCCCAGCAGAGCCGGTAAGTGTGCCACCTTACAGTGGCACAGGGTGGATGGATGTTATTTGGGTACACGCCACTGGGTAATGGGCTCTCACAACTATTTTACGAGCTCAAAAACTTGGCTTTCCAGTACTGAACTCTTAACTGACTGTGGTTTACAACACCTCCCATATTACAAGTGAGCTGTGGGTTCACGCAGGGAGGTCTAGACCACACCTGATGATGTTTCAGGTAACATCTAGGACTTTGAAAAAACCAATTTTTATTAAAAGCCTCTTGTCTAGCTAGCCAGCAGCCCAGGTGAACACAGTAAGGTGTTCAGGAAGCACACAAAGATCAAGCAGAAATTAAAATCTAATAATTTTTTGTCCTCATAGGGTTTGGCTTTTTAAAAACCTTTCTAGGGTACTGAATAAGCTGTTTCTTCTCTGTAATTTAGACAAAGTACCCAAGGCTGGTTTGAAATGCTTTGCTGCAAAGGGCAGTTGTGCTACACAGTGCCTTACCTAGAGTGCCCCCCAGAGAGACACCTGCATTAATACTGCCATGGGAAACCAGTATCAGCCCTGCTGCTGCCACAAGGCCTTCCTGAAGACCAACGCAGGGTTTCACTGTACTTTGGCACACCACTGTTAACCACATTCACTAAGTACTACTTAGAAGTAACAAGCTGATACCTCAACCAGTGACTGGCTTTGGAGACAAGCACTAACTACAGTAGAAAACTGTATTCCATTCCTCAAATATTTTCTAGGAACTACTCTTCTTGATTTAGTTAAACATTTAACTGCCAGGGCAAGGACAAAACCAAACCAACTAACATGTCTGCAACCCCATTACAACAAAAAAAATTCCTACATTCAATATATTTGTATGTCACTTACAACTTGTACAACATCAAAAAAAATACAAATATGACAGAAGTTCTTTGTTTTCAATACAGCTACGTATTTAGTAAAGATGCCTTGCACATAGAGAGCAACAATTCTTTAAAACAACAACAAAAAAATCTACTTATAACTGCAAAGAACTTGAGTCCACTTACTTTGACAGCAGACAAGTTTTCAAAAACACATGATAATAATAATAAATTAAATAATTAAAAAAAAATCCATTGCTGCAGAACGAATGCTATTCCTTTAGACTAATAAAGACCACATATTTGGAGACTCTGCTCCCTTAGAGAAGCCAGTAAAATCTGTAGAAATAGTGAATTAAACTAAAAAACAAGAAACCCAACAAGTAATCAAAGCGGGGGGGAGGGGGGATAATAAAAGCAAAACAAATTAAAAACTAAATCTTACATGGAGGAACACCATTTTCTCAAAAACCACCCTCCTAACTCACTTTGCAGTTCTGCAAGTGTCCTGTAAAATCATCAGCCAATTAAGTGCTTGTGATATATTAACAAAAATTACTCTCCTTTTTATTTCTTTGTTTTACAGGACTTATCTTCAACGCTCAAAAATCCTACCCATCCCCAAACTCCCCGGGCTTCGGGCAACACAGAAAAGTTAAGGATGGAAATATTTTCGGTCCTCTACAGATCTTCCCTATTTCCTCCACATTAAAAAAAAACCCACAACAACAGGGAACTTCTGTCCTCACGCATATACACAAAAGGAAGCAAACAGAGAACACACAGCTTAGTATTTCAGTGCAGGAGGCAGAAGCTAGGGAGAGGTGAGGGCAGAGGGAACGTGCTGCCTCCCAGCTGACCCCAAGATGCTGCGTGCGTGTTAATAACTGCCACAAAAATCCGTGACAACGGCACAAGAGCCGAGCGCAGCCGCCTCCTCCCAGTTCCAAAGGGGTTAACATGAGCTGGGTGTCAGCTCCCACAGGTGCTTCTGTAAAGGCACAGAACATAAACCCGAGAGCTGAGACCCAGAAAGGGAGGAATGCTTTGGGGAAGGAAGGGACCCACACCCACTGGTTGCACGGCCGGGTCAAACTGCCTGCTGGCATGGGTTGTTTTGTTGTTTCCTTTTCCTTTTGAGTATGATAAACTGTTTTGGCTTTCCACTTAACATTTACCATCAGTGAATTAAAAAAAAACCCATACTGAACACAGCTTTACATTTTATTACATCATTTTATCATTGAACAAATACTGAAGTGAAAAAGGAGAATTAATATTTTCCAGCTCAGCATACTAGCTATTTGCTTTTGTACAGCAAAAAACCCCAACCAAATCACTACCAGGAGGGGTTTTTTTAATCCCTTTAACATTGCCAAGTTCACCGAAAAGATGCCATTTGGAAAGGCTGGGGGGAAGGGGCAGAGAAGTGGAAATGGGCAATGCCATGAATGTTTTCTTCTGCGTTTTTCTTTGACGCAGCAGTTGGTCCTGCGCTGGCATGTAAGCACTATAATATTAGACACCTGGAATGTGAGGAATGTCTGATAACCATACCCTAGCACAGGGATAATTCCACAGCCATAAACCAACGACACAACCTTTGAGCCTTCCCCTGGAAAGCTCAAACGCAGTGACATTATGAAAAGGCTATTATGTGCAGTGTTGCTGCAGGTTATTTGTATGTTCATGACTGTACGCTGCAGATACTGGGAAACCATGTTGGCATCCACTGAGAACGCTGTTAAGAAACTTAGCTATTGTTTTTAATCTAAGCCCATAAACACCATGATATTTTTCCAATAATTTTAAGTGTTGACAATCCTACAATCTCTACCTGCAAACTTGACTTGGAAATGTTTCCTTTACCTGGCTTGTACCACTCTGCTTCTCATTTCATACGCTTAACATCAAACCATTGCTCCACAACAGGAAGATGTCACAAGTTAAAAAAAAAAAAAAAAAAAAAAAGAGAGAGAGAGAGAAAAAACCCCAAACTGAACCAAAACACTGCCAAGCATTAGTTTGTGACATTCAAAAAAAGGCATAAACTCTGCAATCATTTCTACAGTCAAACAGGAGCAACATCTGTCCCCAAAAGCTTACCATTTCATTGAAGCAGGATATAACAAACAACAGGAGAAAAATATCCACAGATTGGAATACTTTATTAGAATAAATCAAACCAGATACACTTCTAATAAAGGATTAAAACATTTATTCTGGTATTTTGGATGACTTGTCAGCTTGGCTGCCAGGCGCAAAGTATCAAAAGCAGGCTTTGTGGCAGATAGTTAACTACTAAAGGGTCAAATACAGGACATTTCTGTAGTGTGAAAATTAGATCTGGGAAAGAGAAATGAAAGAACACAGAAAGAGAAAGAAAGAACACAGCCAAGACCAGAAAACAATCATGACACTTGATGTCAGCATTAAACGATCTTCCCTATCCCTGACCTGTGCCCTTCCTCTTTTCTATAATTTCATACACACTCTAGTCAAAATCACCCCGCTACTCACCTCATCAGCTACAGAAAGTGATTGTGAACATTTTGTTCTGTGAACTCCCCTTCACTGCTCCTGCAAACAAACCTTGCGAGGAACCTTTGGATTTACAGAGAGGCTATTTAAAGACTCTCCTCACCTAACTCTACTCGCACTTAAGTCAGCAGGAGCATTACCAATTTCAGTAGCAGGAAACTTAAATCTGTGACAAACACTGCTGAAAAGTACCATCCATCTGAACATCCCAAATAACCTCACAAGCATTCAGCTTCAGCGCTGTGAAGCACTCCAGCCAAGTACACCAATCATTCCAGGAGCAGGGAAGAGCCAACCCAAGTTAACTGTCCAAGGTCACTGTAACTCGGTTACAAACCGTGCCTGATGGGAAAGAGCACCTCACTCTGACTGTTATTCCCCAATATTGACTTCTTCATGTCCCAATTTCTAGCTTCTCATCCAATCACTTGTTTTCTAATAATTTTTAATGCATACTCTGTTAAATCATCATCTGTTCTGGAGTACACTGCAGCTCCTGTTGCAAAAGGACTGAGATAGGTCAGAGTTCAAATGGCATACAACCACCTGGCCAACCTCTGGGCGCTGGCAAACTCTATTGCCAGATGCTGTAAGAGAAGGAGAAATCTTTTAAATAATAACTATTAACAACTTGTTACATGGAAAGTGAACAAATGCACCACTGATTTTACACAGCTCCAAGCAGCATAATAATACAAGGGGGAATATATTGATATTTTAATATTAATAGAAGATCATGAAGTCTGCAAATCCTTGGTGCAGACTGTTCGGAAAGCTCCTTCAAATCACTGCAGCTATAGCTTCATAGCAGACAGTCTCTAGAAAAATCTCTCCATTCTTGAGTGCAGAGTGATGGAAACTACAGCCTGACACACAAGTAAAATTGCACAAACCTGAAATAACAAGCAAGGGGTGTAGCAAATGTGTTTGGTCCAAACAAATCTAATATTTAACTTAAAAGTGCGAGATGCTGAAGTGTCAGGGTACGGTAAAATTACACTACTGTAAAACTACAAGATTTCAGATACTTGTTCTGGCCTACATTTAATCTCTCTCACCAATTACTTTAATATGTAGAACTGCAGTTAGCAATGTTTTTATTAAACTTCCCTTCTTCACATATTCCAAGACACTCCCAAAATAGCGTTACCTTACATAAAATCAATGCAGAGTTCCTTCAGCACCTCTGTTTTTACATTTCCTTATTCACAATATTAATTGAAGTTTTAGGTTGAATTTATTCCCTGTGTCAGTAAGGTTTGAGGAATGGGAAATATATAACAATTATCCAACAGGAAACATTCAAGTTTTCTGCTGTGACTTCCTTCCCACACACCACCTCCTAGAAACTGCCTGAAACCCCTCCCAAAACCTGAGCAACTCTGATCTCGCAGCTGACAATGCTTTTTGTAGATAATTTTTAAATCTTTGCTACTGCCAGACTTCCAAACCACGTGCTCACATACATACATATGTGCGTATTCACTCCTGCCTTGCCCTTGGTTCTTGGGGTTTAGAACTCCATCATTGTGCATCTTGACTACAGAAAGATAAATCTTTGTTACTTGCCTGTAGCACACCAAATACTGAGGTTCCATAACAATTTCAGTTCTGCTCTTTCTCCATGCCACATGTGGCAACATGTTCACTCTCCTTCTTTTACCTGTGCTGGCACTCACCTGACTCCATAAGAATGGAGTTTGATGAAGTGGACTAGTAGGAGAGGTTCAGATTTATTTAGTTATTAACGACTTTAGCTAACCAGGCCACTGCTAGTACAAACACCGTGCAAGAGAGAGGGTGAAACCACCAGCAGTCCCAATTTAGAGTGGGATGAACTAGTCACGAAACAAGAGTTTCTAACAGCCACTGGGCACCTGGTTCTTGATGGAGATCATAGGCAGTACTGTAATACACAGGATTACTGCTCCTCCTCCTTACCATTAAGCTATTACAACAGAGAGATAAGACTAAGCATACCAAAAGGGAGAGGTGCTTAATTACCTTGTGCATTTTTTATGCGGTGAAAGTTAAGAGGCTGATTTCCGTAGGTTGAGGGTGTTTCGGACTAACAATGAACCTTACCTGGTTGCAAAGCCCTAATTCTCAAAAAGTAAGAAATTGCAGCGAGCAGCATTTAATTCCTGTTGTGTTTTGATATGGAAATGCTTGGACAATTAGGAAAATTTCTATTAACTGCAGTACCTTGATCTACTGGCTACCTGAATTTTGAAGTAGAACAACATTAAATCAGTGCAGTGTCCGATCCTGCAGAGGATACAGTTTTCAGAACAAGCCAAGGGAACTTCCATGTGCAACCTCCTTCTACACCAAAGTCAAAGGCAGCCTTCAACAAGAACAGAAGCAAACTTTGTATGGGATTAGTACTTTAGCTGCCCAATTTTTGTCATGTCTGCCAAAAAAAAAAATCTAGAAAGTATTTTGCCCTTCTGGGAGAGGCCTTACTTTTGCAATTTTGACTTTTAGCCAAGAGTAGTTACTTAATGAGGCTCTAGTAAGGAGAGAGTTTAAAAACAATTGCTAATGACACTGAAAACTACAATACTGTCTCAAATACCAAGCAGAAGCACTTTCACAGAAAAACACACCTAAGCATAAACAATTGATTAAACAGTAATCTCCCACGCTGTATATATCTTTTGTACTGGAAGAGGCAAGTTGCCATATAAGCAATGTTTCAATAAATTCAGCTGACTAGAAAGCTGCAATTTCCACAGACTTCTGGAATTTCTTAGACAAAGTATTTTCAAATGATTACTTCATAAAAATCACTTGGAAGTATTTTGTTAGATGAAAAAGTTTTTACACCGATTGAGTACTGAAAAACCTCAACATGAGCTCACACAGTGGAAATATGCAGTCACTCCCTGACAAGATAAGCATTACATCTCCATTTGCCTTTTATTATTCTTTTAAACTGAATAGAGAAGATTGCTCTTCAGAGATAGTCCAGATACAAATCTCCACTATCCAATTACTTATGTAATCTCTTTAAACTTCTCAATGGAAATCTCTTTCTCTCATAAATCAATCTACATCAGTTGCTTTGTGAAAAATCTTTAAGATAAATATTAATACTTGGAGATACTATTTTTCCTCCAATTCTACATGATATACTTAGATTCCTTTGGGAAATTACTTCATGTATCATTCAGGCTTTTAAAACAAAATGTACCTACTTGGAGGCTAGGCTTCTAACTCTCATCCTATAAACATCAGTCATCTAAACGAATTTCCAGAAGTACTGGAAAGCTTAAAAGTAGGCACACTGTAATTAAATAGGAGTTAAACTTCTAATCTATTGAAAATGTCATTAAGTGCCTACATGCATTTTTATGCTCTATAGTATATGAAGTAAAGCAATGAAAACATATATACAAGGAACATTAATATTCAGTCAGAAGGTGTACGAGCATGGGGTTTGACCTAACAAGACGACAGATTTCCAAGCTAATGACAGTCCATGCAATTCTTTCTCAGTTTATCTGCAGGCATTTAGAGCAGCTAAAGTTCTATTTTAAAAAGTATGTGAAAAGGTTAGGGAAGAAAGAGAGGATCGTGATTATTTACAGTCTAGCAAAAATCTGGTTTCTGCGATGTAGACTCTGGGGATTCCATAGTAAATTTAAGAGAAGAAGCTGGAATTTCCTGATCTGGCAGATATAACCTAGGGTGGGGGAAGGATAATTCTCAAAAGAGCTTTCAAATGTGGGCTTGGAATTTTGCCAGGCAGAACAATGATTGATTTAAATCAGCCATAAAGAGAGAGATCTGATCTGCTGTCAAGTCTTTGAAATGGTAGAAGTTAATAGGAATCATCAGTGCTGCGTGCTTGTTTAATGAAAAATCATTTCTTTTACATTTAGTTCTAAACTTTAACGCACTTGTGGGCTGATCATTTCATGCTTTCCATTGTTGGTATACCAAGCATCTTTTTTTATGCCGTGCTATGAAGAACTGAACTTTTATAGGCAAAAACAGTAAGGAAGAAAGGTAAGATTTTGCAATACAACAAAGCACTTGCATTCCTTCCTAAAGGTGATCTGCACGGCTCTTCGTTGCCTTTTTCAGTATATGGTAATTTTTATCCTCTCACAACTTTACTCTTGTGTTTAATCAGTTTTTTGCACTGAATAAATAGCAGGAAAACTCTGCTCTTTATTGGAAGTCCGGGTGAAAAGGTCTAAATTCTGTCTTTTTTGCTGACTTCACTGCTTCGTGACAAAGATACAAAAAGCATTTCATGTTTCCCATCACATTTTCTCTCCTTCCCCTTACTGCTTTCTCTGTGTTCAAGTACTTGTATTTCTATCACTCATATTTACAATCATCAGATTGTAACGAGGTCTCTGGTTTGGTTTACATAAACTTACATAAATAGCAATATCACTTTAAAGAACTAGAGACATCCACCGAATGGTACCAGAGATCTCTCTGGGTACCACTGGAGCAACAGTACTGCTCATTTCTTAACATTACAGTACTTCATTTCTGCATCAACACATCCAACACATTCTGTCGAGACGTGATTTCCACCTTCAAGAATCTAATCGTAACAGCAGACATATTTCATTTGGAATACTAATCATAGAAAAAAAAAACCAAAACATCAAAACAACGAACCAAAAACAACAAAACAAACAACACCAACCAACCACCACCACATTTAGTTTTTGATAATGACATCTGGCTTCATTTGACCAGAGCCTGCAGAAGAAATACATGGCCTTGTGCAACATAGACAGGCGGAGTTTGCAAAGTAACTAACAGTGTTGTCTTGTTTTTCCATGGCTAGATTCCATGCCTGGATTGTTCTTCCTGTTGTCCCTCTAAAGCCAGCTGCTGGGAGATATGCAAGGAAGCAGCAGTGCTTGGTGACCCTCACTGGCAGCCAAAGAATTAGTCTGGTTGACGGAGCATGGCAATCCACTGTGCCAGCTGAAAAAAAAAGCAGGCTAGAGCATTTTTTGATCTTTTCACTCAGCTTTGGGAAGCCAAAATCTCTTCCTTTCACAAACCTAACTAGGAAGCTTAACTGACGTCCAAAGGACCTTTACTGTACTGACACTCACTATGCTTAGGCAATAACCAAAGTCCTTTATGGATGGCCCAAATACTTGTGAATGGGCTGTAATTGAGAGCGTGCTGCAATATGGATAACTGCTTCAGGCAGTAGGGACAGAGCCAAAGTGATCCATATAGCACGATGCTCCTGTGATACTCACATTAGAGGGAGACTATTAAGACTGTCAGTAAAGCAAATTGGGGCAGAGTATAGCTTGCAGAGCATGATTTGCAGTCACTAGGTGAAGAATGAGGTAGAGAAGGGTCAGAGAAATCCCTCAGCTGAGGCAGAGGATGTCTGTTGCCTGCAAACTCCCTACTAAAGCACTGTAAGGATCAACACCCCACCCCAGTCCTGACCCTCATGTCGTTTCCTCCTGTTTTACTTCCTCCAGCTGCTGCATGCCTTAGAAAAAGAAAGCAGAAGGGAGAAAGCATTTCCGAGGGCAAATATATCCCAAAACACAGCCACGGCCTTCTGAACTGGTTTTTGGGATCTGCAGGTGAAGGCCTGGCTCAGCATGTCTTCGTGGCCCAAGAAGCAGAACTAACATGAACTGTACAGAGCAAATGATGCTCCTCCTGCCAGTCACTAACAGTCCTAGTTGTGTGGTTAAGCTGTCAACAAGCTAAAATGGATTGTGGGCTTCAAGGCACTGAAAAACATTTCCTTCTCCTGCTGCTGTCACCCTTACCTACCTTTTTATTCCATACTATTCATACAGATGGAGTTTTGAACATGCTAAGGCCCACTCTTGCCATCATAGTCCTATCTTCTGCTTATTCACTTGAGCTATTTTCTGAATGAAAAGAGAAAAGATGAAATGCTAGGAGCAGACGGTGCACAGGACACAGCAATTGAAGCTGGGAACTGATGTTGATAAAAATCCGAGAGGAATTTATGGAGATTACAGGCAGTCTTTGATTGGTTAAATACTTCCAGTGATAGGCAGAACTCTCAATGCTATCTAGAGGACAACAATTACATTTCACAGGAATTCCTACAGCATTGTTTCTTTTTATTCAGTTGTCTGCTTTTCCCTCCAGAAAAATTTCAAAGCATTCCACTTTCAAAACTGAAACCTAGATTTACCTGTTGCTTTTGGTTACAGCAGCTCAGAGAACAGGCCTGGGATGTTCAGGTAACTCTTCATTCAGGGAAGATGGCTTTTCAATAGCACCAAGTCACTCTGAGCCAAGAAAGGGACAGGAATCTGACTCTTTCACATTCCAGACCAGTACCCTGACTAACAAACAATAAAATCTTCCCAGTCTTTTACACTCCCAAAAGGGCCTCTAACAAAAAATGTCATCAAAACAGAAAAATGGAACATTTTCTATCGACCTATCAACACTGCAACTTCTGAGGAAAATCGTTAAAAAGCCTGTTTATTCAAATATTTCAACCAACTTCAACTGCCACTTTGTCTCATGGCATGCACTTTCCTCATGCATTTTCTCTCTTCTTCTGCCTGTCTTGTTAGTAAGAAGTGCAGTGAAACACCAGGGGAAAAACATGTAGCACACTGCTGCCATCTTGATACTTTTCATGAAGTATTGAAGGAGCATTGCTTTTGTACACCATGGTTATGGATGTCACTTGGAGCTTTCCCTGTCACAAATGTACCTCTTCCAAATTAAACAGTCTGTCAGCACCTATTAGTATAATAATTATTCACTACATCATTTATGGCTTCCACTGGAAAAATAATGCAAAATAAACAGCATCTTTATAACTTTTTAAAGAATCACCTCTGTATATTTTATCTGGAAATGACACTTTTTTTTATAAACAAGAAAAAAATTAAAGGTAGAATTACTGTTCTTCCTAAAATGGCAAACAAACCAACCATGCAGTACAAAGAAGATTAGAAAATGCTAGGATCATCAAGAACGCCATGTAATTTAAAGGCAACTTCAAGATAGCCCTCAATCAAACCAAATATGCAGCCAGCAGGCCAGTTCTTTCAAGTATTCATCCACAGGTAGTAATTTAGAAAACAATCACAGTGGTGAATAAAAGCTGTTATGATCTATGAAGTACAGCAAGGTGTCATTCAGGAGAGTTGTTTTCAATCATCCAGCTCTCAAAGTGCCTTCTGGAACAAACTTTAAAACGTTGTTCCTTCCAAAGTCACATTTGAAGGAACAAGAAAACAATGGTAAGTAGATGCTTCTAATACATTTAGTAGTAGTGACTTTAATTCTGCACTGCAAATAACATAGCCTGAACAGAGGTATCACTAATAAACCAATCACTAGATGCAATATATGTTTTTCTCATCAAATACTAAAATTCAAGTTATTAGAAGTATGTGCTAAATCTTGGGTGCTGGAGATCTATATCAATACCATATAGAGTAGAGCTGGTCTTCAAAGTGAGAAAGAAATTTAATTTCTATACTTTTGGTTGTAGGATTGACAGCTAGAGCAAAATGAAGCGTAAGATCGTTTTACATTTCTTCTCTTTCTTTTGGAAAAGAAAAAAAAAAAGCAGTCACAGAATAATGTAGGTGGGAAGGAACATCTGATCCAACATCCCTGCCCAATGCAGGATGCCTCTGCAATGAGACCAAGGTGCTGCGAGTCGTGCCCACAACCACTCAGGCCAACCCGTTCTAGTGTTTGCCCACAAATCGCAGTCTGCACTGCTGGTTTTCTTTCTGAGTCAGTAAACCATTGCTATTCCAACTGCACTTACTCTTAAAGCTCTTCTGGAATACAGATTATATATTGGCCCCTCAGTTTCAACATAATGAACAGTATAAATTCTATCTCCATGTTAAAACACTGGTTTCTATTAAAAAAAAATAATTTAATTTTCATCAGTTGCCCGCTGTTACTATCACATACTTCTCATGGAAGACCAAAGTCAGGATTCATTCGGAAGGCATTCTAGATTGAATTTACCCTTAGTCTCCACATCAGCCAGAGACTGCGCTTTAACAAGATGAAGTTTCGGTGCCAAAGCCAGTTTAAGGAAGATGATCCATATTTTCAAAGGGAAAAGAAAAAATAAAGTGGACAATTCACTTTTCACCGATGCTGTAGTACTACAAGCTTTTGTTTAGATATGACCTTTAATGGGATACTTTTTTAATCTTTACTCTTGTGGCTTTTAAGCCTTTCTACTTTGTTTCACAGCAAAGTTTCACAAACAGCTGTGTAGTACAACTTGAAGGGAGAGGTGTCAAACAGAAACAAATGATGGAGAGGGAAGTATCTTCAGATTTTACTAACACAACATTTTCTTCACAAAATCAACACTTCATTGACTGATAGTCTCATTTCTCTTTCATAAATGCATCTGAGTGTCAGATCACCCAAACTGAGAAGTGCCAGATGAATACTGCCCCCATCATATTATATCATGAACCATTTTATTCTGAGAGAAACCTGAACATGTTTTCATGTGAAAATCAAATACCTCTCAATCAGATAGGCTGAAGTAAAGCACTATTTTTTTTCCTCTGAAACAGAACAGTAAATATGATTTTGTATTGATTTCTGGGTTTGCCTCTTTTTATTAAAAACAAAAACCAAAACCACACAAAAAAACCCAGACTGATAATTACCATTCAGATTTTCTGCCCATTCTCCTCTCTTCCAGCTTAATGTCTGATTTCCATCACCCAGTATATTCTTAGGGTATTTCTACAGCAGATCCAGAGGTCTCAAGACTACAGATACAAACCCTGTCCCTCAATTGCCTAGCTTGGACCTTGATGAGTTTGTCCACAACAGCAGGAAGTTTATTTACCCTCCTTGTTGATTTGCTCAAAATTCTATGACTTCAATATAGACATCCTTGAAAAGAGAATATATCATCCAGTATAGGAATGGGCAGTTTGAAAGATTTTGCCATGCCAATATTCCTTTTTACCACCATCATAAAGCAACGTCAAGCTGCCTGACGGACAAAGGAGATATCCCAAAGAGAAAAAGAAAGGTAGTACTCTTTGTCTACACCTCAACTGGTAAAGGCAGGGTTTGGGAGCATTTCCAAACTCCTGAGTTGACAGATACTCTATAATGAGGTGAAACTTCATTAAGAACCAGTCCCATCTCTCAGTGGTGACTTGTGGATCATCTGGGCCAAAAGAGACCCACGATCTGTTTTGGTCAGGACTGCCACAGTTCAGGTAACTGTGGGACTATGTTTCCCAGCTTCTGTTTAGATGCAATCATTCTTAAATGAGGATCAAACCTCATCTTGGCATTAGGAGCCACCGTAAGAAGGTGAAACTGCAGAAAAGATTAGTATAAAAACTCAATGTCTCTCTAATTCTCTTACCAATACCATAAAACCAGCTAGATCAACTTTTGATAGACATCAGAGCATTCACATGACATGAAAGCTGAAGAAAAGCTCACAAGAAAGAAGTTCTGCACTGGAATACCTCCAATCAGAGATTCCAATCTAGCACAAAAAATACATCTACAGAAAAAAAAACCCAAAAACTATCAGGTTTCACAAGTTCCTCTGCTTACCATATAGTTTGCTTTTAATAAAAGCATTTGCATAGGTGACTTCCTGCAGAGATTAATTCCATATATTGCTTTAAAAGGCTGAGAAGTAATGTCTTCCTTTTAGCTTATTGTCCTTCAAAATTTTTGCAAGTATCCAATCATCTTGTGTTTAAACTTAAGTATTAAGTTCTTATATAGTTTTTCATGTAATTAAAATACCTTCATCAGGACATCACCACCATCAAGGCCACATGAAACCTTTCATGATATCTGCATCTTACTGTATTCATCATTGGTGCAACATCAGCTTTAAACATAACTGCACATCTTAGACAGATGGGTATTATTCACAGTTAAGGAAAAAGAAAGAATTCAGAAAAGTTCTAATACTGGCCATTTTAAAAAACTTCTTAAACAAAATAGTTATTTACGAGAGCTTATTCCCAAAAGACCTGTTAGAAACCTACCACCTCAACGAGCAATGACATTACTACCTCTTGTAAGTACTGTCACCCCTCAACACCAGACACCTACAGTGAAAAGTGCTTCACAAGAACTTCAGGCAGCTGGATGAAGCTGCTTTTTTAGTACATCTGCCATATCAAGAAGAAAATTTAAAATTATTGTGGGGACACTACTTTGGTTTGGGTTTCTTTATGTTTGTTTTTGGTGTGGGTTTTTTTGTTGTTTGTTTGGGGTTGGTTTTTTATAATACTATTCCTATATTTTTAAAATACCAGACAGATTAGCACCACAGCTTTGACCAAAAACCTCATCACTTTCAGCAAAACCTAACCAAAAAAACCCACATTATAAATACCAAGTGTAGGAGGTTCTAAAGATTTTCAATACAAATCCCTTAACTGCTTTACATTTGTCCTCAAAGCGTATTTTCTTGCCCAAAATCCTGCCTGGTAAAAATGAAGTTTTGATCACATTCTTGTATTCTGAGCGAAGGGGCCAGCCAGGTCCTGAATGCAAATCAGCAACTTGCCACAGCACAGAAGTCCACAGTGCATTCTAGATCACTGTAAGCCATGCTAGCAAGTGAGGCAGAACGACAACCAGCCAAGCAAACAGGAACATAAGCAAGAACCAAAAAGCCTAATCCTAATAATTTGTTTTGCTATAAGCAATTCACCTTCTAGACCACAGTATAATTACTTTGGTTAACCATTGTAACCCATTAACAATGCCTTAGCAAACCTCACACTTTAGTTCACCAAAGAATAGATCTAAAAGAGAGTCTAGCAATTATAAATAGCAGAAGAAAACTAGAAAAGAACATGCAAGGTTCAGAAACTTCAACAAATCATCCGTTTACTGTGCAAGTTCCTGCATATTAAGCCTTACTTACTGCAGTAGTAAACCATTGATGGCACTAGCCTGACTAAAAGGCTTACGGTGCGTGTGTGCTCTGCTACATCCCCTAATTTCTCTAGTCACACTATTTCAGGAATGTCCTGTAGAGGTCTCAGATGATTAGTCACATCCAGAGCATTCTACTGTTCACTAGAATGATTGTAAATATGTTAACAGTTCATGTCAAACACTGCAATACAACGTGACGGAGAGGTCTTTGCTCCTTGCCAGATTGATGTCTTGAATTGCATCCTCTTTACGTACAATCATCTACTACTCAATGCTTCAGCAAAATATATTTCAGATATTTAATACTACCATTCCAAACGCTCCTTCTTCATGCTGTAACCCACTAAAGCACCAACTCAGCCTGCCACTTCTGTGCAAAACAAAGCTGGCGACTGCAAAAGAATGTGGGAAATATGAAAAATTTGGCAAAACTCCTACTGTCCAGGAACATTAAGATAAGGAAGCACAGAAGAAAAGACTTTGATTTCTGGGGCTTCTCTACAGGTCTACACTCCAATTAAGTAAATTAAAGGGAATGCTATTATTTACTTTGGAAGGGTGAAATTCAAGTCAGACCTTCAGAGATCTCATCATCTGAACAGTATTCTGTTTTCTCTACTTCACTCCAACTGCATCAACATTCCAATTCCAGTCTTGGCAGTTTGTCACCGTTCACTCCGGAATCTAGTACTGAATGGTTTTGTGCCTTAAACTCGTACTGTAGCTTATTTTGCAAACCCCTCCGAGAGAAGCCCACAGCACTCCAAACTAGCATTGTTCACCACTGTACAGCTCCATCCAAACTAAAAAGAGGCCAAGTGCAAGCCTTTGAGCTTTGTAGTAAAAGTCTCAAGCAACAAAACCCAAAAATACCATTTAGGTCAGATCCTGTATACAATAAATCTGTCCATTACTGGGAATGTGTTTACAATCAATGCAAAAATGCACTCATACGTAACATTTAAAATTTATCACAAATTACTGTATAAGTCAGAATAATACGTTAAGACAGCACTCACAGAATGAGATAAAAAGGACTTGATTTTTGGTTTTGGTGATATGTGAATGCAAGGACTACACATTTTATAGGTCTTGGGAATAGGGGAGTGAGATTTGGACAGCACAGTGGGCTTAGGTATACCTGGGAATACATCTCCAAGGGGTAGACAAAAAGCATAATTAAGTATCATAGAATCAGGACCTAACTTCTGTTAATAGATTCCTAACCAGACATCACTTCCTAAAGAAAATAAACCTACTAGGCTTCTAAACGTCTGAAGGCTCATGAGTTTCTCACAGGATGATTGCTGTACCTCTTTAAAAATATTTAAAAATTTAAATTACATTATTTGATGCTGTACCAAGAAATCATGTATAAAAAGATACCACAAGCTGGGTATTCACAGTGTAACTCAAGACAGCCAAAATGTTTTAAAATTTAAACCAAACCTTAATTAACACCACACATTTGACAAGAGAAGTACAGGTACACCTGAGTGGCAGATGATTTATGCAACAGAAATGTCATTTGGCTCACAAGGAAATTCTGTATCGTATGCATTTCAGATAAAAACACCAAAGATTAATTATAGGTCAAAGGAGCTTTATAAGCAACAGTAACCACAGACTATTTCACAGAAGCAAAGTCCATTACACGTCCCACTTTCCCCATTGCTCTCCCAAAAGCAAGAATAATGTCTAAGTCCCTAGTTCAGCTCACAGCTACTCCAGCCTTAATGCACTATAGACCTTTCCCTGTAACAACTGGTCTCCACTGGATCTTTGTAGAACAGAAGCCAAAACCAGCACCCCCTGGTCAAGCTCTGCATCAGTCAGGCTACAGTGAGGACAGCAGCACACACTTAAAGGTCCTATGCAGCCAAAACGGCTCGTGAACATGAATCAAGTCACAGGATGAGACTGTAATCACTTGCTAAATAACAGCATTTCAAGAATCCAATTCATAATTCGGAATCACATCTCCTTCTCTGATGCACAGAAACCGTTTGAAATTGAAAAACTGTAATTGTGCACAGGGTTATTTCTAACAGGAATAAAGAGTTTTCATAGAGATCTTTTGTGAACACTGGTGAAGAGGCAGAAAGTTGTAAGACAACATAAACATTTTTAGCATAATCAAGAAATGAAGAATGAATGAAGAATGAAGGGACTAGGCTTTGAATAAGAGTACTCTTTCTCAGATCATCAGGCCACGAGGCAGGCATTTTTGGACTAGACTACAGTTTAACAATTGACGGTATTAAACAAAGGAAAAAACCCACCCCATTGTTTCCTCAACAAGAACAAATAAATGTCTTTCCCTGACAATTTTCTACAATCTACCACAGGCAGTGTGCAAGGTTAAAATATCTACTTTTCAGCTGAAGTGGACCATACTTCCTCTTCTGGAAGTATTAGAGAACCACGTAGCAAATCACCCTGTCCTCCAATGACCAGAAGTGTCCCAGACAGTGACAGGCAGAAGCGACCAGAACTGCTCTTCCGCAAGGGGATCACGCTAAAAACACTGCCATATGTAGCTATATGACAGGAGACACCTATGCTTTGGTCAAACCCTGTTACTCGACAAGATGCTGCTGAGACATCCGCCTGCCACGTAGCTGAAAGGCAAGCACCATTCATCACGCGTTGGGCATACTGACTGCCATATGGCATGACGTGCCTGTACACAACCTCCACAATATCAAAAGTTCATCTGCCACAGGATTAAAAAAATCCCTGCATCTCTGTCAGACGTTCCCAGCAATAAGAAGGAGGTAAAGCTCTTAAGAGTGAAGGGCCAGGCACTGAATCAGAGTAAGAATTCTCAACAGGTCAGATCTGTAGGCCATAAGATACACTTATCTGGACAAGACCACAGTTAGCACTTCAAAGTACTTTAAGAAGAAACAATAGGTGTGTGAAGTACTGTTCCTTCATTAACAACATGATAAAGTTGCTAATAAAAGGCTAATAAAAGTGTGATAATAAAAGGCAGGATTTAGGTGAAGTACAGATTCTTCTGGATCTTTTCCTCTATACCAAAAGTAAAAAAACAATTGGTATTTCTAGACACCGAAAGCCTGCTTATCAGACCAAACAGCATATTATGGAAGGCATCCCAGTATGGTTGTTCTTTTTGTTTTTTCAAACAAATATTGAAGTTTGATTTAATGGATTGAAAAAAATAGCACAGACACACCAAAGCAGGTCCAACACACAGTATTGTACAACACGCAGCAAGGATATGCAGAAATTTGTTCACTCTCCCAAGACAATACCTCTTTACATACCCAAAGAATTACTTTGAATACAATATATATTCAGAGTTGATGAGATAAAGTTGCCTTTCCTCAAGTACAAACAGTATCCAAGTTCAAAGGATAGCATCTGATCTTGTTCTGTGAGATGCAAATGATTGTTTCACTTGACAGAATACATTTAGATCACTGACAGACTACATCTAGCCCAGAAGTCCTAAACAACTAGAAAATTCCAAAAGCAAATTAGCCTTAGAAAAGTACACTGAAAAAAGGGAGGCAGGGGGGAAGCAATCTCTCCCCTAAGAAGCCCTTTCATTAATTAGCCTTTTATAAAAGCAAACACCAGAGACTGACTTTATTGGGTAGGAACCTTACCATCACTAATAGTTTTGCACAGAAAAAGTCACTGAGAAGAGCAGGAAGACTCAGCAGCACTCAAAACATGCTATTTAAAGAGACCCGAATCCTACATACACAATGCAAAACCCTACAAAATATTCCAGCAACACACCAGGGAAACCCTAACTACTGTATCCCTCCCCTTTTCAGACAAGAGCTATTCCTTCCAAACGAAGGACCAGTCAGTTTGTCCACAGGGATGGCTCCCCCAAATACATGAGGACAAATGGTTCCAGTTTGTTTCACAAAATAAAACGTTCAGCATCTTGAATTACACCATCGTTCTGGTGAGATACTTTGCAGCAGAGTCCAAAACACATTTTCTGAATCATTAGGAAAAAAAGGCATGAAAGTCAAAGAATTTCCAATCTTATTTCATACACAGTGGAAATTAGCTATTAATAAAGGCATGCTGTCAACAGCAGTACATTCCCAGAAAACAGGATCTAATTCTACAACTGTTAAATGACAAAACTTATCTTCAACAAGAGCTTCACAGTAACAAGTGTTTAAAAAGGTCAATAAAAAGTTCTTAACATCATAAAGGTTTCTTGGTAACGTGTTTAAAGCATGTTTAGTATCAAGATGCCTGTGACAGCTGTACTGCACATTCACAGCAAAGCAAAGGTGAACGCAAAGACACGGAGAAGAAAATGTAGATACCCAACAAAAGGAATGGACACCTAAGAAGACAGTTTCATGGCAGCTAGGCTTGATCTGCACCTTGGTTTCTACAGCATCACTCTCCCCTTTTGCTCCCAGCTCTGGACTTGCCTCCTGCCACACACCATCACTACTACCTATTCAGTGACACAGCCAGCTGATTCGGTTGGAAAACGATCCTAAGAACAAAGGGTTTCATTTTAGTCAAATAATCTCCTAGGGCCAGTTTACTATTTGATGTCAGGAGATGGACAGGTAAACAGAACCATGGCAGTCCAGGCTCAGTGGGCTGTGTTGTCCCTATGCAACCCTTTTCCACTTCCCCTGTAGGTTGTTAATAACATGTTCAAAGCACAGAATCTTCACCAAAGGGTTGAACACAAGTTCACTGGAGAAACACTGGAGAAAAGACAAGAACTCCTAATGCAATCTGGACAGATCTCTGGAGTTGCAAGTAATTTGTCCTATTGGATCTATACATTGACCCTTTCCTGTAAAAATGAAAACTCCATTCACAACAATTACTTCAAAGTAAGTCCTGGTTTGAGAACTAATTCTGCTTTTCAGCTCAGTTCTTCTAACTAACTGCACTGTCTGAAGTTAGCAGCCTGTTCTCACAGGCAGTGTCTGCTTCTAGCAGTGATAACACCCCATGTTTGGAGTTCCTACCAAGGACTGGTGTGCAGACCAAGGCCACTGCTGGGTCTTGTGTACCACATTGGGGGGTGCAGAAAGTGAAAGGCTGCACCTGCAGGGAGGAGGGGACAGGACAGGTGACCCCAAACTGACCAACGAGGGATTCCAGCCCATATACATCATATTCAGTTTAGAGCTGAGGGATCCAAAGGGTCTCTGGACTCTTCTCCCCTCTTGGACTGCTTTTGCCAGCTTTGCTTGGAGTACTCCTTCATTTAACTATACTGTAGTAGGACAACATCTCTACCAAACAGGTCAGCTCCTCTCATTTGAGAAAAGGTCTACTTTCCTTCCTGTGTACAACTTCTCATTAAGGCTTAAGTTGTGCATGACAGCTACAGTAATACTATCTTGTAAGTCAAGATAGGTTTCAAGCAAAATAGTTCCAGTAGGCAAGTACTGCAGACACAGGTCTGGATAAACCACAGTCTAGACCACTTGCCCTACTTTACATACCAGGTCACAGTCCTTGCTTTAACCAGTGGCACATACTTTGCACACATAAGCAAATACTCTCTATTTCCTGACTTGTTAACTTCACATGCTGTGAGATGAAAGACAAAGTACAGCCCTATCACTCCCAGAGAAATAAAGAATAAAAGTGTTATCTCAGAGCCATTACCATAGCCATTTTCACTAATGCTAAAATCAACACCACACAGCAGCAAGCAAATGACAGACTGGTTAAAAAACCCACACACACAATCACTATGTATTTTAACACTGTCTGATGCTATCACAGCTATATTAGCACTGTAATATTGGAATTCTACTTTACAATGGATAAACAAATGAAGGTGTCAGAAGTTCAGACAGAGCAAGTCTCTCATTGCCAGTTCAGTACTTGCATCACGAGTTTTATTTTTGAATAAATATGTATCAATTAAGTAAAAGCAGTTCCCAACCTGACACTGAAACCAGAATGAGATACCAGACAGCTTCACAGAGAATATGTACATTCTTGAGCAGACAAGGAGACAAAAACAAATTACGTGGAGTTAGGATAAAACCCAACAAATTATACTGCAGGGTGAAACAAGGCAGAAAAACATATTTGCTGAAAAAAATAAAAATGTTGTCCTAGCTCTCTACAGGATTACTGCAAGCTGTACACTGCAGCAAGCTGTACACCTTGGAGTGTCATCAAATGACCCTCTACTGATTTTCCAAAATAGGCAGGTAGCTATTTCTTATTAAGGTTAGAATTTCGTAAGGTATGTTGAGGCAACCATTTAACAACTCCACACCACCAAAACCATAAAAACCCACTCCTTCCTCAGCTAGTAGCAAACAAGGGAGATGCAAAGGAAAACAGGGAGTGAGAAAGGGAACCTTTCAGTGATGGTTTGCCAAATGCATTCTTAGCAAGCAGCAGCCTGAAGAAAGGATTTAGCAGGTAGTTGCTCTAGTTATACCTTAAATCAGCAATGTTGAGATTTGCACTTAAAACAGAATTATGATCCACCCATTTCAAAATGTAACAACTAACACTTCAATTTAACATCATTATTCTTCAAAGGTAGCTGAACTGTACTCCTGTTTCTTGCCTAAATTTTGTTCCCTCTCACACACTCAGAATATTACCCTATTTTACCCAAGTCCTGCAATCACCAATTTCACACAGAACTGTACTTGCCTCAGACTCTAGACACTTCAGATAATAAAAGTTATTCTACTCAGCTGTCACAATACATCTTACTTCCATGCAAAAAAAGAATTGATCCAAATGTATTTTCCAGTCTCTGATGATGCCTCCCATCGTGTTACTCCCTTTTCTGCTCGCCTCTTATTTTCTACCTTTAATGTTTACCAGCATGGTATCCTACATGCCTCCTACTTCTCCAAGCCTCCACTGTGAATAGAAGCCTTCTACCATGCACCCCTGAGCTGTGGGCAGTGCCCACGAAAGAGACAGGATGAAAGTACTCCCATTCAAGTGACTTCAACCTCGGTACCTACCCTCCTCACAGCCTCTGCTGTTCACAGGACAAGAGAAAGCAAGTTCCAGTGAAAAAGGAACAAAGTATCCTCCTTTTCTAAGGAAAAAGGCCAGGCAACATTTAATTGCCAAAACCTAATAAATGTTCTAATTTGGACAAATCTTGCACACGTTACAGAATTCCATGACTAACATTGGAGTGTTTTCACCTCACCAAAAGATGAAAGCAGCGATGGAAAAACTCATTCATTCCCTCTCCACATCACCAGAAAGAAAACTCACAACCTGTTAACTCAAATTTCTCTGTTTTCTGCCTATCCAATGTTTCTCAAGTACCTTCTTGGTCATATAGTTAGCAAGTACTCTAGAAACATTCTAGCAGAAGTATACTACAAACATAAAATATACTGCTTCAAATGTAGAGATATTTTAAACAGATTTTTTCTCCTCACTGGAAAAACAAATGAAAAGGGGGCATAAAGAAAGTATAGCTTTGTTTTCACAGCAGCTCAGTCCTTGCTGTCCTGACAGGGATGTAGAAAAATATTTAAATAAAGATCACTTGCAGCTTCAGAATTTCTGATGTGGAACTCATTTTAAACAAGCTATTTAAAAAAAAAAAAAAAAAAAGAGAGAGAAAGAGAGAGAGATCTGTTTTCAGTCAGTGGTGATCAGCAGTGGAGCATGGACAATTTAAATTTATTACATAGAAGCCAAGATATGAGAAGCCCTGCATTCCTGGTGAGAAAACCAAATGACATCCCACTGCTGAAGATTTGAGGGTACTGAGATTCCCATCTCCTATTCTGCTCCTCCTTGGTGCCCTATGTGTATATAACAAATATGAGGCCTACCTAAAATGTGTTCAAAGATAGAAGAAAAAAAAAACCATTAAAAAAAGCTGTCCTTTTCAAATTTGTGTCTACACCCCAAGCCTCTCTTAATTGTCCATCAGAGAAAAAAAACAACCCATACCAACACCTTAGTGTAACTTTGTATCCCAGGAACTTGAAAGAGTTTCAAAGGAACTTCAAAGCAAAGTATGAATTCCTCTAACCCTTTCTCACCTTTTCATCTGTCTCATTCTCTTCAGTCCACAGTTGTCTTTCTATAACTTTGTCAAGTAATAGCAAGATACAATTGATATTTTAGGCTATTTCCCTTCACTACAATACACCAGTTTCAGAAGAACTGTCAAGATCAGCGCGTTCTCAAGTTTGCTGTAGCTTGGAGGAGTCATAAACAAAGAAATAACATCTATATATTTAGTGAGTGAAAATGTTACTACAACTCCCATGCTCTTGCCTTTATGTTTTTCTATCATATTTTACATCCAGAAGTGCCCTGTCTTTTGGGCCACCGGTCTTCAAAAAACAAAATGAAACAAGTCAACAAAGTTCCCTAAGTGTTTGGAGAGAAAAAAAGATCACTGTTGAATAGCACAAAACATTGAAACTCCCTGAAGAACACAAGAGTTCAAATTGCTTCCACAACATTCCTAAAACATAACATGCCAAGCCACTCTTGCCCTTATAAGTGTGAGATTCTCTAATGTCAATCGGATTACTCAGATAAATGAAGTGGGTAAAACTTAAAACTGAGCCCCAAGCTTGAAGCTGATGTGAGGGGATTTTTCTTCACCTCTGTACACAAGGCTACCATTATATTAACAGACCTGCACCATGTAAGCAGTAACAAATACATGTGCTATCAGAACAGTCTAGAAAAGCACATGAGAAAAAAGCATCACTATATTAAAAAACAAAACAAACCAACAAACAACGTCAAGACGCACATGGAATTTTCCAAGAAGCTTTGAAACATGCAATTTTCAACTGTCGGCATATTTCTAGACATGCATATTTTAAACTAGTAACAAAGATTCCTAACTGTGCCCAAATACACCTGGCAACCCATGGACAAACAGCTGGCATCTCAGTATTTATATCTTCTAAATCAAAGAGGATAAAATTTATTTTAAAACATCAAGCCTGACTTTGCTGTGTAATCATTCAGGGAATACAGCAGCAGAAGGAATGCTATCCATAAAAACTGATCTATTCTACACTTGCTTTAACAATGAAAGATTTTAGGATCCCATGTACTACAATATTCTACAAGTACATTATGAAAACTTTATGACCTCCACCAGAGGAAATAGTTGGGGGAAAAAAAAAAAAGAGTCCTGAAGTATCATTAAGCAAGGGAATGTGTTTTCAGTCCTTCTGCAGAATCCATTATCTTCATTTTGACGATTTAAGGTAAGTTTTAGAAACAGCACAAATCCAGACTTTATTGTATTGACAAACTTGGAAGATTACTGTTCAGTTTTTCTGACAGCAAGCCCTAAATACGTCCTGTACGGTCTCCAAACATATATTCTTTAAATACTTGGGAGATAAAATGGAATCTAGAGCAAAGTCATCACAGAACTTTCATGTATTTCTTACTTTTCAAAACTAGGTCACTAATACAGATTGTAAATATGGATACTGTAACCACAATTACGGGAAGCTGCACATTAAATGGACTTGTCAGTCTCTCTTCTGTGCAGGCAATTCAGCTTCACGGTTGAGCCATGTACATTAAAGCATGGATTCTCTCAAGCACCTATGACAAAATCCCTCTGTTTGTTTTACATGACTGACAGAGGTTAGCAATTATTTCAAACACTGTTCTTTCCAAAAGAAGGTTTTAACTTCCTTAGTTCTCATAACAGATTATCAAGTCTCAGGGCTTGATTTCACTTTGACCTGTAATCAAGATATTGATGAAACAATATTTATTCTATCCCTGTAGGATGGCAAACACCCAAGTGTTACTCAGCTGTCTAGTTTGTTAATGAGAGTGGACTCAAATTTCCTACCAAATATGAATACTCTTGAACTTCTCAGGACTACAGTATGTGTAAAATAGACCCTAATACTTAATCAGAGCATCCATGAGGTAGTATTATGAGTACACTCCAGCGTCACATTTTGCTTTACCTCAATCACACCATCTTGTAATGTGCTTTGCAAACACAAATTAAAAGTCTGAAACTAGGCAAAACTTCAAATTCACTATTTCTAGAGACAGTAAACCCAGACATTGTTATTATCTGTGGTAAAAAATAAAATCAAATCACCTAGGTAGGCCAGGTATAATAAATAACACTCTCCTGTATACCTTACCACCTCACTAATATGTGAAAGGTATTTAACATGTTTTGAAGTACAAAGGAATTGAAGTATTGTTTGCCACTACTGGAATTTGCTGTTATAGCAAGTAGGACAGAGAAGTAGGCCTAACACAGCATATGATGCTTGTCAAAGCTTTCCCTATGCAACATACAGCCAGCAAGCTTTGTCACAACTACCTTTTCTAATTCCACCAGAGAAACATAAACCAAGGCCTTCATTCATTATTCAGTGAAGCTTGTTCCATAAATTTATAATGTCTTTGAGAAGTTTTTCATAATCAGACTGCACTGTTTTCAATAGCAACATCGTATTTGGTAATACACACAGAGTTTTGGTTTTTTTGTAATTACTTTTCAGGACAACTTTGGACAAAATACACATTTTACGATAGGTATCTTGTGTTTCTATCAGCCAGCTATTAAAACCAGCCACTGAAGCCTATCCAACGAGCCGGAATCCCTCCCCAGCTGAAAAGACCTGCCCCGGTGACTCCTGGGCGAGAAGCCTTTGAGCTGGTTACCTCGCTCACTGAAGCGCTTCCAAAGGAGGTCTGCCGATTTACAGCGCTTAGACCTGGGAAGGGCAGCAACCAGCCCGGGCTGGCGGGGGGCTGAGGGGATTTGGGCTCGCTGAGGCCTAGCCAGCACACGAGGCCTCCCGCAGCCCGAGCTCCTTCTCCGCCAGCAGCCGGGATCTCTCCGGACGGCCGGGCCGAGCCGGGCCGGCTGCGGGGCAAGCGGTGCCCGGGGCCGGGGGGCCTGGGAGGGACAGGAGTCCGGGACGCTGCGCCGGCCGGGAGGGAAGGAGGCGGCTCCGTTCCGCAGCGCCCGGGAGAGAGGGATGGCGAAGAGCCAGCGCCTCTGGTTTGGGAGGAACTCGCAAACTTCGGTACCTGTCGGGAAGTCCCCAAACGCGAGCGACCCCCGTGGCCTCCAGGAAGAGCTCTACAGGCTTCCCCGCTTCACATCAACTCGGGCAACAGGCTTGAGAGCCAGGCTGTCCCCGTCCGTGCCGACGGGAAGGGGGGGCACGGCGTGCCCCGCTGCAAACACAGGCTTCTCCCGCCTTTCCAGCGCTACGCAGTCCCGAGGAGGGGTGAACCCTCGGGGGCCCTGCCCCGCGACGGAGCTGCCCCGGCGGCGAGCGGCCCGGCAGCGCCGTCCCGAGCCCACCCCCTGCCCAGGGCCGCGCCGCTTCCCTGCCCGCGCACCCACCTGTCCCGGGGGTCGATCCAGCTGGTCTGCTTGCTGTTGTGGTCGATGTAGAAGACTTTGCCGTCGTAATCCCTCGCCTCCTCCCAGCCTTCGGGTAAGGGGAGCTGCCCATTCCCTGCTTTCCTAGGCATGGTCGGGCGGCGGGGGTAGCTGCTCCATAGGGACAGGAAAAAAAAAAAAAAAAAAAGGGCGGGGAGGGGGGAAGGCCCCCCCCCCCTCCGGGGGGGACGGGGAAGGGGCCGGGAGCGGGGGCTGGGGGGCACGCAGCGGGCCGCTCACGGAAGCCCGAGAAAGCTTTCCTGTGCGGCCGCGTCTCAGTCCACCATGCCTGGGCTGCCGCCTTGCCCGCGCCGCGGCAGCCCGGGTCAGGGTTGCCGGCGGAGCCCAGCTGCCGTCTGGGCGCGGGGAGCCCGGCTGAGCCCCGGGCGGCCGGCGCTCATTAGCATGAGATTAGCATCCATCTCATCTGCATGCACATTCCTCCCGCCGCATTCCTCAGGGTTAACCCTGCCGGCGCTGCCCGCCGCCGGGCTGGGCAGGCCCCGGCCGCGGATCCGGGACAGGCAAGGTCCAGCGGGAGAGCGCGGAGGGCAGGGGGCAGAAGGGGAGGGTTGAAAACGGCGACGTGGGCCTCTCCCAGTTCCAAACGAGCCCTGCCCGCGGCGCGCCGGGGCTCGGCCGGTGCGCGGTTAGAAGGCAACCACCTGAGGGGCACGGCGGCCTCGCGGGCCCGACCGCCGGTGCCCCGGCGCCTTCAGCCCCCTGGGCGCGTCCCCGCAGCCGTTTCGGGCACCGTGGGGCAGCAGGAGCTCCCCGGGCACCCCCACCCCGCGGGGCAGAGCGGCGTGCAGGGGCCGGGGCGCGGCCAGGCGAGGCAGAACGGCGGCCCGGCGTGAGGGCTGCGTCCCTTTGTCTGCCAACTTGCCGCCGGCCTCGCATCAGGTGGCGCAGGCGGCTGTGGCGCGGAGGACGGCTTGGCCCCGGGGGGTACGGCGAAGGTGTCCCGGGAGAAGGCAGCTTCACCGCTGCCTCGCTGACCTGAGCTGCGGCGGTGTCGAGTTTCCACTCGGGTCCCGCCAGCCTTGCTTCGCATCCTTGTGAACTTTCGCTAAGCTGGGGGAAGCCTTAAGGGTTCCTAAAAAGGGCCTTGGCATTTAATATACCTGCGTTCAAAATACATATATATATATATAAACCCCAAACAAAACAACAAAACCCATATTTTATTTTTTTTTTTTAACCTTGAAAGTGTCTTCTTGCTTTTTTGTTTCTTTTAAACAGAAGCACCAGGGGAGACTATGTCTACACGACTTGTCCCCTGCACTGTTGTGGCCTAAAAAGGAGCCAGCTACATCACATCCAGTAGAGAAACCAGGTGTGACTTACTGAGCTTTTATCTCAATTTGCCATAGGAGAAGAGTACTCCAGGTCGGTTACCATGGTTCAGCTGATAGAAGGTAACTTAATGAGCTCTATTAATTTGCATGTGTATCTGATTCCAAAGATTTGGCACCAGAAGTAGAGCACCTATGGGGGAATATGACTCTTTAGTTTAGAAGCTATCACTCCTAGTTAACCTAAGTTCTAGTCACTGTTTCCTATAATGTTTTCTTTCTTTTCACTTAAAGTTACTAGTTTCAAGTAACAAAATTTTCCTGGGAGAGGAAGTCTGGAACACAGAACTGTCTTCTTTTTTTTCTTTTTAAATCTGTTTAGCTATTCCATTATAGTTGTTTTTAGCATAGAATTATTCTTCTGAGATCATTTCCGCTTGTTAAGTACTGGACTTGTTCAGTCCATAGCAAGGTTTTGGACGTGACTTTGGAGGCCATCTATCTGCTAGGCATTGCAGTACCTAATTTACAGGAATCTAAGTTCCATTGTTGGATCTGGTCCTAAACAGAAAAAAAAGTACCAGCAAGATATGATTTTAATTTAGCTAATTGCCAATCTGCTAAGGCTAAGACCTTTATTATTTTAGTGATTCTGCTTATTTTATTCTGTAACACTATCTCAGCAAATGCCTCATATGCCTCCCCAAAATACCTCTATGTTGAGATCCAGACTTTCTTGAAGGTTTTATTTTCACATCTGTTGTATTAAGGTAATGTGCAGTGAAACTACATACATGAAGTAAGGCCCTGGCAGTTAGCAGTGGAGTTAAAACAGCTATCCAAGCTTCTGGATATCTGTAAGATTTCGGCCACTTAGGGAAAGTAACAGGATCATTGCCTATTAAGATCACAGACTCGTTTATTTTTGTTGAGAATATGAAGTTACAAGGAGCTGATTGTCTTACAAAGTCCCGTCTTGTTTTCCATCGGTGTAGAAAACCACTTTTACTATGCTTTTTTTTAACTATGCATTTGTGTCCTTATAAACAGTCTACTCAACTTTATAAACTTGTTTATAGGTGACATCCTACAGTGAGAAAGTACATGTGGCAGTTGGGGGACAAGAAGAACTGGATTTCCTTTTCCTTTTAAGGTTCAGTTTAGATTATCAATAAGACATTTTGTTATGTAAGCTGATAAAAAGCTGTAGAGGATATACTCTTCTTTCTGAAACTAGCTGCCAATTACTTATCTTTGGCATTAACAAGGAAGCTTTTATAATGATCCAGCCTTTTACATCCTGAAAAAGCAGGCCTGTTATACAGCAGCACTCCTATACTGCTACCTCTGAATAATCCACCAGAAGAAAACAGGAGATTAGGAAATGTGTAATACCAAGACAAAACTGAAACTTCATTTATGTCAGTACTGTCCCTGAAGTTAATTATGGCACCTGAGGTAATACCTGCTTCCTATTCTTTGTCACCACCAAGGCAGTCAGAACCACATCTTTGCTTATTCCCCATGGATTCCCCATGGATGTAGGTGTGGATCTAATTTATGATCTACTTTTACCAGAGTAGAATTTCTCATCAGAAGATATCAAGATTTTCATTTGCACAAATAAACAGAAATTTCAGTTCTTATTTGTTAAAAAAAATACGCTAAGATCATTGCACAGTTCTCTAATTTCTATGCATACACTTGTGTGTGGATATACAGATGTACTTACACTTAAATATCAACTGTTGCATTGTGTTAGGCCCTCCTCTTCCTCCCTCCGTTTTCCATTGTTTGAGTACTTTATTGTGTTCGTACTTATAGTTAGCCTACAGTCCAGAATGCTAGTTTAGGACTACTTGGAAATGCCAATATTTGAAGTCAGACTGACAAAAAGTAGGCAATATTTATATAAATAAATGCTAGACCTCTAATATTACAAGTGAGAAGACTGAGCTTTTTGAAGGACTGCTATTGTTGTACAAAACAGAATCCAATTATCCTCTTGTTTTTTGCTCTTTTGCAGTTTGGACTGGTAGAAAAGAATTTCTTCCACCATCCTTTAGTACTTTTTCATATGTCTAATATAGGAAGGCAGAACAGATGTTCATAATAATTCTTTTTAGCCTAAAATATGCTATACATTCTAGCTGAAAGTAGTTTTCAAGTATGCCTCTTACGTCTCAACTGATAACCTGCCTAGCATGTTGTGCTGACATTGTCAGCTGACAGCATACCACAGATTGTTTGGCTTAATTGCATAAGACAGCATAGTTCAGAAGATGTAAGCATGCTTTATTCAAAACACAGAAGGGTGCACATGAAGGAGTTGTCCAAGCACAGAACAATGTGGCTATGGTATGTCTTAAGTATTTATCAGTAAGTATGATAAATAACAAGATATGCTCAATGAAAAGAGCTAATTGTTCCTCTCTTTTGGTTTGCATATGAATGTTTAACTGGTCTGGAGAAGTTCATGTTGTAAATATTACATAGTTAAATGATTAAGTTAAAAGGAATTAGAATCATAACTGGTTTGTGTCCTTTCTACTTAATGTTATCAGCTAGAAGGAACAAAAAAAGTCTATGTGAAAATTCAGAACACGAGTGTGGAGGTGGCTGAATCCAGAAAGGGGGTCTGCAGGGGCAAATGGTTGTACCCCAGCACTAATGGTGAGAATGCCCCACTCCAGTCTGTACTAATGTAGTTGATCTCCTGATACTTTCTGCTGGCTTCTTATTTCACAGTAAATCTGTTCCTGGGATAGCCTGTGATCAAAAAAGGCCTGTTTGTACCCTGTCCTTCCATAACAAGAGACTCCCTTAACTTAAAGATCCACTAGAGTGATGTCCCTGCAGAAATTTACAGCTGCTACACCTCGAAACTTGTGCTGTCCTCAAACGGCTCTGAATCAAGAGCCGCAGCAGTCTCCCTGAAAATACACATCGTTCAGCCACCACTGCTTTCAAACAAAATTTGAGTGCAGAATGAATTATGAGGTATGGTGACAATTAATTTCTAACAAAAAATCAAACGAAAATGTTTGAAAAGATATATTATAATATATATATAAATATATAATATATATATACATTGGGGGGTTGTAGACACTTAAACCACCAAATACAAGTCTGACTTCCCTTACATATAGCTACTGTAGAACTCTAAATAATAGTATTTTCAGCATTACAAATATTTGTTTCTTTAATAACAGTGAATTTTATCCAACAGCTCTGTTTAAAAAAAAACAAACCAAAAACAAAATACCAAAAAGTGCAGCAAGATTTGTAGTTTTAAAAAGAGTTTTAAAAGTCCTGTAAGGAAAAGCAGTGTTTATGTATGAGGGAGGAAAGGAGGAAGAGTGCTACTTATACTGTTTTCAGCTTCTGATGCATGTATACATTTGAGAGTAAACGATCTTTGAATAATAATATTGTTTCTCATTGAATTTATGATGAAGCTCTGTAGAAGCAATGGAGCCAGATAATGTTTATGCTCATTTAGTTTTAATCATTACTCCAAAGCCTGCTCTTTCCACTTAGATTCAATTTGACAGCTTGCTGCTAAAATAGGATGTCTTGAAAAGACCTCACAGAGTATCACTGAAAAAGACCATACCAGGTTCTGCTTCAAATGACTATACTAGTTTGGGGTTTTTTTTTTTCCATAATTTTGGCCTTTACACATTTTTGGCAATTAACACATTTCAAGCCCTTGCAGACATAGTTCTAATCCTCAAACTCTGAAAATAAGTGCACAGAACAATTTAAACTGATTGTTATTCTAATTAAAGGTTTTGGGTAGGCATAATAGAAATTATGTGGCAAGAGCTTTGCCTCAAACCTAACTATGGAAATGCGAGTAATATTTTCATGGTAAAATCTTCTCAAACTCAGTCCAAACCAATCATTAAACTAACCTAGCATTCGGCTCTGTTAACTCTGATTCATACTGCTGATATTTCTGTGGACAAAGGAAAAAGGAAGATGGAGAATTTTGGTTGTTCCAAAACCCCTAGGATTGATGAGGTCCAAATTATCCTCTGAAGCGTATTTCCACAGAATTTTGGTGTTTCATCTTCCATAGAAACAGCCCCGCTGGTTTTGTTCAATATATCTCTGGTACACACAAAATTTAATTTTCCTACATTTCATCATATCTGTGGAATTGTGGTGTCTATTCACTGCTGTCTGATGGCTTTGGAGAACCGCAAAGGGACGCCTGGTCAGCCAAGAGGGTTCCCAAAACCCTGGTCTTCTCTTTGGCTGTGTGTAAAACAGAAATAGGCCAGCAACAGAGGGTTTCTGCTTATCCGCAGGGAGGGAAGAATGAAGAAGTTTCTCAATAAAAGAAAAATCTTCTTTGTTAGAGAACAGCAATTAATTTCTTGAAATATTTAAGATACTCTGTCATGTAGTATACAAGTAGCTCTTAATGGTCCCTTTCTACTGGTGCAAGGAGTAAGTGCTCCTGCCACAGCCAAAAGAAATCATTTAATGCATGACTGCTCTGTTGTATCTAAGGCGGGGCAAGAGATGATGTACAAAAAGGAATGTTTTAGCAATGACATCCTGAACTATGTTTCTTCTCTGTATCATCCATGTACTTTCAGAAACACAGTGCAGTTAAATGAAGTAGACTGGACTAATTGACTATTCACCTGCATTCAAAGAAGAAACCAAACCAAAAGATCTCCTGACTGATGGAGAGGCTTAGGGAACGTTTCTTGTAACAAATGAAAAATCTTATTTGAAGCACAAAACAAGTACGAACCTGCCAAACTATAATATGAAAAAAAAATTGATTCTTTTCTTTTATCCACCTTTTGCCTCTTCTTTCCTTTCAAAAAAGTACAGTTTCTTTGTGTGAATGCAAAGTGCTTTGATGTCTGTCCTGGGCAACAACAAAGGAAGCTCAATCCTGTTTTATTGCTAACTGAGGATAAAAACCATGCTGCAAAAAGAAAACCTGAATCTGTGCAAATTTGTAGCAAAAATGGGATTGATGCATCAATACCAAGATTTAGTACTTCTAGAGTGCTAGAGATGTTGCTGAGTTGTATGAATCATCCCATGGCAATTTCCACTAGAAAGTCTTGATTATCCAGAATCCAAATGTTTGCACTTTTTGGAGGACAGGGGAAAAAAAACCAAAAACAAAAGAAGAACACTGTATGAAGTTATTAGGTCAAAAGGGGGGGGGGGGGGGGGGGGGCGGAATGGGGAAAAAAGCAAGTGTTAAGTGACTTGATGGAGGAAACAATACCTCAGTGAAATAGGATAGAGTTTAGAACATAAGATGTTTTCAGCTCCTGAGATGAATCTTGAACTGCATTTTTATTATTTCAATATGTGGTCTTAGAAATACTTGTGGTAGGTAAGCTTTCCTATCACAAGGGAAAAATTATAATTCATACAAAAACTCCTTTTATTCCATATCTCATTCCCAGGTAAAATATGTATGAAAGTTACTCATTCCATATGGTCAGGCATGTTATGAAATGCTTGTATCCACATATAAGACACGGGGCAATATTTCAACAGCTCTCTCCTTTGAATGTCTTGGGGGAGAAACAGAACAAAAGCATAAATTGTAGCTATCTGTACTTGTGTGTTCATAAATGAAATACATTTATTAAAAGACACAATTCCCACAGCATAAAAAGATTACATTGAACAATAATTCATAGAAAATAATTCAAAGCTAGACAAAGGCTGCAAAATTTCAATATTAAACCGTAGTCCTTGGACTATGAAATGTCAGAGCTGTTGCTGATAGTCAGCTGTTCTGTAAAGGTGTGAATGTAAAGGCAAAGGGTATACAGATGATGTTTATACCAAAGGAATCACAGAATCAGAGGATGGTTGAGGTTGGAAGGGACATACAGAGGTTGGCTTGTTCAACCCCCTTACTTAAGCAGGGCCACCTAGAGATGCTTGCCCAGGATCACATCCATTTTTTTAGTATCTCCGAGGATGAAGATTCCACAGCCTCTGTGGGCAACATGCTCCAGACCTTGGTCACCCTCACAGGAAAAAGTGTTACCTGATGCTCATGGGAAACTTCCTTGTTCTGTTTTGTGCTTATTGCCTCCGGTCCTATCACTGTACAACCACTGAAAAGAGACTGGCTTCATCTTCTTTGCACCTTCCTTTCATGCATTTATATACTTTGATGAGATGTCCTGAGTCTTATCTTCTCCAGGATGAACAGTCCCAGCTCTCTCAGCCTTTCCTCATAAGTGAGGTGCTCCTGTGCCTTAATTATCCTTGTGGCCCTTTGTTGGACTCTCTCTGGTATGATCCATATTGCTGGATCAATGGGCCAAGGCCAATGGTGTGATCTTCAACAAGACCAAGTGCCAAGTCCTGCACTTGGGTCACAACAACCCCATGCAACACTCCAGGCTTGTGGAAGAGTGTCTGGTTAGCTGCCTGACAGGAAAGAACTGGGGGTTCTGGTCAACAGCTGACTGAATATGAGCCAGCAGTGTGCCCAGGTGTCCAAGAAGGCCAACAGCATCCTGGCTTGTATCAGAAATAGTGTGTCCAGCAGGACCTAGGAAAGTGATTGTCCCCTTGTACTCAGCACTGATGAGGCTGCATCCAGAATATTGTGCTCAAATTTTGGGCCCACCCCTACAAGAAGGACACTGAGGTGCTGGAGCATGTCCAAAGAAGGGTAACAAAGCTGGCGAGGGATCTACAGAACAGGTCTTATGAGGAGCAGCTGAGGGAACTGGGGTTGCTTAGCTTGGAGAAAAGAAGGCTGAGGGGAAACCTTATCCCTCTCTACAACTACCTGAAAGGAGGTTGTAGCAAGTTGGAAGTTCATCTGTCCTCCCAAGTAACAAGCAATAGGACAAGAGGAAACACCCTCAGGCTTTGCCAAGAGAGGTTTAGTTTAGATTGGATATTAGCATAAATTTCTTCCCTGAAAGAGTTGTCTGACCCTGAAACAGTCTGCCCAGGGAAGTTCCCATCCCTGGAGGTATTTAAAAGATTTATAGATGTGTCATTCTGGGACATGGTTTAGTGGTGACCTGGCAGTACTGGGTTGGACTTGATGAAGGTCTTTTCCAACCACAACAATTCTATGTCATGTCCATATCTTCTGTGTGGGGATACCCAGATCTGGACCCAGCATGCCAGATGTGGCCTCACCAGTGCTGAGTAGAGGGCAAGGATCACCTTCCTCAATCACCTTGGATCACCAAGGATCACCATGGCAATTCTACTAATGCAGGATGCTGCTGGCTGCCTTTGCTGCAAGGCCACTTTGCTCACTCACGGTTAGCTTTTTGTCCACCAGGACTCTCGGGTCTTTTTCTGCAAAGCTACTTTCCAGGCAGTTGGCCTGGAGCGTGTACTTGTGCACGAGGTTATTCTTCCCCAGGTACAGGATATTGCATTTCTCTTTGCTGAACTTCCCATTTGCCTATTTCTCCGCATCTTTTAAGAGCACAAAAGTGTGACACGTAATTCAAACATACCAAAACAAAGAAAATACTGCACTACAGACTGGCTTCTTGAACTCTGTAGAGGTGAATGTCAGAGGTGTCCCTGCAAGTGAGCAGCTGGGTGTTCAGAATCAGCGCTGCTTTCCCTTTGGTCTCGCTAAGCAATCAGAGCAAGAGATAAACCTCCTCAGGACTACGGTCTCTGCAACCTTCAGTGGTACCATGGACGTCATCACTCACAGAAGACCTTGGTTCTTCTGTGGCATCATTGTTGCATGTTTGTACGACTCAATATGCCATCTTCAGCAACAGAAACAAATAGAAGTGCTCCTTTCTGTAAAAGAAGAGAAAAGGTATTTTCAGACACAAGCTCAGAAACACTGTCATTACTTAACCACAGATACCTTTTTTTCAGTGGATAATAAATGTGAAAGAAATATGATACTCTTAAGCAGCAGCCTGCTTTCCACTCGAGGAACTCTGAAACAATTAATTTGGGTTTTTTTTTTTAAGATTGCCGAATTAGGCCTTTCAATCTGAGGAAATAAAGTGAAGCATATCTTCAGAATGCAGCAGAACAAGCATTGGTTGTTCTAGACAGCTTCTGTCTAGTTTCACCTCATATACTTAAACCAAGATTTACAATAATTTTTGATCTATCACTTGAGTGGTGTTGGGGCAGGACAGGTAGCGTCCCCTTTTTCTGTGGCAGGTGCTGGCTCCTGTTCTTTTCCTTGCCTTCTTCTTCCCACCTCCTTTCTTCTTAAACCTGCTCCCTGCGATGCTGCTGTTGCTGGCTCTGGTTGCCAGGGCCAGGGCTGCAGTGGGGCTAACGCTAACGGCCCTGGCTTACTCCATGCAGCCGGTGTGTCTCCGTGCTGTTCCTGTATCCACCATGCTGCTCCCTTCTTTGGAGCATCCCACATCCACAGTCCCTGGAGCAGTCCTGCGGAGTGGCTGTAGTCACTTCCATACCTTTTGCTCAGAACAGCCAGCAAAGGACTGCACTGCCGACAGTGACATCTGCTGTTAGACTCAGTGGCTGGGGCTGCCACTCAAACCATCCCACACTTGTGAGACAAAAAAAAAAAAGAGGGTCAAAGCCAAACCAACAGTGCTCACCCCTGGATCCTGCTTGGGAAGGGCTCTGAGCAGAGGTGAGTATGTTGCATGTCCTTCAGCAGCCTTAAACCAATAGCCCCACCAGCTGCTCCACCCGGTGAGAGCTGGAAGAACCAACAGCAACTGAAGGTTGAGAGTGCACCCATGGAATTGGTGTGCCTTCTACACCAGTTGCAGGGAAAGGGCCATTCTCAAATTACACATAGTATCACTAATCACAGGTGCTGAGATGTTAAGAGAGCAAAGATCTGAGCAATTAAAAACATTTAAAGTTTTAGGTGGTTTTCACAGATCATGAACAGACTCATGGAAGCTTTTTGTTTTGCTTTGTTAAGAGGAGGCAAAGAAATACACACGGGCAGGGAAGAAGAAGGTAAGGGGCTATTTATGAAAAGAGGTTTTATTGAATCAAATTTTTGAAGGAAATCATATTTCAGATTAAAAAAAGAAAAATCTCATAAAGAACGTACAAAAAAAAATCAAAAGCACATACATGCACATTTTGTGTCCATACTACCACATGAAAGATTCATGGTTTTCTGTATATATCTTTAAGAGATCTTTTTTATATATCAACGGAAATGAAGAAAAGCTAAAAATAGAGAAAACTTGTCACCTACAGTGAACTTGCAGCGCTACTCCTGCCCTTTATCCTGTAAGGCAAAAAAGACAAAGTAATGTACACTGCCTTTTAATGCAGCGAAGGCCTTTCGACAGTCATTTTGTTTAATCTCCCTTCTCAGTATTCCCCATCTGTGGAATACAGTTCTCCAGCAATCTAATTTTAATAATATATTCTAATCCATTAAACTCACTCTGGTGAGCTTGCAGTGAACCATGTCATTTCCAAATCAAAGTAAAATCAAAGGCCTTAAACCAGACTGCAGAGCTAAAATTCTTTTTCATATCCCTTCACTTTATTTACAGAGGATTCATATGTTCAAATATATCAACCCATCATCCCAGAATAATTATGATGTCTTGTCATGTCATATTTTTTGAAACAATGTCAAATTCTGAACTGAAGGACCTGCAGAAAACTTAAGAAATAGCAAAAAAAAACCAAAAACAAACCCAAAGCCAAACAATGACGGATGAAAGACAACCCATAATGAGCACATCAAAACTTTTATGTTTCCTCTGCTGCTTCACCTGACAGATGATAACTTTTGCAGCACCAAGTGAAGTCCTGTTAGTCCAATGATTGAAATCCTTAACATGATCCCCTATTCCAAATGGCATCCAGGTGGATACAGGGCAAACAGTGTCAATCCCAGGGGATGACAGGGCTTCTCAACCTTTGCAAAGCCTTCCTTCTCCTGACCAGCACCGGGATGTCATCTACATGGTGTGTTACTCGTGATTCGTGGTATGTGAGATTGCCTCAATGTGTAATTAGGCTTATTCATATTTTTAATCTGTGTACCCAAATAAGCAAATTGTTGTGGGACATCACAGGAGCAGACTTTCTTGAAAGCAAATGTGTGTCATGTAGGAAGAAAACTACATCACTAAAGTAAGCAAGGATAACAGAATACCAAACCAAATAGATAGTAATTTGAAGGCAACCCAAAGATCTGAATTTCAGTAACTGTGGAATTTTTATTTGAAGCAAGTCAAGCAGGTGATTTTTGCATCCTCTTCAAATACTGAATTTTAATTTTACTACTCTCTGCATAGCAGAATTAAGCATAGCTATAGAAAAGAGGTAAAAAATTCCATGTCAGAATTTTTCACTCTTGTATTTTATAAGGTGTGTTTAAATTTTGTCTTGCACATGTGGAAATGATTGTTTCTAGTTTGAAAATGTACATAATATGATCAAATCACTTCTTTATCTCCTCTTTGGTAAGCTTTCACTATAAAGCTCACTTTCTAGTCCCTTAATCATTTTCGTTTCTCTTCTCTGACTCAATTCCAGTTAAAAGACATCTTTCTTCAGTTTGAAATATCAGAAATAGAACTAACTCCCTAGCAATAGTCACACCCCAGCAATGCCAAATATAGGAATACATGGCACCTATCCACTTCTACTATAGTTCCTACAGTTTTTTGGCCATAAATGGGATTAACTCCTTCTGCCACAGTACCTCACTGGGACTCATGTCCAAGGATTGCTATTGTGACCTAAGCTCTTCTGTGACAGGGATCCTGAGGATGAAGGCCACCATCCTCTAAAGATAACATACATAACTGTTTCCCAGATGCATGATTTTATTTATATTTTTCCTGTTGAAACCCATGTTCTTTACTTTTGGCTATCATATTCCAAAGCTCTAAAGCCTATCTCAGTGCCATCACACATGCTTTTTTACAATTTACTGTAAGAGGACAAAGTTTTTTATCATCATTTATTAATACTTAATGGGATTTTTTATCCAGCTGCAAAGCAGAAGTATTTCTTGCACGTCTGCTTTTTTTTTTTTGCATTGTTTCTAATTCTGTTAGAATTAGTCCATCCATCTGTAGATGGACTGATATCAGGGGTTATACGAGGCTGTGAAAAGTTAAACTACACAAATTTAAAACACAAGACTGAAGGTAAACCTGTCTTTTTGAGTTCTGATGCCATCAGTTATTCTATGGAAGTTGGCATATATTTAAGTTTTTCTAAACAAGGATTTGTGTATACCTTTATTTTACCAGAGTCAATTTTGTTTTAATTAATATAGCATTAGCAATAAAAAAGGGATTATTTTTATTCTTTCACAACTTTTAGTATAATCTTAATCTGCCTGGAAGAGCTAGAGTCAGACCACAAAAATGGACATAATCCCTTGCTGTAGCATATCAGCTTCTGGACGTTTTCCTGTCATACAAAATTGCTCAAATTAATGAACACGTCCCCCTTGGGGCTGTTTGAAAGGGACCTTTTGGAGCCACTGGTCCGTGACATCAGAAAGCAGCAGACCCCTTTGGTTTCCGTAGGACCAACACCTGGACTTCTCCTTCCTGCTGGGAGCAGCAGGAATAGCCCAAGGTATTTTGTCTCCTGGCACACGGAAACAGGCAGCTTCTGCCTCAGAGTGGGCCTGGCTGATTGCATCCTCATCCTCCTGCCATCAGCACAGTTTTAAGGAGGGAGGATGCTGTCCCGCCTCGCTCCTCTCAGCAAAGCAGATTAATAGCACTTCTCTTATTTGATCAAGGTTTCATGTTTTCTACAGCCACAGGGAGACATTACAACAGATATTAAACATATCAAGATCTACTTTCAAACTTTTTTTCAAACCACTAGCCTAGGCACTTGAGAAATACTGATTACCATCTGATAATTTTGAAATAATAATAATAGGACTCTGGAATACCCTAAAAGCAAGTTTATGTCTAAATGTATGTGGGAGAGGGATGAATCAGAATCAGTTATGTTAATACATAAATTATTATACTCATATTAATAAATCAACATGTTCATATTATTATACCCGGGTTTATATTATTAAATCCAGAAGGGAAACAGGTGTCACAAAGAGGTGAACAAAAGGCAGGATGATACTATGCAAACCTAGAGATCCACAGTATTTCAGAAGGCTTAAGGCACTTTCAGAATTCACTCTTTCTAACTGCCTGTGTATAAAGGATTCAAATCTGTTTGCATGCTTAAATTTGAAGATAACATGTGGATAACAGGTTACACAGGTGCAGGCACAGTAGAGCCATTGGAAGAACTGAACTTTGTAAGTTAGCAGCAGCTTGGAAGCTTGGCAAAGTACAACTTTACATTAAATAGCAAAAATAATGCTATGTGTATATATGTATAATTTGACAATACATTAGGTTTTGCTATTCTCTGCTAAGAATGATACCTTTAATCTCTTGTTTCATCTGAGCATTTATTTGACAAACATAACCACGATCTTTTCATCAATATTGCAAAAATTGTGCCTCAAGTGAAAAATATTGTTGTCATGGGACAAAACTTTAGCTAATACATGCAGAAGTTACAGTAGCATCCAGGAGTTCGTATTTTGTAGCAGTTTTCCTTAGGGAAAACCTTTATTAACAGTTAGCAGTTTTTTTCCTCAGCAAAGCGCTTTCAAAACATTTTCTAATTAAAACCTTTATATCTTTGAGACAGTAAAAGTGCCTTTTCCAACCTGTAACAGCTATGTAACTTACTTTATTAGTGGTTTAGTAATGAAGTCAGATAAACCTTTGATTTAATAATTAGCATTTATAGAGAGCTTTCTGCCTTCAAAGCACTTTGCAAACACTAACTGCTTAATTCTTGCAGCTCCCCTGTAATTTGGGGAAGCAAGTATATTCATACACATTTGCCTGTGGTTTAGGAAAGGAAGTATTATCTCAGATACTTTATGAAACAAAGTATTAAGACATATAAATGAAGATATTCACAAAGATGGAAATGTCAGAGTAGGAACAGAAGAGAAATTATTCTCCTTACCCTCTTCTGTAGTCCAGTCACTCAGCTCTTCCACTGATTTTCTCTGGAGGGGTCCAGCCAGGTGTGCCAGAGCAAAGCTTTGGTTGCTAAGCAGGTCCCTCCGTCTTCTCTTTATCCAGCATCTCAGGCCACTTGCTCGGGGTAGGTGCAGACCTGAGGAGCACGTGTGGTGTGTGTGGTTCACAGGGCAGGTTTGCCCACGCACGCTGGCCATGGCAAGGTGCGGCTGGGGAGCCAGGCGTTGGACTTAACACGGCTCTCCCAGGGATGCTCCTCTGGGCAATCTGACCGTGCTGATGAGCTTTGCCTGCTCTGATCCTCCTGGTGTTAGCTCTACCTTGCCATCACCACAGTACAAAGGCAAACTTTAAAAAAGCAGCAGCATCCTCCTGCTGACAGCTTGCTTTATTTCTGCCTTGAGTGCAACCTGCTACAAATATTTATTGTTGTAAGAGAGGACTACTGTTTGTTCCCTTTCTCTCCTATGGGTTTACTGATTTGTTGCCTATAATAATACAGCTTTCCTGTCTACTGCAACTCGTCTAGCTACAATATGATACTGCATTATAGCCTTACTGTAGGTAACATACCTCTGCATATGCTGCAGGTGGAATGAGGTAGTATGAGCTGCAAGAAGGCTGTGCCATCACCCTGATGGTATTAGAAGGCAATGAGGAGTCACTTGCAGTGTTTTGATTCAACAAAGCAAGTAAGCTCTCTTGAGTTATAGGCTTTAGAAAATGTCCTGAAATTGAGATACTTTTATTTATTTATTAATAGTGTTGTGTAAGTTTTTTGTGTATTTTTATAAGTGTATTTTTGCTTGCATGATGAAATAGTAAGCCAGAAATCGATTGTATCACTGCTGTGTTAACAGTTTCTCTTCAACCGAAATTTTAAAAATCCACAAAACTTCAGGACATTTTTAATAGTGCAACTGAGCCAAGTTTTCATGTGTCATGGTGTATTATTCAAGCAAGAGAAGCAGTGAAACAGCAACAGAGAGATACTTGTTAATGCACACTTCATCATTACATTCAGATAAACAATACAATTAAATGGCGGAGGAGGTTTGTAAAGATTAGAGAATTAGGGGCTAAGCATTCCTTGGTGATCAGCTATTTGTTAAGTATCGAAGAGTAACTTTTTGTGATACTTTAAGCTGAATCTGTCAGGTGGAGACTACTAGAAAACAGAGCAGTGCTGCGTTTTGTATTCGGTGTGTTAAGCACTATTTCTCTACGGAGATGAACAGATTTTTTTTTAATTTGCTATTTTATTGTATTTATAATTAGCCGTCTGGAAAAAAAAAAAAAGTTCTCTTTTAGCATCTGCAGTGATGCATTGATTCTTTCATTACAGCAAATACACATGACCCCCGGTGTTCAACTGTAAACAATAATAGTTACTGGCTTCATTAGGAAGCTAGCAGATGGCTTATAAGTTCTCATGGTAGCTTTTATCCATTTGAGGCTTGCAGTGTGCAAATGTTTGTCTTTTAAACAGGGTAAAACAATGTAAAAGGGACTCTGTGCTTTGTTTTTATTAGTAGCAATTCATTTGTATTGCAGATTTGAATCTGAGTATCTAAGTGCACTGTCAGTTTTTCCTGTCTGCAGGTAAAACACTCTCTGGGCCTTGCCTCTGCCTCTGTGGCATTTTCTGTACCAGATGAAATGAGGTCAAATGCCACTTCTGGAGTTTTGGCAGAGCTGTATTTTTCTTAGTAGGACTTATCTTATAAATCCAACCCTCATTCCCTTCCCTTCCCAAATCAAGTGGTGCCCCTTTTCAGCAGAGAGGCAGCGCTGCCTCTAGTTTACCCTACATGGACTGGGGATCTGACCATGAAAATCATCAGTGCCATTTTGTCATTCCAAACCATTATTTACACAGCCAAATTTTTGAGTACAGTTTTGGAATACCTGATGAGTAACAGCTCATTTACTGTCATCACCAGCCTGGTGCCCAGAGTGTGATGAACTTCAGGACGTTTTCCAGCTAGTCTGCAGGCAGTTGCAGTGATTGTCAAACATAACTGCTGTATTTATTACCTAACTGGGCAGAGCTATCTGAAGACCAGTTAATCTTCAATAAAATCTGGTAGAGCACAATAGCTCTTTTAAAGCAGAATAGTTTTATTTTAGTGTGTAAGTCTTTGATGGCTTTTCTTGTACTTGTAATAGCACTCAGGCTCTCATTATTATTTTCATGTACTTCATCTTGTTGGTAGCTGGTATCTGGCATCAAGCTACATTACTGAGAAATAGAAGTCAGGGTCTTATATTAAATATGGTGTTAAATACCTTCAGTTCTCTTTCAAAGCACAGACACGTGCTGGTGCAAGCTCCTTCAAAGTGTTGCACCGCTGTGTTTTCAACTGGATCTGCACGTGGACAAGCCCACAGGCAGTTCATAGTTTGTGTTCATTCAGTATTGGCTGCTCATGGCTTCTTCACACTAAGCCAGAAGCATTTGTCTGCTGGTTCTTACAGTATGAACACCTCTCTTCAGATAGAAATCAGCCATTTGTTTCGGAAAGGACCATCAAAAATTAGAAACTTTTGTGCAGGAAAAGTCTTCTTCTGAGGGCTTAAATAAACCTGGTTGCCTGCATCTTGTGGTTTCTTATTGTACAGTAAGAGCATAAGTATCAAATTATTAGGGGGAATTTTTGAGGAAATGAAATGAAATGAAACATTTCTGATGCAGTGCATCTTTAGGGTCTTGTATTGTATTTTCATGTTCTGTGTTCAGTTTTAAAGTTGAAAATTACTTTTGTTTGGAGTGACTTCTGTGTCTTCTGGAAGAGATACTGGAATTTCGCTTTCAGAGCATGTATTTTCACTTATTATCCTCTTCCGTTTTATTAAAAATAATATTTGCATAAAAAACTTTCTTTCTTGTAAGCACATCTGCTCTTGCTTCTACCTCACCTGAAGATCTAACCCTTTGTACGTGACATCTTCAATGAAGAATAAGCAGCAGGAGCAGATGAGCTTTCAAGAAATAAAGATCCTATTTTCATGCAAATGTACTAGTAATTAAAAACGATGGGAGGAAAAAAAAAGGCAACTCAATATGCAATACCTTCAAATTTAATTTGAAGTCTAATAGTTTTAAACTTTTCCATAAGAACTCCCAGACTCTTTAAGTGGTTTAGTTTTGAGAACAGTAATAATTGTCATTCAGATTAATGGGTTAGTTTTTCTTATCAAAAGACACCTTTGAAATAAGTTTGGGGGTAATAGTAAGAAGTTTTAAAGGCTTTTTTTTTTTTTTTCCCCCTGCAGTTTTAAATAAAGTTAAATTCCTAAGTAAACTGAACTTCCATTCAAGTCTGTGGATGAAGTATAGCTGTACTCAAGAAGCCAGCCTGAGGCTTACTACAAGCCCCACGTGACTTCCCCTATGGAAAGTATGCCAAGCTGTATCTACAGCATTTGCTGCACCTTCATCAACCATCTCACTTTTCCTGAAGGAGGCATATTACAGAACAAAAAACCCTCTGTTCTTATGAAGTGTTACCATTCCTTGTTAATCACTTCAAAGCTTCAAAATCAGGAAGGGGAAGGGAATATTACTACTTTGTGCATCCCACAATTCTGTCCTTTTAAAACCAGTGCAGAAATTCAAAGATTTAACTTAAACAGGCTCAGCTCAGCTCGACTTGACTCTGCTCTGCTCTACTCTGCTCTAGTCTAGTCTACTCTAGTCTACTGTACTGTACTCTGTTAATCTGCATCAGTAAAATAGGGTTTGAGATCTTGAGGTTTCTCAGTTCTCATGACACACAAGCACAATTCACAATAGCATAAAATAATTGCCCAAACATTCGACCTAGTTCCGTGCATCTGCAAAGCTGTAAGGTTGCAGAGTTAGTTGGAATGCATAAACAACTTCTGCCATTTTATCCTATGCCATTTAAATTCGTTACTGAGTACACAGAAGTAGCTACAGCTCCCAGATGTTAGGTGCACCTTTATTGATTAGAAATAAGTTTATTTCTGATGGGTGTGGAGAAGCTGAACATTACATATATATAAATGCACATACATATATATAAAACCAATGGAAAGCTGAATAATTTAGATCCCATAAAATAAAGAAGTGAGGTATTGATGATTTATTGATTACAGCTTATGTTTAGATAAGGACCTGATAAATAATGTAAATATTTTAAAATTCTGTCAGTAATAATCAAAAGGGAATATTGTGATTTGAAGTAATACTTAGAAAAATATCTTCACTGATGCTTGTGAGTAGAATTTCATGTACAAGAGGATGAAGTATGTCCTATGGACTTCACAGGGATTTGGTAATGCCCCATCCACATCAGCTAGTTCTTTCTTCCTTTGCATTTCTGGCTTGGTTTGTGGTTTGTTTTTTTTTTTTTTCCTAGAGGAGGGAGGTAGACCACAAGAATAAACTGAGATAGCTCTGTGGAAAACTATTACTGTAAATACCATGAATAGGACCTACCACTACAGTCCAGTGCTTCAAATTTCAGTGTAATTAAGAAAAGGAGGAGACTAATCGAGATTGGGTGTAGCTATGATGGCTATAGCAACCCGTGCTCTATCACCTGAAAGAAGGTTGTAGTGAGGTGGGGATTAGTCTGTTCTACCAAATAACAAGTGATGGAACAAGAGGAAACAGCTTCAAGTTGTGCCAGGGGGAGGTTAGGTTGGATATTAGAAAAAAATTCTTTCCCAAAAGAGTTGCAAAGCCCTAGAACAGGCTGCCCAGGGAAGTGGTAGAGTCCTCATCCCTGGAGGTATTTGAAAGATGTGTAGATGTGATGCTGAGGGACTTGGTTTAGTGGTGAAATAACAGTGCTGGGTTAACAGTTGGCCTTGATGACCTTCAAGGTCTCTTCCAACCAAAATGATTCTATGATTCTATATTTTTATAATTGATTTAGCAGTTGATTGTCTCTCAAGATTAATGATTTCTCAGTACTCAGAAAATGATGCTGTCTGTTGATGCCTGAAAACATATTATTTTTATTGCAAACATCACGGATGAGCCATCATTTTTGTCATGTTATGGAAAGATTGTTCATAAAAGTAGAGAGTATAAAAGACAATTTTGAAGACCACCATATAGAACATAGAAGGTGACCATTTTATTATAAATGAAACACCAATAATTTGAGGGTTAGAACTAGATGATCTTTGTGGTCCCTTCCAACCACATCATTCTATGATTCTAAGTACATTCAATATAATTATTCTTCTCCATATAATAATATAAAGCAAGCAACTTGCAGTAAGTCCTTTTTTTTATAGTACAGTAGAGTAGTAAGATTACTTCCATTTCTGCTTCTACCCTAATTTCATTTTCATAGCTTCATTCACTACATGTCTATTAAAAACATTATTATATTTCTTCCAACCTATTAGAAAGACTTATAAAAAACTTCTGCATGTCTTGAAAGCTTAGTAAAAGGAACAGTTAAATGGAAAATTGTCCAGAACAAGATCCCAAGAAACTATTCTCAAATGCATCAGGCCTATTTGTATTCATCATTGTACTCACAAAAAGTAGGAGTAATACCACTGATGCCAGTCATCCTAACAGCAGATTGCTCTATTTTGCATATTCTACCAAAAATGTTCATTAGTATTACAAAACTGAGCATTCAAAAGTTAAAAACTGACAATATTATGAAAAGAAGCTTTAAGAGATTGCTTTAAGGAGGGGTAGTAGGGATAATTTCCATCTTAATGTGTGGTTACAAAATCTGGAAATCTACCAGAGGTGGATATCTGAATGTCTTTGAGGAAGAGTTCTTTATGAAAGTATTAGATAAGAAATACAGATCTAAGATTCGTCAGGTAGTTTGACAGCTCTTTATATTACCATTACCCATAAGATGATGATGAGATATGTTAAGAATTAAGCAAGAACAGCCATAGGTAATTCAAGAGAATCATAAAATAAAACTATGAACACTCTCCATACCAACTTAAAAAGATGGAATAATGTAGAGGATCTACACAGACTAACATGGAACAGGCCAGCATGGCAGAGATTAGTTCATCCCCATGCTGTGAGAAGGATTCAGATGGGACAAGGAGGTTTATTTTCTTATCAGTACCTTGATCACCAGCACAAAAACCACTCAGAAGGGATCTCCCCACAATCATTACTTTCAGTCTTACTTTTCCCGTAGGCATCTGACATTAGTAGGGAGGCAGCAGTATTGCTCTAGGTAGTGGAAGTTAGAACTCACTGTGAAAAGAACCCAATTCTTTCTTTCCTATTCTATTCTGTTCCGTTCTATTATATTAATTTTCTTATGCTGCACTTACTATCTTACTATTTTAATTCCTTCCGACAATGAGGTGCAATGACTATCCTCATTTAACCTCTGACCTAAGAATAGTAGGGAAACATATAGGCATCTTTTGGGTTTGCTTTGTTGAGGAGTGGTCTGTTTTATGGTTTAGGTCTTGCACATGAAACAGAAGCTACTGACCCTGTGTGATAGTCTTTTCTTTCTGTGAGAATTCATTCTGTATTTTCTTCTTCCCCCTGCCCTCATTTCCTCCAGAATTTTGTCTGTCATACAGATAGATGTTACCCCGATAGAGGCTGACAAAGAAGCAACTCTGTCAAGCCATAACCTGACATTCTTCATCCTCTAGCTTTCAGTTAGCTTGGCTTGAGGCAGCAGAATACCGAGTTCTCAGATCTTCAGACTTCAAATCCACGAAACAGCAATATGGAGTGTGGAGAGTGAGTTTTATATATCCAGAATTCACTCTGATTCTCAGAAATTGAGTAACAGATTAGAGCTTCTGGAGAGCTGCAGGTTTCATGCTGCTTTGCTGTAATCTAGGTAACTGAATTATGAATAAGAAAGCAAGATCATCATCTAGCACAGTTCAACAAAGACAACTCTCTCAGATCAAGCATTAGTCCCAGATGCAAAGATGTCCCTAATTACAGACTGAGTTGACCCCTTACTGTTTTGTATTTTCAGTCAGAGTAGACTTAGTGCTTCTGTGCGCTCTTCAAGTAGCATCACTTATTTCTTTGCTTCAGTTTCAGCCAAATGTTTATTTGTGAGCTGCTGTTGTAAAAAGAATAAGCCTTCTTGATGCTAATGAGTACGGTCACATGCGGTGGAGGGTAGCTTGCACTTGTCTTGATCTTGTCTAACTGGTTCTCCTAAAGGCTGCGTTTGGAAACTGAAAAGTCAGGTGGGAGACTAAGCCTCCATGTGACTGACAAATCAAGAATTTTTTAGCAATAGCACTGCTCCCACTCACTGTTCCTGAGTATGTGCCTTAGGCGAGAGGGGGGGAACTCACACTGCAACAAAGTGCAAGGATGTATACAGCAGTGATGTATTTAGCATATACTGCACTAGTGAAAGAGTATAGCAATGAAGAACATCACTTAGTGATAGCACTTTTGAAATACGGTGCGCTAAATCCCTCTTTATTCCCAGAAGTATCACAGCAATCTTCCAGCAAGTGCTGTCCTCTACCTGTATATCTCCTTCTGATTTTCTGAGAATAACTGGAAGATTCTCAAAGAAAGAGAAAAATTAGTTTTGCAGTTCTGTCAGTCACTAATATATCTGCTGGCATAATTACCAGTTCATTGCACAGAGACAGCCAAACACGTAAACTGATGGAAAGAACTGTTCATCTTTGTCTTCCTGGGACAGGTTCAAACTAATATTCTAGCTTTTAATTCTTTTCACAATCCTTTGTACTACGAGTCTCAATTTAGCATTCTCCATCTTCTATATAATTTTTGTCATTTCTAGCTGCTGCCAGATATTGAATGGCTAATTGTATTTATGCAGTATTTTACATTCTTACCAAATGGTTTGAACGCAATTTAATATAATCATTTATCTAATTATCTGATATTTTAATATTTGTATTGAACACTGACCATCTTTGACATGTTCAGTACAGACCATAATTTAAGGTATAATGTCTGTTATTTTTTAACTTCCTTATGCTTACTTTTCTGCATTTTATAGTTTCACTTCTTTGGCCTATATGTAGCCACTTCTTTTCCGTTCAGTTTTAACTATATTGTCCTCCTTGCTGTTCATGACCAGCTGTTACCTATATTCCTGACACATCAAAACTGCACATCTTGAAGCTCTGTCAGTTGGCCAGTTCATCAGTATGACAAAGATGAGGATCTAATGTTAAGCTCTGTGGTGCTGCATTTGTCATCTTCCCTTTACATTTATGGCCATTCCTTCACTTTGCAAGCAAGTCACTTTGTTATCCAGTTGAGTATTACTTCCTAACCTTCTTACCCTATTCGTTAATAATGTATTTGGTACTGGATTAAAAGCTTTCTTGGAGTCCAAGTGAATAATGTGTATTTGTTTACTCTTCTCTGCTTTTACTGTCATTTCCTCAAAGAAATTAAGCTAGTTTGTTACACATGATTTCCATTTTGGTAATCTTCTCACTGAAACATTAAAAATTCCATTTTCATGGAAGGTCTGGGCAGTGTACCAAAATAGAATTGTTCCTCTTTTATTTTTAGATACCTGTCATAATGCCATAAGCAGTATTTAACATTTTACTGACAGTACATAAAGCAATGTGTTTGGTACTGTACTCAATGCAAAGGTACATTTTCACATAACAGAAAGGAACTACAGATGAATAGCGAACAAAGTAGATTCCATGAATAAATACTTCACAATGTCATGAAACTTATATTTTGCACACAAAAAGCTGCCAATCAAGTTTTTTACATCAGTTACAGTTTCAGAAAGTACCCTGGGGTGCGACTCTGTAGTAATGTGAAGACAACAAAGGAAATATGAGCCTGCAAAAATGTCACAAACACATTAAATCTAAAAAGTACCCATTAAACTTGATGGAAGAAGAATTACTGTTCCAAACCATTAGGCTGTTATATATTTAGAACTGGAATTCCTTTTAAATTCCTTGCCACTGAAAGCCCCATGAATTCCACAGGGATTCACAGTGAAAAGAACTCTGAATTAGAGATTTTTGCCATACGCTGTTCTTTTGAATTCACTGAAAATTTTGTGGGCACATTAAGGGCTATATAGACTTGCTAGCAACACTCTTTCTTTTTTTTGCTTACGTACTTCATAATTTTTCTCTGTGTGTGTGCTTTATTAATTGATACCATTTCAAACAATGACAAAAAATACAGGGAAAAAAGTGAGCATCTCTGTTGTCTGCATGAAATCAGAAGAACAAAGCCTGAGTTTGTGACTCTCCATGCAGAAAGAACATACTTGTGTTTCACATGCAAAACATGGTCCCATAAACTTGCTCTTGTTTTTATCTTTCAGTCAACTATTTATCCATGCAGGAATCTTCCCTGCTTAAGCCCTCATTATTTAGATAGGTTCAGGATCCCCTAGCCTAATGTTGTCCCTGAGGAACCTCTTAAGGCCTGCTCCCTACTCCCCTGGAGTTCCAGTTCTTACTCTCAGTCCCACCCCCTGTCAGGACTATATTGAAATAAAGCTTAATCATAGTCTGTCCAGAGCTCAGGTTTAAATGCACCACGTTCAAATGGTGGCCTTGGCAGTGTTAGGTTTCTGGTTGGTCTCAAATGGTCTTAAAGGTCTCTTCCAACCTAAATGGTTTTATGATTCTAAAAAGAGTAGGATAGCAGATATTGGAATTTACCACTGAGAGGTCTTTTCTGCTTTTCTAGACATTTTCTTCCATGTTGAATCAAGAAGCACACACTTTTCAACCACCTTTTCTGAACTTTGACAAAGGCTAGCACGAGACTTAGTCTGCAGCCTCGTAGCACGCTCAAAGCCCCTTGTATAATGTTGTCCCTGGGAATCTCCTGGGCAATAGCTTTCTGGATTTTCAAACCTTAACCCTAGCCCTTAGAACTAGCCCTAGTGTGAAGCTGGATTCATGGTACATTCAAATCCGGTTATGGGCTAAAGGGATCAGGCCTTAAAGGAGGAGGTAAGAATGTAGTGTTGATGTTTTGTAGTCCTGTTAATGTTTTAATAAACTAATGGTACAAATTACCCCATTAATATGGAAAGAATACATCAATAATACAGGTAAATTTGTTGTAGATAAACTTCTTTGTTTCTACTCAGTTTCATTTGGTGCTGTGCTCATTTTCTGTATATTCCACTGGGTCCTGAGGTCAGCAACTGCCATCTTCCTTAAAAATAATTGCATCGGAAATGGAGGTGTTAGGAGTCATTGGCCTCCTGTGTCCTTTTCTGGAAAGAGTCTGATGTTCACAGTAGGAGTTTCTTTCCCCTCCGTTTTGGGGTCTGCTTGGGTTTTCTTGCTATAGTCTGCTGAAATCTGAAATTTGCCCCACGCCTCACACAGCCTCTTTCAATCTAAAAAGCCACTGTTACAATAGGGCAATTAGGCTTTTACCATACAAAGTACCCACAGACCAAGCTCAGCCCTGTTAGGCAATACCCACTTGACCACTAGATGATTGTTATACACTGAAAAAAAAAAACCCAAACCCAAATCAGCTCAAATTGACACAAGCCCAGACAGCTCCTGAGACCCTGCGCTGTCATGTCACTACAGAAGTCTCTGCCCTTTTACTAGTACTGCAAAATCATAGTTGCTGAGCTACATCTGAATGCACCAAGAAGAGCAACATAGTGAATAGCGTCTCATTTTACCAGTAAGAGGTCTTTGCTTTTCTGGGCCTTTTCCTCCATCTAGGAGCAAGAGCCACACTCTTTCCAGCTCCTTTTCCTCAGTGTTGGCCAAAGGCTAATGTCAGGCCAGGCTGAACGTGCTTAGGATGTCCTCCCACAATGTACTCTCTATAAACACCCCACCCCCCATGAGTCCTGCCATGGGGTGGTCTTTTTTCTACCTTCAGTCCTACCAACCCCGTAGACAATCCAGTGTAGAAAACCCTAATTCTAACCTGAACTCAGGTCTTTTGGAACTCAAAGTAGACTATATCAACATATCATTTCTGGGGTGCATTAAGAAGAGTGTGTCCAAGCAGGTCTAGGGAGGGTCTTCTCCTCTACTCTGCACTAGTGATACCACATCTGGAGTACTGTGTTCAGTTCTGGGCTCCCCAGTTCAAGAGGGACAGGGAAATACTAGAGGCAGTCCAACGGAGAGCTACAAAGATGATGAAGGGACTGGAACATCTCTCTTATGAGGAAAGGCTGAGAGCCCTGGGGCTGTTTAGCATGGAAAAGAGAAGACTGAGAGGGGATCTTATTAATGTTTACAAATATCTGACGGGGGGGTGTCAAGCAGAAGGGGCCAGGCTCTTTTCAGTTGTGCCCTGTGATAGAACGAGAGATAACGGTAGCAAGGTGAAACACAGGAAGTTCCACCTCAACATGAGGAGAAACTTCTTCACTGTGAGAGTGCCAGAGCCCTGGAACAGGCTGCCCAGAGAGGTTGTGGAGTCTCCTTCTCTGGAGACTTTGAAGACCTGCCTGGATCTGTTCCTGTGTGGCCTGCCCTGGGTGTTCCTGCACTGGCAGGGGGGTTGAACTTGATGATCTTCAGAGGTCCCTTCCAACCCTTACCATTCTGTGATTCTATGATACCATCACCCCATATTATCCATATCCTTTTTGTTTCCTTTGAAAGACTTACAGAATTGTACAGCAGTACATTTTCTCAACAGAATGCTAACTCTTCCCAAATAAATCAGATCTATCCAGGTGTATCCCAATTCTGTCCCTTATCATGATTTCTAGTAATTTGCCCAACACATGTCAGACTTATATTCCTGCCAATTTCCAGATTTTCTCCAGAATCTTTTTAAAGAATTGATCTCACATCTTCTGCCTTCCAGAAGCAAGGCAATTTTAAGCAATAGGTTACATCCTGCTGTGAGTAATTCAGCTCTTTCGTCCTTGAGTTCCTTTATAAATTCAGAGTGGATACTATATCATCCTGGTGATTTTCACATTATCTATTTATTCCAAATCTCTTCTACAGAAATTTCAATTTCAGACTGATCTTCAGATGAGTCCCCTGCCAATAAGGGTTCTGGTTTGGGGATCTTCCCAGTTTCTTCCACAGCAAACACCAATGCAAAAAGAGTTCACTTAGCTTCTCTGCAACCACCTTGTCTTCTCTGAGTACTCATTTATGCCCAGAAAACAAACTGGCCTTACAGATTCTGGCAAACTTCCTACTCCTGATGTGTTCTGCAGACAGAAGGATTATTAGGTTTGATTCCTTTGATAGTTATTCTTCAGATGCTTTTTGGCCTACCTGATTATGTTTAGCCTGTCAGAGTTTGCAACTCTTTGTTCTTGTGTCATCTGAACATGACTTCAGCATTCTCAAAGAGGTAATTTTGCTTCTAACAACCTCACTTACCCTGCTGGTTAGTAACACCAGTTTCCTTTTGTCCTTTCTGAAGTCTTTCTTAAGAAAAAAAACATGTATTTCTACTACAGTCTCCTTAAATAGGTTCTTCAGTGCCTGTACAGAGTTGAGACTGAGTTGCCCTTTGCTTCCTTTTAACAAACTTCATCTTTCTTATTTCATTAATGGTTGGGGGGGGTTGGTTGGTTGTTTTGTTTCGTTGTTTTGTTTGTTTGGTTTTGCTTGGTTGGTTGTTTTTTGTGTGTTTGGTTGGTTGGTTTTGGTTTTGTTTTGGTTTTAATTAAAACAAAATGGAAGGAAACCCATGCCTGGGTTTAAGCTCCTAGCTGTTTGCTCCTGGAACATGATCCAGTGTAGGTGTTCTCGAAGAAGATTCCTGGAAGGGTTCCCTCTCTCAGAGCTGGGTCTGTAGAGAACAAAATCTGAACATGGGAAGGTATGGGGGTATGTGTTTTAGGAGTTTCTGTGTTCTTACCTGCCCTTGCTTTTTCCCATACTCTTCTGGCTAATTCATTCACGCAGCTGCCCTGTGCTTCTCTCCCTCATACCACTATTGGTTTCAGCGAACAATTGTCCCTAATTGTGTTTTTGTGGTACTCTTACTGACATTTTGAGACCATGGCAATGGAGAGTGACTGGACTTCTCTGACATCATATCTGGAACAACAGTGGTAATCGGAGTGACGCTCTGCACAGCTAAGGCTATAGATAGTAGCAGCTATCGGGGTGGTAGCCTTGAGCTCTCCTGCTAAAGCAACAGGGGCAATTCTTCATGGTATCTGTTCCGTGACCTAACTGTGTTGTGAGTCTTGCACACACAGGATCAGCAGAACCAAACGGAATGGCTCAGTACTGAGGCCTCTATGCAGAAGTCACTTGTGATGATTGCAGTGAATGATTACAAGAAGGAAGGTGAAGGTGTAGGTCTTTCCTCTCATCAACCTCACATAAGGGACCTTGAATGCCTTGGGTAACTCAGCTACCAGTCAGGCTCATCAGAAGGTCCATTGCTCAGGGTGACAGCCTGCTTGTCTGAAGTGTACTATGCCTTTGGGTACAGGGGAACTGACCATCTGGTCTGGGAAATCTGTATCATGGCTAAGACAGTTCAATTATGGCATTCCAAATCAACGGCTTTTTAAGAATAACAGGCTGGGATTCTTCTCACTTCCTTTTCATGGTACTTTTTCAGACTTCTAAGGTTCTTTACTACTCATGTTTCTCTGCAGCACAGTTCAGAAACCTTTTGAAGAAGAGCTGAGGAAAAGCTGAAAATATTTCAGCTGAAAAACTGAAATCCAAAAGTTGGAACTTTCCTCCATGCCATGGCACTTTTCAAGTGATGGAAACCAGTGAGAAAATTGAAAGTTTGAGTCCTGCCTACTGTTTTAACAATAATAAAAAAAAATATATATAGTCAAATGTGAAAATAAACATATAGGATTAACCCATTCTGACATATTCTAAATTTGGGATCAAAGAGATAAGCTTGTCACAATGGGCTCCCTCAGAAGTTGGGGAGTCGAGATTCCTGGGGCTTTGATCAGCTCTGGCTGATCCTGAGCTGTCAGTCAGTGGTTTATATCCCTGGAATATATAGGCATGGTTACAGTATGCAGTATACTCCTTTAGTATGCACATTATGTTACTCCTTTAGTATGCACAGATCGCTGCTCTGCAGAAAGTGAAGGATTTTAAGCTCTTTTGTAAGATCACAAATAAAGATTAAGATCTTGCATAGTATAAATGCTGGTTTTTATTTGTCCTCTAGCAGTAAGGCACCACTATTATGGGTGGGATTTCTCCTTTACCAGTACACTCGCTATATCCCATTTCCAGCACTAACCATTCTGAGCTATCTTACTTAGTTTTGTTCAGTGCATTAGTATTTGCCAGCGGGTGGTCATGAGTACAAGAGAAATTCTGTGCAAGCAGTCAGTACGTCTGACAGGGTTTTCTTGGTTGTACTGCTGTTGAATTATCAGGAGAATAGAGCAGGAAAACATTTTTAGAAAGCTGTGTTTAATGCCAAGTGAAAACAGAAGACTGCCTCCTTCAAGAAACCTTTTTTTACTGGGTACCTGATGCACTCCAACTAGCTAAATATAAATAGCTTTATTAATATTTCTTACAGCTTCAGGCTTTGAGAATAAAAGCATTAGCTCTTATGGACCATGGTAGTTCTCATGTAATCTGCAGCTCATTTCAGCAGCCATCATCTTTCATTTGTCAGCTCAGAAAAATTGACAAACTTAATCCAATGTCTGTTATGACTGCAAAAGCTGCTATTTTCCTGGTAATTATCTTAGTTCATGCCACAAGTCTGAATTTAAATGCATAATTCAAATTCTTTTGAAGTTATATGAGTCTTAGTTGTTTCATTCTCCTGCATTATCCTTGACAAATTTAGGTCCTATTTAACATTTCTAATTTTATATATATATATATTTTTTTTTTTTTTTTCTTCAAGGAAACTATACTTGTCAAACTATTGCAATAATACATAATTTTGGAGTAAGAATTTACTCATATTTTACATATTGTCATCTTCACATAAGCAGAAATTATGAGGCAGCTCCTTTCCCCAATGAATTAGTATTTTACTTTATTTGCCATGTGATTTTAAAGGCTTTCAGATTCACTTAGTTCACTTTTTCTAAGTAGTTAAAATTCACTTTTTATCTACAAAGTCTAGAAAAAAATGGTTTTCTGTAAATGGTAAGTCAGATTTTCACACTAGGATTTACTGTCTCAACTTTTAAGTAAACCATCAACTATCAGAAGATTGGAAGTAAAATAATCAGATCATAGAAAGAAGAGCTTTGATAAACTAATAGTATAATTAGTAACTGAGAGAGCAAGGGAAATTTATGTTTGATAAATAGCACTTTAAAGTATGTCTGGAGTTGCATTCCTTTGCAAAACTGAGGATAAAACTCTTTTGCTATAAAAATATAGCATTCTAAACACAGTAAACAGTAGCCATAATATGAACTTTATTTGGATAAGAACTGAATTTGAAATTTCTCTTGAATATGAAATTTAGGCTTCTAAAACATAGAAGTGTTCACTGTACCTTCAAATAAATGAGGTAGATGACATGATGAAAAATAATGGAATGGTCAGTTCAGACTAGGACGAAGCACAAAACTGTAAAAAACATGTGTTAATATAGTATATATATATATGTAAATATACTATATATATATAAAATATGTAATGCTTAATTATAAGGTAGTGATAACTAACATTATTTATTTATATAATAATAAAAAAAAACCCAGCATTTTGAAAATACTGTTTAACTCAGTAAAAATTTTACTTTGCCTCTGTAGCTGGCATATGATTTTAATTGTAAATGCTGGATACCAGTGAGCATTGTTCTCCTGACTAATAAAAGGTTAAGCAATGCAAAGGGGAATAACCTGAAATGGGGTCAGAGATCCAAACAATTTTTTGCAGCTGATTTCTGCAAATCAGTCACTAAGGAATTTATCTTGGAAGCACAGGAAATAGCACAGACTACACAAATCTAAGACTCCAGCATTCTACTGCCTGCCTGCTGAAGTGAATGTAATCATTGTATGGGATACACTAATGAAATAAAACATCTGCAGTGTAGTTTCTTCCCATGCTCTAGGCAATTTATGTTTGTTTTATATCTTGAATCATGAATGTTTGTATCCCTCACACATTTTAATACTGTTTAACATAACTCTTGCTGTTCTTATTATTCATATAAAAGCATAATCTTTTTAAGTCCTATTTAGCTCTTGCCTCTAAGATATCTTTCAGACATGAGTTTACAGGTTAGCTACATATCAAGAAAATATTTCTTTTTATCATATTTATGTGTCTTTTTGTTGTTGTTTGTTTCTCAATGTCGTGTCTTATTAAAAAGGATGAAGAAAGAGAAATATTTTACCTTGTCATAAACATTATATATGTCTGTCAAGGCAGTGTGTCATCTGATCTTCACTTCCCCCTAATATGGAGGCATCTAATTGCCTTTGCTGCCTTCCATTGTATTGTTTCCCCTTGTGTTGCATCCTTTCAAATCCTGGTAACAAGAATCCTGAACACAGTATTTAAGAGATGCTGATGGAAATGCCTCATCTTACAGTGTTTCAGAATAGCACAAGAAGCACAGATATCCTATTTAATTTTATTTTTAATAGTGTTGTTCAGAAAATATGAATTTCACCATACGTCTTGACCAACAAATCTAATTCTTGGAATTCTTCTCAGGACTGGGTTTATGTGCAATTGTCCACTAGAGAGCAGGCTGAGACCAACAAACCCATTTTGCTCTTGTCATAAACTGACTTTGAACCCAGGTGTCTTAATGTAAATCGTTAGTACATTAAAGCACTGCACCTTCTACCTTCAGCTGTGAGTATATATGCTGCTATCAAACTTGATGGATATAGCTTGTGAAGCTTAGTGACCTAAGGTGGTGATAATAAAGTATTCTGGAACCTGGATAACATTTTGTTCTGTCACTATGGTTTTCTTGCTCTGGTGACATCAACTAATTCGTATTATGGGGAATTCCTGTATCCAGCTTTTTAGCCAGCATCTCAGTTTCTTTACAATGCTCTTCCTCTTCTCTGTCAGTCTGAATTTCTTTCAGAGACAAAATATTGCTCGATATTGATTCCATTGTGCTATCTAATTTCAGGTTCTCATATAGCAGATCAGCTGAAGCACTGTTCACAATCTTGAAGAATTTTCTAACACAAAATGCACAAACAAAATGACCCATATAATATCTCCCAACAAGAATTCTGTTTTCTAATCCTTTAGAAAAAACGTTAAACAGACTCTTTGCATGGAAACATTTTTATCCCAAGGAGTTGTACTAATGAGAATAGCTGGTTTTCACAAAGCCTATAAAATTCTTACAATTTTTGGCCTGTTTCCTGTTTTGTTGTGTAAGACATGCATCCTCTGTGGAAAAATGCTCATCCCAAAGGACTTATCAAGCAGTGGAGAGATTTGGACTTCTCCTTGTACTGTTTCCACAGAACCCACTGTATTTTTTTAGAAGCAATAGGGAGGTTTTTTGCTTACTTTCCTGTAAATGAAGAATATCACATCTCAGTTCCTTTTTGCTTCCTCAGTTTTGAAAAAAAACCCAACACATCTGTTGTATAATTTCTTTATCTCCCTAGCTGCTGTGAAGGCTGCCCATAAAAGATATTTTTTCTCTAGTACTTTGAACCCTAATAATATTCTGTTATACCCTGAGAAATAAGAATGGGAAATATCTAAGTAATGCCTGCCTTCCCTTTCCACAATCTATAGCCCATCTGCCTTCAAATTCCTTAATGACTCTGGCTTCAAAGATCACATCCCACTCTTTGCCTTCTTTACTTAATCATCTTCTTTCTATAGCACAAAGCTGCTGTGGCTCCACGCTACAGTTCCGCACTTCCCATATACTGTCTTTGCCATCTGAGTCGATGCTTTCCTAATGTGAATATGCTTTTATTTATAATGGTTTTAAATTTAAAATAGCATAAAACATGTGGATACGACCTGAAAGATTAAAAACAATCTTAGTAGAAGCAAATGCTCAGCTTGGGTTATTTCAGCCTGACCAAATCATGTTTGTCTGATGTAGACAACTAAAAGCAGAATCTCATAATGGGAAAGTGCCAGGAAATCTTGAAAGGGAATCACACTGCCAACTCTGCTTATGAAATAAATTAGGTTTACTAATGATTATAGAGGGCGCACAGAGTTCCTGTTCTTCGAAGCTGGGATGTCAAATGTATTTCCTGACAGCTCCATCTCACTTTTCATTATTGATAAGTTAAAGTAGCGTGGCTGTTACGTGCTCTTCTGTAATTACTTCAATGAGTTTAGGAAACAGCCAGAACTTAGTTGGAAGAGATGAAAAGAAGTCACATACAATATGATAGCGGCACCTGAGGTCCCTATGCCCTGCTGCCAATCTACCATTCAGGATGTCACAAAATGAAGGCTCTGTGCCTCCTGTTTCACAATTCTCTTGGTGCTATGACCAAGGAATGGAGCTGTTATTACTGAGGAAGAAAAATGCTTTTGGTGCTAATGGGTATTTGGGGAAATGGGAATATTGGCAAACTTGAAAGGCAAGTAGGTCAAAGGGGTCTCATCACGCTTAAGTGAGATACAGGACAAAACTAGGGTGACTACAGCAGTTCTTCTTGTTTCTTTTAACTTAGTTTAATTTTGCTAGCTAAAGTACTATATCTAAGAATCTTGAAATATTTTTATGTTTTTACCCTGCTCCACAGGTTTGCTGAAAGGTTAATTAATCTCTTATCTCTTATCAGAATGGACTTGGCACATTTACTTAAAACCTTCCATGCTAAATCCCATATAAAGATACAAGAAAATGTTTCTGTATAGCAGCTCTTATATTTAAGATTTAAGTAATACCACACCATAATAATGAAATCTAAAGATACAGCTAAGATAAATAACAAGAAATTATAAATCAAAATAGGAAAATTCTCTATAGAAGACCTCTAAACCTTGTCATAAACAAAACAATGAAAGGAACAAGAAGAAATTTGGAGAGAAACTCCACTGAGGATAAAGGAGACAAGCATAAAAGGAATCTGTATCAGGAGAAGGAAAATAAAAGACTGCAACGAACAAAGTAGTTGCCTAGATATGAAGGGATACGTGTATTCAAGATTACTTGTATGGGATGGAAGAGTAAAGGTTTCTTTCTTCAGAATGTGTCTGATGTAGTGATTACAGATAATGTTCTTGTCTGGTTGGTACACTGCAACAGATTCTGGGACTTGGGGAAAGTTCATGGAAATAATGTGAAAAGCTACTGCGTCATGACAGGAAAATTATGATGAGTCAGAAGGGATGGAAGTAGAAAATAATCCTCTTAGATATTAAAAATAACGTTGAAAAATAAGGGGAAGGTAACAGAAGAAATAGAAAGCTGTGAAGCATGTAGGCAGAAGCAGCATGCCAAGAAAGTGAAATTTTATACTGAAAGCAGAAATTTATTTCTCACTTCTAATTAGGGAATAGCTGTGATCATGACTAGTATGGGTGGGCAAAGAAGATAATTCCTATTTTGGAAGAAAACACTCGGGTTGCCAGAAGACTTGCAGTCTGAGACTTTATGTCTCAGTTTACTTTCAACCTAGCAAGATTATCTGGGGTTTCCAGTTCGGGGTGGAGAAAGGATAAAAGATCACGTGCAATATCTTCTGTTAATATCAGAATCTAACAGTTTATTTCAATCTATTAATGGGCCAGTTTACTAACAAGCTGCTGCAGATAACCCTGTTTAGGTCTTCCAGCGAGGGGCTTCCATCAACAGGACTTTGTTCACAGAGCAAAGCCTGACATTGCAACAAACGTCATTTGATCAGTGAGGAAGCCATAAATTCATATTCTTGATTAAATTAACTATAGAAATTGAGAACTGCAGTACATACCAGAAGCTGCATTTGTATTTAATATGTTCTCAGTGTGTAAGCAAGTATAGGAGGAGAAGTTTAACTCAAGTATAAATTCCTATTTGGAAAAATATTTGAAAGATGAGACTTTCCTAAACATGAATTCCCTCCTCTAACTATGGAAATCAACCTGTCAGCGAACAGTACTTCTCTGAGAGACAGATAAGAACCAGATGTTACAATATAAAGACATATTGTCATATTTTTTGTCTTTCTCTCCAAATTTAGTAATTAGTTGCTGAAAAATTCATTCTATTAGAGAAAAAGACAACAGCTCATTAGCGTTCTCTTTTTATTTTTCCCTTAAGTTTTGAGAGTGATTTCAGGATGGTCTACCAAATTGCATGCTGCATATACTGGCAAATAGCAAACATTACTCTCTGAGTGACTACTTACACATATGCTACATTTGGGGAGAAATTTTGCTTGCCAACAAAGTTAAAAGAGTCTGTTGGCAAACAGCAAGAAAGTGGGAAGGGGGTCTGAAACCTGGAGTTTCCTCAAACTCAACTTAGTTTGCTTTTATAAAAACTGACAAAAGGTAGATGTGAAAATTTCACAATCGGTACGTTAAAAACATAAGCATCTTGACAGGTGGTTGTATATTTAGTACATCTTTCAAACTTCTATCACTTCTCATTAATGAGAGCATCTGAAACATTTGGCATTGGCTCAGATTTTTTATTGACATCTATACAGCAAGATCATGATAATCCATGCTTGGGACTTTCACCTAGGAAATGAGAGGCAAACCAAAATAACCTCTTCGAGACTACCTGAGATAGTTCATGCTTCTTTACATACATCCTGCTCCTGTGGAATAAAAGAGGAATGTGTTAGGAGGGGGTTAGAGTGTCAGACACAAAAGAAATTCAGACTGTTGGAGTGCAAGGATCTTATTTTGTTTTCATGAAACAGGGATTGTATTATTCTGAATTTAGTTTTGGCTGATTTATAGATATTAGCTGGAAAATGTGATAAATTCAGAGAAAGGAAATAGTTTGTAAGGACTCCTAATCAGTGTTCACAGAGTAGAAAATTCATCACTCACTGTATGATCAGCATACAAGCACTGCTGTTTAAAGGTTACTAGTTGTTATGGTTTGTCCTCAGAATCTTAATTATGAAAAATAACAACTCTGGCATGTGTAATTGTAGCATTATTAATTTTAAATCATATTTCAAGAGTGCAGAAACACATTTACAGATAGTAGAAAACTTTCTGAAATGAATTACAGATTTATTTTTTTTTATCCAGATTAATTAAATGAGTGCTCTTTAACACTCTTCGTGATCAACCATAATCAGGCCTTTCATTTCACCTTCAGGCTTATGCTTTCCTGAGTGATGCTACTTTCATTAAATTTCTTTTCTTTTTCTTGCATTTAAATTGTTCCTTTTCATTCATTAAAACGCAGATGAACATTTGTTGTCCATATGAAATTGCAATAATAGAAGTCTTGCAAACTGAAATAGCTACATGTTTTCCCACTCTGAGGGATGGAAAACTTGTCAGCTGAAATAGAACAGGTGGCTTTTGGCAAGTTTTCTGGTTACAACTGAATAGGAATATCTGTGAAATTAAGTAACATTTTCATACTTGATGGTTCGTCAGTTGTTTCAAAAAAACCCAAAAGATAGCTAGCTGATACAGCAATCTGAATATGAAAACATATTAGCAGTGTGCTCCTCCGTTTTGAGCACTGCAGGCTCCCTCTTTTGGCATAGCTTCAAGAATAAGAGCATGGCAGGTTCCTCGACTGAGCTGTCTCCTTGCACACCTGTTACTGTACTGCTTCACCTGGTACGCTCCCTTGTGCAGTTTGCCATGAGTATGGTCACCAAGGGGGAACTATAAAGACGGCTTCTGGAATAGGAGTATTATGTGCCTAATTGCCAAAAAAAAGTCCCTTTTCATAGAATCATAGAATCATTATGGTTGGAAAGGACCTCCAGGGTCATCAAGTCCAACCTTTGTCCTAGCATTTCTCTAACCACTACACCATATCCTCAAGCGCCGCATCTAATCGTTCTTTAAACACCTCCAGGGATGGTGACTCCCCCACCTCCCTGGGCAGCCTGTTCCAGTGCCTAACCACTCTCTCAGTGAAGAATTTCCTCCTAATATCTAATCTAAACCTCCCCTGATGCAACGTGAGTCCATTCCCCCTCGTCCTATTGTAGCGTGCAGGGAGGGACTCCGACAGCAAGCACAGCCGATGTGGCTGTAATCAGAAGTCACTTTATTAAGTGCACCAGGCTGTATTTATACCCGAGACAACACTGCTCACGCACCCAGGTCACTTCTCGTTGGCCCCACACTCAAACCCAGAGCCTGTCCACGTGCACTTCAAACACTTTTAATTGGCTGGCGATTCTCTTGGGTTTCTTCCTTCAGCACCCTGTTTTTCTCCTCTTATCCTCCTGTTTTGCCGGGTGCTCCTGCTTTTCTCATCCTTGGTCTTACCTCCTCACGGCAGTGTTGGCTGGTTTTCGGCCTTCCAGGCCTTAGCATAACTACTTCTAGCTAACAACTATTTCTGTCCTACTTTCATCAATCCGTACATCCTATCATTACTAATTTGAGAGAAGAGACCAACACCAGCCTCTCTACAACCTCCCTTTAGGTAGTTGTAGAGGGCAATAAGGTCTCCTCTCAGCCTCCTTCTCCAGACTAAACAAACCCAGTTCCCTCAGCCGCTCTTCATAGGGCATGCTTTCCAGCCCTTTCACCAGCTTTGTTGCCCTCCTCTGCACTCGCTCCAGCACCTCGATGTCCCTCCTGTGCTGTGGTGACCAAAACTGGACACAGTGCTCAAGGTGCGGTCTCACAATTGCCCAGTATAGGGGTACGATCACCTCCCTACTCCTACTGGGCACACCGTTTCTGATCCAGGCCAGGATGCCGTTGGCATTCTTGGCTACCTGGGCACACTGCTGGCTCATGTTCAGTGGCTATTGACCAACACCCCCAGGTCCTTTTCCACCAGGCAGCTCTCCAGCCACTCCTCCCCAAGCCTGGAGCGTTGCTGGGGGTTGTTGTGACCCAACCTGAAGCACCGTCCTAGATGAAGATTTTTGCTTAGGCTGCAGGAAACCATTGTGTCAGCCATGTCAGTAGACCGTGTTCATATCAGTGATGTGGCACACGTGCAGTGTGCGTTGCATGGCTTGCGCACACAAATCCCTCCCAGGGATGCTCTCGGCAGCCACTGTGTTCCTTTTGTCCATCACTGCTCTCACCAAGTTTGTTGTGCCTGTCACGGCCTCCAGTGGGAACCGAATCAGACACGTGTGACTGGGTTTGGGCAGTCTTCACCTGATGTCTCACAGTCCTGCGGAGTGAACATCTGTACCTTGCTCCCATTTGAGTGCTTCCGTAAAGGCGGGCCCCAGTGGCAACCAGCCTGCCAAAGCAGGCAGCTTCTCACAGAAGGAAGACAAACACAACACACCAACCTTTCATATCTATTATTATGCCACTAATTTTGCACTGTAACAGGCTGCACATCGATGTTCTGCTACCTGAGCATCCTGGGAGCTCCTACAACCTGGCAGCACCTGGAGGTATTAATAAACCATAACTCACTTTCCACATCAATTTCATATCCAGAGAACAAAAAAACGATTTTTAGACATTTTAATATGTTAATGCCAAGCTGTAATAAATGGCATTTACCTCAGGAGCGTGAGGTGGGCAGAAAACCTGCATGCTTGTGTCACAGCGTAACCCTCGAAGCAGCACCTGTCAGAAACCGGGAAACGACAAGAGCGGGTATGAAAGGAACGCATCTGAAGTGCCGCGGGGGCTCACAGAGATCAGTTCGCGGGCGCTAAGGGAGGGTTAAACCAAAACCCCCCCGGGGCCGCCGCCAGCCCGGGACCGCGAGTTGGGGGGGTGGCACCCACCGCGCTCCTCCCCGCCGCCCGCCCCTTTCCCCGCCCGCCCGCGCTTTGGCGCCAAGCGGCGAAAGAGACAGGGGGGCCGTGGCGGGATGAGCGGTCACCAGTCCAGCCAGCACCGTAACGGGTACGCCGCCTGGGCCCTGCCCCTGCGTGGGCTCGGCTCCCTGCCGCCCGCCGAGGGCTGCGCCGCGGGGCTGTCGGTGGCGTGGAGGGGCCGCCGCCGGTACGGGCAGAGCCGCGTGGTGCCTCTGCCAGGCTCTGCCCGCCCGCCCGCCGGCGGTCCCCGCTTCCACCGGCACCCTGCTCTTCCCCGCGCCCCTGCCCGGCTAAACTTTATCCCTGTTCGGCCGGGGTGTGGGGTTAACTCCGGGGGCGGGGGGGGCGGCAGCCTCGCCGGCGGGCCCAGCACGCTGCCGGCCGCGGCCTGCGCCACGCGGCTCATCCCCGGCGGCGGACGGGGCCGAGCGGCGGCACCCGGGACACGGGTCGGCCCCGGCAGCACCGCGGCGGGTCCGGCGCTGGCTGTGGGGCTGTGAGCGGGGCAGGGGGGCTCGGGGGGGGCAGCCGGGCGCCGGGGTCTCCCCGGAGGTGGGCTGCGCGCTGCGCAGGCCTCCCCCTGCCCGGGCGGCTCAGGCCGTGGCCGTGCGGGGGGACCCGCACGGGGGGACCCGCCGCGTCCCCGCGGGAAGAGGTTTTCTTGAGGCCTCTGAAGGCCAACTAGAGTCAAAGAACCGATGCTGTAAAAGCGAAATGCATTCAGCAAAGGCAAATACTCTTGTACTGATCAGTTTGGGCTCGGTATTTCAACAAAGTAGCATAGTTGATACTGGGGGGGGAAAGACAACAAGAGTTGGAATATAATGGGTATGACCTCAGAGATAAGAAAGAGAAAAAACTTAAAAAGTGAGACAGGAAAAAAAGCCTGACACCCACCAGTTTTCCAGTTGTGCTATATTGTTGTGTAGCTGACCATCATAGGGTGTCTGTTCTGTAAAAAGACTCAAGGTGATGTAGTTTCCTTTCAGGATTCTCAACTAAAATTTTCAGTACGGTAGACCTTTTAGTAGCCAAATGAAATTCCTTCCTTTTCCAGATACTACAGTTCACTTGAAGCCTAAATAGATGAAAAAGAACTTAGAAGGGAAGAACTGTTCTCTAGTTGCACAGTATTTTTCTCTTGTTTTCCGTTGAAATACTGTTTACACAGACTTTTCTGTAGACTGCTAATCACTCTAGAATTTAAGGATCTTTTTTTTTCCCTTTCTTCTTGAGCAGTTGTTACCTTCATGACTTTCAGTGAGTTGTCACAAGGGTAAGCCTTAATTGCTTATTTTACAGCTAGCTATAATATTTCCTAGAGTAGCTTTCATTCATGCAATTCTGGAATTTACAAATGAGTGTAAGGAAAATGATCAGCTGCCCCAAATCCATAAACTTAATTTTCCTGTGCCTGCTTGACTGCTAGCCAAGGCCTTGGCTTCTGCTCAGTCGGAAATTAAGCATTTTATGCCCATTTCACACTCTTGCATTCCTGTGCACTGGGTTTAGGGAATTATCTTGCCAAACATGGTGATGTTAAGTAGAAGTAATTGAGTAAGGAGATTTTTTTTCTTATGTTCTCTTTGATGCAAGCCTTCTGCTCATTTTTCAGGTATGCTCCTCTCCCTGTGCAATTGGTACTCTGAGGGACCTCCACTTAGATACAGTTTTGTATTTAAGAGAAAAGTAAATAGTAGCTTTTGTTGTGTTTTGAATAAATAGGGTTGCTAGGGAATAATTTAACAAAAGGAGATCTCTTAGTTCAGAATGCTGTTGTCTTTCAGGAGCCTTTTCCCTATAACATTTTATTTGGTGTAGCTCTGCACTGTGTGCTGCATGCCTCTCTGAAAACATCACTGGGAATGTCACGTAGTTGGGATTGTATTAAACAGATTATTTTAAGTCTGATGGTGTTTTGGATTTTGTAAATCTGCTTTTGTGGGATATTTTAAATAATCACTTAAATTAGCCGAAGCACTTTCTTGGCATTTCTGTTAACCTATCAAAGTTCAGTTTGGCATGGAGAGGTGTGAGGGCATGTCTTAAATTTCGTCTTTCTGATGTTTCTGCTGTGAGCTTCTCACTCTCCAAATGCTTTTCTTTCTTAGCAGGATATAGCCCCAGCACTTTAGTTACCATAAGTCAAGCCAGTTTAGGCACTGTCAAAATCACATACTTGGGTTTTGTGTTTGCTTTGACAATTGATAGTTCTGGGCACTATTTACAATGCTGTCGGAGTGTGAGAGGGGTGTGCTGGGTTCATCAGGAGTATATGTTTCTCCCTCTTTACATTGAGATGTGACCTTAAAGATGATCCTCATTCATTCCAAGAGCAAGCCAAAACTGCTAACTTGTGTTAAACTGCCATATGTGGACTATTCAAAACCAACAATTTATCTTTGGTAAATAGCACCCTGTAGGTTTCTAAAGCACACCTTTATCATGTGCTGGCATTGCCTTCACTCGAATAGGGTAACCTCTGTATGACAAGCTAACTGTGAGCCTCTAATGTATGGTTTTGGTTATAAAAGCAATAATTAACAAAATACCTGTCTTCTAATGTTTATTTGTCTTTGAAAGTGCTAGTGCTAGTGTTGCTAGGAGATGTCTTACTGCTTGCAGTTACCTGTGATGTATTTTTCTGTGTGGCTGTACATTGCTGGAAGGGTATCTTATTCTCAAGCTGTAGTAAGAGGAACCCAAGAAGAAAAGTGCTGTGCCCCTTGTTATTTTGCTACACTAATTATTGTATTTGAGATGTTCAGTTGTTTTGGTTTTCAAGCGTAGCAGTGATAGGTCAGAGTTTGGAGCAATTTCTTCGAATTTGATCTTTTACTTGAAATTTGCAAAGCTTAAATATGTTGGGGGAAGGGGGGGGGGGGGGAGAGAAAGAGATGTATGTCTTTCCTCTGAGCTGAAAAGCACAGAAATTCCCATGTTGCACCTTAAACTGTCTGAGCAGTCTTTCAACCATAAGCAGGCAAGAGAAAATGATGCCTCAGGGTTTGGTTTTTTCCTCTCTCCTCTCAAATAAACCCCCCAGTGCAGGGAAGGAAACAACCTTTTGTACCACTTGCATATATTGTATCTAGGGGGAAAGTTTTTGAACCCATCTCCTCTTAGTTTTTAGAAAGCTTTCATGGAACATAATCTCAAGAGGGATGTAGCAGGGTGCTGTCAGGGTGGCCTCAGAATTTTGTTGTAACGAGAAGCAAACTCGTGGCAGTAACTGTTTGGGCAGAAATTAATGACTTCACAGGAAGCTACCACACAGAAATCTAGTGAGAACTCCTGTAGGCAGAAGTACAAAATAGTTCAGAGGCTTGCAGTTAGTGCAGTCATCATAAAATAAGATCATGTTGTTTGGGTGAAAATACCTGTACATGATATACCTGAATCTGAGAAATGTACAAGGTGTTATCTATAAAAGATAACTTGCTCTGTCTCTGAATAGCTCAGCCTTTTTACCTAAAACTGAAATTTGCAACCTTGCTTAGATGCCTTTCCCCTGGTGGGAAATGTTGCATGCATAAGTTCCTGGAAAGCACATTAACACTGGTGGGTTTACAGCTAAAATACTAGTGAACGTGTGGTCTTCTTAGCCAGGTTCTGATCCTGGTTACTTTCAACTTGTGCACATTAGAAGAATACAACAGTCATAACTCTAGCTCTGTGGTATTGGCTGATGGCTGGGCTTTTTCCCCTGAATTATAGGTTTGGCAATGAAGCATCCTGCAGAAAACGAGAAGATTATTTGGAATGGCCTGAATATTTTATGGCAGTAGCTTTTTTGTCAGCACAAAGAAGCAAGGATCCAAGTTCTCAGGTAAGAAGACAATGTATAAGAATAACATAACTTAATCTGTATTGCACATCGCATCAGATACACATGTAGCGCTTTCAGGGATTTCTTATTAAAAGTTATTTCAGTATATAGCTATTCGATTTTTAACATGGTCAGCACCTTTTGTTACAGAAATTCTCTTACTGGGCCTGACCTCCTGTATAATTCTGTGGATACATTTGCAGCTTGGTGTTTTGTAAATCTTCCGTTTGTCTGGAGGTTAAAATAACACAGGCATTTTCTCTCCTTTATTCAGTAAATACAGTTACTGCTAGATGTTAGTTTTAGATTTTAATTTTTTTAAGACACAGCATTTTTCAAGTTCCTTTCCCTCACCTGTAAGAGTATAAAAATTCCCTTTTGTCTGTTCTTCGCTTGGCTGGAGTTTTCTTCTAGTTTGGTTCCTCCTCAGGTTCCCCTTCACCCTTTGCTTCACTGTCTGTTCCCATTCTTTGCTTCTTTCATGTGCTTCTGTTGAATGTTGCTTTGAGGCAGTTGATACATCTCCTGAAACATGTTGTTCTGCAGGACTCAGGCTTTCTGTTGGTTTTCCTTTGTGTGAAAAAGTTCAGGAAGCAAATCCCAGAAAAGCCACGGAGTAAAATGTGTGTTAACACTCTGTTCAATTACTCGCTGGCTTATGTATGCTATGGCTCTTAGTTCACTGAAGGTTATTCACTTGGGGCTAAATTGTTACCCAAGAGCTGGCTGATAAACACGTGGCATGAACTAGCATCAGTAGTATTGTCATTTCAATAAACCTGAAATATGGGCAGAAAACGTAAACACAGGACACTTCAGCATTCTATAAGAGGGGTCCTTGTGCAGACTTGGATTGAAGTAATAAAGGATGGGAGTTGAAAGGTCTGGTATTTTGGTGCACGTTTGCATAAACAAGCCACAAAGGTTTAGTGAGCCTGTCTCTGCCTCGATCAACACTACTGCATTTCTGTTCCATCTTCCTTATCTTTTCGTTTGCTGCTGCTCCTACTGCTGCTGGAAAAGCTCTTCCGTGGAGCTGAACTGACAGAAAACATTTTTAGTAGTGTTAAATCAGTGCCAGTTCTGCTCCCTGAACTAGGTTCGCTTCATAGTTGGACAAGGGACTGTGCTGGCAGGCTGGGATGGGAACTGCTTGACCAGAGGGGTAGCAGGGCTGTGGTTTTTAATTATTTATTATTATTAACGCTGATTCATTTTAAAGCTCCAACAGTTAGGTACAACAGTAGCCTTGCTCACTAGACTTAGTGTAAAGTGTCGCTTGTATCTCCTGAACGAAAATTACAGCACTGACTTTTCAGGCCTTGTCTTTCTTGTTGATACATCATTTTGCATGCTGTTGGTGCTATATAAATCTGGTTTTATTTAGGTTGGTGCCTGCATTGTAAATTCAGAAAACAAGATTGTTGGGATTGGATACAATGGGATGCCTAATGGCTGCAGCGATGATGTACTACCCTGGACAAGAACAGCAGAAAATAGATTAGACACAAAATATCCTTATGGTAAGTTTTCTTGTGGTTGACAGGTCAGGCTGCCGATGTTTGTGTATGTGAAAGTTCAGATGGTAAAATATCGATCCGTTTTTCTTCCACTCACATGATTTTGTTAATGTGAAAAGAAGTGTTGGGGTTTTGGGGAGTTCTTTTGTTTTCCTTTTTCTCTTAAGGAATTTTCCCATACTTGTTACTAGGAGATAAATTGCTGTACTTAAGGGTACTTAAGAGAGACAAAAGGACCTGGCCCCAGGGGGAGGGGTCCAGCCAGCCGAATAAAGGGGGTTGGGGGGAGCCTCTAGGGTTTTTCTCCCTGCATGGCTGGGACAGAGAAGCTGCCCTCGTGGTGAAGTCGTCCCCACTGCGTCTCCTGCTTCTTCTTCTGCCCCTGCTGCCTCCCGAGGACCCTGCTGGACACCGGGATCGGCTGCCCAGGGGGTTCGTGACGCGGGCTTTCCGTCGGGCATTGCCCCGTGGGGCCTGAGCTGGCTGCGGAGCGGCGGGGAGACCTCCCTGCCCTCCCTGCGCCCCGGGAGCCCCCGCGGCTCTGCGGCTGGGAGCGGAACTGCACCCGAGGGGAGAGCGCCTGCAGCACAGAGGGGCTGGCACTGGGTGCCTGGTGCTGTTTGCTGTTACTGCCATAGTTAGTGTCGTTCGTTTGCCTTGTTTTTTATATATATACATCAAAGTAAAGAACGGTTATTCCTATTCCTCATCTTTGCCTGAAAGCCCCTTAATTTCAAAATTCCAAGCATTCGGAGGGGAGGGGGTTGCATTTCCATTCCAAGGGGGGCTCCTGCCTCGCTTGGCAGACACCTGTCTGTCAAACTGAGACAGATTTTGGCGCCCAACGTGGGGCTCGAGGGCATCGAGAGGAAAGGGTGAAAAAGGAATAACAGTTCTGGGTAGTCTGGTTCTGTGTGTTGAATACAGAAGGCAGCACCATGTGGTCTGGCCTGCCCCAGTTCTCATGGCACGTGGCCGTGGCTGTGTTTCTCCCCTTTGCAACTCCTTTTCTAAACATGGGTCCCCTGACTAAGGCTACTGTGGCTGTTACCCAGTTTGCACAGTGGGTTGATAAAGTGAGGAATTCATGGGTTTTCAACTTCCTCTGGAGTGTGGACACATGGATAAAAGGCTATCACACACTAAGCGTGTGTTTCTGGGGTTATATGAAAAATGGTACCTTCTGTGAGGAAATAACACGGTGGGAACTTTTCTCCCAACCCTTCAACCAGTTCTTTGGGCCTACCCCACCGGCTTTCGAGGGGTTTATATTTCCCCTAGATACTAACCAAATGTTGTTGATAGGTCTGCTTTCTTTAGCATTCAGATTAGCTTGGATAACTGCCCAGGTGCCTGCCCCAGAGTCTAGGGGTGCTGCCCCAGAACCTGCCACGGCCCCAGCGACTAGAGACCCTGCCCCAGAGCCCACCTCAGAAATGGACCACTCAGGTTCGTTACTGGTACTGCTGAAGGAGATATGCGAGATGCTGAGGGAAGACACCTCCCCAGCTGATGGGAAACCCTCTCCCTGCCCCAAAGAGGGGGATCCTGGTGGTGCAGCAGTGGAACCCACAGATGTTACAACCGTCCAGGTTCCAGCTGAACCACAAGGGCAGCCCCAGCCATCAGCAGTTGCCTCTGTGCAGAGGAGGAAGTGTAAGGCCAAATCAGCACGCCCAGTTAATGATGATGGGGAACCAGGGCCCTCACAACCAGCAGGAGAGCCAGAGCCTGAAATCATCACCGAGTCCCTGTCGTATGACAGCCTCCGTAATCTGCGCAAAGACATTGTGCGACGGGGGCGTGAGGCTTACACAACCTGGTTACTTCGGGTTTGGGACCTTATGGGCAAAGGTGTGCAGCTGGATGGTGTTGAAGCGAGGTATTTGGGATCCCTGACCCAGGACCCGGGTGTAGATCAGGTATTTGTGAGGGAGCCAGGGCCCCTTTCTCTCTGGGAGCGGCTTTTAACGAGTGTGAGAGAGAGAATGCAGGAGTACCATCGTAAAATGCAGTGGAAGACGCTCGAGGAAGCAATCCAACAGCTAAGAGAAGTGGCAGTGTTAGAGCTACTCTTTGAGAGGGATGGACAGCATGATAATGACCCAGACCAAGTCAGGTGCACAGGGCAGATGTTGTGGAGCCTGGCAAGGCTAGGGCCACCGCAATACGCCCCCTTCATTGCAACCATTAATGCTGAGGACAACCGGGAAACAGTGGGCTCCATCGCCAGCAGGTTCAGGTATTATGAGAGCATGGTCAATGGCCCGATGAAGGATCAGGTCTCTGCTGTGGTTAGGGACCTCAAGGAGGAGATTGTGGAGGAGGTAAGGAAGAGCATTTCCTGGGTGGCACCAGTGCAAGTCACAAACCCCAGAGTCAGAGCCCGACGTCCCCCAGCTAGAGAGAGAGGGTACACCCCACGAGCTGAGCTGTGGTTCTTCCTGTGCGACCATGGGGAAGACATGAGAAGATGGGATGGGAAACCCACTTCTGTTCTGGCAGCACGAGTGAGTGAACTCAAAGGGGAAAACACTGACCAAGGGGGTTCCACCAGGGTGAAAGTGGCCTCAGCCTCCTGTGACCGAGCTGCCAGGTATTACAGAAGGGAGGATGATATGTCGGATTCCCTAGAAGGAATCTCCAGCACGTATGCCCAGGGAAGGGAATGATAACCAGGGCTAGGGGGGCCCTGCCTCTGGCCAGGAAGAGGCATGGGAGAATCGTGTTTTCTGGACAGTGTGGATCAGATGGCCTGGCACATCAGAGCCACAGAAATACGAAGCATTATTTGATACTGGTGCCCAATGTACTCTAATGCCATCGGGACGTGTGGGGGCAGAATCGGTTTCCATTGCTGGGGTGACCAGAGGATCACAGCAGCTGACCCTGGTGGAAGCTGAGGTGAGCCTGGCTGGGAAGGAGTGGCAGAAACATCCAATTGTGACTGGCCCAGAGGCCCCGTGTATTCTGGGCATAGACTTCCTCCGGAGCGGCTGTTACAAAGACCCAAAGGGACTCGGGTGGGCATTTGGGATAGCTGCTGTGGAGGCAGAGGGCATTGGGCAATTGAACACCCTGCCTGGACTATCAGAGAATCCCTCTGCAGTTGGGCTCCTGAAGGTGGAAGAGCAGGCAGTGCCCATTGCCACCTCGACAGTGCACTGCCAGCAGTACCGGACAGATCCAGATGCCGTGATCCCCATCCACAAGATGATCCCTGAGCTGGAGAGCCCAGGGGTGGTAAGCAAAGCCCACTCACCCTTCAACAGCCCCATTTGGCCTGTGCGCAAGTCTGATGGAGAATGGAGATTGACAGTGGACTATCGTGCCTTGAATGAAGTGACTCCAGCCCTGAGCGCTGCTGTGCCGGACATGCTGGAGCTCCAGTAGGAGCTGGAGTCCAAAGCAGCGCAGTGGTCTGCCACTACTGACATTGCCAGTGCTTTTTTCTCCATTCCTCTGGCAGCAGAATGCAGGCCTCAGTTTGCCTTCGCCTGGAGGGGCGTGCAGTACACCTGGAACCGACTGCCCCAGGGCTGGAAGCACAGTCCCACCATCTGCCATGGACTGATCCAGACTGCCCTGGAGAAGGGTGAGGCTCCAGAACATCTGCAGTACATCGACGACATCGTTGTGTGGGGGAACACGGTAACAGAGGTATTTGAGAAAGGAGAGAAGATCATCCAGATTCTCCTGGAGGCCGGCTTCGCCATCAAAAAGAGCAAAGTCAAGGGGCCTGCCCGAGAGATCCAGTTCCTGGGGGTAAAGTGGCAAGGCGGCCGGCGTCAGATTCCCACCGAGGTCATTGATAAGATCACTGCGATGTCTCCACCCCCCAACAAGAAGGAAACACAATCTTTCCTTGGTGCCATTGGCTTTTGGAGGATGCACATTCCTGAGTAGAGCCAGATGGTGAGCCCTCTGTTCCTGGTTACCCGCAAGAAGAAGGATTTCCACGGGGGCCCTGAACAACACCAAGCCTGCACCCAGGCCAAGCGGGAAAGCGCTCGTGCGGTAGCCTTTGGCCCAGGCAGGACGGGACCAGAGGTGAAGAATGTACTCTGCTCTGTTTGTTGTTACTGCCATAGTTGTTGTTGTTTGTTTGCCTTGTTATATATATATTTAGTAAAGAACGGTTATTCCTATTCCTTATATCTTTGCCTGAAAGCCCCTTAATTTCAAAATTCCAAGCATTCGGAGGGGAGGGGGTTGCATTTCCATTCCAAGGGGGGCTCCTGCCTTCCTTGGCAGACACCTGTCTTTCAAACCAAGACAATAAGTTAGAACAGTCTTTATGAAGGACCGACTTCCTGGTAAAGCGTGTTCATAAATGATTAGCCATTTTGGATTGTGCAGTGAAAACCTGTAAATATAATGCCGCTCGTTAGCACACAGTTGCATTGTATGCAGATGGCAGCTGCTTCTGGGTGTTGGGCTCCACAGGAACTAGAGAGAGCACATACATGCAAAACAAATAATTGGATCAGAACTACAGGTTTTGAAAGTTGTGAACTCCAGCAGTTGTGGGAAATTCCAATGTTCAGGTATTGATGACGTAGGCAATACATACTATGAAGGAGATGAATTTTGTTTGTCTTGAAGTATTCTGTCATTCTATGCCAATTTTGCCTCTTCTGGTATGCAGACCACCTTGCTGTGGGTCAGGTGGCTTCTGTTGTTTATTTCAGCTTCTAAATGGGCAAAAGGAAGGAGGAGCAAGGACAATTTCTTACAACATGCATCAGTACTGTTTTTTTATCCTGTTTTTATCTTTGCAGCAGGCGTAGTTTGGCCTTCTGCAAGCCTGCTTTGAAGGGTCCTCTGAATCTTGGTGCACATATCAATAGGGCTGTACAGTTACTCCTCTGGGCCAGGTGTGGTTTGCAGGAACCAAACAGACAACTTGCTGAGCTGCCTCAGCCTTTGTACCATGAGTCATACATATGACAAAAGTGAACAAGAACCCAGTGAAATTTTCCCTTCCCCCTGCATGGGTTGGGGGAAATGAGCACCAGGGTTCATCTTTATGCGAAGAGATCACTGACTCTTTTCCACTGTACAACATTAAGCACTGCCTACTAATTCTATTTTTTCCTTATAACTTCTAACAATTGGCCCGATACAGAAATTAGACTTGCATGAGTTTTGACGGTGCCTGTGTTCACCCAGAACTCTCTGAAATCTCAGCATTACATTTTCTGGTTTCCTATAGCATTGAAGTGAAAGATGATGTGCAGTGGCTCAGCACATAATTCATCAGTTTCATATTTGAGTTCTTAAAACCCCAGTACTTTGTCCTTGTTCACTTTACCAATTTATTATAAAACCTCTCACATTAACTCTTAAGCTTGAGACAGTTTCATATTATTTTTCATAAGAGATGTATTGCCTGTACTAAGGCCAGCTCCTGCCAAATTTTAAGTGTGCTCTAAAGCACAGAAGCACTGGTTTTACATATATTGACGGTACCATAATGGTACAACTTGGTATGACTGCTCTTTATTTATAGGGTGAGGAAACAAGTGTTAGCCCATTGATTAAATATAAAGTACTGAAAACAGAATATTGATTTTGGTTGAATTTTTATGCTGCTGTAAGGTCTCAGTTCTGAACTCGCATCAGTGTGGGTGGTCTCTGGGATGTGAGCATATTCCAGGCACTGAAATCTAAGCTGACCAATTTAAACTAGAAATGCTGTATCAATTTGTGAGGAATCTGTACAAGATGACCTGAGATTTTTTTTCCTTTTCTTTTGTTAACTCTGACTTCAAAAGATGTGGAGTAAAATACAAATCTCTAATACATGATGTTTAAAAAATTCACTAATCAGTCTAACAGCTTGGAGAGATGAGTTCATTTCTAGGAGTTGGTCTAACTACTGACCCCCAAGAATCCTAGTCTTTACCTCATTAAAAAAAAATCACAACTTTGTAACATAAAATGTCTGCTGTGATGAATAAACAACCTATTTTGTAATTCACAGATCATTTAAACTCTAGCAGTTTCTTATTACTCTTGATAGCAGAGTTGACAGGCCAGACAAGTATATATATATATAAAAAATTCTTCTGCTGAAAAAAATGCTGGTAGATGCAGAGACACATAGAATCACTGCCAAAATCTCATTAAACTGTCATGTTTTCCTTTCCACTTTTGCTAATCATCATGGCATTTCTGTAAATTGAACTTTTTATCCTTGTTTTTTCCTGACTAGCTTGTTCAGAGATGGTACCATCTTCCTGTGTGTGCAGTTAGCTTATCATGGGGATGCTGGCACCTTCATCACTAGAGCTTCAATGTATCTCATTAGGAAAAGCTGATGGTAATTGTGCAGGTAGCACCGTACAACTTGGAAGAAGTCTTCTAGAGCTACTAAATTTATCTGCAGTGCTACAGGAAAGGGCTGGGGGTGGATCTGAATGCAGACCTGCTTTTATGTGCTGTTATAGGTTAGGCATAAACATTAGCTCACTGCCTATCTGTTTTGGACGACTCTGACTGGCTTTCTCCAGAGAAAAGCCTGAGTACTGCTCTGGCAATGGCTCATTCAAAAGCTGCTCCCGAGGGCAGAGTGGAAAAAAGGCTGCAAGGAAACTGTCCTCCTGTATAGGCCTATAGTGCAAAGCCTGGTGAGATGTATGCTTAACCCTCCTCTCTCCCTCCCTCCCTCAGGCAGTACTGGGAGATACACAATGCACAGTTTCATGCCGTGAAAATACCATTCTGGTTGGCTGCAAAAAAAAAAGTCATCTCACTTCTTTATGCATTTTGAACTGAGATGTACAAAATAAGTACGTGGTGACGTGGGACTCTGAGATGTGGAGCCTTGAGGAAACCCAGGGCCAAGTGCTATGTAATGCTGATGGAGCCCTGAGTAAGATGACACAAGCCAGTCTATGCCAGCTGGCCTCAGGGCCAAGGGGGTCAGTCCCTGTCTGTGTTTAGCAGTGTAGACATAACGGGGGATTGAACCTAGAGGCTATCTTTCCAGAATTGCGTTAGATGATCCTATAATAAATGTATTGAGCTCCAGCAGAACAGATGGATGCATTGACCGCACAGCTCTTACCAGGTTCACTGTTTCATGGCTAGAAACTTGCAATTTCCACCCTAAATTTATTTGTGGTTAATTTATATGTTCTTGTGTGTGCCAGCATTGTTCTTTTAGCTTTTCTTATTCACTGTGAATAACCCTTCCTCCTTTCTCCTCTTCCCCTGTGCACTTACTGACAACAGTAACCTCTTGAACTTCGGTGGTAAGGCTAAACAATTCCTGTCACTCTTAGGTTTTACTGTATCTTGACATTTGTTGGGTTGAAATTCACCAGTGTCTCGGTTATCTATGTCTGCTGCAATACACATCTAACCTGTACACATCTGACCTGCATCCGCAAGTGTGGATTCTATTCAGAAAGAAAGGGTTGTGCTTGATTAAAAACTTTGTTATTTACCCACATTGTAAGTGTAACCTGAGCTGCTGCTGAAAGAAAGCATCAAAATGTGGTAGGTAGTGCTCAGTCTACCGCAGAGGACACAAATGTTTGCAGGGCATTTGGATATGACAGGAACAGTGACATGGATTGCCTCTATTGATACTATGCATTCCTTATAGGAGTCTTGAAGGAGGTAAGAACTTTCTTCCTTCTAGTTGTAGTGTATATTTGAACGGTTTAGTAGCACAGCCTTCTTAGTCCAGAGAGCACTGAGTGTTTTGCAGAATACCATTTTTCACACCACAAAATTGGGTTTTCATCGTTATTTTAGACCTGGCTCTACCCAGGCTGCCAGTCAGTGACGGGAGCAGGGCTGTTTCTGTGCACGAGGGAAACAGAAGGCCAGTTCTGAACACCTGCTTTACTAGGACTTTATTAAAAGCCGTTCCTGAAGCATTGTGTTCAGTGCCATGTGCAGAAGCTTCTTAATTATTTAGACAAAATTCTGGCTTTCAGAGTCAAAAGTGAGTGCCCTTTGTTTCTGTTAGCTGAATCCAAGTATTTGACAATGCTCAGTTTCCCCTCGCCAATCATTTAAAATACTGCATTTTTCTCCTATTAACGCAAGTCTTCCCACCAGTGCTAGCTGCTGTGCTCCTGTTTTTGCCCTCTGTCTCCACTGTAATCCAAGAACATCCATTTGACAACCAGTGTCTAATTAAGAGAGTTTTAAATTAAAATGACTGGCAAATTTAGAAACCTCTGAGCAATAAAGGAAATATTGAGTAAATATGCTTACAAATATTTGTACAGGTTCAGATACGCTAAAATATGTGCTGTGGCAAAAAGTATGCTCTAATTGAACAGTACCTGCTGTGTAAAACGAAACAGTTATCAACATTTCCTTGTGTTAGGATTATGAGCTTTTAGTCATTTTTTTAGAGAGATGAACACTTGAATATATTCAGGCAAATGTTACTTTTGTAGAAGCTGTTATTTTGACAGCACAAAATTTGATAAGGCACTATGAAGAAGTGTTATGCTCTCTCCAATTTGCAGTACAAAGCTGAGGCTTCAGCTGCAAGGAGGATCTATAGAAGATCGTCTCTACCTACAGCCACTCACTCTCTTGTCCTGTGTGGATTTCTGTCTAATTCTGGTGTCATCCATCAGATTTTTAGAAAGTTTGGAGATTTGTAAATGCCAAGAATAATTTCTCTTGTTCTGCTTGCCTACTTAAAAACACCTCTGTGTTCTGATGAGTAGAGCAAACTTCTGGAACAGGATAGGGCGAACTGGGAAATAGGGCAAATTAGCTAATGCTTCTCAGGTTTTGAGAGGTGCTTCTCTGGTCTGCCCCCAGCAGATTTTGTGATGTTCATAAATGGGATGAGTGGTTCCCATCCTGACTTCCCAGTTCTCCTTTTTTACGGAAGAAAGCAGTGAAGCTAGGGCCATTCTCTTTTTCTGACTGCATTCTGAAGAGGCTAGGACTCCAATGAAATCTAGTGGTGGTGTCCTTGGCTCCTCACCCTGAGCATAGCAACTACTCACCTCCAGCATGCAGAGTGAGAAAGAGAGCAGCAGGAATGGCTGAAGGCAGTGTCAGCCCAACATCAGTGTGTTCTGCCTTCCCTTAATGCAGTGCCCAGCAACCACCCCTACGCTTTCACAGCAGCTGAAGAAAGGTTGACATAATTCTAGAAACTCCAGATCCATCAACCACTGTCCCCCATGGTTGTCACTCCAGACCCTGTTCCTTTCAATAATATTTTGGTCCCTTCTGTGGTCTTTGCTAGGTCCAGCATCAGGAGTCCACAAGAAACGATAACTGGTAGGTGGAGTTTGGACAAAGATGGGATGGACCAGGAATGAGCATGAAAAGGTGAAGATTGTAACAAAAGACTGAGAAGAATTGGGCCAAATTACAGAACTCTCTGTATCCATTTCTGAGACAGATTTAGGTTGAAGAATGTTGTGCTATTTTCATCTCTCTGTACTGGGAACCTGTAATATTTGTCAAGCTGGTTAGTATGGCAGTATAAAAACTTAGGTTAATACATAAGTCAGAACTTGCTGCGTAACAACATCTATGAACTGAAATGTATTCTTTTCAAATGTAAGGCCATATTTAGCACGTAATTTCTCAAAATTCATAGTCTGTCTTAGTTACTAATCACATGGAAAGGTCATGCCCCCCAGCCTTTGCTTTGGTTGCTTCTTAAAAGGTGATATGTTATGGTGGTCTCTACTCCAAGCTCTTGATCAAGCATTTAAGATTTAAACAATATTAAGAAACTTTTTGACTAGTCCTGCGGGTCTTACAAAATCACTAGTCAGAAGACTTTCAGTAGGTGAGAAGAGCCCTCCTGACTTTACAACCCACTAAGAGCGTGTTGGTATGAAGTGGTTAATCCTGAAAAATGACCATTAATAGAGTAAGTGGGGGTCTCTTATTTATAGGTAGGCTTAACGATGAGTGCTACCTCATATATGCAACACAAAGCAGTATTCAACGAGAAAACGCAGAAACGCTAGCAATTAATACTACCAGTAATGAAGCAGTCATTCCTCTGGTTTGTGTTGTTTTGGGGTTTTTTTTTTTCCCATCTTGTGAATGTAGTAGCAGGTGGTGAGAATGTCAGAGCACACACTAACTTCTCCTTGCATGGTTATTTCTTCAGCTAATGAAGCCTTTCGAGAATACTTTTCAAGCCACTTTTCCAGAATGGAAACCAGTGTTGCAGACTTAATATTATGTTGACTATATGTTAATATATAAAAAAAAACCAACCCACAACAAACCCAAACAAAAAACAACATAACCAAAACACTGGGACTCCCCCATAAGTGACTGTAAGAAATCTTAGTTTTACTAGTCTATTTAAATAAACAGTTTTCAGAGTTCTGAACGCTGTGCACCTGTGAAAGGTTATTTTAAGTTAAGTTATTGTCTTTGAGAGAACAATGTGCAACTGTTAGTAGGAGCTCTTAACAGGTTAGAAAACTTTGTAATACTCCAATTGTGAACTAGTGAGTTATCACTAAAAAGAGGAATTTTGAACTCCTGGACTTGTTTTTGGTCTCTCACTAACACTGTACAAAGCTGGGCAAGCCTGTAAAAAAAACCTGGGGATAATAGACTATCTTATCTATGAATCGGTTAACAGTCAATGTGTCTTTGCCAAAGAGTGGGGAATATGAAGAAGAGGGAATGAATAAGGAACCGGAAGGCTGTGCTGCCATCCAGCGAGATCTATCCAGTCTGAAGAGCGTGGTAAAGGCAAACCTAATGAAGTTCAACAAGGAGAAGTATAGAGTCCTACACCTGGGGAGGAACAGCACCGTGGTTCAGTAACAGTACAGGTTAGGGGTTGACCTGCTGGAAAGCAGCTCCATGGAGAAGGACCTTGGAGTCCTGGTGGACAAGAAGTTATCCATAGGACAGCAATGTGCCCTTGCGGCCAGGAAGGCCAGTGGTGTCCTGGGGTGCATAAAGAAGAGTGTGTCCAAGCAGGACAGGGGAGGTTCTCCTCCCCCTCTACTCTGCACTAGTGAAACCACACTTGGAGTATTGTGTTCAGTTCTGGGCTCCCCAGTTCAAGAGGGACAGGGAAATACTAGAGTCAGTCCAACGGAGAGCTACAAAGATGATGAAGGGACTGGAACATCTCTCTTATGAGGAAAGGCTGAGAGCCCTGGGGCTGCTTAGCCTGGAAAAGAGAAGACTGAGAGGGGATCTTATTAATGTTTACAGATATCTGAAGGGTGAGTGTCAAGCAGAAGGGGCCAGGCTCTTTTCAGTTGTGCCCTGTGATAGAATGAGAGATAATGGTAGCAAGGTGAAACACAGGAAGTTCCACCTCAACACAAGGAAAAACTTCACTGTGAGAGTGCCAGAGCCCTGGAACAGGCTGCCCAGAGAGGTTGTGGAGTCTCCTTCTCTGGAGACTTTCAAGACCTGCTTGGATCTGTTCCTGTGTGGCCTGCCCTGGGTGTTCCTGTGCTGTCTGGGATGTTGGACTCGATGATCTCCAGAGGTCCCTTCCAACCCCTACCATTCTGTGATTCTAAGAGTGATGGTGCAAAGCCTAAAAACATTTGCCTGATGCATGTGCCTTCTTAATGCCAATCTAGTGTAATACCCCTGACAGGGGCCAGTGGCAGATGTCTAGAGACATTTATAAAACAAAGACACGTTTAATAATAGTTGCCCAGAACATTCTTCCATGTTCCAACAACTGAGACAAAATGGTTTTGTACTTAATAGACCAGTAGACTAGGAAAAAAAAGAAATAGTTGAAGGGACAAAATGTCTTCTGGGATCAATGCAAACTTCCATTCCTGTACTATTTTCTGCAGTAAGTGCAGTAAGAAATACTTGGTTAGGCTGTGGTGTCCATGAAAAACCTACCTCCTTTTGCTTCTGAAACAAAAGCCTGCTGGGTTTGTTGGAGACCCCACTACTTTTTGTCTTGGAATGATTAGTCTCTGCTTCTTCCTTTTTACTGTCTCTGTGTTTTCTTTCCATGCTGGAGACTCGTAATTGTTCTTAACTTCAGATTGTGTTAAGATGATCAGGAGGCAAAACTTCTCTTTTCCCTTGCTCCAGCTGATCGTCTTCTGTAAGTTAGTTTTGGCCTGACCTTGTTATTGCTTGGGAAAAGGCTTGTTGTTGAAAGTTTGTAGTCTCACAGAAGAGCTTTTCTTTCGCATCAGCACAGGAAGGAAACTTGTGGCAGTACTAATAATGACACTTAATTTGTCTGGTTCTATGACTGAAGATTTCTGAGTTCTAGTGAAGGAAAAATATTTACTGAAGGAATTAGAGGGTGTTTTTTTAGTTCTGTGAGCCTTTGAAAACATTCCCTCATCCTTCTTTCTGGAAGCCTTCCATATTTTAGTCTGCTGCCTAGAACATTAGTATATTATTCAAATAAACTTAAAAATGATGTTTCTGTCCTGTTGACATAACCTAGTTCCAGTTACAGAAATAATGGCATTCGATCTTACGTAACCCCAGAAAAATCATTCTCTGAATATTTATTGCGAAGGATACATACGATTAGTGCAACTCAGTAATACACTTGGAGGTAAATGTATTTTTCCGGATGTTTTAAATGTATAGGTTCATGTAGCTGTGTATCTTTTACACTTAATGGCATATGTTTAAAATACAGCGTGACCTGATTACAGTTGCAATGGAAACAATAATAGTAATAGAAACCTTAAGGTGATGGTGCTTGGGGGTTTCTGTTGGGTTGTTTTTTTTCTAAATTTCCTAATTTTTATGTTAGTTTCTGGCTTTACTTGTTACCAGCAGGTACGTGGACAGCATGGTGATGCTAGGAACTGCTTGCAGAAAGTGACACTTGGCTTTCTTTAGCAAGTGTTTAGTCCTTTGTGACTTGTCTGTATGGGAAAGCTTGTGTGCTGTAAGTTAGGCTGTAAATTTGTAGTGCATTAGCTGTTACATAGAAAATTCCATGTAGACATTGAGCGCATGTGGAAAACATTTCCACTCAGTAAGGATTCCTGTGCGTTGAAGGTACTGCACTCATTTATTCTTTGTGTGGCAAGATCATTCACACAGAGGTCAGTATAGAGCAGCAAGTATAGGAAACGTTGCCTGTTTTAATTTTCCCGTGTATGGAGGGGAGAGGAAAACTACTTTCTTGCTGTTTAAATCTGTTCTTCAAAGCAAGCAGTGGAAGAACTCTTAACGTTGAGTGCGCATGCAGGTCTCCAGATGAGCTCAAACCCACACCACGCTTCAGCACCTGTTTATGAAGTAAGTCAGGGCAGCAGTTTCTTAGTAGGTAGGCATATAAATTATGCAACTTGCTGTCTTTTCTAGGAGTAAACAGGAAGTTCTCACAAAGACCCTAATGTTTTTTTCAGAGGTTTATGGTCGATGACACAAACTGTGCTCTTCTCACCTGTGTTGGTAACACGTTAGATAATCTGACAATGTGTACGGCATAAAAACTTAAACCTGAAGGTGAGATCTGTCCAGAAAGAGCTGTTGTGTTACACTGGAACCAGGCAGGGGAGTCTTGCTGCCTGGCCTATCTCAAACCCATGGAGAAATAGAGGACTTTGTTTCCCTGACTGGGAAGTCTGGTACCTTTTAATGAGCAGTAAACCCACTTTTAATATTAAAGCTGGGACAGTTTTATGGTTGAGTGTGTCTTGCGTATTCTTGGGGTGAGAGAATCGTGCTGCAGCACTGAGCTGTTCTGAGACCCAGAGGACAGAGCTGCTCGGTTTTACTTCACGATCCTCCCGCCTTTAAGAGCGCACAGCGCGCTCTTAGAACCGTAAGACTGTTCCTATCTGTGCATGTAAACACATAAATGAGCTGCTTTATACTGGCAATTAGGTACTCCAGAGAGTTGTGAAGCTGTGAGACATTGCTTCACTTAGGGTGGTTGCAGCTACTTGGCCCACAGCCTACGGCTTTGTTGTCTGCAATAGGTGTTAGCAAATGGCAATGGTAATGCGCTTAATGATACCATTACTAATCGGCAGCCTGGTCAGAACAATTGACCTTCATTGATCTTGGTATTTCTGCTTTTATTTCTTCCTCTGCCCTTTATGACAAGCTGTGCAAGCTATTTGCCTTTGAAAGGATGTAAGCAGTTATATTGTAACACTTTAATTGTAGTTTGGCTGATTTATTCTAATGAACGGTATTATGAATTGTTCCTTTTTTTTTTTCCTTTTTTTTTTTTTTTTTAAAATCAGTGTGCCATGCTGAATTGAATGCCATCATGAACAAAAACTCAGCTGATGTGAAAGGCTGCAGCATGTATGTTGCCTTATTTCCATGTAATGAATGTGCAAAGCTCATCATCCAGGCAGGTAAGGAGTAGCGCCAGCTTGATTTGTCAGGGTTGCGGTGCTGCCTGCTCATTGGTATCTTATCACGGGTGTATTTGATGTTAAATTACTGCTGTTAGATCTAAATTAATTGCACTGTCAACTTCATAAGATGCTACTTGTGGGGTTTTTGCATCTGAATGGTGCCAAATTTTTCCAGTGCTAATTGCATCTTCTGTGATTCTGAGCGTGCTTCTAATTTAGGTTTGTAACTTCTTAGACCAGGAGTTGCTGAAGAACAACACAGGCTTTGCATATAATTACTGTCAATTTTACTGTGCTCTGACACATTGAATAGAGTAGGGCAGAAAGAAATAAACTTCTTCATGACAAAGGTCTGTTGGGAGTATATACATGAAATTTTAATTTGAATGTGATGCATGGTAGATATTTGAAGATTTTAAAATATCTTTGCTCATAAATGTCATAAGACTTCTATGATCCTACTTTAATTATGTCTTTCATTACAATTGTTATAAATCTGTGCCACTGCAGCAAGTGTGCTGGCCTAAATGTGTCTCCTTTCAGATTAGGCAGTGTCTTCAGTAGGCTTCAGTTCTGTAAAAATCTCTGCTTCAGGTAGCGTATATTTTGCTCATTGAGTAAAGTCTTGCAATCCTAACATGGATTGCTGTTCTGGGGAATTTCTCTCACTGCTAATGGCCACAGGAATCCAGGAAGAAAGTAGCAAACGGAACACTGCTTTATTTTGATCAGTAAGGTTTCAAATGAAGACGGGCGAAAGGGGAAAGATGGTGGTATTCTCTATTTGTGCAACATTTATCTTAGTTTACAGAATCAAAATCAAATGGTCTCAAGGTAGATTGGCTGCTTGTTCTCAATGTAGTAGCTCATCCTTTTCCTTATGCACTTAGGTCAGCACTAAATTGCAATGTATTGATAACTAAGCTGTCTGGTAAATACAATAAGATGTTGACAAGCTCTGAAACACTTGTGAATTCTCTTGGGTCAGCCTTTGCACTTTTACCCTGCCTAAGTAATTTAGGCACAGATCATTCAGCAGTTTGAGACAGTGTGCTTTTACGAGGATTTGAACCTGAGATTGGCAGTTATTTCTAAAACAGAGAACAAAAGAAAACAAAAAATACCCAACGTCCTTCTCTAGCTATGCTTTTGGAAAGAGAATAGGATTTGGGGTTTAAATTCTTCGGGGGAAATTTTATCTATGTTAGAGAGGTAAGACGATAATTTATTTATTCTTTTAGAAAAATGCTTAACTCTAGACTGTCATGCTTTTTGCCTGAAAGTTTTTCATTCAGGTTTTCTTTGGTGAAATTGCATAAAAAGCTTTTCCAACGTTTTCAAAAGAACTGTCTTCCGAAACAGCTCTACCCTACATAGCCTAATTCTCAAGTATAGCATTTTGGGAAGTAGAGGTATACCAGGGACTTCTAGAGCATGTGGATGAATGCTGCCTTTTCTGATGTTTGTGCACCAGACATTACTTTCCCCTCCCCCAATGTAATTCTAAGACTTTTTCTGTATGACTTTTTTAGGCATAAAGGAAGTTATTTTTATGTCTGACAAGTATCATGACACTACAGAAATGACAGCTGCACGGCGGATGTTTGATTTAGCAGGTATTACATACAGGTAAGAGAAATTTGGGTTAACTTAATTTTTATTTTGGAAAGGAAGAACTGATGTGTGGAAAGACCAACTTTAGGGCAAGAGTTTTTCTTTTTCGCATCGTACAGAATTTTGTTCTTTGGTAGTGTTTTGTAGGTGACTTGCTCTGTATGCCTGCAAAAGATGCTGGATTGACAGACTGTTGCACCATTGTTTTTGCCCTGTGTATGGTTGAATGTCAAGTTCAGAATGTTTGCATGAGAAAATGGTCCATTTGGAATACTCCTTTCATTCCCGACCTGCAAGTGAAATTGAAAATATGAAGGTTACTGGTTACACTGTACCTGAGAGAGTCATCGCTGACCCTACCTCAACAGGAGGTTAGCCTAGATCATCCCATGAAGTCCCTTACAATCTGAATTATCCTGTGATCATACAAGTTGGACTGAAAAGACCAGTTGAGTGGGGTTTTTTTTTGGTGGAGTACCTGATCCTTATTGAAACTTTAGTACCTTTTTGTTGCAGTCAGTTTGGGAAGGTGTCAGACAAGCCACCCCTAATTAATACTTAGTGCCTGCAGCAGTCCAGTCTTCTTTGGTCAGTTTTTCTTGTGAGAAAAGTATAAAACTTGGAATATTTGCCTTAAAGAGAATCTGAAAAATGTTTGAAGAGTGGGGTTTTGAAAGACACTGACAGAGATACCTAAAGACAATCTGTTCAACAGCTAGTTTGATGGCAATAACATGCTGTGGGTGAGGCTAATTATGCAGTCAGGGAAGCTTTTCAACTAAAAAGTTTTACAATATTAATAGAAATATAAAGACTTTGAAAAATTTGCAAACATAACAATTCTGATGGATAAAATGTTAGGATGAAAGGTACCTACTGGGCTAAGAAACATCCATGAAAAAACACAGCAGTACTTGAAATTCAGTTTTAGTCCTTCAGTGTACTTCCTGTCTACTAAGACTATTTGACTAAGAAGCATAAATCATTCTCTTGCAAGTCAAATCTTGCAGCTTGTCTTTCTTTCACTTCAGTTTGTTCTTCTGGACAAAGTATTCAGAGTTTCTGTGGTCAGCAGCATGTGCTTTTCTGTGTTGACTGTTATTCATTCTTGTATTGATTGTTAAGGATGTAGGTGGTACTTAATGAATCTCTTGAACTGAACTGTAGAGATTAATTAGGCACTGAATCCACACTATTTGCATAATCCTTTGTTTACTGGTAGATTGGAAAATACATGCTTGGTCTCCAAATACCTTCCTTGCTAATTGCTGTAGCAGATGCTCTAATGATAATAAAAGGAAACATTTCGTGGCAGGATTAATTTTACAGTTCTAAAGTTGGAATTTGTAAATGATTCCCTCCTAACTAGTTTGGTTTTTCCCTGCCATGATGCATAATGTGATCTATTCCCCTAGCACAAAATATATTTTAATATATGGAGGCAAAGTTTCAAAGTGTTCTTTGAAAACTTGTCAGGAAAAAAGTGATCAAAATATTTATCAAAATATATTCCAAACATCTTCTATATGTATGTACGTATACATATATGTGTATATGTAATCCACATACAATATATGAAAATATTTTTACGGATACATCTGTCTGTACCTATTTCTGTAAATATATCCTCAAAAGATTTGAAATATAAGTAAATATGAACAAAAAATCCCAGCCCTGGTAATATGATGCCACCACCTGCAGCTAAGTTGTTAAAAGTCCTTTGACTCCTGGGTAATTTATGAACTCCAATAGCTGAAGAATGTACAGGCTAACCCACCCCATGTGTCTTTTTTGTCTTAGTCTTTCTTGTCCAGGTTTCTCTCAGTGTGGTGCACTATAATTGGCTCCCATAGAGATGAAAACTATGTGAATCCAAGGAGGGGTTGTTTTTTTTTCATTCCTTCAAAAATTTAGCTAGAGCTAAGGCAAGCAAAATATTTTAACTATTCACTAAGTAATATCTGTATTTTTCTTTATTTTAGGGAATTCAAGCCAAAGTGTAACAAGATCATCATCGACTTTGATTCAATTAACAGCAGACCAAGTCAAAAGCTTCTGTGAATTAAGCCTCATTAAGTCTGTAGAAGAGTGTGATTATCCTTTTCTAAAAAGCTGCTAATGCCTTTCATCTTGAAGTTACTTGCAACTTTTTAAGGGCTTCTGTACCTAAAGTAGACTTCTAAGAAATCCATAAAATGTCCCACTTACCTCACATTGTCATATGGAATCTAAATCTACTTAAAATTTTTATATGCCTTTATCAAAACTGCTGAAAAAAGTGTAGAGAAGTGTAGATGAGACAATGTAATGTATATAAAGAAGACTGTTCAGATTCTTGCTGGATTCATCACCACATGCTCTGATAGGCTGTCAGCATTGATTCAGACCCAGTTTAACAGCAGTACTTACTGTAACCAGGAGTACATCAGAATATGCCAATATACGTTGATCTCTCCATTGGTTATGTAGACCTCAATAGCTGATCTTAATAAAGGACAAAAAAAAATGTCATCCATGCAAGTACTAATCTTCCAACTGGCATAACATATTTAAACATAATATTTAAAAGGTTATGCAGCTTTAAGGATGTCTGATGTTCTGCATGCATTATCCAACAAATGCAATACGTTTTTTTTCTAGCACGGGTACACGGGGAGGGCTGAGAGGGGGAGTTGTGCTGAGAACGGGCCGTGCCAGACTAAGCCTTACGGGTGCTTTTGAGTCCTTCTTTTCCCCAAGTCTCCATAACTAGAGGGGGCTGAGGGAGTAAGTAACTTGTCTCTTTACCTTTGGAACTTTTACTTGGAGTTGGTTTTCATGCGTAGAAGGAAATTATTTTATTGGTCTAAGCTGTTTCTAAACAATCCAACATAGCTCAGTCTTAAAATCAACCTGTAAGGTAACGGAGTCATTTTTTGTCCTCTGGGAGAAACTGGAGATAGGCAATCCATATCCATATCTGTGCCAAAAGAGGTAATTATGGTGTTAGCTTGTTTCCCAGTGATGGCATAGTACCTTCATTTTCATAACTGTTACCTAAAATAATACCCTTTTTAATTTTATCTTGAGATCTGGGAATAGATTTGAGTTCCTTTTCTCTAATTTGATTTTTTAAAATTAAATATGCCTAATGACTTTGTTTAGATAACACTACTGGTGGTTTGAATTTTTTTAAATGTGGTTATACTTCAGTGAGCTTTTATTTTCTCTATAAAAGCTTTGTTTCATATTTTGGGACATTATGTAATTTGGCTTCATACCAGTATTATTAAAGTCTTATTAAAATCCACTACATTGAAGTAGAGTCATTATTATAATGCTAAGCCATGTGCTTGGCTCCAGAGTGCTGCTGTTTTTGCAATCATATGCAAAGCATATTTTGTGCATTTGTGATATTACATAAAGTGTAATGTTCATGAACCATTTGGCTACTAAAGGGAGCACTGTAATGTATTATAAGATGTGTCCATTTATAAAGTAATTTCTGACTTTCTCTTTTTTCCCTGAAACTGTTTTCCACCTCAAGATTGGTCTGTGGCTTACTGCCAGTAGAAGAAATTTGCACATATGTAGAGGGGGAGGGTGAAACCTGAAAAATTACTTTAATAAAATGTCACTAAAACAGCTTATGCACATCTTTTTCTTTGGCCTGAATTAGTAAGTAGAGGCATTTAGAGTTATGCTGGTCTGACAATGGGACAGAGGGGAGAGAAGAAGCAGAATTTTTGGTGTTGGCAGCAAATTGCTGTTTTCTTCAGAAAAACATTTTGCTGATCTAAGTTCAGACTTAAAAGATACACACATTGTGATTCTGGTTACTTGAAGTATTTTATGTCAGCCTCAGATAATGGGAATGTGTAACACACATAAAAACTTGTGATTTTTTTGAAACAATGTAAAGAATATCCAGGTGTCTTTAGGAATATACTATTTTTTATAATTCCTTTTTTTTTTTTTTCCTCCAGTACTTTCCTGGTAATGTAATAAAAGAGGAGCAGTACTGGATAATATGATAGGATTTTCCATTTCTTTTGATCTGACAGAGCCACATACACAAGCTTTCAGAGTAATTGACAGTTGCCTCAGTATAGTAAGTGGGCTACTCTCTAATTTCCAGGGTAACTTTATGAAAAGGGAGAAAGCGTATGCACAACTCTTGAGACAGTGCGTGCGTGGTTGAGGTTAATGCTTCAAAGCAAACCTTGAAAGGAGGGCTGCCCGTTACTTTGCATGTGTATCTGTATGCTGCTGGCTTTTTTGTGTTCTAATAGTTCAGGAGATAGTGCTTTGACTTCCAAATAAAGAAGGAAACTAGAGGAAACAAAGAAAACAGGTAAATATAATAAACTATGTTGCTGCTTCTGAAGTTAAAGTTCAAGATGAATAGCACCATTTGGGCTGGAAGGACCTCAAGGGGACATTTAGACCTAGAGATAGATCGATTCAGGTTGGACATTAGGAAGAATTTCTTCCCCATGAGGGTGGTGAGACACTGGAACAGGTTGCCCAGAGAGGTGATGGAAGCCTCATCCCTGGAAGTTTTTAAGCTCAGGCTGGAGGGGGCTCTGAGCAACCTGCTCTAGTGGGAGGTGTCCCTGCCCATGGCAGGGGGGTTGGAACTAGATGATCTTTAAGGTCCCTTCCAGCCCTGACAATTCTATGATTCTATGATTTAGTCTTATCTTAGTGCTGGAAGCACTGCTGACTTACAAGTTGGGTTGGATCCAGTTGTTCAGGCCTTGTTCAGGTTGGGCACCTCCAAGAACAGAGATTCTGCAGTCTTTCTGGTCATCCATTCTAATACTTGACCCTCATCAACACCCTCACTGTATCTTTTTTTTTTTTTCTTCCAACTGCCATTGCTACAACTCATATCTGTTGCTGCTCACCACTTTGTTGTACATGTCTAGAAAGAGTCCCTTATTTGTAACCACTCCTTACATAGCTGAAATCAGCAGTCAGGTTCCCCCTGTCTTTAACCTTCTCGAGGCTGAACAAATGCTGTGCTCTCATCCTTCCTCATTGTCCTGGTTTCACTGGGACAGAATCCTAGGCCAGCTGTGGCCTCCTGGCCATCTGGAGTCAGCCAGGGCAGCTGACCTGAGTTGGCTACAGGAGTATCCCATCCCATAAACCTCACACTTATTATAAGGGGGGGGAAGTTTGCTGAGGACAGGTGCCTGTGCTCCTGGGAATTGCCTTCTTGTTTGTTGTGATCACTGTGTATTTGCTGGGCTGCATATAGCTTTATTGTTTATACTGGTATTTGTTTTAGTTATGCTGTTTCATTGAATCCACTTCAATCCATGAATCTCCGTTTCCTGATTCTCCTCCTTGACTGGGAAGGGGTCATCAGGTGAGTAACTGCTATAGTTTGCTTACAGGTATGGACTTGATGTAAGCACTCATGTAGCATGTGCTCCATCCTCTTACTGTGTTAGTGTCCCCCTTGCTGTCTGTATCCTACTGGGGAGCCCAAAGATGCTGCTACTCCAGATGTGGTCTTACACAAGCTGCATAAAGGAGCACAAATCATCACTTCTGCTGACCTGTTGGCTATGTGCTTTCTAGTAGAGACTGCTGTATGGATAGCCTTCTGTGTTGCAAGAGCACTTCAGCTCTTGTCCACTGTGATTCCTAGGTCTTTTTATGCTTTGGTGCCTTTCATCCAGTGGGCACCCAGCCAGCATGGGATTTTTTCTGTTCCTGGAGCGAGACTTCATTGTATTTCCATTGACCCGTTCCTCCAGCCACTGATGTAGCTGCACTTTGAACCACTCACTGCTAGCTCTCTAAGCCTGATGACACCAACATTAAACTTCACAGATCCCACTGTAGCTACCAGCACCACTCCCATGGTAAGCCACCCCTCCAGCCTGCTGGGGGAAGGGGAGGTGACTGCAGGCTGAGGCTTCCTTAGAGATTGCTTGAAAAATGCAGTACAGGAGGTTGAAATGAGACTCTGGGGAGCATGTTGGTATTTACTTCAGGAGCATTAATTGGAAGAAGGAATCACATTCAAATGAAATGATGAGATCCTGTCCGGTTCAATATAGCTCTATCTTAAATGTTAAATCTAAATCCTGCCATCATCTAGATTTTCCTTCTAAATACTCCATTCACCTGTCAGACCCAAAGAACTGGCAGTCTTATTTACATTAATCTCATTTAAGAAAGGGTGGTTTCACAGGCTGGCATGCTGAATAGCAGCATAATCTCCATCTTTGAAGCTTTGATCACTGACTGAGCATTTTATTGCTTTGTATATTAGGTATATTTTCACAACGATAACAAAAAGTATGCTGTGACCAGTACAACTGCTCTGATTTTGAATATGGCCTATGATAACATTGCCAAGAAAAGCTCTTCTGGTGCATCGCTCAGGCTGAAAGCTCTATGTACATAACTGCAGGAGCTCATCAGCTACCAAAAAGAATCTTGCAGGGATTTTTAAGCTGTTGAGAATGAGCAAAACAAACAAGAATTCTGACTCGCCCCTCTTGGCTTTTCCTCTGAAGCTGGGTGATGAGACTCTTCATGCAAGTGATGTGGGACAAAGCGCAGGGCTAGGGCTCAGCCGGGGGCCTGGGATAAGCTCCTGAGGTGTGGCTGGGGCTGTGGGGAGCAGGGGGGCTGCGAGGAGCCTGGAAGCTGCTGTCAAGTGGCATGAGCCTCATGAAGGAGCAGCAAGTACTCTTTAGTAATAGAGCAGGGTTGGCTTGGGTTGCTGCTGCACTGGGAGCACTTAAAGATGAAGTACAAAAGTGACCACAGCCGAAAGGCCATTTATTTGCAGCTGTTTCTTCTCAGTTGTAGGTAAGAAAAGGATTTATATAATACAGGGCTGAAAGTGTGAGGTACCAACTCTTTCTCTCTTCAGTGGTGATGGCTCAAAGGGTTTGCACCACTAAAGCCTCTTTTAGCAGATTTCTCTCTCCCTTCCCTTTAAAATCCAGGTTTATCTAATGTAAAACTCTCTGCTTGGAGAACAGAGGGGTAAAACTTGTTTCAAGTGCATAGTCTGCATCTGCTCCATGTTCTCAGCTTGGGAACTGCTGAAAGGCAGACAGTGGAAAAGCATTAAACAGAGCTGACTGTCTCAGAAATCCTATATGGAAACTTTAAATCCATGTCCCCTTCCTTCTATACTTAACTCATGTGTTTACTTTCTCTGACTTGAAGGGCATCATAGGGGAAAAAAGCAGGGTGCCTGGCAGTGGGAGGATTTGTGAACTGTCTCTGCCTCAGTCAAAAATACCTTCTTGGTACAGCTCAGTTAAATGCAGTGAAAGCCTTAATGAAGCATGTGGTTAATCAAGTTATGGAAAAGTGCAACGTTTGACTTTATTTATTTGTTGTTCCTGGAGTAGGGGCTTAATCACAGCAGCTTGCTTCCTAACGCTGCTCGTCTTCGGGAGCAATGGATTTATGTTGTATGAATGCTTCAAAGGCACGGATGTGGCTGGGCTTGGAACCCCTTTTGGGCTGAGGAGGTACCCCAGGAGGAAAGCGCCTTGGGCAGCCCCACGCCTGCAAGGCACCAGCAGATAACTGGTGGAAGGGCTGCTGCCTGTCACTCCAAATAATGAACAAGGAGGGCACCGTCTTCCTGTGAACTGTGCAGCAGGAGAGCAACATTAAACCAGAGATATATGTGACAGATGACATGAAGTTCATGTGAGACATGGTGTCTTTACCAGATTCCCCCCCCCCCCCCCTCGCCTCTTTTCTTGGAGGAATTGAGCAGTAGGATTTGGAAATGGGAAACTACTACTTCTGTCTTGCATGCTTCAAGGTTTGTGCTGGGAAATTTGGCCTCTGTCAGGGCACTCCTTCTCATCCAAGTATGAGGAAAAAAAGAAAAGGAAAAAAAAAAAAGCTCGATGTGCTGGGTTCTTAGCTGTTGACATTATTTACTGTGCTCTTAACAAACAGTGCCCTAAGGAGAATGAGAATAATGTGCTTCAGCAGCAAAATATGCATAATAAAGAAGCAATTGCCTAAGGTTTCCTGGGATTTCTCACTCGGTGCTCGCTACCTCCCTATTCCTTCATTGTTTCAAGCTAATGTGTATTTCAATTCTGCCATGCAAATATTCAGATGGGCTCCCTGCACCAAAGGAGAGGAAAGGAAATCCATTCAGATCATTGCTTCAGTGGCATAAGTTGTGTCTTGGTCTACCAGAGACTTGGGTACGGTCTTCAGTTGGCAGCGTAGCACTGCTGTTGCTGCTTGTTGACTTGCACTGGAGTCTTTGACGTGCCATACTTTGTTGTGAAAGGGGCTTTTTTTTTTCCCCTCACTGTTCAATCAACTCTGGCTGCTAATCAGAATGTTGCTGGGTAAACAGGACTGATTAAAATTAAAATTTTAATTTTGTGTTGTAAACAAGATGGCACTTTAATATTTGCACCGTTACTAAAGATACTAATAATAATGCATCTAGTGTTTTGTGGTGTGGTTTTTGTATTTATGTCTTGAAGTGCTGGCAGGTTTTGCTAAAGAGCTTCACATTCAGATGCCAGGATTTTGTATTCCGCATATTCCCTTTTTCAAGGATGAATGTACTTAATTATATTGGATATGGGTATCCTATTTAATTTTTCTGGTTTAAAATTTCATGGGGAAGAAATGTTTCTGTGACAGCTGGGGACATTACACTCTAAAAAACAGCTAGATCATGAAATCCTTGAATCTATCATGAAAGCCTATATGAATCTACTCGTTGCTGTTAACATTGCTTATCTATCTTCCAGAGGATTAAAACCAGCAGAAGCTACTTAGGTGTGGGAACACCTTAAAAGAATGTTGATGTGCTTGGGGACTTGCCCTGAGGAAAGGGATAGGGGAGACTAGAAAAGCCTCTACAGCAAAATAAATTAGTGATGGGATGTTGAAGTCTGAGGATGAAGAGAGAAAAAGAAGCACATGCAAGAGCTTTGTTACCTATCAGGTCCTTCAAGGCCAAAGTAAACTGTCTGGAAACAGGGAGGGAAAGAACCTCCCTATGATTTGGAGAAAAACTATGGAGTAAGAAGGAGGGTGGGGAGGCTGAGCGTGTCAGGTGACCCTGGTCTAAACTGAAGGAGCTTTTCAAAGTGGCCAGGGAACATGTATATCGAAAATCAGTTTCTCTGCTATAACTACAGTCCTTGTCTTTTGAAACTGAGAGGCTTTGTAAGTGCTTCTGATGTGCCTGGCCACTAGGAGGTCACTGCAGAGCACCTCTGTGGTTAGTTTATAGCCGTACACTGAAATGACTGTGCAGGCTCAATGCAGCTGGACTACAGCCTCTGCTTTGGGAAGTCCCACGGAGAGCTGGTAATCTGGGGGACGGTGAGGGAGGGTGACAGGATCCACTGAGTCAGCAGCTCTACTCTGAAAATCAAACTTAGCAGCAGCTTTCACAGAGCAGTGGCTCCTGGTGATTTCCAGGTGTATGTTCTGACTGCTACCTTTTCCTTGTTTCCTCCTCCCCTCCCTGCTTTCTTGCATCCTCTCACTGTCTCTTCCTGCAGCCCCTGTCATCTCTTCCGCAGCTTCTTTCCCTTCAGGGATCTGCAGATGTGAGCAAGAGGACTGCATGGCAGAGGTGGCATGAACATGGCAGAAGTGGCACAGGTCATTGTTCACTCCACAGGGCTGTGGGTCTCTGCTTCTTCCACTTCCCCTCCCTGAAATAGAAGGTCTTGCAGCATGATAGCTGCCTCCCTGGGGTGGTCTTCAGGGGTCTCTGGACCCCTCGGTCTTCCAAGCCCTGGGTCTGGGTGCATGCGTAGGGATGAGGCTGCAGTTTTCAGAGCTAGTTCTGTATTTGAGCTCATAAGGAAACAGGAACTCCTAACTTGTGATCCAGTCGTCGCCCAGTTTGCGGTTTGAAGTCGGCCCACACTGGTGCAGCAATGTTGAGATGTACAATACACAGTCTCTGTCACCATCTCTGATACCACCCTGTTGCTCAGCAGTGCTGTTGATGATTCTCCGTGGTGGTAGGGGTGAGAGAGAGAGAAAGGGATAGATACAACTAACAATATCAACTTAACGTCAACCAATTAACAATAACTTCCATTATCCATAACTATTAAACTTATAAAACCAATACATTTCCCGATAGTTACAGATCTGTTTCCAACTCAGGGGGATCAGATGAAGGGGGTGATTGTCCACATGGACATTTATAGGGAGTACATTTACATGGACAAAAAACAACTATTACAAGAACAAATAAAGCAATAGCTAATAAAGTCAAGGCTGCATAATAAATTGGTATGAACACACACACATGATCCCTTGTTTTGCTGAGCTTTTTGGTGAGGCACAGTGGATGATTTTGGCCTTAGTGGGAGCTGGCAGCCACTTGGTCTTTGCTCATCAAGGTTGGGGTCAGGGTCTGCATATGCAGCAAGAAAATAAGTTTTCATGCCCCTAGCCTAGGCTTCATGTGTGTTTTGGGTCCATTGCACCTAGCGTGGATCTATAATAGCTTCAAAAAAGAAGCCATTATAGTTAAATGGCTTAAGTGAAAGGAAAGAAGGGGATAGTCAGGGAAAAAGTTTACACAGTCTCAATAATTGAGCACTTGGTCAGCATTATAAATCTGATATGTTTTATGGCATTGGGTGAGGTCATAGTAATCACTTGTGTGTTGCTTACAACACTTTGGATTAAATATATCAAGCATGGGATAGCACAAGGCAAAAACATCAAAACAGCAAATGCACGTAACAGATAAAACAGCATCCACGGTGCTCCTGGTAGCCAGGACCATAGGTCACCATTCCAGCCACTCCATGTCTGAATGGGGACATGGGCTAGTTTCCTAATATCTGTGGTCAATTGATAAACCACCTCACCTACATCATCAATTTCCAAACAACAATTAGAGAAATCTAGTTTCCCACATACTCCTCCCTCTTCGACCAGCAAATAATCCAATTCCATGCGGTGTTGGAGGGTTGCAGTGCCCATCTGTTGAGACTGTTGAGTTAAAAGGTCTATAGCACTAGCAGCTTTATTAAAAATAATTTCCAAGACTGCTTGCAATGGAATTATGTGGTTTATACTATAAATTGGTTCCCTTGACCCTGATACCAGTTCATTGGGGTTCCAAGTTGCAGGCCCATAATGCTGAATTATTCTTTTGGGAGGCCACTCATTTTTTCCCCACCTTTGTGTCCCACCTATGTTAATCCCAACAGATCTCTTGTTGCAGGCAATCCTTTTGTCCCTTAGATTATCACATAGTCTTATTCCCAATTGAGGACCACCTGTCTGTGGCAGAAGGAAAAAATAGAGGTCAGATAATTCCCCCATAGCAAATCCCTGACCAGTTTGCTGGTAGTCTCTTGTGGCAGTGTGTCCCCAAATCCTATAATGGCCTTTTTTGGCTTCGGCACAGTTAGCAAATGGTCCAGCTGCAACCTTTGGGAGCTGACAATAAGTTGTGTTATCATTTCCCAAAAGGCCAAAAAAGGAGTTAGGGTAGCCATTGGTCTGGCCAGTACAATACCAGGCACCAGTGTTGTTTTTTCCGCTCACAAGTTTGATTATAAATATGGTTTTCAGACCTTTGGAAAATCAAGGTTTCATTTCTGTTTGACCACTATCCCTTAAACCCTCTGTTACATCCAGTTTCATCAAGCCACATCCATATGTAAACACCCCTATTTTCATTAATTGTTTTAACAAACTTGTATGTGAGTGTCCATTGCCACCTGCTTTTCCCCACATTCACCCCTCCCTCCTGGGTGCAATTTAAGCAGTATCTACCCACAGCAGGCAACTGGACAGGCCATGTTTCATCATCATCATTCCAGGTGGTGTTATCAATTTCACTATAACTGCTTATGATTTGTGCAGGAGTGAGGGGTGTAGAGGTCCATGGCCAGCTTGATGATCCTAGAAGTCCTCCACAAACCCAACAGTGGCTCAAATTAAAGGTTTGACTAACTGTTCTTGCTAACAAAATGAACTAATTATCCTCCAAGGGATCACATGGCTTGAGGGAGGTGGAAATTAGGTCCTCTTCACTCTTATAGGTAAGTCCCCAGACTAATATAGTCAAAACCAACATACACATCCTGACCAAATTATATTAAAATTCACATCCGCTGCTTCTGTGGGTGCATCTGGGTCATTTGCCTCCTCCTGAAAGTGAAACAAGAGACAAATTCGCTTCTCGGGTTAAAAAGAGGGAGCAATCCATTTAGTGTGAATCCTGTGAGTTTTTCCACAGGTATCTTTTTCCTTCCAAGCATGTTTGTTGAGGGGTTCAGCGAGCACCAAAGGAACAGCTCCAGTGGTTGGTATTTCTACCAGTACTGGTTGTCCAGGAGAAGAGGCTGGTTCTCCAGGAGTGCTGGAAGTCTGAGATTTTGGGGTTAAAGTCGGAGGTTTAGGATAAAAGGCATTCAGCTGGGGCCATCCATTTATTCCCCAGTGATCTTGACCCAAGTAACTGCATTCCAAAGGCCTTCCACCCAACGAGGCCTGGGGGGTTTCAGAAATGGTTTTAAAAGCCATTTTAAAGTTTGGTCCACTATCCCATTAGCTTGAGGATAATCTGGGGTGTGGAATACCCACTTAGTTCACTCTTCCCTTGCCCATTCCTGCACCTTGACAGCAGTAAAAAGGCTACCATTGTCCTATTGAATAGAATTCCATTTGCCTGCCAGAGTGCCTCCTTCCTGGTGAGAAGGCACCCATGCTACTGCAAAATCTCCACGGTTGGCAGTACCCAAGATTTCTTGCCACTTCTCCTTTTGCCACACCAGCACTTGGATAACCTCCCAGTTGTTCTGTTCCCAAAAGGGTAGCCATTCCATGCATCCTTTGAACACTTCAAATGAATCGGTATAAATGTGCACGGGAGTCCTCATCTCTTCCTCACTATTGAACACACTCCACACTGGCACTAGCTCCCCAACTTGGGCACTGCCTTCACCTTCTCAGTGTCCACATTAATAGCCACCACTGTTTGCCCTCCCTCTTTGCAGAACCACACAGCAGCTCCTTTGAAAAAGGGGGGCCAATTTTAATAACAGAAGGGAGGGGGGCATCCTGCTCCTGGAGGTTTGTTACCTCTTCCTGGATGTTTAACAATTTGGGGGTACCTTCAGTGTCTGTAAAAACACTACAATAATGTTTGATCTTAGAATACCATTTCCTCGCAGTACCTCTTTGGGCTACCCCATCACGGGGAGGAGTTCCAGCCAACACAGGTTTAATTACATTAAAGGGTCTTCTTAAAATTATAGGTTGTTGGCATATGGTCTGCTACGCTTCTCTAAAAGCTAAACTCACAATAAACAGCCCCTTTTCCCAACTGGAATATTGCTTTTCAGCATCCTTGAGCTTCTGGAGTAAAAACCAATCGGGCGGATGGGACCTTCTGGCCCCTTCTGCCAGAAATGAATTGACAACCCCAAGTGTGCTAACCCTCATTCAATATGGACAGGGTCAGTGGGGTGGATAGGACCCAGAGCCTGGTGGGTGCTTGCTTTGAATACCAAAATCTGTAATGCTTCATCATGAACCAGAGTCCATTCCCAAACTGCTTTTTTTTTTTTTTTGTAGCAGGTCATATAAGGGCCATGCAATTATTGCAAAGTCCAGGATATGTTTTCTCCAAAAGACCAATAATCCCAAAGCATGCTGCAGCTCCTTTTTATTTTCTGGTATCTTTACCTGATCTAGTGCTGAGAGGGTATCCTGAGGAATACAGACTGATCCTCCTTTCCACCAGATCCCTAAAAATTTCACCTCATTTGCAGCAACTTGTGTTTTTAACTCGGGTACCTGGAACCCCAGAGACTCTAAGTGCTGTATAATCTATCCCTATGTCACCTGCACTGGAAAAATTTAATCACCCCCAATCAAAACATCATCAATATATTGATAAAACTTTAACTCCTGGTTCCGGAGGAATGTGTGCTAACTCTTGTGCCAAAGCGTGATGTGCTAAGGTGGGAGAATGTTTGTAGCCCCGAGGGAGGGGAGTGAAGGTATACTGCTGTCCCTCCCATGTGAAGGCAAACGATCATAGTCTCCCTCCTGCAGGGGAACCATGAAAAACATCTCTTTCACATCAGTTGCAGCCATCACCAGATGAGCTTGTTCCTGAATAAGCGAAATCAACTCCGCTAAATTACACACTGCTGCTGGCAAGGGACCAGTATTAGCACTGAGTCCCCAGTCATCTATGGTCAGGCTCTGCTTCCTCTTTGGTTTCCGCACTGGCCACACTGGAGAATTATACAGGGAGTGGGTGAATATGAATATTTCCCGTTGTTTAAGGTCCTCAATTACAGGGGCTATTCCTTCTCGGGCCCCTGATGGCAGTGGGTAAGGTTTCACGTTAGTAATCTTAGAGGGGGGAAGGGCAGGTGCTGTTTGCAGCAGGCACACTCCTGTCCAGGGCATTTCAGTTAATTTTCTGATCTGAGGAGTGCCAAAGGACCATGAATTTCCCTGTGTATCGTGCCACTGTCTGCCCTTCAATACATCTATGCCCAAAAGATTTGTCGGGAAAGGACCCACTGTAACCTCGGTGTTAACTGTGTCTTCTTTCCTGGGCAACCATCGTGTTACCAAGGCTAAAGGTACCGACTGAATTTCCCCCAGTGCATTTAAGATAATTAGATTTTTAGACGAAGACGAAATTCCACACTGCTCTGCCTCAGTCTGCATCAGTGCAGTGAACTGTGCCCCTGTGTCAATTAAAAAGGTTACTGTTTTTTTCTGTGGTCCTACAGCCACTATAATCAATAAATCCCCTCTCCCATTTATGGTGAGTTGTTGTATAAATATCCATCCTTCGTTTCCCCTGTCACCTCCAGGGAACGGAGGGTCTATCTTCCTGACACCTTCTGTTCTTTATCTGCCTCTTCCCCGAGGTCTATCAATGGTGGGGCACTAGGGGTTGGTTCAAAATTAACTTTTTGCTCCAACCATTTTTGCACAAGTTTCTCCAATGTTTGGGTTGGAAGCCCATCCGCTAGATCTCAGGGAATGCCTCTCTCGAGTCCCAGCTGCCACCATCCCTGGCGACTATCATACAACTTAGTAACAACTTGGGGGTGATCATTGTCTGTCTTGTATAAATACCTAATCTTAACCAGGGGATACATATGAGGAGGATTCTCTACTTTCTCTTTTGCTTTCTGTAAGTCCCCCTGGGGATAGATTTGCCTAATCCCTCTTTCTTCCAACTTCACCTCTACCTCCGCAAATGAATCGCTCTTTCCACAGTGCTTCTCTGAGTGCTTTCTTTGATAAGACATTCTGGTTTCTTTCTTCCTTTAACATTTGATTGGTCTCTTCTAACTGCTCTTGTAGCAATTTAACTGCCATTTTCAGGGAGTCTGTGACAGCATCATTTTGACACAATCTCTATCTCCCGTCTTCCACGGCTGCTGCCAAACTTGCTCCAAAAACTGCACAAATTATGTATTTTCCCTTTCCAGGCATAAATTTAGCCTCCTTCTGCAATATCATTATCCTATCCACTACACTCTGTAGTTGGAACCAATGATCTTTTGCCCATTCTCACCCTTGGGGAGACGGGCAGGCATGATATTTTCCCAAAAAGTCATCCAGTTTGTCTAAATCCCCACTCAATAAATTCATGGGGGAAGGATCATAAGCATCGATAGGTGTGCGGGCACTCATTTCACCAAAGAGGGGGTTATTTTGTCCTGAGAGGGCCTCACCATAAATTCAGTATCACTATGCCCCCGTTTGCTCTCAGGAGGTCACACCTTTAAGATTTCCCCTCGAGACTCATCTCTCACTCAATTCTGTCACGTCGTCTTTCTCTGGCTCTTTTCCTTGCAGAAAAACAGAACTGCGGACCCGGACTCCACACTCACTTTGTACCAATGTATGTCTCACACACTCACAAGAATCTCTTATACAGCACTTGGGCACATTCTGTACCTCTAAGAATTCTGTCTGTGATGCCAATTGAAATGTCACGCACCAGTCATGGACCAGAGCAAGGTTTTGATTGTATTCTTAGGAACAGAATTAAGACTTGAAACGGAGTCAAGTGCCAAGGGACTTTATTTACCTGCCAAGAAGTTTGCGAAGAGAAGAGAGAGAGAGAAAGGAAAGAAAAGAAGAAACATGTGGGAGAAAGAGTGGGAGCCATGGTAAGCACCTTCATCTGAGGGAGACTTGTCCTTTCCTGGGGCAATGCCATGGCTTGATTCAGGTAGGATCACCCTGGAAATAGGATGTCCCTCCTGTTGTTCCCCTCACTGCTCATGCTGGGCAACATATGGCTCATTCTGGCTGGAAATGCTGCTGTGTGAGCACGGGTGAGCCAGGTGAGTGCCTGGCAGGATGCATGTCTCTTGGGTTGGGCCTTTGGGATTCTAGACCCCCTAGGACTGATTTAAGCTTGCAGAAAGGTCACTGCTGTTTGGGATGGTTCTTGCTGTGAGGCATAATAAAACAGTACCTTCGTGTATTTGGTTTGAATAAAAAAACCTTAATAGACTGCTCCCATTGTTCATTTCTGGCCAGCTCCTTTTCTTTTCTGCTGATCATGGCGTAGTGCACAAGAAAAGCTGCAACCATCCTTTGCAAGAGCTCGGTACCCTGTATAAGTAAGCGTGTGTATTCCCCTTGCAGCTAAGGTGACTACAGTATTACATATTTCCTGTTCACGATAGAATGTAAAATATGTGCTTAACTATCCTTTAAGTCAGTGGGGCTAAAGCTGACGATGTGCTCACATCCTTTCCTGACCTGAGGTGTATAAAGAGATGGAGCCTGACATCCCTATTGGCATTCAAGTAACGCCTTCCTGACAAGGTCTGTGAAAACACAGCTTTATAGCTCAGTCATAAATATTCCAGTTCGAGATTCTGCCCTCGAGTGCGGAGCCCCTACGCATTACCTGGATTGATTTTTAAATGCACTTTTAGCTCAGGCTGATGTAACTAAGGTGTTCTTTTACATATCCCATGGAGGAGAGGGGGACTGAATGGACTGGGGAAGAGCAAAGGAGAACTGTTTCAGGTCACAGTCTTCCCTATTGGGTAGTTCCCTATAAAAGTTGAAATAGCTGCGTGGTATAGGAGCTTCACCATCTTTATTTTATTCTGATCGCTTTGTAAAGTTAAGGTGTGACTACCAGCATCGGGCACACAGAACTGACTGACTTCACCTCAGGTGGAGAAGGAATATCTAGTAAGATGAGTGACATTACTGAGATTTTGGCATTCAAGAGAGAGCAAGCCATGCGTTCACACATCCAAATGTCTATTCTTTCTAAGGAAAAATCTCCAAAATAAAGGTCAGATTCTGAGAACTTCCAGAGGATTGTTTTTGCCTTTTCTTGGCTTTCTTTTATGTTTTCTCCCATAGAAACCTTCTAGTCTTGGTGCTTAAAACTACCTGGCAGTAACGTTTATGAGTTTCCTCACTCATGTCATTTTTACTGACTACAGAAAAAGAGTCTTTCCAAGGTGCATGCCTATACACATGTAGCAGACACCTCTGGTCCCTGCTCTCCTCTGCTGTGCTGCCCAGGAATACAGGCAGACTGGGTAGTAGCATTCAGATGTGCGCAGTGAGCACTGAAAAAAGCATGTCAGCCTGTATGGCTTGTCTGTTCTGATTTGAAAAAATCTCTTGAAGGATGCAGCAGGGGAGACAGGCTGTGGAGAGCTGCTTAGGAGACCAATATCTAAAAAGGGAAGCCTTTCGAAAGAGCCAGGAGTTGTGTTTAAGGAAGGCAGATTGATCTCCTTGTTGTCAGGCAATGAGACTTGACAGATGAGCAAAGTTGGAGGGAAAAAAAAAAAAAGTTGTTGATATCATCTACCCCAGAGATAATGTTAAGGCTACTGAGAAGCAGAGAATGAACAGAAAATACACACTTCGAGCCTTGCCCTGTGTGTTGCAGGGCACATATACCTTGGATATCATTTCTAGGAGGAGACTACAAAATTGCAGGACACTGCCTGCGCAGCAGCCAGCCTACAGAACCCCAGCCTGGTATTTGCATTGAACCTTCTGTACCAGAAGGGAGGATGTGAAAACTAAATGACTCTCCCTCTGGCTGTGCTGAGGGTTAACATCCATTTCTTCTCAGCCAACTGGATGAGCTTGCTAGGCAGGAACCTGCAAGCTACAGGGAGGCTTTTTGTGGTCACCCCTCAGTCTGGGATAAATAAAAGCAAAAGTATCAGGAGTGACTTGAGAGATGCTGGGGGAGATGCTATTAGGGCTTGGAGAAACACAGTGAGTAAGATATTCCCAGTGTTCCTGGCTGCCATGCTCTGCCCATCCTTGGGCCTGGACTGTGCTTCGGTGGCTAGTGTTCTACTGTGGGACCACTCTCTGTAGCTCTGTTCCCAGCCCTGCCTTTGATTCTAGCCAAGTTTCTTGATCTCATTGTGTGTGTGTTTCCTTCCCTGTGAAATATCTCCTTGCCTTTGAGATATTGGAAAGAGGGATCATAGATAATGGTGACGGCTTTATAGTTATGACTGTTTTCCTGCATCTTTATGGGTCACGCATGTTACCATTACATCAAAATATTGCAAGGATTTGCCTGCGAGTCACATCAGTGCTCCCTGGATGAATGGAAACTACAGTTCTCTCTGCCTACTCTGCTGTTTGCTTCTGGACATTTCTCTTCTGAGCTAAATTGAAATCCCTGGGTCATAGCCTTATCAAGCTTATCTGAAAACTATTTTTGTATAGTTACAAAATGAGAAAACTTGTTCATCCAAAACCTATTATTAGAAATGGCTTTAAACCAAAGATAACATATTATTCAAATGATTTCTTAACAAGACGCGGGTATCAAAATCCACATCAGAACTGTGAAGTAACTCGGTCTTGTGTAGTTGTGAAGGCACATTGCATTAAATTGCTCTACTGACTGATGAAATAAATACTTTTTGAAACTTAGTGTTTTCTTCCTTACTTCTTCCCACCTTACTAGATAGATTTTTATTATACCTTTAGCTCTTTGTTCCTAGTCATTTAATGAAAGTAATACCTTGCCAAGTTGGGGTTTTTTTTTTTTTAATGGAGAAATCTACCACTTAAATTTCTGAATTATCAAGTTTTAAAGTTTACCTTAAAAACTTGCAAATTTAAAAGGTTTTTTTCTCTGTCGCCTTCTAAAGTCCTGAGTCTTGTTCTCATTGAGTAGCAGATAATATTTGAAAGAGCAAACACATTAAATAAGTGTGGACAATTTTGCCAAGAGGACTTGGAAGGGAGAAGGACTGAGCAGGTTATTTGCGTGGGTGATGAATTGATTAGGTAAAGCTTTAGGTTTTGTTTATGGAGTTACTCAAAAGCATAGCCAAAGAATAAAGCTTTTGATTTCTCCCTTTCTTATTCCCTATCCTTTAGTCATATGCTTGCAACATTATATACAATTGGTATCCATGGAAATTATATCATAGCAGGAGCAGCTGATGAACTCTTGGGAAATAAAGATCCCATTTTCATGCAAATATTCTAAATAGCAAAGAGGTGAGGAAGAAAAATGGTTGATAAATAGAATTATTTTTGTCTTAGAATACATTTCATCATTTTCCTTGAGGCAGCAGTAGCTTTTTGAAATTGTGTTTTTACTGGACACAAACTTTCACAGATCTGCGTGTGTGTGTATGCAAGTTACAAGGAAGAAAGCAAAATTTAAAATAATGCACATTGATTTTGTGATGAAATATTCTAGATACTCCTTTTGTAATTTAACTTTATTGTCAGAATACAATTCAATAACTTCAGAAAGAGCAGGCACCTTCATTTAGAAAGCTAGATTGAGAGAGAGATTAATTGCTTGCTAGGGGCTGGACATTGGTGATTAGTGTCACATGAAAGCTGTGCCTCTCCATGCTCCCTCAATAATGCAATAAAATCCTATCTTTCTCTCTGCTTTTAAAAGAGAGCAGCACAATATTCAAAAGACTACTTATTCTGTAGTATTTTTATTCAAATTTTTAGGATGTACATGCACTTATATGACCGCTCCCTTTCTGTCTTGCTGCCAGCAGATTTGAATGCAAGCTCCTGAAGTGGTATGGTGCTTCAGTCTGGTTCTGCCCAGGCAAAGGTGTAGATTAATTTCTTAAATTGGGCTTCCTGACTCCTACTTCTGTTGAAAACTATAGACAGAAGCTTCAGTGAAGCAGAGGTTATTACACCACCTCAGATAGATAGCAAGAGTGGGAAACATGCCATAAAGAAATGCAGTTTCCTGCTAAAGAAAAATAAAAATAATGTACTGAACAAAAGTGTTGCCTTGTACATAACTCTGTAATTACCTCTGTATTGTGGTCATTAGATCCTCAGTTACTAATACAGAAATCACTGTGGCACTGTTGCTGAAAAAGAAGGTGGGGAGGGATTGATGCCAGTCATTAGAGCTGATGGGGTTTTGATCCATTTTGTAGGCAAGACCTTCATTAGGGGAGTTGTCTGGACCATTGGAACTGTCTGCAATCTAATCCACTACACATATGGTTCATTTAGCCAGATACCCTAACGGGAATCGGCATTGTATGCTTCAAATCAGTGTTAAACCTTCTCCCAGTTTGATGAACAAATATATAACAGCATATTATGACAACAGTCTTCCTGTAAGCTCAGGCAGTTACTGTTTGGTTTACATCCTGCATCACAGTTGGTTGTCTTTAGATTATGGTTTGGTGTGGTTTATTTAGGATGTACTTTATTCGTGTGAAAGTAAATACCAGGGTAAAGATATTCACAGCTGATCCTTAGTAGGAAAAGGGGATGGGGAGGGAAAGAGGATCTTTAAGTCTCATTGACTTTTTTATTTCCTTAGACTGTGGACAAATCCAGGTCAAACATTTACTAACCAAGGTGGTACACGAGACTAAGGTGTCTAAAGTGTGATAGTTTCTCTGATCAGTTGTGTCTGAGGGAGGCATCACATTCAACTGTGTTAGACTTCCCAGCATGAGTGAGGAGTTAGTTGGGCTAATTGGGTCTTGCTCCAGGCTCACACTGGTAATTGCCCTCAAGACTGGGTTCACTGCAAGACTCCTTAACAACTCTTCTGCCATTCTCCACCTGGATATAAAAGAGAGAGGAAAGAAAATTACTGCATCCATAGAAAAATCATAGAAAACACAGAAAGTCCCTGAGAAGGAGAAATTACAGAATAGATGAGTTTGTGATGGAACAGTGCAGCTCAAAAAAAACCAAGCATGATTTTTGGTCTACATCTGTCATGTAAAAGAAGGAAATTATCATTCCTCACAGGACTGTTCTGCTTGGTGTTCTGCACACTGCTGCTAGGGTCCTGTCTGGAGCACTTTCTGCACTGAGTAATGCAGAGAGGGTATAGCAGTGATTAGGAATCCTGGGATAAGGGGAAAACTTGAAACAGGTAACCTCTCTAAATGACACTGAGGTGTTTCCAGATATTTGGAGTTACAGGGAGGGACTACTTGCTTTAAAAGACTGCAATTAGGCACAGTCTGTTCAAAATAAGGGAAGAGGGAAAGGTATTTGGAGGAATTGTGTTCTGATAGCATCACTGCAACCTGTAATGGCAACAATGGAGACTGAACCACTATTGAACAAAAAAAATCTCTGTGGTCTGATTTCTGTTCCAAACGAACAGATACTTGAGGGGGTTTTCTTTTTTTTTTTCTTTTTTTTTCTCTTCTTCCCTTTTCTTTTTTCTGTTGCTCTCAGTGGTGTGTTATACATACCTATCGATGGGTACGTATCAGGCACGGGAGGATACAACAGAAAATGCTGGCATGAGTATTTGATTAGGAGGGATTTTGTTTCACACCATATTGACTTGGCCCTGCTACGGTGAACATGTTGTCGGGTTTCCACTGCAATCCACATCTTCAAGAGTCTGGAATTGTTGCAATAAAAACTTCCAGTCTGAAATTCCCCTCCTGTTGTGTGAGCCCAGCACAGAGCAGTTGTACATTTAAAATACTTATTGTAAATGCTTTCTAAACTAGACTACCAGGACAACTGCTGATGTTTGCACCTGCAAGTATTTTTCCCGGAGAAGAGTTTGACAGTGTGGTTCTCCTGACTCATGGTGCAAAGAGGCAGCATCACGACACAGGGATGCCAAATGTCACCTCTGTGATACAGGTCAGAACTATTGAGTATTTAATAAAACAGCTAAATTGCCCCAATTGCTTTGATAATAAAGTGACTGCTGAGCCTGCCAAGTAAATAATTAATTTCCAGTACATATTTGGCTCTTGTGGCTGGCAGCCACCTTTGTTTTATGGACCATAACTGGTTGGCACTATTAGGCTAAGGCAGAAGCCTTTAAATAGAGATTAACAGGGACATTAGCTTTTAGCACATAAATAATCTGCATTCTTTAAAAGGCTGTATGTGTATTTACAGACCAAAATGCCGTAGTATGCCCTTCCACCCTGCCTCGCTAGTCTTTTCTGTACCTGAGATCACTAAGACCTCTCTGCAACCGGTATTTGTAGTTGTGGGGAATCTCTCCATTGTTTTTAAGAGTTGGTATGATGGCTTTCTATTGCTTCCAGAGAACAACCACACTCAGTTGTTATGCACTACTCAGCATACCCCAACGGGGAGATTTTTTCTTCTCTTAAAACAGAGTGGTAGGAGTGAAAGGTTGCCATTCAGCTGATTTGGAGGTGCCTCCTCTACAGCTTCACCTGTGAAGAGAGAAGGGCCAGCACAGCTGACATAGGTAAGGAAGGAAAGGTGTGCACATGCTGTGTTTGGGTTTTAGTTCTTTACCTGTGAAGTGAAATAGTACCAATTCTACTCGCTTCTCACTGCACCAAGAGCTATTTTGGTCAGTCCTACACCCCTTCTAATTTCCAAACTATTACAAACATGCATTTATGTGTTTAGAGTCCTTGACACCATTGTCAAATATGGCAGTGATTAAAAAAAAAACCCCACAAAACAAAAGCAAAACCACCTCTGCTTCCCAAACTCTGGGATCTGATGCTCTATCTTTTCTTTACCCCACCTCTCATGTTCCTGCAGATTCATAATACAAAGTCAAAGGGGAAGAAACAAAATGATACTGAGGACTCAATAATACCCACCTTGCCTTTGACTCTCTTCATGCTCTATCACAACCTTACCATAATTTACGACACCTAAGACATATTCACGGATACACTGGCTGGTGCTCAGCATCTTACAGAACCTTTTAAAAAATTTATGCATTTGTAATATAAACCGGGTAGTTGTGTGAGCCGGCTAAAGCCACGCTTACTTTATAATGGAGAAGTGGCAGTGAATGCAGTATAGCTTGCAATATCCAAGAGGGATATGTGATTAACCTACCTTGGCCATTAAATGTCACAGTTGGTGCGTACACATGGAGCAGAAAGAATATATATTTGCCAGTAAAAAAGGTGACTGAATGAAAGAAGTCATGAAATGACATTTTTCAGTAGGTTTGTCATAGCTGGAGCATGGAGGAAAATTGCTTTCTGTAAATCTTGGCCCAACAGAACAAAACACACATTTCTTTCCAGTTGGGAAGCCATACTCATAGACATAATGAAAGCATTGTGTGCTCTGACTTTTGCAAACTCTGATAGAAACCAATCTGCAATCTTGACAGATATGATCTTTTGCAGGATGCACTGTTCATTTACAGCAGCTAGAGACCTCAATTAATTTATGAACGAGGACAGCAGACTGTGAACTCCCCAGCTCAGCCTAGGTGGAGATGTCCCTGTCTGAATTTATGTTCTGGTAATTTAAAAAGATTTATACAAAGCTTTTCTTTCATTTTGAGAGTAGATTAAAATTCTAATGGAAACCATTTGTATGCATTTGTTGAATTGAATAATATTTATTGCTGTATGAAAAGGGGAGAGAAAAAAAGAAAGAAATGCTGAAAAACTTTGCTAGTAATAAAGTTAGTGAGGCAGGAATAAATAAGTACAGAAGCAGAAAGAGCTCAAACCAGAAAGTATTACTTAGTAGAGCCTGTAGAAAACCCACTGTTTTATAAAAGCATAATGAAAGCAATTTACACCTGTTTCTGAACAAATGGAAAATAGGATGCTACCCAGTGTGTATGGTCTTTCAGTTCTTTAATTCATCTGGGAAGATACTTCTTAATGCTTGAAAAAAACCAACTTTATCATGGACATGTTGTCTGCAGTGCAGAACTTGCACTCTCACTCTGGCAGGGTTGCGATTTTTTTTGGAGGGGAGTGTGATGGTCACAGAACCCACTCATTTATTCCTAGAAGAAGTTTTTTAAAACTTATAGGTGATTTTAGAGCAGAAATCCTATTGAAGGGGAAAATATTATTAGGATGTATGCTTCTGAACCCAGTTAACTCATAAACTTTGTTCCAATATGACTGTTTTGGTTGGGGTCAAGTGTTTGGATTTTCTTTTGATGGACAGGGGCATGTACCAATACAGTATGACAGTATACAGGAGAAGGAATAAACTAGAAGAATACCTATTTAAGAATTACTGTAATTTTACTTGGCAATTGTCTTGTCTGAGCTCTGATCAGTAAAGTCAACCTGTGAGAGTTTTGCATGAAAAGGAGAATGCAAATATTTGAGCTGTTTCTGAGAAGACTTCTTGGTGAAATAAATGTACTTTCATTAGGTGACTTGGTAAAGAGAATTCAGGTACTCCTAAGACTATTGACAGTGCACACAGATGCCAAACTATTCTCCTTGAACACTTCAGAGATGGGATCCTGTTTCCACATCTGCATGTAGAAGTCCAGACAGACTGTTGGCATTGCACAGATACAATAATGCAGATCAGATAAAGTAAATTTTGGTAAGGACTGCAGTAAGTTCAGCTAATTTGCTCTACAGCCATGCGTGCCAGAATAAAGGAAGGGGTGTCAGAAGGGAAGGTAATACTGAGGAAAGGGTCAGCTCTTGGTGGGATGGGCTGTGGTGGGCAAGAACACAATATTAAACTATTAAGATTTGAAAATATTAGTCTTGTACGTTCTTAAGTTGGTCTTTATGATGCATACTCTCCTGAAATGCTCAAGCATATCTAGGGAAACCAATATCAACTAATAAATTATTTTGTTTCTTTGGACATTTTTCATGACGAATCTGTGAATTTAATTCCATCGGTCTCAAAATAAAATGACCCTTGATGATAAATATATGGAATATAAATGAAGAACTAATGCAGGCTATAGACATCCTAAAATGATCAGGGTTAGTTACAATAATATTAATGTGTTTTACAGGCTGGCCAAATTAAACTTAGGACCAATTTATGACATTTTTGTTCACATTAAATAATATCTTGTTTTATCAGTAATTTCACTGATGATCTGTTAATTTCAAGTAAAAATTTAATCCATGAAAAACAGGGGTCACAGAGCATAAAAAATAGGCATATCATTAAAATCAATAGTGCTTTCATTAATCTGTAAAAGACATCAGCCAAAGAGATAAAGCACTATCCTTTAAAGTGTAACCGGATTTTGACAAACTTTTAAAAAGTTAAAAACTGGGCTCATTTTTGCAAGTAGTTGAGCATCTAGGCCAGTTTTTTTCAGAGGAGTAAAGTATCTCAAAGGTAGACTCAGTCTGAATCCTGTGCCCTAACTCAGTACATCTTAATGGCTTTACTTGAGCAGCTGATAATTTTGAAGAGAAGAATTGAGTCCTTGATAAATTACCAGCCAGCCAAGCTATCTAAAAGCATTTCTTTTTTGGGCTATCCTGTGGCAAAAGCATGCATAAATCACTATCCCTTTATTGTATGGCCTCCTGGAACGTAAATCTTTTCCTTCTGCCTTTTATCTTATGTTTCATTGAACTATACAGTGAAATTTTTTTTGGGGGGTGGTGGTAAATGAATACACTGCATTTTCCTTCCACACGCATTTTTCATTGCCTTTAGGGATTTCATTTGACAAAGGCCTTGCTAATGGAAATGCAAATTTCTACCCGTCATAGAGTATTTCTGATGCCGCTGTTTGTCAGAGAAACACATTCCTCAAAATCATGGTTACTTTGACTTCTCAGAGGCCAGGGCAATTCTGTCTGCCCCTACTAGGGCTTTGTTTGACCTAGCAGACAGTAAAGAACATATTTATGTAAATTTCAATGAGAAATATTAGCCTATTCAGTTCTCTGCTATAAATAAATACCCACATAGATTGAAAGCCTTATTAAGCTTTGATTTAGTGTAGCCAGTCATGCATTTCCTGTTCAGTAAGGTTTTTTTGCACTTTAATGGACAGCAACTTTGTCTTTCATTTTCTAGTGATACATTAGTGATTCTAGTTCTGACAATATTCCATCTAATATAATCTTATCTTTTGAGGGTTGTAGAAAACTACATGCATAACAGTCAAGAAATCCTTGGGCTACATGATTTAGCAGATTAGAAAACGTCCTTTGTCTTCTCCACTCTAAATAGAGCAGACAGCCTCACCAAACCTTTAGTAGTGGAATTGTCTAACACAAATATACAGACTTCTAAGGCAGGGAATAGAGAGATGAGCTTCAGTGTTGTCATATTCATATAAGAACCGGGGTGTGTGTGTGTGTGTGTGGGAAAAGCTTTGTATCCTCAAGAGAAAACCTTTTCATTCTCTTTTTGAGAAATTGCACTTCTGTTACTATCTAAATCTCACTGGCCACAAAAGTTGTGTTTAGGGCAAAACAGTAAGTGAGATCCTCATGTCTTTTAAGTAATCTGTAACATTCCAAGTGACTAGGGAGACCCAGGAATCAGTGGGTTGTATGTCAGTCCAGCTGAACAGTACTAACAGTATATTTTTATACAGCTGACACCAGTGTTTGACAGTCTTCCTTGGTGCACCTTCTGGCCAAAGTGATAGGCTAGAAATAGGCAATAGAGTTTTTTAACTCTTCTCCCCCTGAAACCAATGCCCTTGAGTAATCACACTTCTTTTTTTTTTTAACCCTGCCTTCTATTTTCTCTTTTCGTTTATCTAGTTCTTTTCTTTCCTGGAGGGCTCTACTCATTCCTGCAAAACTGTATCATTTCACCTCCACTATTCTTGAGTCCTTCTTCTCTTCCTAATCCACTCATCCTTCACTAGTGCCCTTTACAAAGCCTCTCTCACTTACCATCTGTGCTTCATCTCAAAGAGGAATGATGGTCCTTTCCTTCTCTGCCACAGCCTGGCTCTTAAATGTAAGAAGAACTAGTTATTACCTCACCCCAGTAACTTCTGCAGTTCACATTCTCTGGATTCAAACCAGGTTCCTGTAGGGTCACTTAAAAAATCAAATGCCATGGTATCACTCCTGCCTGAATAGGCAGGTGTTTCTTGTTGGTATTGTCTAAGTTCCAGTTCCAAATTTTATTTTAATGACTAAAGAAGGAAGGAAAGATGCTAAATGCCTGACACATATGGATGTATCGCTGTGCAGACCTAGTACAACAGGCAGCAAAAGATCACTTATCTATAGTTCTTGCACAAAGATCTCCACAAACACAGGTTCTTCACAATGCTCCTTTCTGCAAAGAGACAATTCTACTGAAATGGAGGATGCTTTCCAAGGCTGGAGCTGCAACAAAGTATTTACTTAGCCATAGAGATCATAATGTACCGTGCGTTATGTGAATTATTAAAATGCAATACTGCACAATAATCATTATTGCAGAGCTTCAAAACACTTACTGACAAGGCGGTCTTGGCAAAGTACGTACTAGTCTTTTTAATGGGTAGTTGTTGCAACAGAGAAGGAGAAACCTGTGTTTCAGACTAAGCTGTGCTTTCCAGAGGGGCAGAAGGTATTGATTGTAATATCGATTCCATACAGATTTTTGTTGTTGCTTCCCTCCTCCCCATCCTCTCTCAACAGATCAGATGTCACTTCACTTTTCTTTCCTTGAAATAACACTGGAAGCAGATTGTTGACAGCTTCAGGCTTCTTCACAGTCAGCATTGTAAGAGAACAGTACAGACATGAGCAAAAGTCAAATGGTCTCCTAGGAGCTCCAACCCATTAAAACAATTGCTAAGGGCGCAAGAGCACAATAAACATCTGCGGTTTGTCTCCCCAGCATACCACAGGCCTTTTAGTTTGCCTCTGCTTGGAAATGGGCTTGAGCTGTCTGATTGGACCCAGATGTGAACTTCCAGAGTTCAAGGTGTTTCAGAGCTTGGATTTTGGTTCCAGGCTGAGGCCAGGAGTCATTGTAAAGTTAGATTCCAGATCAGCGCTTCCTCAGATTTGACAACTCTTTAATGGTACTTTCTGGCTCTGCTCTGCTAGGAATTGCCTCTTTGTAAGCATCCTGAGATACTGGACAGTCCCCACTGGAACCAAATACTGCAATGACCAAAGTGGGCACCTTCCTAAGGTACCCGGTGCAGGCTGTCTGCCTCATGAGTCAGTGACTGTTTTTAGCTAAATCAGTATTAAAAACATATGCCTTGCCACATAATCATCAAGTTGCTGCTACAGAACATTTTATTACCTTGATTTTGTGACAAAATACATATTCATATTTTGTTTTAAAGACAGACTTTAGCAATCTAAATGATACCAACCTTGTCATATTAATTAGAAAACAACAATTTATATGGAAATGTTTATCACAGCCCGATGCTTAAATGAGAAACATCTTTCACTTGCAAAACTACGGTGTCTCATTCATGATAGCTGGCTGGACATAATGAGGTTCAACAAAAAGAAAAGTGACCCAAAACTCTGCAAAACTCTGTTTTGCTAGCAGCTGCCACTCATCAGTAATTCAGCCTCAAGGATGAATTATACTCCAGAGGGTTACGCAGAAAGGAACCAATTGACTTGTTACTTTAACTTAAATACAATTTGATCAGAAGATAGGAGAACTAAAATGTTGCAATAACTTAATAGTATTGTAAAGGTAAATCAGGTGGGGTCTCAATTTATCTGTAACTGTGTGTTTGCACACTGCAATGAAGAATAAACACCATCTTGTTAGCAATAAAGATATTACTCTTAAATCTTTGTGTAAATACTTCATGAAGGAGGAAACGAGAGACAAATACTATCCTAAATAGTTTGGAATAGGAAGCAACAGGTGCAACTTCGAGTGTCTCACTCTGCACCCACTTCCATTCAGGAAGCTCAAAGCAGAAATCACAGAAGAGAACACAACCCCTTCCAGGTTGGAGCTGCATTTGTTTATTAATTAAAATTCCAGGGCATCACAATCACAAGCCTTCCTTCCATTGCAGCAGTGGCATCATCTGCCAGACAGTCACTCTGGTGTGGAATGTAATGGTGACTGCGAACACAAAGTGATGAGAAATGCATTAGGAATAATGCAATACAGATAGCAGATTATTTGCATTTAATAAAAGAAGGCACGGTTCCTGTGGCTGAGAAAAGCTTATCTAAATGCATAGCTGTACATGTGGAGGAACGGCAGAGGGAAGGAATGGCATCACATAGGATTTCTTATAGGCTGATAAGGCAAAACTCTGTCCTAGAGACATTGCAAGAGAGCGTGGGTGGAAGCTGTGTGGATGTCCTGGATGAACAACGTCACAAGATGTATCACCACTGGTGTCTTAAATAACTTCTCGCTAGGTACTGGAGATGATGCTGGCTGGTACTGGAAATTAAATAGTGAATAATCCTAGAAGCAGTAAGAGTATGGAGCAAAGCAAATGGACATTATCTTTTATTCTGCAAAGTTCTCAGTATAGGTATTGCATAATCATAGAGCTGGTTCCTGACAAACTGTTGTCAGAAGAGGACTAGGAATAAAGAAAAGACATTTTAGGATTCCTTCAGGATGCTCAGTGCAGAAAGGAGATGGGGCCTGTGCTTAATCTACAATGGCAGGTGTAGATGGGGGGTCTTGTCAGCACTGCTGGGCCAAGTTTAAGAGGATGTGAGCAGGCAGGATCATCACAGCGCTCTGGCAGGTGGGAAGGCATTGCACTAGGGAGGATGACCTGCACAGAGTTAGTTACTGCCAGATGGATCCCAGCTGGGGGACTTAAGGAGACTGTGATCTGGCCTAATCAAATGCCTGGCACCTTCTCTCCCTGCAGCGTCCAAAAAGACAACCCTCACTGCCAGCAATACAAAGGACCAGGAGTTATGAGACTACCTTTTACAAATACAGCCCGGGCAGTGCATGCAATTCTTTTTGTTGGCTTTCACTCAGTGGCATTACCTTGAATATGAGGAAATTAAGGAGAAAAATTGCTATGAGCTTTGTAGGCCCTTTATCGCTTTAATTTCCTCTCTTCTCTGTTTTCTATTTTCTCATCTCTTGTCATCTATCTTTGCAGAGACAGTGACTAAGTTAAGCTAAAGAACAATTTAGATTTGTTTGTGACTGATTTGATTTCTGCTGTCAGAAACTGTTTTAAATTCTTTAAATGTATTATTTGACCTAGGGATTAGGTTTTTTTTCTGGGATTACCAGAGCAAGAATTCAACACAGACCTACTGGATTTAGGGAAGGGAAAAAAAAATACCTGTCGTATCTATGGGGTGGAAAACCAGACTATATGATTTCTAAGATTTCCTTTAGAAGGATGTGAGGGAAGGGCAAGAAAGATGGCATTCTGGAGCATGTGCCCATACACAAACTTGGCATGGTGGTTGTTAAGGTTTGATGTTGCAAGAGGTTGCAAGAGTAACTTTAACGGGTTGAGCCTTCTGGATGGTTAGTGCAGAGCCTGCAAGGGCTGTTTGTGTTAAGTTGTATTGATTGCCTTGCGTATAATTTAATAAAGTTGACGTCTGCTTTCTTTCCTCGCAGCCATACACTGCATCTGTCCTTGTTGGAGTGTTCCCATGGCAATCGTGGGCTGGATTTTTTATTAGTTTGATTTATTTAATAAATAAATAGAAAAATAAACCCAGATAATTACCCAACAATGAATAGCTACCATATGAACACAGTGAAAACTACACCAAAGGACATGCAACAGGCAACACTTGTCGTTTAAAAGTAGTGCAGAGATTCCCAGTGTAATTTTTTTGACCTTTGTTGGCCCTTTTTCCATTTGGTGTCGGGCTCTGTAGCTGACATGTGTTTCACTGCATACTAAATGCCACTCCTGCCTTCTCGTGTTCATACCATTGTTATTCTTGTTCAAACAGGGGCAGCACCTTTTACGCTCTCTTATTATTTAGTCTGAATGATTATATTTGTGGGGAAGAAACTGCCCTCTTCTGTCCCCAGAGAAGCGATAGAAAAACCTGTGCTAATAAAACAAACATCTATGCTTCAGCTGGGGCTTGCTGTCTGAGCAGATTCTTACATGAACATACAGGCAGGCTGTGAACAGGCCCCCAGCTCACTCAGCCAGACAGCATTGCCGGGGGATGTGGGGATATGGCTGGACTCAAGATAATTTTGGAGCAGATGGAGGTATGACACAGGCACCCTTTGCAAGAGATAATGTAGCATAGCTTCTTTTATGGAAGGACAAGGGAGGACTAGTTTGCAAGTTACTTAGAGGACAGGAAGACTTTGGTAGAAGCTTGTAAGGAAACCACATCTGATGCTTAAAATATAGAAGCAGGGGTCACTTCTTTTACAATGTCGTTTGAGTCGATTTTCAGCTCCTTGTCTGTAAATGTTAGGAGCCTATGCTCCTGCTAGAGTGGCACAGCAGTTGGTACAGCACAGAGAGTTGTAAATGTGGCAGTGCATTCAACACTGACAATAAAATTTAACTTAGGCTTCCTCAAGTATTCTCTCTAAGCTCTGGGAGCTGCTGATAGCTAACCATTGCCTGGCCACTCCAACCAACCAGTGCCAGTGGAAAACTAGAGGATCTTTGCTATGGCTCCTTGTACCCTTGGGACAGGTGTAGAGCAGGAATGACTGTTTCTGAACAGTCAGTCCAGGGCTGCCTCTGATGACTGCAGGGTACTTGTGTTGCAGAGAAGAGACATTTTAAATCCTAAATGTCATATAAACTAACAGGACAAGAAAAATATTTATTCTGAATGTTCAACGCACTGCTGATCAGAATGCGTTATGCAGGATGCATCCAGTGGTGTTCAAGCAGCATACTAAGCTAGGCTTTTAATCAGAAGCAGATATTGTTATCCCTTTGAAGATCTCCTTTTTCTCTAGAGGATCCCACATGAGTGCAAAACTTCCTAGGAGCATCTGCCAAATGGCTTAAGACATGCCTGAGTATGAAAAGCTTCTAAACTGATGTTTGGCTTGAATGCTCTTTGAAAGGCAGCTGTAACAGAGGCTAACATTTGAGGCTCTTACAGGGAGCTGTGCTTGCTGTTTCAAATCTCATTTCCATGAGAATTACATGAGCACTTAAGTCCTCTACCACTGTTGGTGGAAATGCTTATGAAATTAGTGCTACAATGTCAGTGCCTTTGTGGAGAAATTGTCATTACGAGAAGATTCCTATAACAGCTATACGTTCCCACCATTAGACCTGTAGAGACTGGAAGACCTGGGGTCTGTTTCTAGACTCTGCTCCTGGCCTGCTGTTGCCTGCAACTCTTATCACCTCTGTGTAAAATGGGGATAAAGCTCTGCTTCTTTTGTACAATGTGATGAGCACTTCAAAGAACACGATTTCAAAAGAACTAAGTTTTATTAAGAACTTCTGTTGTTCTCACCTCCTCCTCTCCCCTGTGGTGTGAAATATTGCAAGACCTGTGGCCTTGGAAGGTGCGTAGGCTCTCTCATGAGCCTCTTGCTGCTGTTTCTGAGGCCAGCTTGCCTAGCAGGAGCACTGAGCAGTGGGCCAGTAATTGTATATTTTCACCCTAGGAAACTCTTCAGAAACTACCCTAGACAGACTCTGCTCTAGAGTTATTGCAGCCTGACTCAGAATTTTGGGAGGGGGAAGAGTGAGCAGTTTCACCTTGGCTTTCCCCAGCAGAAACGCAAGAATATATTCTAAAATAAATGGGAAGAAAGCTCTAAGATGGTGCTTCTCAGTTTGAGGAAGTAATGAGTGCTCACTCTGAGCACACAGATTATCAAGAAACCATTAGCAAGACTTGTTTGCTGCTCCTGTGAGCATGTGGTGCGTAGGTCTCCTTGAGCCTTTGCAAAGCACTCCAAGGAAAAACTTGGTGGCTTGCAGATGGGAAAAAGGACTCTGCCCCTCTGCCACTCCCACGGAGGCTTGAGGTTGCTTAGGAATGACAAGCAGAAGCTTTTAACCCTGGTTAGATGGTGGTACAGCCCTGTATATCTCAGAGATCTCTGATCTAAGAATAGGCCCATGCATATTCTTTTAACTTGTGGAGACATATTAGGGAGAGAAGACAGTGCCTGCGGGGCAGATGGAGAGGAGGTCCCGTATAGCATGCAACTGCTTGCAAGATCTCAGCCTCGAGCTTTTTTTCACCTGCTCCAACCCTTGTGACATTGCCTCCGCTGTACTGAACTGAGGGACAGAGGCTTTCTTCCTGCTCCTTTACTTCCTGTTGCTGTTCCATTTAAATGATGTCCTCTTCTTTATCTAGTACTTTTCTTTTGTTTTCCACTTTGCTTCCCCTCTCCTATTCAGGAACTGATCCTGCTCCTCCCTCTTTAGGCAATCTGCTTTTGCACCTGACCTGTGCCGTGACATAGACCCGGTATATATACCACAGCATGAGACTGAGTACTGTTTTTCACTCTTGCCAGACAAGCCCCTGAAGCAAATTTGCATGACAAGGTCTTTTGAGGTCCCAAGTCTGCAATGTGGTGCAGAGAAACTGCTTCCCCAGGCACTGATGTTACGAGTCGCTCTGGGCAGGGAGCAAAGCTGTGTGGCTTTCTGCCTCCTCCAGCTCTCCGTAGGTTCAAGAGGCTTCTGGTCTGGAAGACAGTACAAAGCCAAGTTTGTACTGTTTGGGCCATCCTTTCTACAGCCTTTGACTTTCCTCCATGGAAAAAGGTACACTACTCATCACTCAAGAAAGTTCTAGGTGGGGTATTGAGTTGGGATATACCCAACCATTAACCACCGTACTGTTCATGTTCACTGGTAAGTATTGGGAGGGTTTTACTACAATACGCAGCTGGGTGTTTTGGTTTTGGTTTGGTTTTGTTTGAAACTCAGCAACACGATCCAGGAATTTCATTGGAAGGCTTGTCATATCTTAATTGGTCTTAGAAATCTTGTACAGTACAAATGTTTTGAACGGTTGTATAAATCCCATTATTCACAGCAGCTGAACCCGTGTGAATCCTCTTTTGAGGCTTCTATCACCTGAATTCCTATGGTACCTTTACAACTGGCACCTTCTCTGTATAGGTATGCTTTTATTTTAGCTCTTCTGGCTGCACGTTCTGGTGGGCTAAGACATGGTGTGATCTGACACCATGTGTGGGCTGTAAGATCCAGGCTCCTCAGCCTTTCCTAACTATGGGTTGTCAACTTCACGTCTCCCTTGGTTTGTCAGCTGGTGTCACATCTACAGTGTTTTGGTCGAATGTTTGTCTGCTCTGACTGAGAAAAGAAATAGGACTCTGGAAAACAAATGGTGCTTCTTTGCTGAGTTGCAGTGATTTATGCACATGACAATAGGAATGAGGAAATGCAACTCCCTTCTGCCTCCAGGTATTTTAGGTGTCTGTTTAATAACACCCCAGGCCAGTCACTTTGAGCACACTATTCTATTTCTTGAGTTGAACTCATTTGGCCTTGTGCCTCACAGCACCACATGGGGTATGTCTCAATAGACCTGAAGGGCATGGCATGCTGTGATTTGGTTTTACTTACATTTATGTAAACATTGCCATGTTTATTTTAAAATGACTAGCCTTCTGCAGTTGCAGCTCTGGGGTGGTAAAGCTCAATGAATGGACAGTTAGGGTTCTATCACATAAATCTGGAAGACCTCACTTAAAATTATGCTCACTGTTTGCCACTTCTTACTTTGCTGAGCTCATTCAGTGAGACTGTACTGGTCTGCTGTCTGGTCTATACTGATCACTTGCTCTCTATTTTTGACTAGCTCAGTGACTACAGCTAGATTTCCAGTGACAGAAGTGATAGTTATTATTTCTTGATAATATAAAAAATATAATTCCAACAAATGAAGTATGTTTTCTTTCATTTAAATGAAAGTCCTCAAGGTTGTAACGGTTGTCCTGGATCCTAGTGTCTCTAATTTCAGAGTTCCATCTCGAAAGGACAACTTGACTAGCCAGAAAAGGGCACTCTAAAGCACTACAGGTGTAATGAGGTAAGTCAGATTCTGGCTTATTGTGTAGTGCTGGTCAGGAATTTTCTGTCAAAACGTTTTTATTTTCTCTAGTCAGGAGCCACTGATTTGACAGCTGTTAGTGGAAATGTACCTATTGGTTTTGTCAGGCAACTCTTCTCATGCTGGAGAAGGAATCTCTGCAGCAGGACAAATGCCTCTGCAGAGCATCCTGATGACCCTGGTGCAGCTGGCATCCCTCCCTGGGTACTTGGAGAGCGCTTACAGTGCTCTGCTGGCCTGGAGCATCTCTAATAGCCCAGATGAGGAGAGCTCCAGGATGCTAGTATGAGGTATTGGTTTCTCAATCTTGAGTTAGTTCTATTTTGTGTTTAACTAAGTAATTAAATATTTATTGGACCAAAGAGGGACCAGGACACAGAAACTGTTATGGGACAGCTGCTTAAACTGACTCTGGTCAGTGAGGTCCTTCCCCTGTCTCCCACAGAATCGCAGAATTGCTGGAGTTGGAAGGGACTTCTAGAGATCATCTAGTCCAACCCTGCCCCACCAAAGCAGGACTGCCTAGAGCACATTACACAGGATCACATCCAGGTGGGTTTTGAATTATCTCCGGAGAAGGAGACTCCACAGCCTCGCTGGGCAGCCTGGTCCACTGCTTCATCACCCTCACAGTAACAAAGTTTTTCCTCTATTTATACGGAACCTCCTGTGTTCCAACTGATGCCCTTTGCCCCTTGTCCTGTCATTGGGCACCACTGAAAAGAGCCCATCTCCATCCTCCTTGCATCCACCCTTTAGATATTTATAGACATTGATAAGGTCTCCTCTCAGTCTTCTCCTGGCTAAACAGCCCCAGCTCTCTCAACCTTTCCTCATAAGAGCTGCTCCAGTCCCCCAAGCATCTTTGTTGCCTTGGACTCTCTCCAGTAGTTCCATGTCTCTCTTGAACCGGGAAGCCCAGAACTGGACCCAGTATTCCAGATGTGGTCTTATCAGGGCAGAACAGAGTATGAGGATGTGACCTACTGGCCACACTCATCTCAATGCACCCCAGGATACCACTGGCCTTCTTGGCCACAGGGCACATTTCTGGCTCATGGTTAACTTAGTGTCTAGCAGGACAGCTTGATCCTTCTCCTCAGGGCTGCTTTCTATCAGGTCTACACCTAACCTATATTGATGCATAGGGTTGCTCCTTCCCCTAGGTGTAGGCCCCTACATTTGCCCTTGTTGAACTTCATTAATTTCCACTTTGCTCAACACTCCAGCCTGCCCATGTCACGCTGGATGGCACTGCAGCCCTCTAGTGTGTCAGCTACTCCTCCCAGTTTTGTACCATCAGCAAACTTACTGAGCATACACTCTGTCCCCTTGCCTAGGTCACTGATGAATATGTTAATCAAGACCAGACCCAGTACCAGCTCCTGGGGAATACTCCTCATTACAGGCCTTCAGCTCAACCCTGCACCACTGATCATGACCCACTGAACTCTGTCACTCAATATACCTCACTGTCCACTCATACAACCCACACTTCATGAGTTTCCTGATGAGGATGTCATGGGAGAAAGTGTTAAAAGGCTTGCTAAAGTTGAGGTAGATGACATCAACTGCTCTCCCCTCATCTAACCAGCCAGCTATGACCTCACAAAAGGCTGTTCTATCATGCTCCCCTTCACACTGAGCCTGAACGCATGTTCCTCACTTGGGTCCACAGTCATGCTTGTCTCATGCTGCTTGAAGGCATAACAGAGACATTAAGAACTACGGCTAATGAATCTCAGGGGAGGAGGATGTTTAGGTCTTCAGAGTGGCTCACAACAAGATCAGATGTATGTAAGTGCTCGTACAAGTGATGGGAAGCCTTGGCTGGGAGGAGGTGGGAGAAAAGCATACGACTACCCCTAACAGACAGCAGCAGGCCATTAGAATGGTTTGGCTATAGCCTAACTTGGTACCCTGATTTCTGAGCCTTAGCTGGGATGTATACAGCTGTATATATATCTATGTATGTGTACATATATATATATCTCTATCTGTATATTTATGTATTCATTCAGTCTCGAGAATCAATGCATGTACCACTGCTGCCAGTAACCAGGTGGTTACCATGTGAGCTGAAAACATGTAACGCTCAGGCTCAGGTTCCTGGTTGTAAACTCCTACGTACCAGCAGCAAGGTCTAATCACTAAACAAACGGCTACTTCGGGATGTCTTGCTTTCTCCTCGGTGATTTCCCCCACTGGAAGAACAGAGATTGCTAGGTTTCGTCCAGATGAGGAATCGGGAGCTCCATCTTCAATATGGCCTGTGTCTACCTCTTTGATCCTTTGTCTTCTGCAGCCCTCCTCTTCTCTCTTATTGCTCTTCTGCTGCTCTCTCAAATTGAGCTAAAAAGCCTTGTAAGACCAGGAGACCTGGCAAACAGCTTTGCACACATCCTTCCCCAGAGGTTTCAGTTCCAGGAGCAGGGTGCAGCTGGCCTTGTCTGGAGCCAGTAGAGCCCATTCAGCAGGACTGCACCTAATGCCTTATTTGCAGCATGCTCTATCCCCCACCATCCGAAAACCACTCTGTTAGGGACATCTGGTAGGAGCTGAAGTCTGTGCCCACAATGAGTTCAGTGGGATTACTTGTATGCATAAAGCTGGCTGATGCTGCCATTTAAAATATTTCCTTTCTTAAAAGGTAGTTAAGTGAGATTTTTATTAAGTATAGTCTACACGTGAAGCTGAGAGCCCCTCTGCTTCCAGACACAGGATGCAAGTGACCACTGAGCGGCTGCAGAATGTAGCAGGTATTTAGACTGGTTCATTGCTAATTATTGCTTCAGTAAACAACAGCTGTTCAGATGTGGCTCAGCTTCTTGCTTTGAGAAGATTACAGTGCCCAAACTGTAGTCTGGTATTATTGAAATAACAACAACAAGACCAACAAAAAGTTATAAACATTTTACTCCCCTACTGCTACAGATTTTATGGGCCTTGTAGTGCGCTGTTATGTCAAGCGTATTAATTGCTAGTGAGGCGATGGTAGGCAAATGAAACAGCTTAGTACAGTGTTTGGACACTTGGTTATAGACAGTTTAACAGCAGTCTTTCTGGAGAGACTGTGGAGAGACTTACATTATTTTTCAGCACTAGAGGAATGTCTCTTTCAAAGTAACTGTAAAATGAACCATTGCCGCTATGCAATAGCAGTAATAAGCTGTTAAGGTACATTGCAAAGCATGAGGTCAGAGGCAGTGTGTTCTTCCAGCCACCCAAGAAGTATAATAGCAACTAATTAGTGCAGCTCCTTCAGAGGCTATTGCTATTGCAATAGGAGGAAAGGAAGGTGGAAAAGTTGGGGGCGGGGGGCACTGTTACTATCTGCCCTTTAGATGAAGGAGTTAGTCGTATTAACTTAGCAGAGGGTGAAGGCCTGACCCAGCACAGCACTGAGTGTCACTGATGTGCTCCTAGCACTGAAAAGAAAAAGCAGACCTGTTCTCTACTCCATGCAGTTTTTGGCCTTCCGCTTTCTTCCTGAGTATCGGGATTTATAGGGGCCTATGCTTTGAGTTATTGAGGACCAAAACTTATAAATTGACTTTGAAGATGCATATGCATGCGCATGCTTTGCTGCACAACACCAGCCCAAGCCCTCTCCCTCTCCCCTCCCAGCCAAGGCAGCTGTTGCCCTGCAGTATCTGGCTGAGCTACTGGCCCAGCACTGGTGGCAGTGCCCACGGCCATGGCCGGCCACAGGCTACCGTGGGGCTGCCTCCAGCCAGAGCACATCCCTTCCAGCTATGCCGAGAAACAGGCTGCCCTTTGCTTGGAGTGTTTGATCTCTGCACTGCTGCGTTCACTGGCTGCGGATGAAAGCCATCTGTAAATACTTTTTGTGCAGTTTAAAACAAAACCCCAATGTATTTTACTAAATGCATGTACCAGCGGTCAAGCTGGCACCCTTTGATTGCATTTAAAAAGGAAAAAGATGGCATTAGCACAGCTACTTGTCTGGTGCGACAAGTTGGGTTGAATCAGCAGCGAAAGGGCCCTGCCCTAACATGGCGAGCCAGGACGTGCTGTTGTGGCTGGCACCAGGGCAAGCAGAGGGCAGTGCCACCAGCCTGCGGGCAGCTGGAACGAGGGCAGCAGGCAGGGTCCCACCGGTGGCACTGCCCTCCCAGGGGGCTTGGCCAACTGCTCCGCGGGGCTGCGGGTACGGCGCCATACAGGGGCACCGGAAAGGGAGCGGGGGGCAGCGCTGGGCCCAGCGAGGTGTGCCAAGCTGCCTGCCTGGCTCGTGCCAGCCGGCTGCCATGCTGCCGGTCGACACAGGATGCTGCTCTAGGGGGATGTGGCGACTGCGGGGCTGTGATTTGCGTTAATTTCACGAGCCCCGCCGAGCAGCCCCATTGCCGCAGCGGGGACCCACGCCACCCGCCAGCGCCGCGCCGCGCCGTTAAAATGGCGGCCCAGCCCAGCCCAGCCCAGCGCGCGCAGGGGCAGTTGCGCGGGGCCGGCCGCTGCCGCCCCAACCCTGCCCGCCAGGGGGCGCGAGAGACACGGCCGCGCCGTGCGGGGCCCCCCCGGCCGCGTCCGGGGCTGCCCGGCGGCGGTGGGGTAGCTCTGTCTGGGGCTCGCTTGCCCCGGGGCGGAGGAAGGGTCGGCGGGTGAACCTCCCCGATCCGCTGCCCGAGGCCAGGCCGCCGCGGTTGAGGGCACGGCTGCGCTGCGGGCCCCCGCGCTCATGGCGCACGGGCAGGCGGTTCCGGGAGCCGGTGCTCGTTCCTGCACGCTGCAGGCAGTGGCTCCCCGTTTGGCACCGAGTAGTGCCCGGGTACCCCCCCCACCAGCACCGGAGCTGACAGAGCAGGAACCATCTGGGAGGGGAACGTCGGTCATTGAGGGCAGTGTATGCTCAGGGCAGAGCGCAGTCACTGTTTGTTGGCACAGACGAGGTATTGTTGGCTTTTATTAATTTTTTTTTTAATCTAAAGACTTGCTTCTGGATGCCTTGGAGACATAAACACGCAGGCCTATTGGCTCCTGCTTTGCTTGTGAAAAGAATTAGTGAGCGAGGAGGTTTATGTTGTTATTAATAATCAGCTGCTATAAAAAGAACAATGCACCTCTGCTTGTGGAAACCAAGAAGTGGTTTTAAAATGCCTCAGTCTCGCACAGTCCCTTTAAAAACTCAGAAGGTTTAATTGTTGTTGGCTTCATCCTGTACTAAATTAATTTGGATTTTTTCAGGGTTGGAAAAGCGGAGGGGATAAGGGAAAGACAGATCCAAACTTTATGGCCTGGCGTTCACCAGTTAGGAAGGTCTCGCTTTGATGACTCCTGTGTGGCTAAACGGATAATGCCATCATCAGATTTAAACTTCCGCCACCAGTTCCCTTGGCGTGTAATTCCAATAGCCACCTATTTTGCCCAAAGCTTCTAGAAGCTACTTCTCCTGTAGCTTGTTCCAGTGGTCATGAAGCAGAGCTCCCCACTGCCACATATTTTTTTCTTTTAGTACCCAGTTCCTAATGTGAATTTTATCAGACCTGCATTCCCACCCTCTGCTGCTTCCCTCCTCCCTGGTTTAGAAGCACTTTACTACAATGTGTTTCATCTTGCAAAGGCACTTAGTGTCTATTGTCATGGCACTTTTTGGCGATTTTATTTTTTGTTTTGAGCGAGCTGTTTAAATCTCTCCCTGCAAGATGTTTTTCTTGCCAAGCTTCAGATTTATGTGTGATGGCTCCTTGTGCACTCTCGCCAGGGTTTTAACAGCATCTTCATGATGCAGGCTCCAGGACTGTATGAAAGAGTACTGCTGCTGGTGCCATATGCAGAGAAAACACTGCCTTCCTAGTTCCCTTGTTTAACAAGGCCAGTAATCTCATTAAGCTTCTCCACCTCCGTGAGCTCTTCATTGCCACCACTATTGTACTGGAATCTCACAATAAGTTAGTTATCTATTACGCACGTCTCATTCTTTCCAGTCATTGCTTTCCTGTAGGCAGCTACATACCTTTCATAGCAAGATTTGCATTTCTTATTCTAAAATATTTTACTTCTGGAGTCGCCAGTATTAAAATGCGTTTTGTTTGAATGGGCTCATTTCAGCGAGTGATCCATATTGTTCTGTGTGACTGCTCTGTCCTAGCCATTATTTGCCACTTCATTAATTTTTTGTCATCTGCAGATGTTGGCGTCACTGGGGTTTTTTTTTAATATGTGTTTCCCAATCATTGTGGAAAATTGTCATTAGCACCTGGTCCTGTACACATCCAGCTCATTTTTCCCCAGTTGTTCTTGTCTGCAAACTTTTCTATGTTATCACATACCTAGAGCTAATCTCAGATTGGAATTCTTAACTGATTCCTCTATTAGCTTTCCCAATACTACTGTTGGTTTTTTTTTGGGGGGGTTGGTTTTTATATTTCTTTTGGTTGATGTAAAGTTAACTGGTTCATTAGATATCCATTCCTGTAATTTCAGGTTTAAAATGATTCCCGGTCTTGGAATGTGAAACTACTTCATTGTGTCGGGATAACAATTTCCCGTGTGCTTCTGTAAGGCATGGCACTCGCCCTGCTGTCTCAGACCTCTTAAGTGTGATTGAGTAACTAGAACCAGTTGAAATATGTTGTTGCCTTCCAGCCTTATTCTTAGTTTCTGAAATTTCCTCCTTTTCTTCTTGAATCCCAAAAGGCTTTATTAAGACAGCTTTGTGGGAACCATTAACTCTAAGCTGCATAATTATGTTAGTATCAGCTTTGACTTAGTTTATAGTAGGGAAAAAAAAAAAAAGCAGCACTATGCGTCTCTAGGAATTCATATTCCTCAATGACAGAATTTTAACTTTGTAAATTAAAAGGTTTTCTCAATTTACCTAGGAAGTTATAGTAATTAACAAGAGAGTTTACCTGCAGAGCTACAAAATGCAATAAAGTAGGTTCTGTGAAAACATGACACCCTAATGAGGTGCCATGTTATTATGCTTGTTCTTCACCTTCCAATTTGCATGAAAGGCTCTTAGGCACTTAAAAGAAAGAGATGGTGTCACCGTTTAGTTTGCTTTGTTTAGAAGTGGGGACCAATATTTAGCATGTTTATCTTTATTTAGGGATGCATTTTTACGTCATCTTTGCACAGCTCAAACTTGCATGCATTGTGATGCTAGAAATCATGCCAGGATTTTTGTTTTCCTAAATTCTTTATTTTTTTTTAAGATATGTGTACAAAGAATAGTGCAGTTAAGATAATCCTCAGGCCAGTACTTGTGCTGTACTGTGTGACTTCACTCTCACTGTTGCAGTTTAGACCACCTAAGGACAGGCTACCTTCCTTTCCCTCTCCTCCCCACCCTGCCATCCCCAGCAGACGTGGTTACTAAAGCAGGGCAGACTGCACTGAGCTGTTCTTGTTCCTCTGCCACCCTCACAGTGCCAACTGCAATAGCCAGTGTGGTATCTTCTGATCAGGGGATAGCATGAGAAACAAACCCTTCCACCATCTTTTCACCCTGAAAGGCTGTGATCTGCAGCAAATACTCGGGTTTCTGCGATGGAGGAACAGATAACCTGATTTTTTTCAGATTTTTGGTGGTGCACTTAATTAAGTGCTGGCATCCTTATTTGTGCTACTCCTGTTGAAAACTGGGCTGAGGGGGAGGAGAAGGACTTTATCTATTATTAGTGTTTTGATAGCTCTAGCCCAGGCAGGTCACACAGTTAAATTTGCTTCATATGGTCACTCTGCCACAAAGCTAAAAACTTCAGAGTAAAAAATTAAAGTCGTAAGCTCTGTCTGTCAGCATGACAGCTCTGGACCGTGTGTTCCTTTTTTCCCCAAGGGGAAAAAAATGGCACTTACCCATCAATTAACTGGTTTTCATTTTGGTTTGGGTTCTTTTAATCATTGAGTCCCAACAACTAGTGTGTGCAAAGATCAATTTAATTTTACGAGCATTGCGTATTTAGTCCTTAGCACTAATTGGCTGTAGATGCAAAAGCTGATCAGTCTGGTCAGTTTGGATGCGGCTTTGCAGTTAGGGGTATGATTTCACTGTGTCTGTACTGTTCAGTTTATGCTGTGTGATGCTCTCTGCGTTGGCTTATTTTTAACCCTGGCAGCTTCTAATAAGTGTCAAATAAGCAGCTTCTAATAAGCTGCTTAGAAGCTGTTTCTAGTAAGTGTCTCTGCTTTGTGTTTCCCATCCCCAAAGAACTGCACACTAGTCTCTTCTTATTTTTCTTGAAGGTTCTCAAGCTGGCTGTATGTATAGGTGTGTAGCATGCCACTCTGGAGGTAGCAGTAAACCAAGGTATTAACACTTTTAGAAGATTTTTTTTTTTTTTTCCTGAAAACCAACTTCAAACAGTTTGTCATCTCAGATTCTCTGCAAATACAGTCTATTCTCTTATAGACAACAATTTTAAACTGTTATTTTATGCAGTGTTTTCTCTTTTACAGTCTTTCAGCCATCACTTTAAAAGTGCCTCTGAAGAGTGACAGTGGTAACTGGCATTTTTTTTCCCTTGTCAAATGCAAATCTCTCACCTCCCAAGTGTGAACATACAAAGCTCTCCTACTGGCTTTTTTTTTTTTCTTCTTTTTTTTTTTTTCTTTTTTTCTCCCCCCAAAATAACAAAATTAGGCCACAGTAGCTAAGCAGAGTGACCTGATTCGTGCTGGATCAACATGTTATCAACTTGAGGTTGTCACTACAAAGTAAGTGTGATGAAGTCTGCCTGTTCCAACTAAAATCAAAGCGGTCTCTTGACATACAGCAGTGCTGAAGTCAGCAGTTTCTGCAAAGTGGGTCTAAACGCAGATTGAAAGATCTCTACTGTGTATATATGGAACTACCAGTGCCAGCCTAATTATTTATAATCAAATACTTTTTTTTTTTTGGTCGTATTTTTACTCAGGAGGATATGAGAGAAAACAGTTCTAAGTGGTTTTTAAATTTTTTTTTAATTTTTTTTTTTGTTCTTTGGCTTTTCCTTATCTATAAAAGATTTGGCTTTGTGAGGTATATTTGATGTTTTCTCTAAAGTAGGCCACCTGAGAGATCCCATGGAGTAATTCACGTTGCTGAGTTAGCAGACAAGGCCATTGGACAGAGTCAAAAAAGATACTGCCAACTGTGAAGCAAATGAATCAATACCCGTGCAACTGGATCAGTTTGCTTCTTCTGATACAATGAGAAAAGCAACGGCACAGATGCAATATCTGACATACAGATTTAAAAACCAAATATAAACACACACACACACACACACACATTGGGTTGGCTTTTATTGGAAAGCCTAGATGCAATCTATAGTTATCAATTTGTGGAAAATTCAGGACACATATAAAGTTAAGAAGGCAAATTAAAAGAACAATACAAATCAGACGAAATATACATCTCAAAATATCAGGATAGCATTTTGACTGGCATTGCCTAAAATACTTAGAATATCCTTTTTTTTTTGTTGTTGTTTGCAATATGCTTCTTTTAATTATGCATATTTTTTTCTTTAAAAAGATCTTTTGTTTATATATTCCCCAAGGTCACTATTTCCTGCAGGAGCATGTCCAGATCACAAGTCTTTTTTAGCAAGAAATAGGCTCATTATACCTACTAACAAGGCCACTAATTGGCTTGATTTGACTTTATCTAAAATGATCACCAACAGATACTATAATTTGTTCTTTATTGGTGCCAGAACAAAGGAGAAGGAACTGGTACGAGTCAAGTAGAAGATATATTTCATTGTTGACATGTTATACAAGCTTTTCATATTCAAACAGAACAGAAACATTTGACATAATTTAGAATATGAGCCTATTTCAACAGAGAGCACTTACAGCATGCTAAATACAGTGCTGTGGAAGAGCCACCCAACAGAACTGCAAACACCTAGCACTGTACATCTTTAAAAAGAATACGTAGATCAATGACACGCCTCTGGGGTCTGACATATCATCCTCTCTAAATTTAGGGCCCTCAAGACTTCAAGGGTAAAAATACTAACAACTAATCTGTGCTTTCATTCTAATAGATGATTAGCATTCATTATATGTGTAATTAGTTCTGTATGCTCTACCAAATACACACATACAGTAACAGCACTGATACTGTAGATTCGGTAGCGACTTGGCCGGGAGAAGTTCAGATCTGTTTATCAAACAATCCTAATGTGCAATTTAGAGTATGTAATACCATAGACTCTCAGAATACAAAGCAGTTAGAAAACTATTTTTATTACATCCACTTGAACCATTCATAGTTAAGACACGTTCACTTACTATGTTTTGTCATTATAGTACATGGATAGAAATACTGTGTATATTTCAATGAACATCAAAAAACCCCATTTTTGTCTCATCTTAAAAATATTTATTTTTGTGGCTGAATTTAGTGCTCATGAGAGTAAAGCTCTAAGAATGGTTTCAGCCAAGACGTAGAACAGATGCCATAGATGCCACCGCAGGCTTCCTATAAGGAACCAGCTGCACACTTCAGTTCTGTCCTGCAGTAAATATACTGGGCCTTGGAGCAGGGCATGCCAAATCTATGCAGTGGTGTGGAGATGCAGACTAGGCACTAGAACTGGACCTTCCTCTCCATCCCCAGGCTCAGTGTTCACAGTACTGGGATTTGATCTGCCGGCTGAAGGTCAGGAGATGAACTTACTCAACAGCCTGCCTGCCTAAAGAGCAATTCTGTAGCATCAGGTCAGAGGTACGCTTCTTCTATCTGGAGTTACTAACATCTAAAAGAGCTGTATTATACAGAAGACAAGGTTGACATAACTGGATGAAACTACATCATTTCTTCTTCTTCTTCTACATACAATTTGCCAAGCACCTGAGACACTATTCTCTCCATTGTGAAACAAAGCTTCTAAAAAAACAACAGAAACCCCACCTGGTATGAATAAATGTCCATTTATTACATTAGGGCTGGAAAAAGACAAGGAAAACCCAACCTATTAAAGTCTTCCATCATAATAAACGAGCCATATTTGGTTACTGTGCCTTCTAACAATGACTGATGAAGTGGTGCTGGCCTGGGTGACAGGAGAGGTACGGGAGGGGAGGGGAGGGAGCTGCGGTCTGGTTCGGCCGGCCACTTTGGAGTGTCCCATCCTATCAGCAGAGTGATAGATGCACAGCTTTAAACCTAATACAAAAATATTAACACTTTTGGACATTAGTCATCACTGTTATATCTCTACAATATAATCCTTTATACTGTACAGCTATAACATAAAAAGGTGCAATTCCTTTTTCTTTAAAAAAATCACACACAGCACATGTTTTTATCGTTTTATTTTTAAGTATAAACTTTTTTAAACACTTTACATAAATTAACTCCTCTGAGACTAATATTTGATGTACAGTAAATTGTTATTCATATAAAAATCCATAAACAACTTGTCTCACATAATTTACAAAAAAATCAGGGTTTCCTTTGCTTATCTGCAACAAGGATTCTACTTGCCATTTTCCCCCCAAGGCAAACCATGTTAGCGTTGTAAAATCCGTTATTAAATTCCCATGGTAGCATAAGTCACTTGTGCCAATGTCCTTTTAGAAAGCAGCACAGTTTAAAGCAGTTGGGTTGTCTATAAACAGTAATTTTTGCCCCACGTTTTAAAATTAACAGATATATACCACATCCTATGCAGTGAGAAAGAGAGAGAAAAAGAGAAAGAGAAAGAGAGAGACTACTTCTGGTAAGCAAAGGTCAACAATTCAGTAATATTTGGAAACACTGTATGGGTCTGTATCTTAATTAAATACAGTGCCTCAAAGGAACAGACAGCCTGTTGCAAAATCTGTAGGCCTCTTCTTTTTTTTTTTCTTTTTTTTTTTTTAATACTTTTCAGTCCAACTTGAGTGCAGCGATATGCATATGTAAACATATTCTTTAAAGCAGATCACCTTTAAGGTCATTGAGAAAAAAAAAAAAAAAAAGTTTTGTCATTAGCAGTATCATTCTTCTGGAAGGCGCTCTTTTTGTTACAGAGTCTGTTCAGATTGTGCTACAGAAAAAATCTGAGCAAAGATGTAAGCTTAGGCTCAAGTAGTAATGCAGCAAAACAGTTTGGTCTCCTTTTTAGAAGACGCTGATACACAGTCTCTTTGGCAGCCTGAGCTAAGCCAGTGTGTTACCTCTTTCCTATTTCACTTTGTCTGAGGAACTGTATATTGTTAGCGCTGTCTGCTAATTCTGGATATTGCTCCACAGAGAGTACATAGTACCCATCGTATCCTTGTACCTTGCCAGCACTTAGCAACTGCCTCTTTTCTCCTTCTGTCCACAACCTGGCACCCTCCTCTCCATCTCTGACTCTCTGTTGTTCTCTGGCCCAGGCACTGGAAAGAGCTCTTTGCCTGGCTTGCTCCAGTATTCGGGCCTTTTCCTCGTCAAGCGTCATGCCGTAGCGAACGTGAAGCGCTAAAGCACCGTACTGCATTTCGACATCAGCGAACCTACGAGTCCTGCCGTTTACCACCGTGGTGGACTGGGAAACAGTGACGTTGATGCCGTTCTCCAGGGCCTTCCGCCCGCTTGTCAGCCTCAGCGTCCCAAGGTCACTCTCAGGGGAGGTGGTCTTGATAAAATAGTGCGTATCCTTTCCCTCAACCGTGAAATGCAAGTTTTCTAGGTAGTAGGCGTTGTTCAGAACAGCTGCCACTTTTATGCAGTCCTCATTTGCGATGTTGAGCACGTTTGTTTGCACTTTGCCTTGATTGACAGCGAGCATCACCCCTTTCCCAATCAGAGACTTCACTGTAGCAAACCACAGCCATGACTTCTCTCCGCTGGATTTCCGTCTGCTGACCTGCACTTCTGCCATCTTTCCCAGGGAAAGGAAAGCCTTTGCTTGTCTCGCCACTTGTTGTTGCACTCCAGAAATTGGCTGTAAACAAGAACAGACAGAAGTTTTACCAGCCATCTGTAGCCCTCTAGATGCCAAACAGCCAGGCTTTCTTGGTGTGCTGCCCGTGGATGACAACAGGATATGCCACAACTGACAGTGCCAAGGAGTTAATTAAATCTACATACTGCTTGTTCTGCTGAGTTAAAGGACTATTTTGCTTGATAACGTTCCATGCTTTTCCTCTTTGTCTCTCTGAGAACCTACATAAAAATAAGATTTAACCTCAGAAGCTACTTACTGGGCTACAAAGGACAGGCCTTTGCAATACTAATAATTAATATGGGTAAGAGCTATCTTACTACAGTGTCGGCATCTGAGCTTGTTTGACTATGGTTCCTGTCTACCGTGAGTCCATCCAGATTGAGGAGATTGTTGCAGGTCGTGAAGCTGCGCTTTGGAACAGGAACAAGCCCTTCTTTACACTGAGTCAGGAGATGGAGTCTCTCAGGTAGCTGCAGCCTGAGACCAAACTGCAGGGAGGGTCTCATAACCCCTCAAGCTGCTAAAGGGAGATCAAACTGTAATGACAGTCTTTCACAGTAAAGGAGAAGGTACAGAGTAGTAAGGTAGAATACTGGGGACTGATGCCCCTGTGAATACTTGCAGAAACTGATAAAAGGGGATGTGTGAAAAGGCTGTGGCTAATCCAGTTGTGTAAGCTTCCATTTCACCCCAAGTATCAGTATGTGCCTGAAAGGGATGAACAGCTTCACCCTCCCCATCTTCAGATGGGTGCAGTCCTGAATACAGGAGAATGCTTTGGTGACAACTGGGAAAGACAAGGGGCAATGAACAAAAAGAACCAACGTGCAAATCTAAAATACGCTCGCTTGGTATTTCATGTTTTACTGCATCTGGGGTGTTCTTGTTAAAAAGGTGGATGTGCCATAAAGGGGAGGGAAGAAGAGGTGCAGTTGTGAGGTGCAAAAGCACAAGATGGAAAAGCTATGATAGGAGAATCTGCTAAAGTTTGACTGTTAAGAGCTATATGTAGCCCAGTGTGCCAGATGAGCTTTTGGTAAAGAGAGAGGCCAGCTGGCAACGGGACCTGCCAGCGTGACTGCTGCAGTGAGCCTGACCAGCTAGAAGAACAGGAGCAGCAAGCAGGAACAGTAAGCTAGCACGGCTAGACAGCAGGGCTACTCATGCTACAGGGTCAACTGTGGTTGGGATGAGACTTTACAACTGCGCAGAACAGGCATATCTTATCTGTCTAACCCTGGGTCTTAACAGCTACACGCTGTGCACGAGCTGATATTGACGGAGGTGGGGAGCAGACAGCTGCCCTAGCAGTTGTCTCAGCAGGAAACAGAGAGACAGATTTAAATAGCTTCGGCTGCACTTTTGAAAAAGAGCACTTAGTTCCTGTAGATGATCCAGTTTATCTTCCAATTGACCCCCCCCTACCTTCACTAAAATACTGTTTAACCCATTTGATTCATTGCTGACAAATGAGGCAAAAGCCTGTTTAGTTTTCCCAAAGTTCTGGGTGGCAGACCAAGCAGGAGTCATTAACAGACACCTACAACCTTAATTTGGCTGTGCTGCTATCAGAGCCTGGCAAAAGGCTTGCAGAGGCTTCTCTGCTCTGCCATGAGGTTGGCTTTCTGGAGCAGACAGTTTTGGAGGGAATTATGAATTGACTTGGACTCTTGACTCTTCCTGAATGTGGCAGATTTCCTGTCTGCACTTGCTAACAAGTAGGAATTTCAGCTGTTATAAATCCTACCTGAAAGCTAGTGAGCACAAAATACATTTTAGACAGCACACTCATCACTGAGAGCAGTGAGATGCTATAGCAACTTCATAATGACAAACTTTGTTTATTTTTAACATGTATCCTTAGAGGTCTGAAGCAAAACCTCAGAGCTCGGTAAAGCTCACTCACTCCAGAATGTTTCAAAATACTAAGTGGTTTGTGTGTTTACTTCTGGCTGCTGGTTGTATTTTCTTGTTTGACAGTGAATATCATAGTCACAGCTTCTTCCTACCTGAGAATTTTGATTCTTTGTTTTCCTCCCACTTCTCTCTTTCTCTCTGTCATGTCACATGCCCCTGGCACTCCTCACGTTGTTGAGCTCTTTGCTGAAGATTTTTGACAACTAACTGTCTGCTCTCATCATTTTGACCAGACTGGTTCTCCTTCTGGTGCTCCTTTGCTGGTGGTTAGTGGACAATTGCATTCTTTAACCTTTGAGATGTAAACAAACAACCGTGCCTGATGACAGGTCTCTTACCTCCTGATACAACCACCTTGCCTGGAGTACCTGCAATGCTTCTCCTTCACTACTTCTACTGCTTAGGGGAGACACTATTCTCATGCTGTGCTCTAAGGTCTTTCCCTGTTACTCAATCCCTGGCTATTAAATCTATATCTATATATCTCTGTATCTGGTCACTTCATGCAATCAAAATCAGCTTCCATATGCTGCCTTCTGCCAGGGCACCCTTGTAATGATATATTGCCTAAATTAGGATGTAAGATTCTTTAAGATCATAAAGTTCTCTACCATGATTCTTGTAAAAAGAGAGGTGGTTTTGACTGCTTGCAATGGGATTACCGATAACCGATTTACCATGTCTTAACACTTCCTTCTTAACTGAGAACTGTAGGATTTTTGAGGGCATAGGTCCCTGAGTACGTTCAATTTGCAAATACAATTGTCTTAAATAGAAGATTTCGATTTTAATTTCCACATTTATTTCTTCCATCTTTTAAAACTGTAGCAGATTTTCAGGATTCGAGTTCATTTTTCTCCTCCCAAAGAATTTCATAAGCACCTGGAGTTTTGGTTTTATGTAATGTAATGGCTTTTACCTCAGGTAACTTCATTTTCAATATTTTATCTTTACATATAAAACATGGTTAATATTAAAGAGAAGTAAAATTGTAGTGGTGCCTGGTATGCATAATTTATATCACCTGTTCTCCTGTTTATTTCACAGTCTATTTTTTACTCCAGTGTTCAGTTTCTGCCTTCAGGCAGAGTCTTAGTACTAATCGAACCACTGCAGTTTCTGCTACGAAACTTAGACATCTTTAAAGGGTCTTGAAACTTCTTTTCATTGATTATTGTCTTTCTACATTTTTATTATTGCTGAAAGCAAATTGGTTCCTAACGTAGCAAATCTGTAAGAAAAACCACCATCTGTAATTTCTTAAATTCTTTTGAAAGTAGATAAAAAGTAGAGGTTTGAAAAGCACTGATCAGATGTAACTTAGCAAGAACCCTGTCAGGATTATCCATGCCTACTAAGACCTGAATAGAAGGGAACATTCTGTCTCGTTCAATTTGTATGTTTAGTTTTGTGTCTTACTGGTATATCCTCCCATTGCTGGCTCTTCACAAGTTCGTAAGAAGGTTCTGTTAAATCGAATTTCGGAACAGGAAAACCAGGAATGGCATTGTGTAGATGGAAGCCGAATGTCACCAGCCAGCTGTTAACATCTGAAAGAGAATATTTAAAAAAAAAAGAGAAAAATATTAGAATCATAGAATGCTTTGGGATGGAAGGGACCTTTAAAGGTCATCCAGTCCAACCCCCCTGCAGTGAGCAGGGACATCTTTTACTGGATCAGGTTGCTCATAGCCCCATACAACCTGACCTTGAATGTTTCCAGGGATGGGGCTTCTACTGCCTCTCTGGACAACCTGTGACAGTGTTTTACCACCCTCACTGTAAAAATGTCTCCCTCATATTTAATCTAAATCTACCCTCTTTTAGATTAAAACCATTACCCCTTGTCCAATTGCAACAGGCCCTTCTAAAAAGATTGTTCCTACCTTTCTTACAGGCCCCCTTAAGTACTGAAAGGCCACAATAAAGTCTCCCCAGAGCTTCTCTTCTCCATGATGAACAACCCCAACACTCTCAGCCTTTGTTCATAAAAGAGATGTTCCAGACCCCTGATGAACAACCCCAACACTCTCAGCCTTTGTTCATAAAAGAGATGTTCCAGACCCCTGGTCATTTGTGTGGCCCTCCTCTGGACCTGCTCCAACAGGTCTTTGTCCTTCTTGTCCTGAGGACTCCAGAGCTGGACACAGTGCTGCAGGTGGGGTCTCACCAGAGTGGACTAGAGGGGCAGAATCACCTCCCTTGACCTGCTGGCCACACTTCTTTTGATGCAGCCCAGGATACAGTTGGCCTTTTGGGCTGCAAGCTCACATAGCTGGCTCATGTCCAGCTTTTCATCCACCAGCACCCCCAAGTCCTTCTCTGCAGGGCTGCTCTCAATCCCTTCATCCCTCAGCCTGTATTGACACCAGGGATTGCCCTAACCTGAGTGTAGCACCTGCACTTGATGTTGTTGAACCTCCTGAGGTTCACACAGGCCCACTTCTCCAGCTTGTCAATATGCCTCTGCATGGCATCCGGTCCCTCAGGCATGTCAATCACACCACTTGGCTTTGCGTCGTCTGCAAATGTGCTGACCGTGCACTTGATCCCACTGTCTATGTCATTGATCAAAGTATTAAACTGCACAGATTCAGTACGGATCCCTGAGGGCCACCATTTGTCACCGATCTCCATCTGGACATACAGTCATTGACCACTACCCTCTGCACGTGACCACCTGACCAATTCCTCATCCACCAAAGAGTCCGCCCATCAAATTCACGTCTCTTCAGTTTCAAAAGAAGGACGATGTGGGGGACCATTTCAAAAGCCTTACAGAGTTCCAGACAGATGGCATCCATAGCTTTTCCCTTGACCACTGATGTAGTAACTCTGTCACAGAAGGCCACTAGGTAGGTCAGGCAGGACTTGCCCTTGGTGAAGCCGTGCTGGCTGCCTCGAATCACCTCCTTGTCCTCCATGTGCCTTAGCATAGCTGTTAGGAGGATCTGTTCCATGATCTTCCCAGGCACAGAGGGGAGGCTGACAGGTCTGTAGTTCCCAGGGTCCTCCTTTCTACCCTTTTTAAAATTAGAATTGTTCTGTATTTTGCAATCATACTGTTTTTATGTGGAATAGCTTTTGGCATAGTTGATTTCCTTCTGTAACATGAAAATTATTCAACAGTCTTTGTTTTGATATGTATGCATTTACGTTTGTGCTACAGCTAGGATAGCAAGACTATACAGAAAATCTAATGTTCTAAACTTACAAGAAAACTTCTATTTAATAGTTGCAGTATGCTTGTTTGAAAGGCACTGAAGGTTTCAGCAATTCTGAAGGCCTCAGTGACTTCCAAAACAACTACAGGAGCAAAATTAAAGTGAGATTTCCTTCTAATACAGCCTAAACTAACTGGGATTTCATGGTCAGGCTGAACATGCTTTATGCCACACCTTCATCATCAATATTTTAAAAGAAAGCAAAAAAGAAAAAGTACTGCAGAGCACATCCTGTCTGTCCTTTCTCTACCTATGTGTTCTTGTAACATCTTCAATCTACCCCTGAAATAACACCTCAATTACCTTTTAAATGATTTGGCAGATACTTAATGTTGGTTCAAGAGAAATCTCCCAGTCTTCAAGATGGAGTTTGACCGATGAAATTTAAAGCTAATGAAATGTATTACAGTTGCATCAGTAAGCAGGCAGGATACTAAATTAGCATTAAATAACATTATTTATGATACATTTTATGTTCTGGTAAAAATAAATATATTAGGGGTGCCAAGAATTAATTAATCAACAATTGTTGGGCAAGAATGGGCCCTCTGCCTTGTTTCTGTCTTTCTACCCTAACTTTCACAAATATGAAGCTTAGCAGAAGTTGGCAGAGTGCTCCTTACCAAGTCTAGTGGTTTTCATTTAAGAAAACTCCAAGTAAGTGGAACATGGAACCACATTCTTCCAAATGTTAAAAGAATAAAAAAAATTTACCTTAAAATGATTTGTAACTTTTCTAGATCAATGATAAGCCTGACGAGGCTCTGCATCTAAAACTGCCAGTCAGCTGAATTACAAACTGTAATGACAACCTTTATATGAGCAGCATGTGTAGTGTGTCTAGGCATTTCATACATGTTAGACATGCTAAGAACTAAAACTGTGTTTTGAAGGCGATTTTGGAACTAAGTGCATCATTTTCAACGCCACAGAGAATCTGATAACTGTATCCCCTACAGCACATGCTGCTTAAAGTGGACAGATTCAAAGGTCTGTTATCCTTCCTCCCAGGCAGTCCATTAGCAACCCTGTTAATAGCCATTATTTGTTAAATTAATGCAAGCTCGCTTGTTTTGCAGGATGCTTTTTCTTGAGTGGTAGCCTCAAAATTCCTAAGAAAGTGGGGCCGAGTCCCTCCTGTAGTCTGGCACTGTTTGTGTAAAGTATTTTGGATTATTTACATCTATTCAACTGTGAAAATTCAAATGTATCTAAGCCATTAATTTTTCAGAAACTTCTGGTGATGTGCAATCAGTTTTTTTTTGCATGTAGAATAATGGAAAACACTACACATCACCAACTCTAGACCCATAAAAAGCATGTTGGTTCACTAAGAACTCAGTTATACAAGAAGTGGCATGTTAGCATCTTTTTGTTGTCAAAAGAGAGATTCACACCTTGTTCTATATCCTATATCTATATCCTATATTCTGTATTCCACTGGTACTCCAAAATGTCCTTTGGAAAACCCTGTACGTACTGAGATGCTCTGAATTATCTTTTTGGGTCAACAGTCTAATATTAAAGCACTGTAAGGTCTGTATATGGCACAAGGTTTAGATTTAGTTACCTAAACATGAAAGCTAAGAGTGGTCTGTGGATCTTAATCTGTTACACAGGTACCTAAATCAATGTGTAAAGCTAGATGAGATATTTTCAAGATCTCCCATTTGCTATTTCACTGCTCCTGATAAGCACGCTTGCTGTAATTATTCTCACTGTTAAATGCTTAATGGTTCCTCATAAAGAACTTTTCCAAATAGGACATATATAGGTACCTCATAACAATGGTGAATTCCAGTTTAAATTGGCTATCTATAGGTCCAGCACCCCCAAGCTAAAATCACTTTGTTGATCTGGTTCTAAACACTAAGTACTTTCCCAAACAATTATCTTCCCTGAGAATTTCTTTACCAACCTTCCCCAGACATTATCCCCAGTCTGCAACCCAGCTAATCAGAGTCCAGGTTATGAGAACATAGAAAGGTAAATTATTGAGCAAGCGGGAGACAGTCTTACAACGAAGTGACCTTCTTTTACCTGTGATATAATCCTTCACATCGTGTATTTTGCTGGCTGGGTTGTTATTTCTGAACATGTACAAATTGAAAGGAGCTGGATCCCTCCCAATTCTCTTCCAGATTTCAATGTCAGGCGTCGTCCACCGGCCTGCCAGTATGTCATAATCTCTTTCTCCAAAGTGGACTAGCTTGGTCAGTGGGTCATATAAGCCTCCGTGGAATCCAATTACCAGCTGGAAGTCAAGGTTAGAGTCAAAATAGATCTCTCCATAAGCAGTGTATTGAATTTGTTTAAGCATGAGACCATTGCTACTGAAAACAGCCAGTGGTGTCCCTGTATTGTCTGATGCAATGTAAAACTCGTCTCCACTGCTAATTTCCATGGCAAAAAGGTGTCCTTGCAGATCGTAGTAAAGAGATGTGATTTCAGAACTTGAGTGGTTATATACATGAGTTATCCTGGTTGGGTAAGTAAGATCTGCGTAAAAAAACTGGAGATGCTGTCCAAGGCTAGTTTTACTGGAAACTCGTCGGCCAAGTCCATCGTAACGGTAAAGCACCGTCCACCCGCTGCCTTTGCTATAAACTCGAGTGAGAAGGCCTTTTGAACTGTATTCAAAGATTTCAGTACCCCTCTGACGCAGAAATCCATCTTCATCTAATCGGTACTGAACATCACCTAGTCGAGTTATTCTGTCTCTCAGATCATAGCGAAGCGGCGTCAAACGGGCGCTGCTGCTGGGGTTGAGCAAGTGGAGGTTGCCGTTCAGGTCGTAGTTGTATCGCCACATTATTTTTTCATTCAGATAAACTGTCTGGAGCTGACCGTCTACATCATATTCATAGGCATATTTTGTGGTGTTGGCAAATGGCCCAATCTTAATTTCTCTTTTTGTCACTCGTCCCATGTTATCGTACTGAATTGTAATCCAATACATTAATGACCGAAATATTTCATACTGAATTTCCTTGATGCGGCCGTGTGCATCAAAGTGTTTTGTGTAGGTCATTACAGCTGTCGAAATGATCTGGTTAATGTCATAATATATAACTCCGAATTTTCCGAACTGTTCAACTTTGCCAGAGATGTCATCAAACTGGTAGAGATCAATAGGCAGTGGGGTTTCGTTGATGACACCTTGCATGCTAGTCACTCTGAAGCTATTGTCATAGCTGTAGTCAAATCGGGCATTTACCATTCCGTCTTCACTGAAGCGGAAAATCTGTCTGTCAATCAATGGGCCAATTTGCCTGTATCTAATGGTGCAGATAAAGCCATCGCTTTGGAGGTTTACTGTTTTCAGGACTCCTGCTGTTTCATCATAAGTAAAACTAACTCTTGTACTATCATATAAAATTTCGGAGAGCTTGGTCTGCCGTCTGTACTTGAATAATACTCTTCGGCTTGTCCCCAGGAAAGCAGTTTGAAGGAGCTGCCCTTCTTCATTGTAGTCCATTATAACAGAAGCATTACTTTCCGGGGGGTTGTATATATTCCGGTAATAGCCAATGGAGCGGATAGTCTGCATGGTATGACGAGCAACGCTGGGCATGGTGACAGCAGAAAGCCGATCCAGCAAATCATATTCGAAGATATACTGCCTTTGGCTATGAAGCAGAAGAACCATTGACTGAAAATTAAGAACAGATTTTTACCATGTGACAAATGATGGAGTACCACACCCCCCACGTATACCAGTACTATTTCTTTACAAAAACGTGGCATTCTCACTTGAGAAAATTATCTCCTCTTTAATTGAGTTATCCTTGACCTTACATGGTGTTAACGTCTCCCTGCCTAATTTACTTAGATGCTTAATTGTAAGGAGTTCTGTAATTAGTAGTTCCACATTCATAATTTGCTACTTGTTATGACTGTACCGCTCTTTTATCAAGCACTCGCAGCTAAACAGCAGATTGTCAATGGATTCGGATAAGTCATGTTTAATATGGGAAGAAGTAAAACTGTCTCAGAGCCATTAACTCACGAGGAGAACAACATATGGGAGATACAATTTCTTCCCTACAATTAGAGATGATTTTGAAGAACTTGAATAGCCTGAGAGCCCTGAATACTGTGCTCTTGTTCAGTAAGCTTTTAAGGCAGAGGCAAAACAGTTTTTTGTTTATATCAAAAGGATCTACTTGGAATTATTCTGACAGTCTTCTGATGCGTGGCTATTATGTATCATAGGTCTTGATTAAATTATGTCTGCAATGAGGAGTAAACAGTATTTGCTGAGCAACAGCTTCAATAGCAATACATTTAAACCCCAGAAAGAAATGGATTCTCTTTTTGCATAGCAGGCATGAGATCTCACGAAGGGGGATTTTCACACGTATTTCCTAGAGGGAGAGCTATTATTTGGCAATTGTTATACAGAATAAAGATTCCTAATGTTTTGTCTATCGGTTATTTTGATGCTACAACATATAGCAAGAACAAATTGACAGCTGTTAAGTATTCAGAAACTAGAGCTTTTCTGGGTAATGGAAAGAAAAATAAGTAAAGAATTTACAAATTTATTTTCAACTGAATTACACTGCAGAGATCTAGTCCCCCTACCTTATTTTAAGCATTAAGATAAAAGGTAAATACAGACACTTCTTGTTAGTTGGTGGCCTAAATAATTTTAAAACACATCAATTCCTAGCAATTAGCTACAGCTTGATTACATACCCGTTGTATAAAACATTCCCCTAGGAATCACATGTTGATACTTAGAATAATTGAAATGTGTTTCTACCACCTATTTTTGCTTTGCATGCAGCAGGCAGATGTTGCAGAATTTCAGCACATTCCGAGCCTCTTTTAAAAGCTGAGTTTTCTTTACCTTTTCCAAATACGTGTAACTCCAAGTTTTCCCATCGGCAAACACCCTAGACACTATCCTTCCCTGGCCATCATACTCTATTTTTTCACTAGTTGTCCCTCGCTGTATGCTGCCTATTTGCCCTGTGGATGAGTAGGTAACATTGACAGCCATCAGCTTGCTGCTCGGTAGCCACAGAGTGGGGTGCCCTGATGTGTCGTAGGCAATCCGCAGTAGAAATTTACGGTGGTCATCGTAGATCTTTTCTGTCTTTGTGGTTCGATCAAAGTCAACTGAAAGGAGGTTTCTGCCATTAACCTTTTTAAAGCAAACAAAACGAGACAATAAATCATGCTGTTCAAACCCCGGTCACTTACTATTTCCACAAAGCTAGCTATTCTTCAAATACCATTTACAGTGATTAATTTGCTGCGTGCGTAAATTATTTTAGCAACTTCTTACATAAATGTAAGGCACTATATTAGCATCTGCTTTAATATGAAAAGATGGCCCACAGTTTGTTGCAATGTGTTCTTTTTTGATGCTTAGTCAACTGTTAAGAAAATACTGAAAGATACGCACTAAAAACTTTCACCATTTCAGTGAACAAACAACTACTTTTGTAGGCAGTCCTAAGTATAGCTAGCAAATTCTTGTCAAAACATATTCCCAGCAACTGCTCATCCAGTTCATAGCAATCACGCTACGAAGTTGCATCCTAATCTTCCACAGCAAGTATTTTTCAAAACAGTAAATACAAAATGAAGATCTTCAAAAGCTTGTTAAATCTTCAAATTAAGATTAAATAGTTTTTAGAACATAGGCTTTCCCCTTCTGGATCAGACGGAGGTTTAACTCAGTATACCATCCACTGCTGCAACATATTTATAAGGCTGAAATCCTTAGCAGAGGATTATGTCTTTTGCCTAGTTAACTGACCACTTAAAGCCATAAATGACTGGAAAACTACTGAACCACTGAACTACAGTTATAAATACTGTGAAGATTATTTTGATTTGAAATTTAAGCCTTAGCCTAGATATGTTTCTGTTGAAAACTATTATGTATGTATGTAACCTATAGTGAGTGGCAGGTAGTGGTGTCTATGTAATACTTTTACATTGAACCCCCCCCCCCCCTTTAGTGTTCTAAACATGCTAACTTTCAGCTTCACCAAATCAGCTCTTCTTTTTGGATTTTTGAAAGGAAAAGTGTCTATAGTTTTCTTTTCCTACATTTGTGTCTTTGCGTTTCTCCATGTCCCCTCTGCACTGAACTATTTTTTAGCGTTCTCAGATAGGCCCCTAGGATTTGTTCATCTGTAAACCATTTCTGTATCTGCTATGTCTTTTAAATGTATTCCAGGTGGGGGTGAAACACTGGTAACAGATTTTTCAACGTTGTGTTTTGCTAAGATGGGGGAAGCAGGGAAAAAATGGACATACAACTATGAGTATTAAGAATTTTTAAAAAATTCCTTTAAAAGTACTTGATGAATACATTACAAAGAAGTGAAGAAAGATGGCTAAATAACATTCAGAAAAGAGCAAGAGAATAGATATCCTGACCAAAGAAATGCCCTGAGGATCTTTGCATTTGTCAGGGATGCATGTTCAAAAATCCATATATCATGGATGTTGGTACTTGCACCCCGAGGCTGGTAAGCTTCTAGAAGATCAGTATAAATTAGGTTATTTATTACTGGCATAAAAGGTAGTAAAGTGGTGGGTCATAGGCAAATATGAAAAAAATCCCCAAAACCAACCTACACATGCTCAGTTTTGCTTACCCCTGTCTGTGTGTCTGTCTATCTATCAACATTACCTTTCTCTTTCTTTATAAGAAATCACTGGCATGAGAACAATCTGCACTATCAATTTAGGAACAAAAATCATGTTTTCATGGGAATCTTCTAAGTAAGGTAGACAAAGTCCAGCAGACACAGAACAGATACTTTATCTATTTAATGAGCCACCAAATGTTATTTAAATATATTTTGCAAAATTAATACTACAAGACTGATTCTAGAAGTAGGTTAAACTTAACTATGAAGAGTTCCCATTCACTTTTTTGTCTTTTTTTGGACCTTCTCATTTTTGGGTAGTTTTTGTTTATGTTTTCCATCATCTAATATTCACTCATTTGCCTATATTAATTCTTAAATCTTGTTTATCTCTAGCTTTTATTTCTCAGCCTCTCCTACACATGCCTGCACTTATCTCTGCATCGTCCTGCCTGTTTTGCTTCAATGATTTTTTTTCCTCCCTTTCTTTCCATCTCCTCTTCCTTATTTTACATTTAATTATGATTTTTATTAATTTTTCTTGTCTACCTCTTGGGCTTAGACACTGAAATGAGAACAAGTACTACTGATTTCTGAATTGGCAAAGAGGGAAGGGTGGTTTTATGGTTAAGGCAGATGTCCAAGCAATTGTGGTTAATGTCTTGGCTAAGCACATCCTTCCGGTGTAAATTGCAGCAAAGTACTTAATCTGGCTGTCTCACTGCCTTATCTGCTAAATGGGATAATAACATCCCCTGCCTTCTTGCTTTCCATCTGTCTGGTCTGTTTAAGGGCAGGATGCGAGGGGAAGGAAGGGAAATGCTGCATTCTCCATCCAGATTCACGCTTTCAGATTTTGCTGACAAGAGTTCTTGCATTCAGACACGTGAGCTTTTGGTGAAATGTTGGCTGTGCTTGAATAATCTCATAATACAGATGGCACTTATGACAACAACAAGTTTTGGTGATAGAGCTTCTCTCATTGGACAGTAAGGGGCTGGAATAACATATGTCAGCTGAAGTACTACCTTCAACTGAAGCACTGCTTAACAACAGCTCTGCTACCAAAATGCTTTTACAGCAAAACCTGAATATTTTTACTGTGTCTAAGAGTCACACACCAAATACATTTGAAACCTCTGGGTTTCATTATGACAAAAATAGTAATTCAGGACGTTTTCAGTGAAGAAACACTTAATGACACAAAACCAAGTCTCTTGACAGTCCCTACCTACTGTCCTGCTATGTTTCAGTAACTTAGGTGTCCATCTATCCTGCTTTGCTTTAACTCTTGTTTTTCTCTCCAATGAGAAGCATGAATGGACTGTGATTCCCCCATTAGAAGTAGGACTATATTGCTGTGCCTTACCGAGGGTTTCAAGAGGTAATACGAAAACTGGGGACCTCTGCAGAGGTTGGAGCATGTCACGTCTCAGGACAAGGCTGGGCAAACTCTTCCTGTGAACCCCCCTGTCTGTGTTACCTGTCTACTGTGGGTACATCCCTGGAGATAGAGCTCATACCAATTCCTTTATTTGAGATCCTTTTGAGTGGCCTTAATGCAAATGTCCTAAAAAGGCTCTTCCATGCTGAGGACTGTCAGGACTTCTGCCAAAGGTCAGGTCTACAGACCAAACGTACAGGTCCAGGGACAAAACTAACTTACTGAACAATTACAAAACAAGTCTGAACAAAAATAAGATTGATGAAGGACTGTTAAGGGAGGGTGACATAATTCCAAATTAATTTCCTTATAAAGATTACTAGTAATGGATAGAACTAATACAAGACAGAAAACCAAGAGAGTGTATTCTGTAATGTTAGATACTGCATATATATAAAGCAGTAAAAGTGTTAATATATATGAGTACAATTACTGGCAATACATTTTGTCACTGTTTTTTGTCTACATTTTTCTTCTTTGCAGCAAAATGTTACTGACATATCTGTAGATAGAAATAATGAGCTAAGTTACTCCTGTTCTTCTTTCTGTTGTTTTCTTTCTCTGCTTTCCTACATCCCCCTATCCACCCCCAAGTAACATTTCTGTAATATTTTCCCATGTAAATTAATGTCAAAAAAACTTTCTTTTCTATTTTTTTTCTTCTTTGTTGACAAGTTTCCTTACATTTTGTTTTTAAGGCATTCTTCTCTTACTAGTCCATATTCTCCACCTGCCTTGCTTCTCCCACTTGTATATACACTTCTAATTACTATTTCATCTTAATCTGTAATCTCTCACTTTGTTAACTCTTTTATCTTGTTAAATCTTTCCCTCTTCTCTGCTGTTCCCTTTTTTCCTGTTAACTCTTTCAAGTTAAAGTTGCCCATGACATTTCTTTATCTCCTCTGCACTTGAATGCTAACATTTTCCTTCACTTTTGAGAACTGGATTCATGGCAGTTTGTTTTACTGCCGAAACCAAATGCCATTGGTATGGCTATTTTATTTTCTCTTGGGCTTCTTTTACAAATTAATTGGCAAGTGTATTACCCCACTGTGCTATGTAATGACATGCCTAGGAACCAGAACCACAAGAATGAGCTCTAAAAGCATGTTTCCATTTTCCTCTTCCTCATCCACGTAAGACAGCTTCCAGAGCTAAGTACAAGTATGTTGTTCTTAAGCAGCAGTTCCTGTACATAAGTGTTCTTCCTTCTTGGAAAAAACCCACTCTTCTTGCAGAACAAGTGGCACAGAGGAATACAAGGTATTTGACAGCATTCCCTCCCTGCTTGTCCCAAACATAAAATATTTTAAGATTTAAAATGGCATGTTACCTTTTAGAAGTTTAGTGGTCTGAAATTACTTACCTTAATTTGATATACTGCCTAAGCCTTATTTTAAAGACTGAGTTCAGTTCTAATAGTAACTCAGACCTCTGATGTGGTCTCGAAATAGTCTCCTGGCAACCCAATTTTAAATTCTTAATCTGTGTTATTGTTACCAAATGGCTATCATAAATCAAAGTTTCATCCACTATATAGGAAGAAGAAATGCCAACAAAATGGTAAACACGTACATTAGGGGAATATGCTGTACACATGCCCAGACAATTAAACCCTTTCTACCATTAAAAAGTATTGTTACAATTTTTATTTAAAATAAAAAAGAAAGAAAATCATAGGACTGTGCTAACTTACTGTAATTTAGAGCAAGATTAAAAATCAGGTGTGTGAATTCAGTACCAAAAGCAAAAACAGAGAAGGGAAGTGGAAAATTATTCTTCTATTCTGATTCATTCCAATGCATTCCAGGCTAAAACCAACAGTTTAAAGTCCATGGAAAAAAGCAGTTAATGAGGAAAAACGGCCAATAAATAAAATAATAAAAGCAAGTGCTTCCAGCTCTACAATAAACTTGCCTATGGTAAATATTCTGTGGTTGCTGGATGACAATACCTACAGCACTGTATTTACATTTCCACTTACTTAAGGAGAATGCAGTAGATACCACACGTGATCACATGCTTACCCGAAGCTTTCGTCCAAACACGTTGACTTTTCCCTGGGCTTGCTCTTTCCGGAATCTCCACTCCACCAGGTTCTGCCCGTTCTCCCCTGGAAGGGTCATGTTCCTCTTTGCCACTGTTGGGTTGGCAGTGCCAGCCAAGACGTGCGGCTCTGTCTGATAGTGTGAGTCCAGCCCGCTGGCGTACAGGATTCTCAGTGAGCCGTCGTAACCGATCTGGTAGCTGTTTCTTAACTGATCTGAAAAGGCAAAAAAGAGAAGCACAGGTTACCTACGTGGGTTGAGAGTCTGCCTTTGTCCTGCACATTTTATGCACTATGCGCATGTAACGTCTTGACTGCGCATAACTGCCCCAGTGGTAATAAATGCTCAGACTGAGACTGCAAAGAGTATCTCTAGCATGTGAGAGCACATATGCCTTTGGGAACTATCTTCAAAGCTGCTTACACACTTAAGAAAAATCCCACCCTTAAAGTATATTCTTTGTGCTGGCAAAACCCAAATTTTCTGCTTTTTCATTAGGCATTTTTGGCCTAGTCCTAGGCATACTATGACTATAGACTTTTGCAAGGATATGACCGCTGGGATGTCACATGGTATTTTAAAGCTAAAATCTTTCTTCACATTATTTCTGCACCTATTTCCCTTTCAATCCATTTCTTTCTCCTTTCCAAGATTCACTTTTAATGCAAAGCAGGTATTCTGATTACTTAGCTGTTTACAAAAGTTATTTGTTTAGAAAACCTCTTTCATTCTATTTGCATTGCAACTCCTTCTTTCCCTGAACAGTTCCTTCATATATGTATAAAAACCCTGTATGTATCACCTTCTTCCTCCAAACACTACACCTCTTAAGTTTCCCTTTAATGCAATCGATTGGAGCTGCTTGTACCATGCAAAACCAGTTTTCAGGTCAGTATCTGGTGAGAAATATATATATATATATATATATTTAACCATACCTTGAACCATGGTATAGAAAGAATCAATTGATGATAAGTTGGAAGTGATGCTGACATCCTCCTCTCTGCTGGATGACTCAATGTCCACTGTAATGGCCCTTTCCATTTCCCCATGAAGGTTAGTGACAACTCCAGTTGGGAATGTAACGTTTGTTAGACGGCCCTCGCTATCGTAGCTAGTAAAAAAAGGAAAAAGAAAAAAAAAGAGTCCAGAAATGATACAGAGCAGGAACAAATTGTTTTCATTCACGAGTAAAATGAACAAAAATACCACCTTCTCATATTGTTAAGCCACGTTTTCTTTTTTTTTGTGCATGGGATAGGCACAGCAAAGACTTCAAACATGCTTTGAAGTAGTCAAAAGACTGCTTAACATACAGGAGCCTCGATGGTGATAGCAAGAGCAAACAGATGGATCTTCAGCTCTGCATATTATAATTTGAAGTGCGACCAGATCCTGCTGCACATCTAATTCACCATTTCAAAGGAAGCATATTTATTGGTGCTAAATTCCATAGCATTTTGTACTCACTCCCTATTATTGGACTAGATTTTGCTGTTACTGTAGGAATCCTCAAAATTTTTCATAAAAAGGATTTCTTAATAAGAGAGCCTATTGGACCTTTCCTATTCCATGATTATGCAGACCACCTACCCTCCTGTTCCTTAGTGCTTAACATCCCCTGTATTATTAAGAGAAAGAATCTGGGGTAACATTTAATCTACTTGAGCTGCATGTAGCTGGAAATCAGAACAGCTTACATACATAACTCATTAACTGCCTGTGGATCATAGTTTGAGAATTGTGGCGTAAGTCATGCAGGAGATTGTTTTTTTCTGTCTGTACTGTCACTTTTTTAAACCAACAGCTGTATATCCATTTAATATGAATAGGTAGATACAATTTCTGTAACCGAAGTAGACCTATGACATCTAAACCATTTCTTTTTCTATGCTGCATTAGACGTATTCCATTGGTACAAGACCCAAGACCATGCTCACATCCAAACATGCATTGTGGTTACAGCGTAGAGAGGTAAAGCATTATGTGAGCCTCAGGTCATGAAACCGCCTTTAAGATTAGCTCTTCCAGTACCACAGCCTGGATTTGTCAGCCGAGGTGTTCAGCTGAGGCTCCTTGTTTAGAGATACAGCTTGCCTCTACCTGCAATGGAGAGAAACAATTATCCAAAGGGTGATTCCAGGCCCACGTATGACCCGTTTGGTCTGAGGAGTTTTCCATCCCTCTCATGTGGCTGTGTAGTGGGAAGCTGAAGAAAGCTGTAGTCTCTTAAAGTAACTAGAACACGACCCTGCAGGTCCTCACAGAGCACTACACATTTCATGCTTACAATTACCATCAGAATTGCTCCTTCTGGGAAAGAAACACAACACCAAAAAAACAAAAAACAAAACCCCCCAAAATCCCCAAGCGTATCACTGGCATATCACTGAGGCTACAGAAACTCTTTTTCTTAAATTGAGAGAATTAATTCCAAGCAGTTTTAACCCACAACACACTAACTTTCTTTGAACAGCATGAGTGCTGTACAGCATTGCTGTAACTGAAAGGATTAGGTTAAGAAATGTTTTTTTCCAGTTTGCTTACTCTGTAGATTTGACAGCCTTTTGCATACAGTCATTTCCATCCTTTTAACACAGTTGATTTCCTTTGTTTATGTAAGGCTTTCACTTAGCAACAGGAAAAAGAAAAGAACGTTTAAAAATCAGAAACCATACTGCAAGCCAGGGAAATCAAGTGGGGAAACTTGGTTTTTGAAGTTAAGCACATTTCAAGACAATGGGGTTTCTTCCAGTGCATTTCTAGCCCTAATTTTGTCTCTTTTTCATATAGTGGACTTGGCAAGCCGAGCTCCTGCATTTATGCAGGAGACCGAAACAAACATACCAATGTTCCTTGTGCATGAATGTGACTGCTAGCCTGTTCATGACCTTCAGTCTTGGTCCTAAGTTGCATAAACTTATTTTATTTTCATGCACAACTTCCTTTTTCAACTCGCAGGGGAACATATATTGTCCAATTAGTGTCCTTATCTATTTTCTGCTTTATGTTTGAAAATGGTATCAAGCTATTTTGTTGGGAATTACTTGCGTCGTTTGATTCCAATAGCCAAGTGCCAGCCTTTATTTCAAACAATGCTTACTAAAGCTGCAGAAGGTAAGATTGCCCCAGAAGAAAAACTTTTCACCTTTTGAATCACAATACTTGTGAGAAAGTAATTATAGTATTTCTGAGGATACCACTTGAGCTGGAAAATGCTACTCATCAGTTGTATTCAGTACGGTGTGTGGCTTCACAGCAGTATGCGGTGTTGAACATCGCTATTCTCGTTTTATACATTCTTGCTTCCACATTATTATATTTTGACTCTGTGCCTATAGTTCCTGAACTGCTCTCTTCTTCCACAGATATATGAAAACACCTCATGAGTCTGAGATAGGCAGCTAATGTTATTAGAGTGGAGGAGAGTTCAAAGATCAGCAAAAAATCATGCTACACATTCACATTCTTAAAAACATGACTTTAAAGCTGAAAGAATCTTAAAAGCCATGATTGCTTGGTTCAGGCATCTTAGTGCAAGACAAAAATGTGACCGAGATGTGAAAGATAAGAATAGGATTTCTCGTACTTTTATAGTCAGGAACAAAAAGCAAGAAGGGAGATAGGTCTTTCTACAATTTACACCTTTTTTAATGGATTGTGATGCGTGTGTCCTTCATTTTGTTCACAGCACACTGAATAGTAAACTTACTTTATATTTGATATCCTTTTGCCCACAATGAAAGCCTTATCAATGCTCATCATAGCAACACAACTCATACCTTTGGGCATTCCTCTGCCATTTCTCTTATTACATCCAAATATCCTTGCATTCTTTTGCAAAGGTGAATGTATTCATCCAATATTGGCAGTTTTAGACCGAGAGATTTCTTTTATCTGCATAGTGTTCTAATATTGAAATTGCCCTAAAAGGAGTGAGATCTAAAGTCTAGAGGGTGAGCGCCTATATTTGGCATTTCACAGCCTCTTTGATCTTTACATCCAAACACAAGCTCAGGCACGTACACACGTGTTACCATGGAGCCCTCTGATCTTTCCCCTGCGCCAGGCTCCATAGCAAAGCCCTTCAAGCAGCCTCTTCAATTCCTCAAGAGCAAGTGCATAAACTTTTCAAGACTAAAATGGCAACTTGCTCACTGGGTGTGACCTCACGTACATTAATCCCATCAACTCATTTCCATTTGCATTAACGTAAGGATCTTCCTATCTGGTCTATAACTATAGATGACAGCAGCAGGAGCAGCTGTCACCAACGGTAGCTGAAGTTCCCCTTAGATCAAATTCTTTTTCTTCTTTAGGATGATCTGCCACTGCCAGATAGGTTTTCCCTTCTGCAGGGAGAATTTCTCAGAGATAATGATTATCAGCTTCCCAGAATCTTGACCTTTTGCTCTTCACCTGCTGGAAGTCTCTCTTCCATTGTTCGTCTCCTTTAGTTTTAATTACATTCCTTCCCAGACCATTTTCTGTTCTAGTCTATGTAGGACACTTCACTTTGCGGCGATAGCTTCCTGGTAAGCCTTGTCACAGATGGAAATGCCCTACTTTATTTCTGGCTTGTTTCTCCTGTGCACGGTATCTTAGTTTGGAGCACATTTAGCTCAATCCCAGCTTGCAGAGCGTTATTACAGTTTTATATCAGAAGTTGCTTCAACATAAAATAGGGAGCCGTAGAAATGAAGCATAAAGGTTGCCGCTAAAGCCAATTGCTAAGTTGTGACTGACGCTCTTTTATCACAGACCTCTTGCAGCACACTCCCTTAACTAAATTAATTTGATATTGTATTTTATTTTTGCTACTGTAAACGTGTCAGGTTGAAGTGCAATGCACACCAGTTCCTAAGCATTTCAGATAACAAGACATACCGTGTAAATGTGTAATATATATTTCTTTAAAGACTGATTACAGATTATACTATTAGTTGGGATACTGTAATAGAGAAATGAGGCATGAATGCATTTCATAATATAGACATGTGTAATTTTGACAGTAAAATGAAAAGCACTCTTACATTCTCAACACACATCAAGCACTTCCTCTGTGCACCTCTAATTATCAAGAGTGGCTAAAAAAATGATGGAACATCTTCTTTCAAACTATTTGTCAGAAGCTTTATATACCAAGGTACTACTTCATGGCAGGTGAGAACAAAAGGTTCAAAATTGACTTTTAGCAGTGCAGTGTTGTGTTGTTTTACGTGTCTACTCAGCATGATAACACACATTGAAAAATCTGTCCTAACCTGGCAAGGAAACGTCTCCCTCAGCTTGTCAAGGCCATTAAGTTCACATTTACTTTGAGGACCACCATCTTTAATGTTACGAGTGTTGGTTTGCAAATAACGTTCTTTCACTTGTATTCAGCCTCTTGTAGCATACTGCAAATTTATTCCCTCCCAAATGTTGAATTCACAGTTGGAAAATTACAGTGAAAAGAAGCCACCTTGATGGGGTATCACTGCGTAGTTTACATACCAGCACTTTTATTATCATTTCATTATCTATATGGAGCTCTCCTGTTCTCCATTGTTTTAAAAGAGGGCACAGCAAATTACTGGAAGCTGTTGTTCTGACCACCTTTCACCACTACGTGGGTTGTTGAAAGAGAGGAAAAGACTCTCAACTTCAACATAATGAAATTTGTCTTTGTTTTTCCATTTACTCCATTTCCAAGTCACTTTTCTCATTTTGATAAGAAATTTTGCTTTTTATTTGTCTGAAGAGTGACTGAATGAGCCTGCTAAGAACAAAAAAAGTGATAATAATCTACAGATGCATGGACAGACAAATGATTTATCTTTTTCTTCTTTAGTTTCCTTGAAATACACACTTCAGTAGATCCATAACTACTCATTTATAGCCTGTCTTTAAAAAAATAATATTCATGTAAATATCATATGCACATATTCCTTTATTTCCACACAATGTATTTGACATCTTGTAAGGTTTAGCATCTTGCTTGTGAATTCACAGAACAAATATATAACGGAACCCAAGACGTTAAGCTATAACTTCCTTTTGAAATACAACATATATATATATTTAAAAACGGAACCATAAACAATAAGACAGCTGTATGTCTTGCTAGCATTGTTTTGTTTTTCTTAATAAGAAGTAAGCAAATGTGTCATAAATGACAATTTGAGGTATGTTAGTAGGCTTCTAAATTATTACAGGTGATTTATTTGTTTTTTTTTAATTTGACTGTTGTCTAAGAAGGTTAGCATTTCTCCTTTGTTCTTACCTGGAATACTGTTAAGCATGAGAAAAAAAAAAAAATCAATATTCTTTCCAGTCTTAATAGAATCTTAAGTACATGGTAATAAAAAACCTTCCTTCCTTTTCTTCCCCTCTCCTTCTTTTTCCTTTTCCTTTACCTTTCCCTTTCTGCTGTGCCTAGCTCTTAGAAAACAGGGGATAAATAGGAATTACAGAAACTAGATCCAGGAGTGATTCTAGGAAGGAGCTGAAGTAAACTGCAGCCCAAACTCCAATTCTGGGCTAGTACTTGTGCTTTTTAATGGAATTTGGGATGAAAATGCCAACTCATGAAAGCACAGGGGCTGGAAGGGCATTAAAAGTATCAGCTAAATTTCTCTATCCTGCTCAACCAAGTCTCAGACAACTCAAGCTTAAACTTGAGCAGCTGGTCTGCTTTTCCTCTTCCCTTATCTGATGGCTGCTTTCCATGGGGAAAGGGTCTTTATCCCATTTTCATCTGGGGAAGTCTTATGCAACTGTTTGCACAGCTGGTTATATAATTTAGGTAATGGTCTTAGCAATGTGGTCAGGATGAATTTCTCAGCCCAGGTTTAATGAAGAGATTTCCTCAACTGGAAAGTGATTGGCAATTTCTCTTTTCAGTTTCTCCTGTTACAACTGCAGCTTTTGCGGCTTTTTTTTTTTTTTTGGTGTATTTTGTCATAACAATAAACCAGTAGTTTTTGGTCTTTTTTTTGTAAACTGGCGTTCAGCACACCAGACATGAACAATTCACCTAAATAGGCCATTCTTGACAGCCACAACTCATCTGCAAAACAACAGGCACCCTCTAAATGAATCACTGCAGGAAACATGTCTGTTGGAAAGGGAGCTCAAAGAACTGAATCAACACCTTCTCTCACGATAGCTCGCTCACTGCTTTACAGAGAAGTTTTTGACGCTCATTTTCCACTCCATCACACACCCAGGCAAACAAACACCAGTTCTGTTCTTGTGCTGCAGTAGAAGTGACCACCTTCACAGCCTAATCCACAATGACTTCCACAGACAGGTATCTGGGGGGAGTGGTGCTTTGAGGTGAAAGAAACAATACAGAAATTCATCACGCCGGGGCTGCCGCTTTATGCCAGAGCACTGCCAAACTTTTTGCTCATCGCCGGACAGTGTGGCAACTGTCCCACACTCTACTGTTTGCTACATGTATATTCTGTCCCTGCCATGTATATTCTTGTAAGGATTCACAAAACCAAGAGTTCTTACCTTACGTGTGCAAGAACCTGCACAAATAAATGGGCTTAATGATGATGGTGCTTTCTGAAGAGCTGGAAGAACAACTCCGGTGTAGGGGCAAGGGGAAAGGGTACCCCGGGAGCAGAGGGATGGAAGCGGTGTGGCTTCAATGACAGGAGTTACCTGGGGATGAAGCAGCTTCCCAGTGCTGGGGATGCTCCTCAGCAGTGTGTACCCTTTTGAACTGAGTAAATCCAATTCAAGAGCAATTGAAGGCAGCTTGTTCTTACGAGGATCAGACTAAATTGCAGTAGCCAGGCTTTTATCTACAAGACCTCAACACTCATCCCCTGCTTTTCAACTTCTGTCTAATGGGCATTCACTGCCTCCAAGCGCTGTGGGGTCTGCAGGGTCCAGACTCTGTTTTTTTTTTCGTGGGGTGTGCAGAGACAGCTCCTGCCCTGCAGCAGCCTCCCATGCAGTGTGTTTAATCTCAGGGCTCCCTGAGGCTGCTGGTTTGTTTTTGTGTCGCTCCCCCCCCACCCTTCTTGGCTCATCTATTACTGTACAAATAAACTGTGTGCCTATATAAATACCAGACTATGGCCTTTCGAACAGGAGAAATACTGGTGTATATATACTTTGTATGAGAGCTTGTGCCTTGCTGCAATGTCTGCTTACACTATCCAGAGCTGAGTGCATAGGTCTTTAGTGAAAAAAGGATGTGAGGCTGGTCTGGTTTTTTTTTTTTTTTTCTTTTAGGACAATAGAATACCAAGATGATAAACAAATATTGCTAGATTCAGATTCTATGGTTAATTTAGAATGACATTCCTTTGGAGCATGATTCGCACCCAACCAATGCAGGCCTCAGAAGTGACAAACTCTCCTCTCTTTGGAGGGAATTGGGTAGGACTTGAACTGCATGTGCTTCCTAGGCTGCCTAAAGAGCTGATCAATCTGGCCTCACTGGGGACATCATGGAAAAGCCTCTTGATAAGGCTTGAAAGTGAGTGTAAAGGAGAGGGAGATAGCTTGGCTATAGCCTCCCTGACTTCTGTCTGACAAAAAAAAACCCCTAACAACATGGGACAAGAATATTAACATGTCAATAACTGGACAAATGTTATTAAGTCCCTGATAAGGTCAGAAGTGAAACGGTATCTTGAGGAGCCTGAGCAGAGCTGGCTGGATTGACAAAGCAGGACATTTGTGTCATTAGTAGGAACAACTCCATTTTTTTGCTGAACTATCCGTACTTCTAAGTGCTTTCCAAAACCACAGAAACACCACATGCTGATTTTCTTAACAGAAATCAAAGCACTTCTTCCTTTCTCATACATGTAGGATGTAATAATGTTGATATGTGCCCTCAGACATTGCTATTGTGATATTATTACCTATTCAATGGTTTCTCCATTCTGCTTTTATTACTTAGCCCAATTTTAAGGACAAGGAACAGTAAACATTCAAGAATGAAGAAATGGGTTACTGTCTATTAGATGAGATATACTACTGATATCAGACAATTAGGAGACACTGCAGTTCTCTAAACAATTGCACATTGGTATCTAATGGTATCTATTAATGGATTAGTTTTAACATTGCTGCTTTATTAACCAGAATAAGTCTGAAACAGCAACTTTGTGTGCTCCCCTATCAGCAGAAGTCTTACAAGACTGAAGTATATAGCAGCACGTGGTATTATAATGATGAACTTTACTGTAAATTTGAATTACAGTCCCAGTTTTGAAAATTGTGAGATCATAACCTCTTTGCAAAAGGCAGCTGAAGTTAGAAATTTAAAAAATGTATTTAACAATTTATCTAAAGAAGAAACATGTTAAGTACCATCAGCAAGCACAACTGTCACTAAGCTCCTCTGAGAAACTGCGTGTTGCATGAAACATGGCTACGTATTTCTGTAGTCTTGATGTTTCAATGGGAAGGTTTACAAAAGTATGGCATTCTTCAGCTTGTGGTCACGCACAAAGCAAACGTGTCAGTTTGGTATTTTCCCCTACAAGTTCTCTTTGTGTAGGGGGGATACTTAGCTTGTTTGAACAGAGTGTTTTGGCCAGCCTTGCTTCCATGGGTCTATGTGAAATGGTGAGAGACGTTTATGCCTACTAGAGTTTCAATTTGTGCCATGATGAGAGAAGGAGAAGCACTACCAAATTCTTGACTAACAGAGAATGAGCTAGTCCCTTAAATATGCTTTAAGAGATAAATATATGTATTGCATGCTGTATTGAGACAGGCAATGTGCATAAAGAGGCACTTAAGCAATGACTGGATATCTCAAAAATATTCCCCAAAAGACAGTTCAGAGATGGTTCAAAATGAAGAGAGTGTATTCTGTTGCTTGAGTAGGTATAATATGGGAAGATTAAAGACATTGCACTTGTAAGTTGTGGTTTGCAGTCGAGGGCTCACATGATGCCAGAAAAGTCAATGCAAGAATATGATAATCAGCTGAACAAAACTGTTACAATGAATGTGGTTAATTACTTTATAGTCACTACATTTTACACAGAGAAGCAGCAGTAGTAAAAGCAGAAGGTATGGAAGGTTGTTGATGATAAAAGGATAAAAATCTCTAGAAAGCACTATAATACCAAGGATATTCACAGAATGCTGTTTAGAGGTGGTAAAAAAATTCCAGGTGACAATTTTGCACAAAATTCTGGCATTTGTAAGAAAACAGAATCAAATTTGAACGAAAGAACAAAAATTTCAAGAAAAAAGAAGACTACTCATTTTTAGATATTCATATTGCTGAAGCATAAATATGATAGAAAAATGAACACAAGTAAGATATTAATATATGAAAAATTGTGAACCTCCTAATATTCAGTTAAAGTGCCAGTGAACTGGAACTACAATTCGGGGATAATTTTTCTCTGATCAAAACAAACTATTTGCTTTTAGCTAAATCAAAACTTTCAGCAGAAGTTCCATAGACCTTTTGCAAACCTAATCTCAGTATTTCCAAGTCTGACTCTACAAGAAATGCATTAAGCTGAAGCAAGAGGAAAACTGAAAAAATGGCATCTGTTCCCTGTTATCAAATGCCCACAGTTAGAGATGATGTACCTGGTATGCAGGGAAACTAAACGAGTCCAAGCCAGAGGCAGCATCATACTTGGCATCACAGAGCACTGAATGCATTGTTAATAAAAGCATAATATGCAAAGGGTAACACTCTGCAGCACGCATTGAAAATAGATTTTTACATGCAATTCTCTCTAGTCTATAAATTATTGTGAGGATTTCACATTCTGCGTGATTTCACCACCTTTCCAGAACGGCTGGAAAGCTCATTAATTTAACTGTGGGAGCAAAGTAAACTTGTAAGGGCTCTGCTTGCTAATGTCACTCTCTTTGATTTCTGTTGCATTCCCTCGGAGACAAGAATTGAGCAGGAGAGGGAGGAGGGGAAGGAGAAGACAAATGAGCTCAGGGCACAGAGTGCCTGGAGAAACATTGGATGAACTGTCAAGAGATACAAGAGAGGATTGAGAAGAAATGCACTGCTGGGAAAGGAGAAGGCAGGGAAGAAAACACACTTTAGAGAAATGATGGGAGACAAAGGAAAGGGCAAGACACAAGCTAAGAAAGTAAGGAAATGTAGTAGGAGGGCAGGGTCTGGAGAATAAAAAGGAGATGTGGAAGAAAGGCAGTTTGCAAGGAGGAGCCTTAGGACAGAGATCACCCAAGTGCCAAGCGTGCCAGTGCACACTCAGCTACAACCTTAGCAGTGCAGCCCAACCTCAGCAGGTGTTTCCCAGGCAGCTCAGGCTGGAGAGAATCCTCTCTCCCAGAGCAGCCTCTACCAGCTTCTTGAGCAACCTGAGGAGCACAAAGCTAGAGGCTGCTGGGGCAGCAGGCCAACGATTCAATGAAGGACTTCCCTGTAGTGTCCTGGCTGAAGTTACATGAAGTAGTCGTAGAGAAAGCTGGCTGAGAGCAGCGAGGTCATGACAGCCCCTCAAGTGTACACTCGGCTTCCAGCAGCTCCCAGGGAGTGACTTGGGACAGTGAGATGATTCAGAAGAAGTGGGGCTCACCAGGACACTTGGGACCCTTTCAGAGGGCTGCCTTATGCTTCTGATCAGATTAAATATCATGAGTAATAGCAGCTTTTTCTCTGGGAATAATCTGCCCTCTTGAATATCGTCAAACTGTCAATTAATAGCGAGCTTTTTACCCATTTTCAGCTGAATTTTAAGCCTGACTGACAACTGTTGGCATGTCAGGGCTTTCACAGAGACCTGGGGTTGGAGGCTGGGGGATTCTCTTAACTCCTACACAACTCAGCAATTGCACAGGGGCACTTCAAGGCTTTTCAGTTCACTTCTGATACTTCAAAAACTTAAGCCCAGAGAAAACGCTCCTTCTAGGCACTTGACTTAGCTCTCTGTATGTGCAAGCAGAATGGGAACTGCTGCACAAAAATCACGCCATATAGGCTAGATAGGAAATGTCACTTCCAAAATGCTAATATGCATGTAAATCTTAAAAGTTGAACTAATTATCTGTTTAAATGCTCATATTATGCATACATAATATGCAGTTATAGTTAATAGTTTCCAGCTCAGGTATCTCACAATTTTATAACAACAGAATTTGTTCAGGCTGATTACTCTTATACCCTGTTTAATATTATAATTTCATTATAAAACTTAACCTGGAGGACTTTTAGCTTCATATGGCTTCACTGGTTTTTTACTATGTGTGTATTTTCAATCCTTCTTGTGAATGCCCTATTAGTATCTTGTTTATTCCACAAGTTTTTAGACCTTCGATAACAGATAACAGTTACTAAGAATTTTAGTAACAGTACTTTACAGAAATACACATTCTTGAAATATCATCAGTTTTGATCAGCAGACTATAATCCTTAACAAAACAGGAATTTAGAAATCCATTTTGCGATAAAGATATTAAAAAAAAATCTAAGTCCATAAACAAATATATAAAAGAGATTATATTTATATCCTAAATAATTCAATGTAGTGCTTCCAACTTTCACTGTAAAAACCACAAAGACTGTAAAAAAATATTTCCTGTATGTCAGTCCTTCAGTTCTTCAGGCAAAGTGGAGACTAAATAAAATAAACTCTAGATTAATTAGTGTCCAGACTGAAGGAAATAAAAAAGTAAACTTCTTTTGGATCTGATACTAGTGTGATTTAGACTGTGGAAAAAAGCCATGAAAAGAAACAAGTCCAAGTGCTTTAATATGTGCTACAGCAGTGATTGCCAGTTTTCAGAATGCAGTGTTTTTTCAAAGATATCCTTTCACTGCAAAACTATTCTAAAAAAAAGGAAAAAAAAAAGGTTAAATAGTTTTCATAAACCTGCTTTCAAATCACTGAGAACTCAACTGAAATGATCAAAGTTCTTTGGATTCATGCTCAGGTTATACAAACAGATTTGCACAAGAGAATAGTTAACGAAGCTATTACCGAATTGGCTCCAAAGACTGATCTTTTTATTACCAAAACTGCAGTATTTTTACTCCAGTGTAACTTCTTCCATTTAAACAGATGTGTGACAATCAAAGGGTGAAACAACCCAGCCATAGTCAGAGCTAGTTGAAAAATGACGTTTCTAGTCCATTAGACATTCTAACAGTTGAAAAATTTTAACTCTGAGTGGGAACAAAGTCTAAATTCAGCATGGAATATAAATTTTATCCCCTTCCCAAACTATTTTGAGAATGCAAATAATACAACAGCATAACTAAAACACATAAACAAACTCTGATATTAAAAGAAAATTCATCCAGCAATGAAACTGAAGCATTTTACTACTGCTAAAATAGAACAAGTTAGAATGACTTATAATTCTAATTTCTTATTCCTTGCCTGACGTTTGAGGGAAACCTTTCTATTTTAACAAGACTTCATTTTTTTTCAACAGAAAACTCTTCAGATAAAATTTTTTTAGCCCACACTACCTACAAATGTCAATATGCAAAAGCTGGGAAAGAAGTACACACACATATACCATGTCACCCCCACACAAGCCCTTATATGATACACATGGTTTCCATCTGGCATTACATTTGGCAATAGTAGCAGAAGCCTCTGGAAACCCAGCCTAGTCAGATTTAATTTAACAAATCATCAGCACTGAAAAGCAAAGTCACAAGAATGTTTGCTGATCCTGAAATTAAAGAAAAAAAAAAAGACGACAAAATAGTCATGTTTATATCTACTTTTTCTTCAAAAGGAAAATACACAGACACAAAGCTGGTGCATGGAGATTTTATGTTAAGAAGAAATAAGCAGCTATGAAGCCCGATGGATGTTTTTAAGAATGCTGTTTCATCAAGAAAAATAACATGGTGCTTTTTTTTCCCCACTTATTCCCTGTAGCTATACATAATCAGTGTAATTTTTTTATTTTTGGTATTGACTTGTACAGAGCATCACAGAAAACCTGACTTGAAGAGGCCTTGAGAGGTCACGTGGTCCAGCTCCTACCCCAAGGCAGGATCTGCTCTTCCTGCGTTAGTCCTGAAAGATGTCTAATCTGTTCTTAAAGACAGTCTGTGAAGGGCATGGGGTCACCACCGTTGTCTGTCTGCTCCAGGGCTCCAAAATCTTCACCGTGAAGTTTTTTTCCAAATGTCTAATCTGAATCTTCCTTGTTGCAATTAAACAGATTACTGCTTCACCATGGCTACGGGGAAGACAGAAGTATCTTTGCTTCGGCAAAAGCCTCATACACTTGCAAATTCAGGGTGAGTGAAATTGCTTAGCTTTCTCTAATTATTTCAGCTTGGGAATTCTAACGAGATATTGGACTGTAAACAGCAGCTTGGAAATAATACTAACACTTAGGGAGGGGAATAGCCTACCCTTTGGGTTCTCCATAAGCCAGCTGGACATAACCTAACTCAGACCAGAAAGTCTGCATGCAAGCAGATCAGGTGTGAAAGATGGCTATTTACAGACACAGTAAATAACTATGTACTTCATGACACACAGTACCCTGAATTCTCCCTATGATGAAAAATATAGACCCATCAACCACTTTAATAGGCCATATAATATCCACTTTTTTGTGATCACGCAGATGCCATTAAGATACGTTCAGGAGCCGTCAGCTACTTCTGCAGTACACCACAGTAGGCTACACAAAAACTACAGGCAACGTGGTGAGAAATTACTGCCCTGATTAAAACTCTAGGTCCTCAATTAGCCAGTATGAATGCCAGCATGATTTAAAGTTGCCTGCTGAACTCAGCAGATGCCTTGATTTCAGTAAGGGACTTCACTATCCCCCAGATTGACTGCCTTACTCAACTTGCCTGCTGGCAACAAGTGGTTCTGCATGTCACGGTTAAAACAATATATTCTCAGCCCATCCAAAGCTCTGCTTTGGTCTCTCAGTGTTACAGGAGAGGACTAACTCGAGGAGCAGAACACATGCCCTCCTGACCAAACGGTTTCTCATTCCTCTGTGTACCCTCCCTGTGCTTCCGCATCCTCTTGGCAGGACCTAAAAAGATACTCAGCAGATGCACCAGTGCACAGTTAAATATTACAGATGTGCACTAATGCTTTGGGAACGTGCCCGCTACCAAAGCCCTGCCAATTTACACATCACTGGAAGAATACCTTCAAACTGGCAGCGGCTCCGTTCCACCTGCTGCCTTTGTTAGGGATCAGCATCTCCAGCCCCATCGGCATCTCCAGCCCCATCGGCATCTCCAGCCCCGTCACCACTTCAGGGCACAATACGCAGTGAAGCAGCACCTGCTGCTCTCATGTCTCTGACAGGCATATGTAAAGGCTGGAGAGTAGATACAGGTGCTCAGAGCCCTCCTGCACGCTGCCTCAGCCAAATGTACGCTGACAGAAATGTGAAGTTATCTCAGAACACAGATGTTTGGCTTTGCTGCCACTGCCTGACACCGGCACTTTATTTTCTTTATCATGTGTGTTCAATTGAAAGCATTTTTTTAGGCGCTGACCTTGGCAGCAGTTGCTACTGCGTTTCATCAAAAAGATAGGAGAAAAGAAAAGGGGGGAAAAAAAAAAGGGACTTACTAGATTTTCATGATGATCTTTGTAGTCCCGAGTACTTCAGCTGAGGGCCCTCTAACACTTCTACTTATCACACTAACTACATCTCCCAGTCCTTCACAGACACATTTTTAGCCAACCTTAGCATGTCTTTCATGTGATTTAAAAACAAAGTATCTTTCCACTTGACAGAGACGACTGGAAAAAAATCTGAGTTAATTCTACATTGAATTTATAAAAAATATATTGTTTGCATTTTAAGCTGCATTTTTGTTATGTTTTATTTTGCGATCAGTTTATAATTCAGCTCATTTGGGGATGAAGTTGCCTATAAAACAGGGTCTCTGAAGATCTACTACTTTAACTATAAATTGTCATGACCTTCCTTACTCAATATAATTGAGGATTCTGTGAATCGTTTTGCTAATCTGGCTGTTATGAAGAGGCATTGATGACTTAATGACTGCAACAGAGTGTAAAGCAATTCACTGAAAATGATTTTTTCTGAGGCTGGGAAAAATGACAAGTCTTACTGTTCCACTAACACCTCTTGCTGCTGTTGTTCTCGCACCTGTGCGCCACACGTTGCTGGTGGTCTCTGTGTTTTCAGCTTATTCCTACAGGAATGACATTTTCCCTCACAGCCCCCATTCCATTTCTCAGCTTTGCCTGCCCACATCCACCCGTGTGAAAGCCTGCTGCGTCATCCAGGAGATCCTTGCCGTGTATTTGCCACTCAGTGAAACACAACCTTTTACAACTTAAAAAGAAACCCCACCCAGTCTTCCCCCCCCCCCCCTTTTTTTTTGGTAGTAGACCACATAGGCATGCTTTTACTTGAAAAAAAAAAGAGAAAGAAAAAAATATTGAGCAGTGAAGACAAATCTCTTGTCAGTATTTGTGCATAACAATGTCAGTCTAATAGTCAAGTGGGATGAAAATCTAGTTTTTGATGCAAATCTACAAAATTGTGGTTGTCTGAGTTACAGCTTTCTTGACAAGAGTGAAATGTTGTTTCACTATTATTTCAATATCTGAAACTGAAATTCAAAATAATGAATTTAAAATTATTCAGACCCAAGGTTTAGAAGAAGTTAGACAGAGGAAGACAGTATGGAAAACAAAAAGTGCTTCTGTGCTTTTTGTTATCAAGGGTCATCTCTATAGTCACTTCATCAGTCTCCAGGAATATTTCAAAGGCTACGATAAAGCTCAATAAAACTACAAGGCATCTGATGTTATTTTATGTACTTACTCAAAAAAAGTGGTCCACCCAGTCTCATCGCTTTTAGTTGCCAGAAGTCCACTGTTGCCATGGTAGGTAAATAAGACAAGCTCCTGCCCTTGTGCGGTCATGCTTTTCAAACATCCGTTAGTGCCGATCGTCAACCAGATGACTTGGTTGTCAGGAGAGACCACTCTTACTGGCATCCGGTTGGGATCCCGCCTGATGCGAAGAGTATTCCCATTGCTATCTGTTACCGCAGTAATATCGTTATCATTACTGTAGCTAAAATTGTACAGGTAGTCTCCAGTGACTAAACTCACAGTGTACTGGTGAGTACCATTGACATCAAAGATGTAAAGCTCTTGGTCAGTTGGAGAAGCAATTTCATAAAAGTTCATTGAATTCAGTAAGGGCTTGTTCTTTGACACAGCCCGTATCCTAATGTTTCCCAGATCAGCAATATACAGGGTGCCATCCGGAGACACAGCTAAGGAGGAAGGGGCGTTAAGTTTGGCATCTTTAGCATAGCCATCTCCATTCTGGTAACAGTCACAGTTGACATCGTTCTTGCAATCGCACTCCGAAGGTATTCCAGCAACTAACGAGATCTCTCCATCAGTTGTCACCTGCCGTATCCTATTAATCTTTTTCTCATCTGTTTCTGTAATGTAGAGTACCCCGCTGTAGGACACGGCAATGGCAGTGGCTGACTCCAGCGTGGTCTGCACGGCGTGCTTTCCCACCGTGTACTCCACGCCAGGAACCTGGCAGTGCATCGGCCTCCCCGCAGCAATGCGAACCTGACGGTTCTCGGTGATCTGCAAAACTACGTTGTTATCCAAAACATAAATGGAGTTATCCATGGGGTTGATAGCTAAATCTGTAGGCCATTCCAGACGAACCTTAACAAAGAGAAGCGTTCTGTTAACCGGTGCAGACTAAAGTCATTCATTCACCTTTAGTGTTAGGCACTGCTGTAAGGATATTTTTCACCTGCTGTAAGAAAGCATGACAAAAGGACTACTATGAAAATATATGCGGCAAACTGAAGCTTTCCAGAGAGGCAAGGGGAACAACGTTTAGACTTCTATTTTACTGAAAAAAAGCCAGGTGCATTGGAACTACAATACAGGTTGAATTTTTCCCTCCAGTAAATGCAATACTTTTCTGTATCACAAATGCACAGGGAAAAAGGGACAGATATCAGTCTAAATACATACTTTAAGGTCAGTACTCATCTTTTATTCTTGCAATAGCAAAAACAACTTACTACCTTTCACATTATTGTATTGTACTCCATTTTTAAACACACCATTAGTGATGTCTCTTCTTACCTAAACAAGTTACTTGAAAGAAACAGAAAAATACATTTTGGTTCTCTTTTTTTGGTATATATCCTCTTGTTCACTCTAGTAGGCTACAGATGTTAGCAATTCAGAAAACATCAACGTGCCATGAGAGTCCTAACACATCTGCCATTTTCCCAGAATTTACTACCAGACTTAATGTTTCCTGCTGATAGTTTTGCTGTTCTAAACTGAACTGAACTTTATGGGCAGAAAAATTGAATACAGCAGCATTTATAGCTAAGAGAATACACTGCCCTTGGAACAGGTTTCTTTCTCCCCAAATTCTGCTGTTAAATATCCATCCACCCAGTTTTATTTTCAGGGGCAAGAAAGCTGCATTTGCATTTGTAGGCCCAGCTCAGCTTTCCAAATTAGCAACAGCTAAACAGTACCTGGCTGATGTGCATGCTGGTATCACAGGTTAGGGGTCGTGCGGAGGTCAGGTCGTTGGAGCCAAGCAAAGTGGATATTATTCCGTTCTGATCCACTTTTCTGATCATGGTCCCATCCACAAAGTAGATCAACCCATTCTTGTCGATTGCTATTCCTTCAGTGAAGAGAATAAAAACTATTTTTTGTTATGAACAGCGCATATATTATCCATAACTAAGGGCATCAAGTGCTATGTATCTAGTGGAAATTAAGGGCAGAAAATATGGTCTTAGTAGGTAGTAAAACAGCTTTTAAACATACCTTGTATAATAAACCAATATTCAGTATGAATTCTACTACTGGTGATTGCATTTGCTATTCATTTTCTCTTGTATGTTGAGAAGGGCCTAGCTTTTAAGTTAACGAGAAGCAGGGGATAAGTGGGACCAAAAGCAACAGTGATTTTAAATCTTCACCGTTGCCTGCCAAACACACAATCTAAATGAACACCTGAACATCTGAAAACGCTCAGTAATTATGCAAGCCAAGTATTTCCTAAAACATCAAGCCGGGTCTCCCGTAGCTCTCTTCCTCAATGGTCTTTCTAGTTGGAAAATAATACTCAATCCCACATTTTTGAGCCAATTACTGGGTTCAGTAATTTAATGTGATCATGCCTCCAGCTCTAAATTTTCATATTATTCTGAAAATTATGGAGGGATAACTCTTTTTTTACCTTTAGGGCTCATGAGAGTTGCCTCCACCGCCTTGCCTCCATCACCACACCTTGCCTCATCAAATGGTAGGCACTGCTCCCCTGTTCCTCCTATTACCTCAGCATTTTTGGTCAGGTCTTTTGCCCCCGTGAGTGACCTGGGACGATAAATCCTGCGTGTGTTCGTGTCGGAAACGTACAAATCTCCTGTCACGGGGTCAGTCGCGAGGTAGTATCTGTGAGCTGGGTTGTTGCTGCAAAATGGAATTATGCATTGCATATGCTGTAATTAACCACACCGAGCGTTGCGTCAAGAAGAAGAGGCTTCAGTTCACATGCAGTGCGCAGTAATGCATAAACAGTTAAAACAACCAGTGATGCTCTAAGTGTAAGTAGCACAGGTCATGGTCCCCAAACCTTTTTTGGTTCACGTTTCTTGCCTGTGTGACAGGTAGTCAAATCTCGACTACTCATCCTTTTGGGACAGAAGATCCATTTTGTCCATGATGCTCACAGGCTTGTTCCATGCTCTGTAATTAGAGACAGTGCCTGTCTCTGGGATAGGCCAAATCAAAATACTTGAGCCTAAAATCTCCTAGGCTTTCTGGGAACCTTGATCCAGTTCCCAACTTTACATCAGGACCACAGCCCTCACTTACTTTGTTGCTGTTATCATCCTATCTGTCTTATTATACTTTATATAAGGCTGCTGGGGTGCATAGTTTATATAATTCATAAACAGATAAGGCAGAGTTCTTATTATCAGTACACTGGCAAGAGATAAGACATCCTTCATAAGTATTTGTTTAATTCACTGCTTTTAAAAGATGTGATACGCATGATTTAACGCATTAGGAAATGTCATCTTTTCCACCAGAGCACCGAGGGCAGCTTTTTCGTTCTACTTAACTCAGAGTCATATTTCAAATAACTGTACACATTGGCACAAACCCGCTAACTATGCCAACACAGTCTTTATTACAGTGAAACTATATATTGCTAACCGTTTTCCCAGAAACGTACATTTTGCCTCTCCACTGGTGCCACATAATTGAGAATTACTGTCTTTTCTCCCCTGCTGGTGAAAGAACCAGCCCTGGAGAGTCCCTTTTGGGTTGATATATTACGATGTAAAAGTTTAACCCACTGCAGTTGGGATTCCTGACCTAATTTATGGCATAAAGAGCTGAAATAAGGTCATGTAAATACAGGAGGTAATTTCAGATGCTCTCCTAATGGATTGAAGTAGTGTCAGAACAGTCAGTCCCACTTTTGATGTTTGCAAAAGCGCTGCTTAAACAGATCTACCAGTCTTGGTGATAGCCAAACATCTGTTCACAGAATGCTGTACTTCACGTTTTGTAAATACATAACTGTGCTAATGTAACACATTTTTATGTACTGCCACTTGGAAAAAGCAACAAGAGACCAACAGGAACAACTTGTGAACAAATTATGTCTTTTAGCAGGGACAGATTTTTATAGCTATCCAATTACAAAAACACAGAAAAAAAAAGTGTTGCATAAATAGGATTTTCTTTGGTTTTAAGACTTTTAACATGTAGGTTTAGAATGAAGAGACCAAGTGAAGCAGACTAATGAAATCAAATACACAGTGATTAGTGCCTCTTAAAAAGCTCTGCTATGGAGCTGAGTGTTGTACAGTAAGTCTGAAAACAACTGAATGTAGTCTTGCTTTACATTTCTGTCTGCTAGAAACATATTACTGCCAATGTGCTAAGTAGTTGAAAGGTATTTTCAAAACCTTAACTTACCCAGAGATAATTTAATACGATCAATATGTAGTGTACGAATTATTTATACCTCTATAGATTGCAAATTAAATTAAACTCGTTTACATGATTACTTTGGTCTTTCAGAAACTTTGCAGACACTTCAAATATAAACATGCTGCAACATGTGAGAAGTGTAATTAAATTTTATGTCATTGCAATTTAAAATAAGTAACAAAGTCCTTTCTTATACTACTGAGTCGAAATGAAAGTACCTCTCTTCAACTCATCTAACATTGCCTCAATCATAATTTTCAATTGGGGAAATAGTCATCAAATCAAGAACTAAAACATTTATGCCTAACACAATTACTTCTTCCAAAAAAGAATTTTTAAATCTATTTTCTTCATAAGTATGAAGATATTTCTATGTTTTAATTAATTCCAACAAAACTAAAAAAGCTCTTCGTAATTGGGATGAGTTCTCATAGTAAGCAGTGTATACTCATCAAAACAAAAAAAACATACAGCTGATAATTCAAGGATATTTTCTCTTTTTAAAAAACCAAACCACCGAAGTTTGGGAGTGCAGAGGATATTATTATTGAATCAATATAAACTCTCCCAATTTTCCAGAGACAGATATCTAATAATGTATTCTGAGATAATACAACAGGCTTAACTTCAGTGTTTCTTTACAATCGAAGATTAAAAAGCTGAGGTAGCTATAGCTGATAGAAAAAACAACATTCACAGAGGCAAGGCACCAACTGAGGAACTGAATAACTGGCCAGTGAAAACCATGTTTGTTTTCTAGCCAGAAAACATCCATGTGAGCTATGCAGATCTCAAAAATAGTACATGGATAAGCAGCCAACAGCTGGAAAGCTGCAGAGTTTATTCCATTTCACTGTAGCTTGAAATGCTATTAAGCTTCTGCCTTCTACCAGGAACAACAAACAGAGAGAAATAAAATCCGCAGTCAGTGACTCGACTCATTCAGTATCTCCTAATCACTGTCAGGAGCTCTGCAAAACACCCAGTTACATAACAACACGGGCTCCTGCAAAGACAAATGACTCCAAGTTAACTTGTTCTGTCTACGCCAAGTAATAAGTGCTTCAAATGTAAAGTGCGCGCACAGATGCACAGAGCTGTAATGACCTAGCTCCCATTGCTTTTATCTTGCCTATGCTGCTCTTTTAATTCTTCAGCTGTCAGATCACCTCCATTACTCTCCATGCACAATTTTTTTAAAAAAAATAACTCTTCCTGCTTCAGTCCCCCTCTCTCTTCCATCCATTCTGTGCCTTCTAAAACCCTCAAAGCGGTTTTTATGTTTCGCCACACTTTTTTTTCTGTCTCTACAGACTTGGGACACCGCCATAGCCTACAAATGACCTCCCTGGCTTCAAAGTCCTTCTACAAATTATTTCTTCCATGAATGCCTATCAGCATTAAACACCCACGGGCAGCAGTGTGGATAAAGACGTCAGTTCAGCTTTGAGACTGCAAAAAATCTTAGGTCACTGGTACACGAGAGGATAAATTTCATCTGCATTGTCTCTCTAGTTTAGAGTATGGGCTCCTTGAGGTGGGAAGCACATCACTTGCTGTGTTTATAGGTAAGGACAGTTGAATATTTGAACAGGCAATGGATCTGAGTTGGTATTTAGCCCAGTTCATTACATTTACTGGGGGAACGCATATTTTAGCGCATTTGCTTAGTTTTGATGCCTAGTACTTACATGTTGCAAAATGCTCTGTTGAGGGCTGTTTACCAAAGTGCAGTTGAAATAGAAATCCCCTCAGCAGTTGAAGGGCTTGCCAGTGCAACTGGACAGTTTGCCCTGCCTCATGCAGGCCGGATAGATGTGCTTCTCTATTCTCTGCAGCATTTCACTGCGCTCTGCACAACCTCACACAGGCAAAAGAAGCTATTTGGTCTCATGATGTGTCCTTAAGCTGAGAAGCCCATGGCAACAGGATTTAGTGGATTCTAAAAGTTTACACATGTTAAATAAATATTGGCTAAATTAATAGAATAAAAAGCTGCCAGGGGATATTAAGCATAAAGATGCCACTGTTGGCTTAGGAAGCCCCTGGAGCAGCAAAACCCTAAGGCTAAGAGTGGATACTGGGAAAATGTTGTATGATGGGAGAGAAAACTCAAACTCATAGTAGCCCGTGTCAGGCTGCACAGTGGGTTCCACACTTCCTGCCTGCTGGCTCCACAGCCACTCCTGCAGAGCCCATTCTCCACGGTACCCTACACTGCCTTCTGCCTCAGGAGGAACCCCCACTTCACAGCTGTTACATGGGCCCCTGAAGATGCTGTTAACATTAATTTGTACAGTATGATTGCAGTTTTGCTACCTGGAGCTTCTGCATGTGTAGACATGACTAAAGGAGAAAAGCTTGGATGCTCTCCCTCACTGACTTGCCTTACAGGCAGGGATCTAGTTACTGAAATGCTGTGGCTGAACATGTCACCACAGTTCTGTCAGAGGCAGGAGAGGGCATTGCTAATAAATCACAGCAAAACAAACCTCATTACTCATTCATTCCTTCATCCTATTTATCCATTCCAAATTCCCATTTCGACTATTATTCCGTATTCCATACATTTGCCAGGACAATGTCTTGTCCAGCTGCAATCACCACAAAGGACAAAATTCTTTTAAAAGTAGCAGAATGAATGCAAATTAAACATAGCAATGAAAACCTAAACCCACTAAACAGAGGAGACTGTTTCTGACTCACACCTGGAAAATGAAATAAAACCAGCAAGACTGTTCATCAACTCCCAATTCTGATCATTAGCACTGATTCAAACACCTTATTTACTCATGGAATTTTCTGCCTAACACATTTGAAACGTGTTTTTTTAAACATAAACCCCTTTCTCACAAAGAAGTATTCCAAAGCAAAGCGGAAACAAAAAAAACCCAAAGGAGAACTGAGATACGAGACTCTGGGATTTGTTCAACAACAAGGAAGGAAAACAACTGGCAGCAAAAAAAGGAGAGAAAGGGACTAATGAGGTTGCTAAGCCCTATACTTATCAGTTCTTCCACAGGGTCTTGCAGGGTTTCATGTATCCAACACGATTTTCGTGTAACTCTGGTTTTGTATCCTCATCAGCAACTCCTGCTGTGGCAAAGCAGTTCTAAGCATCCACCTTCTTCTGTTCTTGCTGCTATTGTAACAACGCCAGGATGGACGAATGCTCTACTACAATTCCTCTGACTGCTATTGTTTTTACAACCAGTCTTATGAATCTTGATGACTTTTAAAATCTTAACTCCTGGAGTTGTGTTACTATGGGACAATTTCAACTATGATTATTAAGAGAAGTTCATCTTTAAAAAAATCAATTCTGTTAAATGCAAGCCTGAAAAGACTCAACATCAACAGGCTCATGAAATGAACACACTTGATACTTTATTAATTTTATTACTTATATGTCATGCTCATTGTATTTGGGGTATCTGATTAATGAGTGAATTTTGATAGGATCAGCAGAAGTGCTGCCAGCAAGGAATACAGCAAAGGAAGGCATACACAAGCATAAAAAGAAGTCTGACTGTGGACAGAGAGTGATGAGAAAAGAGGAACTCGTATCTGAAAGGAGGATACAGCCTGACAGCTGACATAACTAAAACATATGAACTCATTATTTTTGAAAAATACTCCTCTTTTCTAGTAATACATCTCAGAAATGAGTTCTCCATTATAAGCATTCATTTGTTAAAAAAGAAAAAAGAACAGTTAGAAAAATATAAATCTTCTTTAAGGAGTGCTTACCTATGTCTAAAATCTTTATTTCTTGGTGGGAGCAAGTAAAAAAGAACAGAAAAACATCATTAGAAAAACATTCAGAAAGGATGTTAAAAGATGAAAAGAAGGCAACATTTACATCTGTCATTAGTGAAGTAGTGAATGATTGTTTTCTGTCCACTCCTGTCAACTATGTAGGTTAACTCTTAAAATCCACGGAATAACTCCTTTGGGTAGATTAAATTCTCACAGTTAAAATAAACATAGTTAAAATACTCTACCAGGGTAAAATATTGTCACTTTAGTTTTAAATGCTTTTTCAAATGTTTTAACTGGTTTTTGTTCCCAAAATCATGTGAACACTCTAACTTACATAATGTCAGAAATCTATTCCATGCTACAGTTTGCAACAATAATTCTCAACTCCAAAAGTCTGAGATGAGAAAAAAAACCATACCTTAGCTCCAGAACACTAGTTACATTTCCAGATGGGAATATCCGCCGAACATAGTTGAAATCCCCTACGTAAAGGCTGCCATCTATCCCACAAGCTAAGGCAACCGGAGCCAATAATTTATTACCATCAGCTTGACCATTACAACTTGGACAGGAGATGCTGCGTCGTCTTCCATTGCCCATAATGCTACTAACGACTGGGGGTTGCTGAGATATAAATTGATTTTCACCATTTCCTTTGTACAGGATTCCTGGCACATAACATAAAAAAACCCAAACAAAACAAAAAAGAGGCTATAAAAGCTTTGAATGCGTGTACATAAAATGATGTATAAGTATTCTGAATATCCTTTTAGTTGATGAATATAATTTAATGGACTCTTAATTGTTTTACCTCTGTATTTTTCTCACCAGCTTTATTACAACATTTTAAATTAAAACATATTAAACATTAAAACATATTAAAACACAGCTTTATTATAACATTTATAGTTATATTTAAGTCTCAGACACACAAAGCATTAAATTACCTTGTCCACAAAATGTAGCAGGAACACTAAATATACTAGCATTTAAAACTGAAACAAGTTTTTGGTCATTCTTATTTTTAATAATTGTTAATAATTTTATATAGCTATAATTTAGAATAAAAATTTCCATGTTGAAGGAAATGCAGTGTGTACTAAATGAAAGCAAGTTCTGTGTCCCTGAATATTTAGTTTTGAAATACCCTAGAAATGACTGAAATTCTAACTGTGCATATATTATATATATAAAAAAAGAAAAAAATATTTGCAAATTGTGTTCCTAAAGTCCTACTATAACTAATTATGAATATGATGTCAATTGTAATCTGAAGTGGATTACTGCTGCAAATTGTAAATATTAATTAAAAAGCTACTTCAAAAAGTTGGGAGATTGCCTCAATTTTACATTATAGAAGACTCTTTACTCAGCTCATGACAAAAATGTACCTCTGGCAACAAAGTCTGCCTCAATACCGTGTCTGCAGTTATAGGCAGTTATTAAAAATGTCAAAACAGCAAAAAAAATGTGGTGCCAGGCCAACCTGCTTCTTAAACTTAATTCTGCTTTGAGGCATGAAAGGAACAATAATTTTGTGAAGACAAAGCAATGTGCCAGCAGTATTTTTCTTCCTTATAGCCTCCATAGGAAATCTGAGAAGAAAAATGCATGCTTTATGTTAAATCTTGTCTTAGGAAAAAAAGTGTGACTTTATAGCATGTTAAAATGTTGCTGGGACCCTCTTTTTATATATATATATATATATATAGCTTTCAATGAATCCATTGAAGTGCACTCTAAAAATGGTCAGCTATTATGGTTATACTCGTAAGTCACAATATGTCTTTCTGTGGTATAATCCATGTAAACCACATGTCAGCTTTGTACTTTAGAGTGATACGTGTTTTATTGATTGCGTGCTCAGAGTTTCCAAGGCAGTTCGGGGCTGAGGGATAAATTTCTCTTTTGAGATGCTTAAAAGAAATTTAAGATGTATTCCTCTTTCTCTCCTCACTCCCAGAATGCACTCTTTATACCACAAGATATGAGTAAAAATACTTTGTTTTCCTCTATAAATGTTTTAGGTGTCTTCACTACTTTTTAATGTTATACAATGTAGGAGATTATAAATGTAAATCGAATATACATGATAAAATCGGGAACAATGAAAATGGTTTATGGAAACCTAATGTCAAGTAATCTAAATAAGTAATCTAAATCAAAAGAGGGAGAACGTATTTTTCATGAGTAGTTAAAGCCAGAATGCATTAACAATATTCGAAATCCCCTCTCCTATGATTACATCATTTATGACAATGATCGCACCATAATTTTGCCTGAAATAGCTGAGTTCTCTAATTTTCATCAGAGGAATTCTGTAAGTCAGCACAGAGCACTATTGCACCTGATTTATTCTGTCATTACAGTGAAAAATTGGTCCTTCACATTTCTCCTCTATTATCACCGACTAAAAGATGTACATTAGACTGTTTACTGCAGTAGCTCGGGTCATCCGTACAAACACCGTCTGCACCGTCTTCTGAATAAATTTCTCCAGCTCATCCACCTTGTCATTACAACTCTCCACTTTGTTTATTTAATTAGGCACACGCCACTTTGAAAAAGTCATTACTTGTCAAATGTACTCTTGAACATAATTTAAAGCCACCATCAATTTACCTTGTGAACAGAATCAATGTTACATATATATATTTATAATTATAGCTCTTTACAGTTTTAGATGGATCACCTTATAATAATTTGTACAGGGGTTTTCTGACATCTTAAATTAGGTACAATGACACCTTTTCCCCCTGATTTGGTTACCTTGTTTTTCTACCAGTCAGAAGCCATGCTTTAGGTGGTGACAAAAACAAGCTCGCGTACTAGCAGGAGACCTCCAAGGGACACTAGGTACTGCAGAAGTGACGTTCTTCTAGCTGAATTACCTCTGGGCTCCTCTGCATTAAAAATCCAGTGGGACCAGCTCCCACCATGAACCACGTGATGCTGCTTATTTCACCTTTCAAACATGCCTCCAGGCAAATACTTCCAAATTTTCTCCTGTTCAGTGTCGAGTTGGGGTTTCCTTAGCATGGCACCCCTCCAGACAGTTGCTGTGTCGCACACTGGACAAATTTACCTTGGTGCCAAGGTGCTGGTCTTATAAATGTGTAGTGCTCCTATCTTTTTACTGAAATTAAGGAAGACTCACTCACGAGTGACTGGACTCTGTCCTGAGACAAGGGGCACAAGTGCTGCACTTGCTGCACTCGTGGCAGCACCACTTGTCAGCTGCTGTGTGCTGAGCTGACCAAAGCATCCTGGGGAGGATTCACCTCACGGAAGGATTTCAATGGGAGGAGAGCATAAATGAGCGCTCATCCTCCAGAAGAAAAGGTGTCTGTGCGCTAACTGCTCCCACAAGCAGCTGTGCTGGGCCTAGGGATATCATGACATGAAGAGGAACACCTCCTGTATAAATAAGGGATTTAATATTGGGAGTGACACTTTGGCAGGAACGTCTCTTATGGCTGTTTAATTTCCAGTCATCGTGAAAACTGGAAGTGGAAACATTATTCAAGATGCTGTTAATAGAGAAACAGTAAATCCCAGTAACAGTGCTGACATGTGCAGTTGCTTTAAAAATAGTGTCTCCGTAGCACCACTCAATTTTTAAAAACAATTTCAAAATTTTGGGGTTGGGTTTATTTCATTAAGCATGCCTAACACAGGCTGACACTGGCAGAAGAAAGTATTAACACTATATATTTATAGGATCAAGAAACATGACATATACTGTAAAGCTCAAAGAATATACCATGTGCAAAGCACTCCATAATTTCCTTTTTTAAAATAACAAAGCAAAAATTTGGAATGAGGTATCTAAAGCGCAGGGCAGTTGAGTACTAAAATTAGCAAGAATAAAATAAAGTCCTTACCATTCTGCACATCCAATACATGATGTTTATCCAATGTCCAGCCACCCATATTGGAGGCATCCAGTTCATAACCCTGCAAAATGGCAGTCCGCTTTTCCCAGAGGGTTAGATCCAGGCAAGACTCATACTCATAACCTACAGACACTGAAATAACAGCATATTTCCTCATTAAGTATAGGATCTTATTTAGAAGAATTTAAAGAATGTGATTTCCTTTAACTACACACATTCTTCTGTTCTCCCAGGCTACCTTAAAATCCCTATGGCACCTTAGATGCATTGAAAATACTAAACAGAATTCCAAAATTCTTGAAGAAGAAATCTTGGGTTATTAAAATAACTTTAGTTATTAAGTTGATTATGACAGGTACAGGAGTCAAGCCATTTTGTGAAGTATGTCAGAATGCTATTGTGCTCTGAAGTATGAGAAGTGTACAGACTAAATACCATACCATATTATTAGGCTGAGGGCTACTTCATGGGCCAGAACTACAAGCGAAAAAATGCCTGTGGTCTCTTTCTCCTTTGTAAGGATTATTTTTTCCTATAATTCAAAGTTTAGATTAATATTTTCTAATATATTTTAATACCTATTGCTATTTCTCATCTTATTCTGCTAAATGTTTTCTACTTAATGGATACAAGTATTTGAGATGTGTTTCCCTACTTTCAAGACAACAGTAAAAATGCAAAAAAACCTCCATAACACACATACCAACAGCTTCAGATAATCCATAGACTCTCTGGTTGTATGCGTCGGTTTTATCCCATATGAAAGTGTAAGCCAGATTTGGGGATGCAGGGAACCATTTTTGAAAAAGCCTTCCCACCACTGCCACCATAAGATGAACCTTCATTAAATTAAATGGTATAACAGACTGAGTCATAGTAATCTTCAGAACAGATTTATATCCTGCAGCCCTGGAGCTTAAGTACGATAACTTCAAATCGGTTCCTGGTATTGTTGTTTCTTCATGAAGTACCTATGCATTGGTAAGAAAAAAAAAATACAGTATTTGCATGATTTTTGAAATTAAACAGAACAATACAGGTATCATAAAAAGCAATGACATGATGTTACATGGCAATCCATTAAGAAGTATCATCTAAATCTGGCCTTTATTTAATAATGTAAAACATCACGATAAATAAATCAACATTTCACTTCCTCTTCTGAAAAGCGGTCTAAATTCTTTGTTATATTGAAGTTGCACAGTTGACACCTTCTGCTGATGGATTACAATGATCTTTCTTTTTATGGGGGGGAAAGGGACCACACAGGAGAGGGAAATAATTCCCAACTGCTTTTTCCAGAAGAGGCAAAAAAGCATCTTTCATTTAGGGGAAAATAGCCCATTCTTATGCTGCCACCCATGTCCCAACCATGGATACATAATAAAGGCAGTAGAGCCTCTAAGCACCACAAAGTGTCAGACTCAGGTTGGGAAGTCTAATTGATCCTGTAGGAGCAGGAAGGACTTTTAGGTGGTTTATTATTTGCATTACCTGTGGATTGCAAATACTTTAAACTAGAGCATTCTTCCATTTATTTCAAAGATAGATAAGTAGGATGCCTCAGGGAAAGCTTTTCCACATTTCCTGATCAATATTCACTACTCAGACATCAGCTCACCACTCTCATTTCACAGAGGTGCAATGATTCAATTTTATTTTTAAAAGGTTCCTCCCCCCTCTACCTTGTCTTTTCTTGAGGAGCTTTTGTGGGTGATGGATGGATGGATGGATGGTTTCTGCATAACGTGGATGAAGACAGCCTATACTGTCCCATACCTCTGTCAGGACATAAACACTGAGAGCCAGCTCTTCAGGTGAACAGCTACCAAGTATACAAGCTTATAGAAAAAAAAAGAAGAAAAATGTATCTAGACACATTTACAGAGATAATGTTTCTCTGGTGGGAAGAGAGGGCAAAGGATGCTAAAGCACAAGCCCAAAGCAATGGTGATGTCAAAGGAGCGCTCTTGGGGAAGTACATTCAGAAAGCATTCTCTTACTGCAAAGTAGACTTCAGGAAGAGCACTGTCACAAATACTAGAACTGATACTTCAGTGAGATCAAAAGCTGGCTACTAAAGATGTGCTAATTTAGCTCTCTATGCTAGGGAAATCCTTGGGCATTGCTATTAAACAACTGACTGACTGTGCTGAGTAACAACAAAGAATGTGGCTTATATTCTTGAGGAGGGCAAGAGGTGCTACACCATCCTCTATGTTAGCACTTCTGCTGGGATATAAAGAAATATTTAAATGGTGTTAATTATTTTTATCTCCTCCCCCAAAACAGTAGCAAAATATCAGAAATAGTATTTTGACTCGTTATCTGGCAGGAATGGTTATTTACATCTGTTGTATGTAGACATGCAACTCTTCTTCTCCGGTAAGACTCTAATAGAGCTGTAGGAAGTAAAGGAGGAACTGGAGGATACTAGACAAATTAAATTCAGATTTAAAAATTCTTAATCTTTAAATGCCTCTTTCTTCCCCACCAAGAACCTGCCATCACTGAGAAGAAATGACAAGCAGTACCATGACTTGGAAGGAGGTGAGAGTGGCATAATTTCTGTCTGTAAATCCAGTCTGCTCTCCCTCAGTCCAATATATGCACAGTACCTAAGCCAGAGAACAAGCAAATCTTTTCCACACAAACACCCCCCCTCCCCTCTAGAGGTAAGTGATAGTGAATGTATTCCTTTTCCAGGTCTTCGAAGGAAAAAACAGAAACCACCTAGGAACAAAAGACAAATTCCTCGTCAAGACATCAGCAGGACACTCATATCCTGCACATTAAAACTAGCCTAACAGATGGAGGTCTCTGTAAGCAAGAGGAGGAAAGAGAAATAATACGCCTGTAATAGGACACAATATAATGGACTTCACCGGTCTCCTGTTATGACCATTGCTGCTTTTACAACTGCAACTGCGGAAGAGCAGCATTAAACACTTAGGTGGTCTTCCAGTAGTCTTGGCTGAGTTAACAGGCAATAAAGAGGACACCTTGAAGTTTCAATTTCCAGGAAATTCCACTGTGTATTTGGATTACTATCAAATTAGAAACTAGGACACTCACGCAGTTCTCTGTGAGATTTAAAACAAAACCCAAACCCCTATTATTAGTTTCTGCAGAAGCCTCAAATACCTGCTGGAAATCTGACTTACAACTTCCTTGTTTCCATAAAATATCCTCTGTAGTGACTAATTTTCTTGAGAACTTTAGAAATGCAAGGTTACGCATCTTAATCTCTCTCCCAGAATCAAGCATTACAAAGAGAATTGAACAGTTTCATGTTCATCTGAAAAGTTAAATCATCAGACACAGCAGAGAGCATCCCATGGGAGCCATGACAACACATCAATTGTAAAGCAATCAGGAAAGTCACCAGGTATTGAAGTCACATCAGGAATCGCCAACATAACCAAGCTGTCTGTACTTTAGCTTTTCCAGCTAGAGTATCAAACTGCCTTCAGAAAGGCTGATACCCTGAGGGGTCTGAGTTATAGCCCGACCACTGAATTCTAACAGCTGACATTTTATTTATGGATGGTGAAGCTTCTTGGAAGGACAGCTGTGAAATATTTAGCCTACAGGACTGAGATAAGGGTCACCTCAATTTTCACAGAGGCAGAGTTTGTTGTCCTGAGAGCTCAAGCTGGTGACTGAGTCACATAAATTGTGCTGGGCTCATTGTCTCTTGCGGACAGCAGGACTACGGCTGTCCAGGCTCTGGAAAGCTTTCCTGCTCCAAAATGTAATATGATTCAAGTGACATGTTCTGATGGTATTAAGAACCTTGAATAACGAATTTAATTCAATTACAGGGAAGAATGCCTGCTGTATTGTTGTGGTTTTTTATTTTCTTTTAAGCAAAGCGATCAACTTCAACAGAAGATTTGATAAATTTCATAAATGAGTGCAAACTTTAGTCCTGTTTTCAAAAAAAGGTTCTTTGCCAAGAAGTAACAGCTGAACTGCTGCACCTGGTTTGAAAGGGGTAAAAATGTCATTTTTAGATACCGATAGATATTGGCAACTACTGCCATTACACAAACTGTGAGACTGAGGAGTACTAAAATTATACTTAAGTAGAAGCTGAAACTGCTCATTTCAAGATGGAAAAAGCTTTTCCTTTTAAAAGGATGACTTTCCCAGGAATTAAGGCTCTTAAATGAACTTGGAAATAAATAACCTTGAGTTAACAACATAAAACGAGGAGAAATTAAAAGGGGAAAAAATACTTGGTTTTTTTTTCAGACTTAAAACATTGTTGAGATTCCACAGAGAAGGAAGACGGGGAAAAAAGGCATACATGTGTAGAAACTTAAAAATGTTTCTATAAAGGAGTAAATCAAGAGGTGTATATAAACGTTCAAACACAAAGCAAAAGAAAAGAACCACAGAAAATGTGCTGGAAAACAAGGACGCATCAGTGAAGATATTTGGCTGTAGGTGTAACCTCCATTTTTTTCTCAGTAAAAACTTGAAGTTGTGGAGATTTTATCTAAGTGAAACTAGGATGCAGCATCCACACAGTAATGACATATCTAGACATCCCATTACGTACCTGTTTGAATGCTAAAACAGGTTAGAACATGTTTATTTGCTGAAAATCTGCCCACCCCGAAGTTACAAACAATCATTAAATCCCTGAGGCCCATATTTTAGCCTCAATTTTTCCAGAAAATAAATTTTGCCAGCTTCTGCTGTATAGTATTGCTAGTAGTGAGAAAGAATCAGGGGAGAGGAAATAAACCAAATGGGCAACCTTGAACATATAATTTGAAGGAAAACTTTTCAGTCTTCATTCTACACACTTGAGGTGACAGAAACAAGCTGCTCAGGACCTGCAGAAGGCATCTTGCAAGCGTACCTAACCATGTATAATAGAAGCTTAGGAGGAGGAAAGCTGCAAAAACTCAATTTCACAATTACTTTTTGTGACTCACGTGCACGTTTCTGTCAGACCACACTGCAGTATGTGGCCAGCAGACATTTATTATTATATTGGGAAGGAGGCAGCAGCAGTATTACCTACCACGTACAAGCAGCTCCAGCTTAACCTCATCTCCCTCATCTGTATGCGGTTTACTGTCTTGTTCCACGCTGATTAATCTCAGCTAGTTAAGTCTACGCAGAGCATGCTATCTTGCAATTAAAAGCAGATAAAGCCATACCCAAGTAGTCCAAATTTAGTTAACATGTTATTTATTATCATCCCTCTTGAGTAATGATCTGTTAGGTCTGTGATCGCCCCTTTACCCACTGCACTTGTTCTTTCCCACTGCTTCCCTTCTTTTTTCAGTTTTCTTTTGTGCTGCTTCTTTGGTACAGACTTTAATTTGCCCTCTGATCAATTTGGGATTCGTAAGCCACTAAATACACTCTTTCAGAAACATTATCTCCAAGGGATGATGAAGTACTTCAAGGGATGATGATTACAGCAGCACATCATTTTCTCTGTCACACCACATGAACAGGGTGACTAATACTGACTGAAGGGATACGGGACACCGTTTCTTTCTTTGGTCCTTCATCCACTCTCCCACACTTTCAAACTAGCACTGCCCTCTTTTTATGAATAGATTTGCAGCAGTTCCTCCAGAGCTCAACAGAGAGTTTTGAATGGAATCTGCTTGTCCCACTCTTTTATCAGAGTAGTGAATTAATTTTTTGGGACTGTTGAGCATTATGCATTTCTGAGGGGAATCTGAGACTAAAAAGGGCTGTCTCCCACTCCGGGCTGTGCAGCTCCCACTAGCTGAAGCAGGGGAATACCCATGTGATAAGCAAAGAATAGAGAAGAAAATACTCCTTGATGTTGTTTTTTACGCAGTACCAGAACCAGATTTTTTCACAGATAACAACAGTACTGTTTTTACAAATGACCCAGCAACACCTAGGATCTAGGTCTAGGATCTGCTGAAAATGCCATCTTTCCTTCTAGCTGGTTTTTTAGGGAGGTCAATTTGAACCAACAGTCCTATCACCCTTCCCACCTCTCTGCTTTTGAACCTGGTACTCAATTTCAACCACATTTGAAATAACAGTAGAAATCTCTTAAAGATAATTCTCCCCCCTTATAGAAGAAGGGCTTCAAGCAGGAAAGAAGTAGCCAAGTTGGCACTCCCATAAGAAAAAGGTTGAATGCAGGCAGTAGGGGAAGAAGGGAAGGACTGGATGTGGCTGATAGCTGGAATTATAGCAATGAGTGGGAATCCAGACTTCGTTAGTCCCACTGCTCATGAAATGACTTGTTTACCTAGTGTTTTATTTCTAAATATGTGTTTTCTGACATTCTTCTATTATTACTTTATTTTTTTCATGATTTATATCCTGTTTATCTAGGCCGTTTTCAGTCACTTCAGGAACTGAATCATCTGTTGCTGAAACAAGTAAATCAGACCTGTTTTTCAGTGGACCGTGTTTTGCAAATACTTACTTTTAATTGACTTGCAACTATCAAAGGCACAGAAATTACAGTGAGGATAAAAGCAACAATTTTGTTGTAGATTTGTATGAGCATTTAGTTGTAATTTCCTTACATCTTTACTTTAAACCTGCTCCTACCATGAATTGCTTAATGATTTTGATCTTTTCTTAAGAGCTCTGCATGAAAACATTTGAATACATTTTCTATGTTTCCCTTGAAAAGACAGGGACATTTCTTAGTGAATGGGAAAATTCTGTATAATTATGACATTGTGAAAGTAGGGAAGAGAGGAGAGTGACAGAAAGAGGGAGGCAGAGTGTTGCTTTGCTAGGAAAAGTTTTGTCAGGAATCAGTTAGGATAAATATTACTACTTGAAATGCAACTCTGCTTTAAGAGTTGAGGAAGACTATATTAGTGATTAGTTATCTGAGATGGAGGAATTCTATATATCTGTGCTAGAGAAAAAAACATTCCAGACAGAGCTCTTTCTGTTTAAAGCAAGGTTTTGATATTAAGTCTTCCTTTCAGTATTACAAGTTCTGAAGCAGTAGCTTAGCACACATGCTCATTGGTTTGTAAGACTGTCCCTGGTGTTAAGAGTTCTTTTATTTTATAAAAAATGCAATTTATGAGGAGTAAAGAGATAAATCAAACTGTACAGGTCTTTCAGACATAGTGGAAAAAACATCTTTCATTTTCAGTTTCTAGAGGTGCACTTCCAAAAAGAGGGCAGTCAAAAAAGTCAGAGGTACCAGTGTGTCCATTCTGAGAGGCCAGTGCCATACTGCTGAAGACATTCTGCAAATTAAATGATGCAAAGAAATGTAAAACCAGACACTAGTGGACACCAAGTTTTCTTACCTTTCTTTTGAGATGAAATGTAAAAAAAATCATCCTATAGAATAAATAAATTGGTCTGCAAATAATCCCATATTGCAAATTCTTAGCAGTTAGATTATTTTTAAATAGTAGTTTGCAGTCTTTTCATCATGGTTACTTAATACTAGCCTGTGACAAAATGCTATTTACTTGAAGCATACTTTACCTGTGTCTCTGGGATGACAGGACTGTCTTCAGGAGAAATTCTAAAAAAAGTGGATAAAGGTGATGACACGATAACAGGGTTTGGCCTTACAAAGCCACTCAGATCACAACTAGGAATGTCATTCTCTTCCTTCTTCATGACCAAGGTATCCATGACATAAAAGACATTCCAGGGAATCCACACTGTGTGATACTGTGTCAGGAAGGGTGATCGCTCAAACACCAGTGTCAGAGAGGCACCACCATTTGCTACCAAGTCAAACCTAGAAAAAAATCCAAAAGGGCTAGCTAGTCAGGAAATTCCATCACCAGTAAAAAAAAAAACCCAAAAACCAAAGGAAAAAAAACCCCAAACCAGCCATCCACAGCCTCCTTTTTATGGATTGATTCTTCATTCCATTGTACTGCTCTGAAGGCAGAATGGCTCTACTTGGAACAATGGAGAAATCAATTAAATTATATTAGATAATACTGCACTAAGAGAATGGAGAGTTTCAGACGCTGCATTTAAATTAAGCAAGCCCTTCTTCTTCTAAAGTATATAATCAGAATGTTTAACATTAGAAGAATGTAGAAAGTACAACTTTTGTCAACCACTTTTTTCCATGTCCTTTGTTTCCATTGTTTTGTTATTATCTTATTTTAACTCGCAGCTCTTCAGTAAAACCTTTGCTGTCTTTATGACTTAAAAATGCTTCAAAGGGAACTCACATTCCATCCTGGCGAGTGATTGTATATCCATAGTCTGGGTAGTGTAGAAAGGAGACATTGACTCCAATGAGTGGTGTTCCATCAGCAGTTAATACTTGTCCCCTTATGACGGATGCAAGACTGTGAAAAAGACACAGGATCAAATGACAAGCTTGCTTTTTTCGTTCTCTTTTCAATGAATAAAAACTAGCACAGCAAACACAAACTCACACATCTCTACATAGTATCAACTACCATTAAAAAAACATTCCTGAGACTCTAACACATTTACGAGTTCACATAATTCACACTGTATAAACAAATGTTTCAAAATCTACCCATAATAATTTTGCTTCAGTGTTGATTTAAGTTTGGTTCATTTTGTCTGCACTGAGTTACTAAGAGCAGAAATTCACTGAAGAGTTTTAAGAACTCATAAACTCTAGATGTTCCCACTCTAAGTCATACCTCTGACAGACTCCTAAAGAGCAAGGTACTTTTCAATTAGTATCAAAGCAATCTGTAAAACTGCAGGCACTATGCAGTACAAAATTTAAAAGAGCAATAAGGAACATTTGTGCAACAACTTTTAATCAACTGCTGTGCCCATACACATTAATGCTGTTAAATTACTGCAAACGCAGTAGTTCCAGTGTAAATCATCTTCCTTCACTCAGTGAGATCCCAGACACCTGCTTCCTGTTGCTGCTTTATTTTCACGTCGTTACTGCTTCACAGAGCACCAGTCAAATAGTTTATGCAATTATACTGTCGTGCACTTAACACTTCTATTACATTAATTCATAATTTACATTATTTAGTGAGCTCAGTTTAAAATGTGCAGCTTTGCTTTTCTTTCTGAAGTGTTTTCATTGCTTTGATGTATTTCCAACTGTGCTAGCCCAAATCTACTGGTTAAATAAAGATTTATTTAATCATTAATGAAATGCCCCGTTAGAATACAGGTACTCCGCATGGCAAGCACCTTCTGCAACCTACTGGCACTGGCAATTTGAATTCTGCAGGAAATGAAACAAAACCAGCCATTTGATACATTAAGAGAAAAGGTCTCTGTTGAAAGTCTGTGCCATGAAATTTGTGGTCACAGTGGATCTTCTCCTAAGCGTGAATCTCATGCGCTCTTCAGTTCCTTTTGCATTCACGAGTAACCAATAAGTCATGCTCACCTCTTATTAAAAGGACTTTCCCCAGGTATGACATGAGTGCTGTCTGCTCCGATGAGAAAACTGATCCGGTCATAAAAGGCTTTGGCAGCTTGCTGAGATGGAGACTGCTGGCTTTGGCTGATAATATCTTGGGGATCGGGCAGGCCACGACAATAAGGCTGGTTTTGGCAAGAGCTCTGCAAGCAGCAGTCAGGATCCATACAGTCAGCTAGCCCATCTGTTGGCAGAAATGCACACAAATGAAGAAACTCTTCCTCCTGCTCCACTGCAAGCGAATGAGCCAGCCAGCAGAGAAATTTAAAAAAAATATGTACTATGAAGGAATACTAGTAATTAAGATTTTAATGAATTCACTTCCAATTAAGGAAAGAGAGTTTGTTTCCACTGAGTTCTTAAACTCCCATGGAAATCCATGCAAGCTGAATACACTCAGTGTCGTGTATAAATTAGACCTATTTATTCCATACTTTTCTAAAAGCATGTTGAACAAACCAGAAAACGAAGGCACTCAGGCTCTGCATACACTGTTAAGTTATAAATATTAAACATTTTAGGTGGTTCTAAGTAGCTTTTATCTAAGGTTATTTGGCTTGCTGAGAAAAAAAAAACCAACAAGTAATTCCCACCCAGCTGTTTTCCTAAGTTTTTTAGTGTATGTAAGCTGCAAGTAGCTTTAAATATTTCACAATATTTATCAAGGTGGATTCCTTTATACCTTGGCAGAAGGATTTTTTTTTGCTAGTGGCAAAGGCAATTTCCACAACTATTTTGCATGAAAATGTATGAGAGAACAAAAATCTGTATTTAACATGTAGATTTTATTCTGAAGAAACTGATGAGAAATGTTGGCCAGTATAAACAAGATTTAAACACATGGGTGCTTTTATGCTTATGTGCTGAAATACTCACATATAATGAGCGTTAGATCTGTCACATCACTGGAAATCTAATTTGGTGAAAGATTAAAATCAAGATCAAATTGATAACTACTAATTTGCTCTTAGTAAAGTCATAAGGAAAATGAGCCTGGAAATGTCAGCTACAGAAGATTTCTAGATGAATGTAATATGGTATCACATAGCTGATAATTGTTTCCCCAGAAGAACAGCAAGACTGAAATAGCTCAAACATTTTATTATTCCATTTAGATTAGAGAGGGAGGTTGCTTGCTCCACTAAACTGAAAAATATACCAATGCCATAGTCAGAGGAAGCCCATGACTGCTTCTCTCACAAAAGAATCTAGCTTTAAACTTCTTTCTGAAGGGAAAAAATATCATTCATTTTTGTTCAATCATATGTTGAAAGAGTGTAAGTAAACAGAGACCTTCTAAAGGTATTCCTGTAGGGATTGCTGTGCTATGTGGATCAGTCAGTGGATTGGCAAAATAGTGAAGGACGGGGATTTCTATTCTTTTGCACATCTAAAATTCTTATTTAACTCAGCTGACATTGAAGTCAGTTCAGGGAAAATGAAAGGGATGAAAAGTCATCATTAAGTATATCAAAGTTTAAACTTTTTTAAGAGGAAAGAAAGAACATTGATTTTTCCTGGGATGAGGATACACCAGAGGACCATGTTGCCATTCAGGCAGACCTTGACAGACCGAAGAAACGGACTGATGGAAATGTCATGCAGTTCAACAAAGAGAAGGGCAAAATCCTGCACCTGGGGAGGAACAGCCCCACGCACCAGTACATGCTGGGGGAACAACTGGCTGCAAGGTAGCTTTCTGGGGAAGACCTTGGGAGTCCTGGTGGACACCAAACTGAGTATGAGGCAGCAACATGCCCTTCTGGCAAAGAAAGGTGCCAGTGACATCCTGGGCTGCTTTAGGAGTACTGACAACAGGTCAAGGGAGGAGACTGATCCCCTCTACTCAGCACTGGTGAGGCCACAGCTGGAGTGCTGCGTGCAGGCTGGGCTTTCCAGTACAAGAGAAACATGTACATACTAGAGGAAGCTCAGTGAAGTGTCCCAAAGATGGTTAAGGGCTTGACACATCTCTCCCATGAGGAAAGGCTGAGAGAGCTGAGAATGTGTATCCTGGAGAAGAGAAGGCTCAGGGTGATAATCTCATCAATGGGTACAGATACCTAATGAGAGGGCATAAAATAAGACCACCTTTCGTGGACAAGAGACAACAGCCACAAACTGAAACACATGAAATTCTGTCTAAACATCGGAAAAAATGTTTTGACTGTTGAAGTGGTTGGACAGGTTGCCCAGCGAAGTTGTGGAGTCTCCATCCTTGGAGATATTCAAAACCCAACTGGACGTGGCCCTGAGCAGTCTGGTCTAACTGATGCTCCTTTGAGCAGGGACTGGGACTAGATGATTTCCAGAGGCCTTTCCAAACTCAAACAGTCTGGACCCTTGTGATTTTCTAGTCTCATTCTTGTACAATATGAAATACTTTCCTAGCTGAAGTGCTGACCTCCCTTGCTGGTTTTAATGCTAGAAGCCTGGATCAGTGTCAGACCTGGGGGTACTGATGGCTAAAAGCATAGTTTTGGGTTTTTATATCTCTGTAGGGTCTCCCAGGCAATATCTGGTTCAGTTGCCAAAGAAATGCTCAAATTTCATCATTCATCTTTGTTACTTTATAAAAAGCAAATGTACATCTGGAGTATAGTCTGCAGGTCATAAAACTGCATGAGATTGACACCTTCTGAACTAATCAGCTGGAAATGCATTTTTACAAGCCTCTCCACTAACATCAATCAGAGAAAGAATCTCATTTTCACCAGGCAAGATACAGGGATATGCTGTTTGTTATTTTTCTGTGGAGTTTATCAGCCACTTGCCCAGGAGAGTGACGGATGGTTATGCATCTGGCTCCTTATAACTTGAGAAAACATTTTTCATTCCTTCCCTGTACTTATGTGGCTAGAGCTATCTAGTACCACTAAGTTGAGTACTCTGTTGCAGAGTAAAATTTCCTTTCTGAAATGGCTCTGCAAAATTATTGATGAATTTTGTTTAGCCTGAAAAATATGAGACTTAGCTCAACACTGGCTTATCAGTTATATCACTCAAATATGATAGTGAAATTATAAAGAAAATAGAAGCTCCTACAGCCACCAGCTGGACAATCACTATCGGTCTCAGAAGGGTATTTTGTATTTTTTGTTCTATCTGTAAGTGGTTCTTCTACATTTACAGAAGATGTAATAACTACATTTTGTTTTCTTCCTCCAAAGCTGAAGTCTAGCTGTAAAAATCTTGACTAATTTTACTTCCCCCTTTATTGCAAAGTGCCCAGAATTGCAATGGAGCGTGGCCTGGTGGTAAGATTGCTTATTTGGAGAGACTAATAAAAGCCCAAAAACATTAAGCAAGAGGAATCAAGACACAGGATTCCCACAGTTATGGATGTTTACAAAATTATATGTATCAGTGGGCATGTTTGCTTTTGAATGGAATGTAAAGGCTAAGTATAAAACTCCTGGAAGCAAGAAAAATAGAGGGACAAAAGAATTCCTGGGCACACGTTATACCAATCCTAAGGGGTGATTGTGGCAAAGGACCTACAGAACCACATTCTTGTGATCTAGCAGTCATGTTCATCTACATGACCATGTATTTAGGCAACAAAAAAAAATCTCCATGAAGTGAAATTCTGTGTTTATATAGGAAGAATGCAGTTTTGGAGTTATGATGCTGGCAATCCCACTAGAACATTTTCAGTGACTGTGGCACTCTAAGGCAAGAGGATGGAAAGGACAGAAAACTGTATTAACAAACCTCAGTTATCTTCACACAGCTCAATTTTACAACAGGCTGTCATCAGTGGACTCAATTATAGACAACAAAACTGACTGTGTGTAGGAGCAGCTGGTCGGAAAAGCCACAAAAGCAGAAACAGCACAATTTACTCCTGAGCAGTGCATAAGAACATTGTTCCATGTTAATATTGCAGTTTCTCTATAAGCATTCCTGTAGTGTACTCAAATTCAACATCCTTGCTGGACTGAAGAAGCCTAAAATATAAAGTGTTGGGCTCTACAGGCGCTGTCACTTCAGAAAGAAAACTGGGAATCACCATGGATAAGTGCTATGCATATATCAGTCCACCACTCCCCAGCAACCACAGATGCAAACAAAAAGCTGAAGAGTAATGGGAAGTGCTGGAAAATGAATCAGAGAACATGAGCATGACATTGTATCAGCCCTAATTCAAATGCAAACTTCCTGAAATTTCTTGAGCTGGGTTATCTTTGTACTTAGTGACCCTTCTGACATTCAAAACATTCTGTGTCAGTCATTTCCTGCTTGAATTAGCAGCCTGCTACTATACCAAAGAAAATACGAGATCACATTTGTCCTATTATGTTCTTTAGCTAAGCATTTGCTATTAGCCACTATCAGAGAAGAGGTGCCGATTTAGGTAATCTTTAGGATGAATTTGTACTACCCTATGACAATGCTTATCAGGAGCAGGCTATCCTAGACAACCCAAGTAAGTACAAAAATACAGTAGTACTAAGTACACTTTGCTTGATTACAATATTTATCTTCATTTTAGTAATAGAAGAATATTAATAATCCCTTAAATCCTGCTGGTGGAAACCTGTAACTACCTCTTAATAATTGGGTAGGAGCTAACAAAAAACAAACTGAACAAAGGAATCTGTTCAATAAAGACCTACCTAAACTAAAGAGTAAACACCTTTTTCTTCCTACAGTGATGACAAAACACAGCCTCCAACATGGACACATTTTTTCCAAACTAAAGAAGTTAGGCTTATTCCACTCACAGACAACTCTGGTTTCCCCTCTCCCCACAAAGCCATTAAGAGTTTAATTCAGCCTGCTTGTTGCACACATGTTCCTTGTGGGTTGCTAAAACGTAAAGAAAATCCTGTATTTTATTGTCCCAATAAAGCACATGGGAAAATATGAGTGATTCTTAGACAAAAAGGAATGGTCTGCAAGACTCTCCAAAATCTGTGTTAAAAAGGAAGATGAGTAATGATTATTCCATCATATGCCAGTAATATCTAGAAGAAGAAATTATCAAGTCATTAGCACTATCTATGGAGAATATTTCCATTGACGTCCTTGGGATGTTCATGTTCACAAAATTTGAACAATCAGTCCCAGAAAGAGCTAAGAATTAAAGGAACAGCAGACACTGTTATTAATGAATTATATTCATATTAATACATGAACTACATTTTATCCACTGTAGGATGAAACATAAGCATTAACCACAGCACATCAATTAGGTAACAACCAAGATAACTTTAATTACATAAACATTGAGTCAAGTGTGATGTAAATCACACTACCTGCAGTCCTGGTATAAATTCAGTGTAAGCACTCAGATAACCTGATCTCCCACAAAAAAAGAAATAAAGCAGAGGCATCCTTGTGCCATTCCCTGTAGCTGTCTGGAATCTGAATGGCTTGCTTGAGAGATTAGTGGGCTGATTGCAGGTATTTTTGGAAAGGGAAGAAACGCTGCTTCTCTTTCCAGGTGGGTTTCTGGTTTCCTTGCTTTTGCCAGTTTTGTTTGGTATGCTTCCAGTTTTGTTTGGTATGCTTCCAGTTTCTAATTTAATTGCCATAATTTAACTGCTTCCCTCAGCCACTGGTCAAAGACTGAAGTGAATATGCTCTGTACTGAAACATATAAATTAAAATAAGGTTCACTGAAAGAGTAATGCCAGTGAAAAATAGCATTATACAGGTCAATCATGGCAAAACAACTGTTTCACAAATGCCTTCCTCATACATTGTTGCACAACGTCTGTAAAAGAAATAATGAAAAAAATTGTGAGGAAAAAAGCAACATAATACTAGCATTAGACTGTGGGGTTTTTATTTTTTCAATATTGTTTGTTCTTCTTGAACTCTAAGTCATCCTGTTAGATCCTTCTGCTCCAATTCCTAGTTCCTTTCTCCCTCTTCCTCACAAGCAGCTATAACAGTTTTCAGTCTGAAGGAGCCTCTTCTCTTGTTCCATTTACATGCACTCCTGTTCACCTTGCTCTTCTTCCACTGCTCTGTTATCTGCTCTTGACTCTCCCTCTGATAGCACGCCCTTCTATTATCTTCAACGTTTACTGAATCTGTTCTAGTCTAGCACTGGTTTTTCAACTTTTTTCCTTTTTTTTCCCTACATGATCTACTTTTCCCTTCCAAGTTGTTTATGTTGTAATGTAGTTTCTCCTCCTTCTTGCTTTGTCTCTTTTCATTCTTGCAGGTTTCTCTTTCTTTCTAATGTTCATAATCCCTCAGCCCACATGAAGTTACTCCGTCAAACGGCACATCTCCGTGTGGAAATGCTACGGCTGATTGTTCCTCTTGCTCTCTTCCTACACGCAGAAAGTCAGCTTCACACTAGCTCAGGTTGAGCCTATCAGATCGTGTCAGATTCTTTAGGCCTCTAAATATGCAACACTGACTCAAAATACACAATATGTAACGGAGGAGGATGACAACTCAAATGACATGTAAAGCAGTAAAGAGCAGGACTGTTTTAACCACGTTATTTATTTTTCTCAGAATGTAAAATGTTGCTGTTATTTATAGTTTGTGATGCTTAAGATCCCAACTGCAGTTGGGATATGAAAGCAGTCAACCAGCAATGGCAAAAGCATATGAAGTCTAACGCTGCAAAACAAAGTCACAGGTTACTTTATCATCACCCAGAGGCCCTAATGGAATTTCTTATCTCTGCTCTGAATCTGAAGGTGTTAAAGAAAACCAGCTGATGAGAGAAGGGGAAGAAAGACAAGACAATAAAAGCATTATGTTGATCTAACATTTGACTGCATTCACATTTAATCTTCTGGGGACTTTTGGTTGGGCTTTTTTTGGTGTGACTCTAGAGTCCTGCCAAAGTCACAGCCCCTCTACTTTCCCTGCCCTACAATGACGACTGCAGATTGATTCCGTAAGACAACAGTCCTGCCTGCATCCTGCTGCAGATTGTGACCCGTCACCTGAACGACAGACTGTGGGAAAGAAGGACAAAGCCAGAAAGGCTTCTGGCAGCATCCTGTCAGTTATTTCAGCCTTGGTCACAGGCTGTGGAAGGAAGAGATCTCTGTAAGACTGGGCAACCAATTGTTTCCAGCAGTACTATCACGGGTCAAAAAGTAAACTCCCTGTTTGGCCTCTTCTCTCAGGATAATTTCCTTGTGAGGTCGCTGAAAATTTGAACTCCTTTTTTTTTTTTTTTCCTCTCCGCTACACTGAGTTGAGACTACATTTTATTCCAGTATAAAAGAACATGGCAGGGAAACTAAGGTGACTCCCATCATTTTCTAAGTACATATCTCACCTGTCATAAGCAGCTTGTAAGGCTTTGCTGATACACCATAAAAACGCACAGACTACCGAGGTGCATTCTTACAGTAAAACCTGTGTATGGTTCTCATGGCAGTATTTAATCACCTGACTGTAACACTCTCAGTTCTGTTCATTCAGTTCAGCACATTCTCCCTGGTGTTATCTTACCTCCTTCGTTGTCCTTACTGTCAGTGCAGAGAGTTTCCATGGCCACGTCGCAGCCCGCTCCCCTCCACCCCGGCTGGCAGACGCAGTGCCAGCCGTTTTGGTCCAGCGTGCACCTCCCATTGCTGTTGCACAAGCCAGGGCAGCCCTCTGTCCAAACAGACAAAGAAGAAAAAAAAATCACAAGTGATTTAAAGATTGGAACTGTATAAAAAGAAAAATTAAAATACAAACAAGGGACACTTACTGGGAACAGGCCTTAAGAACAGCACAAATACTGTAATTGCACATGGAGTGGAACAGCAACATTACCTGGGGCATGTAATTCTTAACAAAGTGGCATCTTTGGTTGGCCTGACACTTGAGACACCACTTACCTGTACAGGCAGGAAATAAATGCACCAATCCTCTAAATACCTGCAGGCCAGACAAAATTAAGTTTGTTTTTTAAATTTCTTTTTTTTTTTTTTTTTGGCAAAGTAACAAGAGATGAGTGCATAGTGCAAACACAGCTGTGTAGAACGATACAGTTAGAATAGATCAGGATTTGCTCTATGCAGTATTGGTTACTCACTGGCACAAACATTTAAGCTCCCTGTTACTAGGAAGAAATCCCTCCGAATTCTTCAGTAGAAAAATGGGTATGATTTTAGGCACATAATAAAAGAGAAGGTTAACTTTATCTGGTCTCAGAGTTGCCGTATATACATGTGAAATTACAGTGTGTTAAATAGTTGCACAAAGTATAGGCCAGTTTTAATGACTATACTTTATGCCAAAAAATACATTCCTTTTCACAGAATAAGCAAAGCCCAGGAAATAGTGAAGCAGCTTAGCATCTATTCTAACAGACATTAGGATTCAGGCTGCATACGGATGGGACAGGACCAACAGGATTTTCAACTAAATGTAATAGCTGTGCGTATTTGATTACTTAGGACGGACAAAATGAAATACCATAAGGACCACAATAAAACATTGATAGACTGAACAAAAACACGGTAGTGACGTGCTTCAAGACAGATAGCAGAGAGTGATTTTTGGTGACAATCTCCCTAAGGCTTTTGTGCTGTTACCTTTATATCCTATCTTGTCTGCTTTTATGGCCAAGGAGGGAAAATTTGGGAAACAATTAAAATAATTTAATATATCCAAAATCGATAATTGTTTTCAGTCTAACATTGCATTAAAAAAAACAGTATCTGTCACTTTCTAGTGATGAAATCTGGCATGCAGCCAACATGATCTGTATGAGGATGACAACACTATAAATATGTAGATTTTGGTGTTCCTTATCTGTGACTATGATAAGACACTGACAGAAGCAAGTACAGATATGGCACTATGTATCTTATGAGAAGGTGTCTCCAAATCAGATATTTTGGGTCAACAATTTTCTGTAAACTTTTATCCAAAAAAACTAAGTTAATGGCTAAATGCTTCTTCACTTTGTAGAACTACTATCTTCATGAACTAATCTACTGACCCATTTCAGTTAAGCTTAGCTGAGCTTAGAACAGTCTTTCAGAAGCCATAGTTTATTTTTTTCTTTTAAAGACTTTGAATTTAGTGACTCCTTTCAATCAGCTCCAAATTACAAACATTGCCAGAAAAAAAGTTATAAAGGGTGCTTAACTCTTGTCAAGTCACTCTTAGAAGGCAGAGAATCAGGAAAATCTCTTGTGAGGAAGGATGGTGATACTACAGTTATGGATATTGTGCCATCATGCCAGGCTGAGATTAGTCTTCCTACTCTTATTCTTGAAGACTGAACCTGCTATTAGTATTTATTGATGTACTGAGAGTTATTTTTTTTGCTTAGTCTTTCTGCTGTTTAATTTATGGACGACTTACATATTTAACTGCAATACTGACTGAGCGTTTTAGGAGTCAACTGGGTTCACTCAAGACTTATTGTGTGAAAGCCTGGATATTGCCATGAATATTGCCATATTCTAATGAAGAAAAAAAAAACACAAATAAGGACTAGAGAAAGATACTCAGGGGAAAAAGGGGTAGGAATATTTTAAACATTTTTCTAAATAAAATTTTCACCATAACTGAAGATACAAGAATATTTGCTGTTTCATGTCAGGCTTTTGCATCCTTCAACCTTTTAATTGAAAATGTGGCATAGAGTATAGAAGTTTTTTCTAGCTTCATACAAAATACAAGCCATAATTTCCTATAGATTTTCTATATTTAGATAACCAAAAGCTTAAAAGCCTGGGGTATTCTATTGATCTGTCTAGATATAAACACGCGCATATCTATAATTAATCTGTTCTTTAGAACTAATGACATCTGTTCTGTGACGAGTATAATTTTGCTTTGCTCCCTAAATATTTAGTTTCGTAGGTAGAGGTCCAATGACAAAACTAACAAAGAAAAAGCACCAAACAGCAAATGGATACTATCTTCAGTTTTTGGTTCAAATAAAATCTAATACATATATACAGTTTGTATATAAATGTATAATTACTGATAAAATGTTGTAACAGAAGAAATATTTAAATATCTATTTTTTAAAATGAGTTGAAAGTCATGTGAGTTATATCTCCATGGAATGTATGTAAAAGAAGATTCTTTTGCCCAGACTAGTATGTTTGAAATTATATATTCATACAAAAAAAGTACATGTAGGTATAGGCATGTCATCAAAGAGCAAATATACAGTACCTTTCACTATCTTATCCAAATAGTGAGCTTGAGAATTAAAAAGAAAAAAAAAACAGACAGACATTTCAGAAGTGTCACATAAAACAAGAATTGTTCAGAATTCACATGCAAATCAAGCGGGTGCACCTGACATGAGAGGTCTTACATTACGAAATGAAAATGTATCTCAAAGCTTTTAAAAATGCAAGAAATTATCTTTTCAGTAAACATCATCATGCTTCAATGAAACTATCATAGAAAGGAGGCCTGCAGAGGAAAAAGCAGCTACCTTTCTGAGACTACATTTTTCTTTCTGACCTCTCTTCACATGCTTCAATTTTTACGAATAACAAAAAATATAATCAAAACTAGTTAAAAAATCCGAGTTTCAACATAACACAAGAGTAATTACTTAGCTAATGAGCTTTAAAACACTGACCATACTGGGAGACCTTTGATTTGCAGGTCGCATATGACTCTGACAGCATAACCAGCACACTATCGTAATTCTGATTGTATTAACAATACAATAGGAATATTTTTTCTTCTGCTGCAATCCAGCCACAGTTACTTTTCCAAGCACACACACCAAGTATGTAAAATAAGTTAGATTGCATATATGGGGTTGAAGAGAGCATAGTGGGGTTAGTAGCGTGGTGATCCATTTCATTTGGAAAAAAGGGTGAAAATTAAACTTAGGCAAAAATTAAAATGAAAATTACCTCAAGTGAAAATGAAAATTAGATGTAAAAAAATAAATAACATTGTATATCTAAGAAAAGCAAGACTTTTTTCGTAAGTTATGACACTTAAAATTTCACAATAGGTTTGAGAAGGCAGATGGATGAATGACAGACAGAGCATGAGATGGATTTAAAGCAGCAGGCCCTATTTTTAATACAGGAAACACAGCAGGGATGTGTTACATGTTCCCTCCTTGCTTTCAGGAACAGACATCAAGTGTACTTGTGTTAAAGGGGTTAATGTCATATAGCAAAACCACATAGGCTGTGTCCATTCCAGGCTACCAAATGCAGCCACCTGCACATAGGATGAGAGGATATTGCAGACCACTGCAGTAGAGACACATCAAGCTGAGTCAACAATGTTGGATTCAGTCTCCTGTTTTTGCTATGGACAAGGTCTCTCAACAGAGCCCTCATGGTCACTCTTACTTTCAAAATTTGACCTCTTCTAAATTCCGTCTGGATGACAGCCTCTGTCTGGCAAGTACTGTGCCACTTGCTATTATCCCTCAACTTTGTGGGATGAACGAAAAGCATTTCCAACCATGGTCTTCCCTCCCGTTTAGATGAATGGGAAATGGCTCTTTCCAAGTCCAAGGAGGAAGGTGATGAGGTAACTACGCAGTCCCACAGAAGCCACCATCATTGCTATGACTAAGAGGTGGAAAGTTTCTAGTCCCTCTCTCTCAAAGAAAGTATCAGGTGTTCAACTGCAAAGTGGTGTGGGTTTTGTTTCTTTTTTTTTTTTTTTTTTTGGTGTGTAATGGTAAGGTTAAAGGGAGACAAAGTAAGAGGATGAAAACATCAATTACAGAACATTTAGAACAGCAGCAACAAACTAAGTAGTTTTTCACATTAACCACAAAGAAAAGTGATACAGCTGCATTTCAGGGTGGATCAAATTCTTCTCTTACTCATCCAACATAATTCCCCTTGCTCCTACATAGCTGCTCTTAGAATATGGTGTAGTATGCACGGAGGAAAAATAAAGCTTTATTTCATAAAATGGAAGCAATTAGGTTTATCTGGGGAATGCATCTGTCCACCCATGAAACAACAAATGCCTCTAAAAATGTAGGGATACTTAACAAAACAGAAGAGAGAAAAAAACCTCCTAGGCAACCGAAAACTGTCCCTGCAATCCCAGGCCCCGACATGGTATTTCCTTTCAGAAATCCCAACTGTGTTAAAAAAAAACCAAAAAACAAAACCAAAAAACCCAAACAAACAAACAAAAACCAAAAAAGGATTAAGATAATGCTCTTCAAATTTTCTTGCATACAGTAGTCTTACAAAAGTCAGTTCCAGACCATAAAACTCTAGTGCTCAGAAAGCAAGTTCGACCTTCCAGCATCCTTTTACTCATGGTCAGTTGACAATGTTAGAAACTATTTTCGCTAATGCGCAGCATCCTAGAAGAATTAAACAGCAGAAAACAAGTGACCAAAAATGGCATAACTTTGCAGTGAAGTTTAACTAGCCATGCTGTCTTGCTTCACAGCACTGCAACTGAAAGAGTAGTGAACCCAGCTCTGTGTGGAAGTACAAAATATGAGCCTTTCTAGGTGGGATTTGAGCATTCAGTAGGATGGAGCATCTCAGCAGGTGCTCCTTTGCGAGATATTTACACATCTGGCACATGTGGGTTATGTTAAGTCCTTAAAAAGTTTAATTATAGAGCAGACAACATATCTACAAGGGTTTCCTTGCAGAATTTAAGACTGAAATTTACAATCTTGTTATTCTTTCCAGGAGTAGAGGGACTTCATGTAACTCCAAATGGAACAAAGAAAACCAAAAATGAATATATAAAATCTGTACATTTTCTAGGATAGTCAAAATCTAAGAAGATGTAAGTGGCATTTAAAATTCATACAACATAAAATATAAATGATGTTATCAATCAATGTGTGTGTATATTTATATAAATGTGTGGCAGACAAATGTATTTTACAAAGAATTGCTAACAGTCAGGCAAATTCACATTTAACACCGTATATTTCACAACCAGTAAGAACCCTGACAATCTTTTTTAATTGAATGCCTCCCATTAGTTTCCTATCAGAGATGTAAGTCAGTGTCTTCCTTAGATTATTCATATGCTACTTCCTCCAGGTATGACAGAATAGCCCCAGAATAAAAGTACATATTAGATCCATTTATCCCAATCAGCTCCTGTTTAAATCAGCGTGAGTCATATACCCATTGATTTGATGTCCCTTAATTGGTACTTATAACACTGCTTTATTCTGATTAATCTGTCATAAAGGATTGTAACAGTGACATGCTTCTAAATATTGTATAGCAAATTTATATTTCTATTAGTTTACATTGTTATCCTCCACCAGACATCTTCATCCATCATAATCTTTCTAACCTGTACGCTAGACTACAACATGTCACATTTCTTTTGTAGTGTACATACAGGTCCATTACAGCATCAACTCAACAGTTCTACAAGAATTATAAGTTATTTTGGTGTAAGGTCAGTATTTGACCTCATAGCACAACCAGCTGTGAAGCAAGAGTACAAAAGTATGTGACTAAAGCCATGCTGATCAAGGTCTGCCTAAATGACAAATTACATTTAAGGGCTTTTATTTCCTACACCTTGAAAGTGTGAGCCAAACCCTTGCCTCCTCTCCACTAATACTATCAGTCTTCTCCCTTCCTTACTGTGTTACAGCATCCCCCTCTAAAAGAAAACAGAAAGGAAAAATTAGAAAGAGACAAGAGAGTCAAAAGGAGGAAGAAAAAAAGAAAAAAAGCTGATGAAGAAATAATTTCAGAATGCAGCAACAATGCAGACTGCTGTTCTGCTCTCTCTGAGCATGCTCTGCATTGCTTCCTCTCCTCACTTCCTACAAATCAGTGTAGCAATCCCCACTCACTGGTGAGTGATTGAGTAGGTATCTCTGCCACTAACTAACTTTGTGATCTCAGAGACAGATCTTCTCAGGAAGATGTGGACAATGTATCTTGCATCAGCCATGTTTACATTCGTGCGTAAAAAGTAAAAGTAAAGTAAAAAGTAAAAGTAAAAAGGCCTTATTAATTTCTTGGTAGAGAAACTATCTGTAAGCAAACTGTGGCATGATGATAGTATCCTGTTTTCCTTAAGATTTCTATAGATTTAACTATTTGTTTAGGGTTGGAGAGTTTTAATATCTTCACTTAAAGTTTTCATTGTTTTTTAATGTTTGTATAAAACTTGTTTTACAATCCAAATGACAAATAAAAAACCCCCCCACATTACAAAAACATTGTAAGAGTGGCCAAGTCAAACACACAAAATTTAGGCAATGCTGGGTTTATGGCTACCTGTGCAATTTTTATACCCTTCTTCCCTTGTCAGTGTACAGAGTTGATGGTCCTCATTCTCTCATGAACAACAAACTGCTGAAAGTCTAGTAGCAGGCACACCATGCTAACCTAAACAAAGAAGTAACTGTTTTATTATAAATTTTTCTGTCATCTTCCTCTCTAATTCAAAATTATTTAGTAAGGTATCTTCACACTACTGCTGTGAACAGAGAATGTATTCATATCTCATTTTACCAGTGAGTAACTGAGGCACAGATTAAAATGAGAAGTCTCCATCCACTTGGCTTCAAATACATGTGATGTGATGTAATCTTCCAGAATACTTAGAATTCTATAGAATTTCCTACACAAACCAGCATTTTAGCAATTCATGCACAGGCAAGTCAGTTCCCCAGAAACTGAAGAACAGTCAGAGGACACTCCTTTAAAGTCTGCCTTTGTGAATGACGAACAGAAAATACATGACAGAAGCAAGAGCAGCATCCAGTTCTTCAAAGTCATTCTTAACCAGCAGCAGCACCCCACACACCAGTCCCTTCATTCTCCACAAATGAAGTGGGAGTTTTCCATGTGACAGCCCTTCATAGACTTTCAGTGTTCTTAAATGAGGCCCTTCAGGTGCAGAGGGAAAAGTAGTTAAAGATATAATTGTATTTTTTATTACAATGATATTACAGCATCATTGTAATAAAATGTGTATTTATTAAAATGTATATGCTATAATTAATATATTTTATATCTTCCATTACATGACATAATGATAAACTAAAGTATTTTCTAGAGACTTCCTAACTTCATGTTCTTGATTTTATATTAAAGTTTTTTTAACATGTTTTTTAGACATTTGAAAGTTCTTAAGTCCTATGCACAAAAAGTAAACTGGAAAAAGAGATTCCATTCTGTGGCACTACCTTTTGTTCATGGTGAACAGGGAAGCCTGGATGACCTACACTACTGCCTCTTGTGCCAACAAAGCATTATGAGCATTATTTCTTACTCCCTGCACTGCCAAGCAGTAGCAGGAATGAGGCACACACTTTAACAGTGGTTCCACAGACAGCTGCCAACAGAAGAGAAACTCTGAGAGTTTCCTTGCAAGCTTTAGGAAGAATGCAGTTTGTGTAAACAGGTTTTTGTGCTTGCCTTAGGGGTACCGGTAAAAAACTCAGGGTTGACAGCTCTGGCTTGACCCCTCTAACATATTAAAGACTCAGCCTGTGGTGATTTACTTGAGCTGGCTACCAGACCACCTGTAAATTCCACTGAATTCCACCTAGCCACAGTTTATCCTGTCAATTAAAACATCTTCTGAATGTAAAAAACCCAAATATCGTTTTAAACCCAGTATTTCTTATCCTACCCACAGCAGGCTTAGGGAACGCTGTATTGTTCCTTGAAGCAACTGCTTTTACTCTCAAAGAGTGACTAAAGAAAGCCATGCATCCATATGCAGTTTCTGAGGAGCAGAAAACTTAGAGGAGTCCAAAATTCATAACATTTTAAAGCCACTATTCTAGCCTGCTTTCAGAGTGGCTCACTAATGTCAAATTCATCATCCACTACAGCCTATTCTGAGTCTCTTACGCCCGCAGAGCTGCTTCCTAACTTGAATTTGTGCAGTTGATTATTCTTACTTAAGCACAGAACCCAGCATTTGTCGAATTGCACCTTATTTTTCTGCCATAGCCTGTGCTATTTGTTAAAGTAATTTTAAATTCTTGTCCTTTTTTCCAAAGTGCTTGGGGGCAGGGGGCTTCGGTATCATTTGCAAATGTAATTCTTTCTATTCATCACTGAACAGTACTGAAAGCACATGTTCTTCCACGGTAAGCAGCTCATGGTCGTCATCCTTTCTCCGTTTTTAAGAACCTTGTCTTAGACATACCATATGTTCAGAGCATTGCTGCCAACAGGAGAAGATTACAAACGCTCTTCCCTTTTGATACTTTTTTACTCCTAAATTCCCATCTTGCCCTTCTTGTAAAGGAGAACACATGGATGGAATGATAGTTTCAGGCAATCTTCTTTCTTCTCCTCCCTACATAGGCCAAAACATGATCCTCACACTGAAATCATACCTTCTTCATAATTCCTGCACTTTTCTCCAATGCCCACATAGACCTGCAGCAGAGATATCTACTGCACACGTTTCTGCAGAGACATCTGAATTCACTGCAATTTATGCCTTGCCATAACTGCAACTGTTCTTTGCAGCAACCATTTATGGGCTTTTCTGCACAAAGGCACAGAAGCCCACTACTCTTTACTTTTTTTTTTATTCTGGAGTCCATCCCAATTGTACTACAAAGTTAAGATTTCTTATTATTAATGGAAATCCACATGTATCTTAGGATAAAAGGTTTGGTTGCTTTTAAGGATATAGTAGACATAGGAAGTTTGGAACTTCTGATAAGTTCATGAGCAGTGTTGTTTTCTGTCTACGTTGTTTCCTATCTATACAACTTGAAAAGGCTAAAAAAATTCAAATACCTATTTGAGAACTCTGACAATCTCACAAAGACCTGCCTTAGATGCAGGTAAAGCCTGATGCTTACATGAAGAACTGCCTGAAAGACAAATCTGGCTTGAAAACGTGTTAGGGGGTGGAATGGGATGGGAAGCATTATTGTGTCCATCTTTCTTCCTGACTGAAAGTACTTTCCGAACGTGTCTGACCAGCATGCAACCATGCAACATACAAACCCACTTATTTTCTGGCCACTTCAGCTCAAGTAAGCTTTGTAACATGCTTTAAAATTCTTCACATCTCAGAGGATTCTGCTGTTTTCTGAAAATGTGCCTAACTTGAACTTCACATGTGGTCCTCATTTAAATGCAAATGAACCAATTAGCAATTTAAAGTATGCTAACAGATAATTTGTATTTCAGATACTTGGTCTTGAAATGTGTTAAGGCCTGACCAGTTATTCAGTTTGGTTTTTTTTTTCCCCACAGCTTCAGATAGGCATCTTAAATTTACCTGGTAATTAAGCATTTTTATAGTTACCAAATATACACATATTTAGCATATTCAAGGCTTGGCCTGGCAAATTAATATCATGCCCTTCATGCACAGAAAAGATCAAAAACCTATTTGTTCTCAATTTCAGGAAATTAGTGATTATCAGTCCTCCAGGTGCCAAGAAAAGCCATCTCCTCTTTTTCATGGAGTTCTTGCACTGAGGGTACAGGTACAAATATTAAGGAGCAATCCTAATTCCAATGTAGTCAAGTGGTTTGAAAGTGGGATTGTACTCAAAATATTGTGGTGAACTAATTGCTATTTGATTAATTAGTTTTGAATCTTTGGTTGATTTTATCTGAGGATAAATGGTTCGAATGTCAAAGGTCCATTCAGATACAATCTTACTTTTAAAAGATGAAATTTGTACTGAGGCATAATTCCATGAACTCAAAACTAAGGAAACACATAAATTTAGGAATTTTGGTAATTACAGAATATATTAATGCAGCAGTGATTATTCTGATTTGAAGGACAAAAATTTCCTTCTGATCAAAACTCTAAAATCTCAAAGGAATCTTAAAATTCATGAAGAATTCTTGGCATGAATACTTTAAGGTACAATTAAAACAATTTGAAAAGTGCCTATTCTCAGTAATTTAAACATCAGAAAAACTAAACCAAGCTTGGCAACTTCTCATCAGTACTAAAACAACAGTAATCATAATACTGGTTATCCATGCTGCTCTCCCTCTAACCCATAAATGTGAAGAAGATCAATCAAGGCCTCAAACTGGTCCATGACTTACTTTGTCAAGTGTGGACTTCAAAAAGATATAGTGCAATGATATATAGCCATACTGAGTTTTCTAGAAGCACTTCTAATGAAAAGGAGGAACACCTTTGCCTTAGCTTGCTCTCTGATCTTATAAAGAGATAAAGTGCCATTTCCCCGTAGTCATATGTGGAATCTGCAACATAAGGAGCCCTAAGGTAAACACGTGTTGAAGAGAGCAGGTGTAGACCATATATCTTATTGGAGGAGATCACTTCTTAGCATTCCTCAACACCAGCAGTAGTTCTGAGCTTACACTGCTCATGGTCACACAGAAAACCAGCACACAAATGCCTTCATGTTTGTCCCTAGTCAGAAAACCAGCCTAATCAGTCACCAGGACACGTGCCAACGGAAACACGCAGGACTGTGCTCTAGACGTTACTTACTTTTTTCATAATGCTCAATATATGGTAAATTAGATAACTTTCCTGTTTTTACACTTAAAATAGTTGAAACAGGAAAATTCTTGATGAAGAAACTATTTTTGGTTTGATTGTTTTGAATGTCATGTTAGTGCCTCTTCATGCAAAGAAAAAGGTTAAAACAAATACTTTGCTGTCCTATGTTATCTTTTTCTCAACTAAACTTTAGGAGAACTTCTTAGAAGATAAACCAATTACATCCCAGCTCTCACTGGAATATAAACATATTACAGGTTTTACCATTCCACAGTGGACCACCAGTGGATTTGAATTTCAGATCTTTGTACTAGGTAAGGTCGCCCTCAAGCAGCACTGAAAACAGCACCAAAGTACTATGATGATAACTTTAGCCCTCCTGAGGGATTAATATGAATGCTTAATGACATTAATTCACATTTAGGTCACTTATGTTTAACGACATGCTTTCCATGCATACATATATAAATATTAATTTTGGACCGAAAGATAATTGTTCAACACAATAACAATTAAACAGCTGTAACCTGTCTCATGTGCTAAGTAATGGAGCTGCAGGCAAGCTCCATAAACAGATGGTCTTACCCACCCATGCTTAATGTTAAAGACTTTTCAAAAAAGAGGTGTTGACAAATCTGAACAAGAAGGCATAGTTTTAATGCAAATTGGCCAATTTGCAATTTAGATTACTCTAAAACTAATTTGATCTATAGAAAAAAAATTAAGCTGCATTGTAAAACTGAGATGTTACATAGCACATGGATATTGCAGATTACCCACCAACGTAATTATTTACTAATTTCATTCAGCTAACAGAATTTAATGGAAAAGCAGCTGGAAAAGTATTCGTATTTATGGACTTCCTATGACAGTTACTTAATTTACTCATGGTATAAGCCAGTTATATTACAAAAAGTAATAGACTTCCTGAAATAGTATCTCTACCAATCTCACACAACAACTGCTTCAACAGGAGAGGGTCACTGAACTCACTGCAAGCCAGGACAGAAAAGAAACAAAAACATATTTTAGCACAACTGTGTTATGAAAACTTAATTACAGAGCAAATTTCCATCCAGGCTATCACCTGGGCACCAGCTGTGCACGTATGGTCGTGCATCACATTGAGATGCAGGTTGAGCTTCACAAAATAATATATGGATGTTCACCTCAGACCTGTGAATATCATTCCCAGACCAAATAAACAATTGGCAGGTGATTTTCCACAGCTTCGCTGTAAACTGTTGATTTAACCTGTTCTCACGGGGATACAGGAAATGGTAAGGCATTACAATTCTCAGGGGGGAAAAGACAGTAAGCAATTTAGATGGCTTACATCATTTAGTATCTGAAATATACATTGCCACTGTGGAGTTCAAACCTGTAAAACGCTAAACAATAGCAATAAATCTCGAGTTTTGTTAATTCTTACTAGATTCATTTCCTTACAACCCAGAGCATGTAGTTATCTGCTGAACATCTTTGATATAAATCTTTGGAAGTATGTGTTCAGAGCAAAGGCAGTGACTCTCAAATGCAGCCCACATCAGGTGTGGTACTGGAGCTGGAACTACTCTGTGCCAGAGATGCATAATGGAACAGTGGATATCAGCAACACACATCAGGTTTACCACATTAGCCAAACAGTCTTGCCTGTCTTACTATACACATTGCTTCAAGAAACCCCCCACAACACCATGCTTTATTTAGTCTGTTTTGTTCTCTTCAAAGGTCCCTTCCAACCCCTACCATTCTATGATTCTAAGATATATATTATTTCCCAATTCCAATCTTGCTGTCCTCAGTCTTAGGGAAGTCTGCAGGTAAGATGTTGAATTTTTTTCTGACCAGTCGTGTATGATTTCACTTCCCAATGTCCTCAAGTGTTGAAATAAAAAAAACCAGTCTCTGTAAATTTAGATCATTTAGAATTCCCATTTGAATATCCTGAAGTATACATAAAAAGTGTAATTCAAGAAGCAAACGAGGGTTTAAAAGATATTAGATAGGAATAAAACTAAGGACTACCTTGTTTCAACTAAGGAGAGAGGTTTGCCTTTTCTTTCTTCCTGCCTTTTAACACATGCCAACTAACACTGCAAACAGTGGGCTAACTGCACAGGAGACTGGACAGATAGTCAGCATTTAGAAATGCATAAAAATCATTAGACAAGGTGCAAAACATTTTTACAATTTTAAACAGCATTCATGCCTCACAAAACATACCATAATCTTTTTGCTCAAATGAGTTCTGGATTTAGATGATTCAGTACACATCCCACTTAGCACCTCTGTGATGAATGTATTCACATTTTGTACATCCAGCTAGAGATCTGGTGGGCTATTTCTTTCCCCAAAAAGTGAACAAAGTGCATTGTCCTTAAAATTTACAACTTTGGATTATTCCTTTTCCAAAGAAGTTGTATTGCCTAAATTTAGGCTTCATGTGATTTCCAGCTAATAGCTGCAACAAACACATATATCTGCATTTCTACAATACTTCACATTACTGCAGCTAAATAGTTAATGACTTTTAAAAATAAGAAGGATGCAACTGTTTATTTTTAGACATATAAAGGGAGAGTGGAAGTCTTTCATACATATAACACAAACTACGTAAATATTCTGCTCCCAAGTTGAGAGTTGTAAGTAGCATAAAATGCCTGGGCGACAAATGGAGGGTGACAATAAAGACCTGGTTTGCATGGAGAAACATTCTGACATCCTTTGTGTTGTTGAAATTCATTGCTCAGAAAGAGCTACTACCTTCTCTAGTGCAGGTGAGAGAAAGCCAATTTGACTCTTCATCTGCCGAGCTGAGGAGGCAGCAATTTTTACTCCACTAAGTGGAAATACTCTTGGAAATGAGCAATAAAACGATCTGGTTTCTCCATAACACTGGGCTCCTGAAGAAAACAGCTCTATGAAAAATAAATATAACAGCAGGCTACAGCCCGTACCTCATTACTTGTTTTGGAGGCTCTAAAGGCAATATAAACAAATCAAACTATCTTTACAGCAGCGGCCACAAAACAAACACCTATTTAAAGAACAAACAGGTGGGAACAGGTGGGCGAGACCTGCTTGCCCAGTGCCGAGGAAAAACTTGTTTCTGCTTAATAAGTTGGAAAAATTGTTCAAGAGCAGCTCATCCGTGTATAACTCCAACCCTTGAAATGCTGCCAAGGTCAACAGCTGCTGAGACCAACAGCAGAGCGATCTGCTGAGTAATTGCTCGTTGGCAAGTTAAAGCGGTCAAGGGAAAGGCTTTATTCTACTTCTAAAGATTGACTTTATTTTATTGTTCAGAAAGCAGTTCTCTCCCCACCTCTCCACTCTCTTTGTCAGCATGTTTTCTGGAAGCTCCTCAAAAATGTTAACCCTACCCGTTCCCTGTGGGATTCTGCAGATGCACCTTTGTTCCCTCTCCCTCATACGTTTGAGCAATCTCATTAGTAAAAAACAAGAATAAAAAAAAAAAAAATCGATTGTGATTTCTGTAAGAAATAATTCACAAATCAATCTTACTACTTCACACCTGACTCCCTTCTGCAAAATAAAACCTTGCCTCATCTTCCTGGTGCAATGATGTGAGTAGCAGGCAATACAGCTGTAACAAGCCTTCATTTTCCCTGCCCTTGAACCTCACACCACTGTTTCCCGTGACCACCAAGCACAGGACCACCCCCCCCAGCCTTTCAGTCAGGGCTGTAAGCTTGGGTTTTATTATTTTCTAGATGCTCATGCCCCAGTGATGGCTTAGCTGTGCTAACACATTCAGCATTACAGCCCTCCCAAAACACCCATGGAAGTTAAAGTTCTGCAGCCTCTTTTTAGCTTGTGGCAAAGCAAATCATGCTACATTGACATCTATCAGCTCTGCTGCTATCAGACTTACTGTCCTATCCTGTTGTTTTGGCTACATCACCTCTTTTAATTCTCTTCCCTCTCTCTCCAAACAAAACTATGGGTTTCTTTTTTACTTATTGCCATTTTTTTTTTGACTATTCAGATAATCCATGATTTCCCCATCACTCAGTGTTACCCTTGCCTTTGTCCAACCTGTGGCCACCTCTTTTGCTGTCTATTCAATCCACTTCTTAAGTGCTCAGCCATGACGCTTTGCACGCTTGGGAGATGTGTCCCGTAAATACCTGCAGAGCCACATTGTTATTCCTGTCACAGCCTTCGCTGAGCTTTGTGCAATGCTCCCCACACACCTAAGTACAAACTAGTCATCTCTTATAGCTGGACCACTGCCAGTTCCTTTGTCTGTGCTTACTACATGTTCTCACGCAATAGTTTCTCTGCGTGGTTGTGCTGAGGCAAGCGTTGTCTGGACAGGACCCTCCTCCTCTGTTAAAGACCTGCAGAGTCTTGCACAAAGGGGGATTAGTGTGGAAGGGAATTTCTTAGCACTACAGCTATACAAAATCAGTATGAAAATAATAAACCTTTTAGCAACTCCTCTTCCACTTTTTCTTAGCTCCCTTCTTTAGGTGCGTAATTTCTCATGGTAGTTCACCATCAAAGCCTGTGCAGTGGAGAGGGATATCCCACTGCATATAGGACATATGGACCATAAGTAACCAAGTAAGAAAAGCTCCATTGCTAAAGGCACAGTAATTTTCAAAGGTTTCCTGGCACTAGAACTGATTTGATTACAGAAACACAGAAGTTGTAATAAGGATGCCTTCTTCTCAATCAGCTGTATTAAACTGCTGTTACATTATTTACATGTAAGAAATTTGATAGAATTGTAAAATAGAGCATTACGTTGACAAGAAGATACTTTTGGGCAGCTAGATCACATTTATGACAAAGTGGAAGTGACATTTTTGAGCAGGCAAGTCGCTTTTTAGCACTTCTTCTCCATAAAAGAAAATAAGAAAAACAATAGGAAGCTTCATTTCCGAAGGACATAAAGGTATCACATAAAAATAGAAAAGTACAAATCAAAGAATACATTTACAGTTTAAAATAAAAGCAACCTCACCCTCAGCAAAAGGCAGTTAAAGGGAAAAGACTGAAAAGGAAATTCTGCTACCTCCTTTTCATGGCAAACTAGGTATGAAGAACTGATGAGCCATTATATAACCGTTTTCTTTCCTAAAATATCAGCTCCTTTACACAGACTGACTCGTGCAAATATTCTGTTTGAAGAAACAAGCTTCAAAGTAATAACTCTCATTCAGACGCGGATGTTGGAATTTTGTGGTGAAGACAGGGTAAAGCATAGCCAGCCTACCAATGGTACAGTGCTCTCCGTTCCATCCCTGGCTACATTCACACTTCCCATCTTTGCAGGTGCCGTGCTCGGCGCAGCGGGGATGGCAGGCTCTCTGGTTGCAGGCTGTGCCCGTCCAGCCTTCCTCGCAGCGACACGAGCCGCCCATGCAGACACCATGCGTGCCGCAGTCCACCGAACAGATTTCTGGATTCCAGAGGAGAGACAGGGAGAAAAGAAGGCAGAGAGTACACATGGGAGAGAAGAGGGTATGAATTAATTAGCAGTGCTACCATTTTAATTCAACATATGAAGAACAAGAAAGTCAAAAGCCTTGAAAATGAAATCAAAGGGATTTACTGTGAAAGGCATTTTCAGGTAGGACCTAACAGAATACAGAGTTTTATCTCTGTGCTAATGCTGTTATGCAGCAGACTTAGCAGTGATTAAGTGTCCCCAGCTTTCTGTTAGCTCTGTGAGTAATTTTCAATCATATTTTTTTGTAATTGCATATGTCTTAAAAGTAAACTTCTGTATCTTAGATTATATGGCACTTAAACCTACTTACCGTGTACTCCTAGTGACTCAGTGTGCCACGTACCTAGGTCAGTGTACATTGCGAGTGAAAATCTAGTATTAATGAAAGTTCATTTTAACAAGGTCTTCCCTCCCTACTCTGCTCCCTGTTTTCTTTCAAAGTAAAAATGTGCCATTTTTGACACATTTTTTCATTATGAAGAATCAGCCTTAGTGAGACAAATTAGTACTATGCTGACATACTGACACATCAGTTAAATATAAAAGACGATTCTCTTTTACTACCAGTAAATTTGTACCAGTGACAGCTATGAGCAGTCTGGTTTAAATAATAGATTGTTAAAAAAAATAAATCAACATACAGCAATTTAACTTGTCATTTACATATCAGGATCGTAACAGGATCTTGTAACTGATAGAATAATTGAAAAATATGTTAACAGCCAAAGGTAGTCAGAGGCCAAACAACGCATGTTAAGTCTCAGCTAATACAAGATGAGAATTTAGACTGCCAGATTTTGCATTTACAGTTTTGGTTCATTTAGTCAGACTCCAGCAAACTTTACTTCTGCTAAGCAGACAACAGAAAAACACGAGGAGATACAATACAGCCTGAGGGACATCTTTAGTTCCTTGGCATACAGCTGGCTGGAACCACATACTAGTTCACAGAAGTACTGTATTTAGTTTTTGTTTTCTTCTGAAAGAAAACAAACAGTTTAGTAATAAAGGACTGCAATTATATTTTCAACAGCAAAAGAAAGCAGCATTCAGAGCAAGAAAGGTTTTCAGTTTCCCACTCAACAGTGGGGCTTTTTCCCCCATGGAGAATAACCCTTTGTCACAAAGCCCTGCGCAACATTAAGCACAGTATCAAGGAGCTGTGGCACTTCCCATAAGAAACAGCCCCAAACCTTTTAGGAGGAAGACAGCTGTGATTTACCCCTCCTTTTTTTTGTTTTTCCTATACACCATTTTACATCTACTTTGAATTACATTTTTGATTAAAAGATGCTAGATGCTTTGATTAACTTTAAAGTCACAAAATGTCAACACAGCTCCACGAAAGAAAGGTTTATTTCTCTTCAATCTAATCAATTTTTCATTAGGGTGAAGGTGTTTATCAGCTTTTAGCACACTAGCTTTGAGCAAGGTGCGTCAATCTTTGTAATGAACTTATTAATTAGAGTTAATTTAATTGAAGTAGAATTGAAGGGCTAATTAACGGACAAACTGCTGATGAAGATAGAGGAAAGCTCTGCTGATTTCAAACATATAAACCCCTCTGATGGAAATAACCAATTCTCTTTTCCTTCTAGCAGCTTAACAAAATGTTTATGGGTAAGATTTACATTTCTGGTGTACCACTCAGAAGGTCGTTTTGCACAACTTGAGCAAATAACCTGTGTGTATTTTTACAAAGCTCTTCTGTGTGCTCGACACTTTTGAAATATTTGAGAAGACCAGAAACATTCTATGTTATCTTAACGACCAATCATTCCTTGAAACATAAGTAAAAGACGGACCATAAATGAATCATCAAAAATAGCGTAGGGGACACTGTGTCAAGTAATAGAGGATCCATGCTTTGCCTGAGAACTAGAAAGGGTGTCTCATAAATAGCCATTTTTAGTGCTAGAATCATTGAGAAGATTTTTTTTTTTCCTCCAAACAAATTTAACAAAAGACAACATTTTCTTCTCTCTGTTACTTTTTCTTGAACGTTTGGAACTCTGTCCTATCACTCTTGTATGCATAAACCATTATGGAGTATCACAGATCCTTGTCAGGAAGTACATTTGTTTTAAAAAGATGGTTCCTCATGAAAAAAGTTATATTTATTCATAAGCTGGCATGAACCCAGCTAGTCCATGTGTTCAGTTTTCATTAACAAAATCATCTGAGTTGTTAGATGAACCGTTTTAGAAAAATGTATCTCACAGTTAGACATGATTTCTCTTTTGATATGTGGCTACCAAACAATATTCTAAGAACTTTCATTTGTCAAAAGGCTGCTGTCATACTTTATAAATATTTAGGTTTTGCTCCCTGTGCTAGTACTTCCAGTCATTTTCTCCTTCTGCTTCTAAGAGCTTAGACTGTGGCTTTAATAAGCTCAGTTTCAGACTTCAAGACATCTCTTTGCTTCTTCACTCCTACCAACTCCGTCCACTCTGTCAGTCTGTACCCTTCCTTAAAAGCTGTTTATGATTAATTCTGCATTCTCTTCACCTTCCAACTAGAATACTGTCCATCTTTCAAAAAAAATACCTCTAATTAGCTAGAGAGATTTTTAAATTGTGTCTGTCTGTAGTTTCACTACTGTAATTTTAAACTTCTAAATGGATGTATTAGGTAAGATGATGCATAGATCCATGTATCCTGCAAAGAACACTCTGTCCTAGAATGGAAAGTACCTGAAGTTAGCAGGTGAAGGCAGGTAAAAGATACCACCTGTCTCCGTTTAGCCTGTATCCAGGGCTAAACTACAGCAGCTGTTGTATCACCCAGTGATCCTTGCACAGACAGGAAGGAGGATCGGGAGGAGAGGAGAGCCATGGGTTGAAATTAAAATGGATTTAATGAAACAGCAAAAGTAATAATAATACTAATGCCAATAAAAAATATACAAATTTGTCGTGATAACAAATGGGAAAGCAGCCTATGGGAGCAAAATGATTAGTGAGGCCCTCCAGGGATCGGGGAGGATGGGGGAGAAAAGAGGGGAGAAGAGGAGCGCCTGTTGTCAGCAAATTTTCCCCTTTATAAAGAGCGTAACATCTGTGGTGTGGGGTACCTATGTGGCCAACTCTGGTCAGCCTCCCTGGCTTTTTCCCCTTCCGGTTTAAATTCCTGGCTGACTGGAAACTGCTAACAGCCTGCCTACCACGGCAGGCCTATAATTCTGTCCCAGAGAAATCAAGACACTTACAGATATATTGATTCTTCAAATCATCAATTATTTTGAACTTTTGAATCAATTCACAGTTCATACTGAAGCCAACTCAAAGACATCCATCAGGACAGCAGGTCTGGTTCTATCACAATAATGTCATTAACATGCTATTCAAGGTGTTCTCATTTTACAAAATGTGAGTGCTTTTAACCCTTACCATTGGAGCAATCTGGACCTGTCCAGTTGGGGTCGCACGTGCAGGTACCACTCTCTTGAAGGTAGGTGCCATGGCCAGAGCACTGGTCAGGGCACATCGTCTTCAGGATTTCACAGTTGTTGCCACCCCAGCCTGGGTTGCAGTGGCACTCTCCATGGATGCAGACGCCGTGGCTGGAGCAGGCTGGGTCCAAGCAATCCGCTGCAGGAAGATGAGAAAGGTCGTAATTCCTAACAGCAGCAATCAAGCCTCAGATGCTCACAGCACTTCTAGGCTTAATCCGCATTTTAAGACCTCGTGAAATAGGCAGCATTGCACTCCTCTAAGAAGTAAACATTAATAGGTTGAAGCTGAGAAGTTCACCTTACTTTCATTGCAATGAGTGAGGAAAAGACAAAGCAGACCAAGGTATCTCCTCTCTGGCTACGAGGTAAATCAGTCTTTATCGTCACTAATCGCACAGCAGCAATTTTCTTTGTAAAAACACTTTGCTTCCACATCACTTTCCAGTATTGTGAACTTTGTGTGATATTGTGACATTTACAGGCTACTACTGAGTTAATGGGAACTTTTCAAGGTTTGCTGATTTTTCCGACTTACAACAAGGTTGGCTTTGGGTCCTGGACAACTGATCTCTCTTCTGCTTAATCCCATTGTCACAAGCGCTGGATTCCCTGCAGCACTTGGTATCAACTGACCCGATCCACTGCCTCGGAGTTTTGACAGCTGTACAGGACCCTCAACTTGTTTCAGAAATAAATGAGTTGCATACTGTCTATCTGTCTTAATTCACTGTAATGTGCTTCAGATGACGAGATTTAATTTAGCAATTTGACTCAATAAAATGTTACACTTGTAGGGTCAATGGTCTGAAAATTTAATTCCGGAGACTTAATTGCATTACTTTGTATGTGGAGATCAATAAAATCAATTTGATTGAGGAAGAAAATGGTGCTTTTTACTCCCTAAAAAAAATAGAATGGAAAATGAACTGCATTTTGCAGCACACCAGAAGGAATATTATTATGCACATCTCTGGAATATAAAAATGACGCGTCATTTTTCACTCTGATGCATTTGAATCAGCACTTTCCACAATGTGGTTGGTGGAAAAGATCACTAACAAATGCAATACATTAATGATTTATTTTATCCTGTGAAAACTCAGAAAGTCTTCTTGTATTCCAGCATCTATTTTTTGTGTGCTTTCTTCTTAGCTGACCTTAGCCAGAAAAAGTAAATATAAATACACTGGCAAGCAAAAAGATATCACATTATTAAGAGTTTTCCTACTGATTAGTTGAGAATAAATGAAGTGTAATAATTCTGTAGAATTCAGTGATACTAGTGATTCCCAAAATTGATTTTAGTATTCTAAAATGATTTTTTAAGAAACACCATTACTGCCTATGATCTAGATCTAGCAAAATCGCTAGAGCTCAAAGTGCCAGCTGGAAACCTGACCAACAACAGCGGGTGCCGGGGTAAATATTTACTCATCTACCTTCTTCACAGTTTTCTCCTTTGTATCCAGAGTTGCAGGCACAAGAGCCCATGATGCAAATGCCCCGGCCCCCACACTGGGGATCGATGCACTGAGTCGTAGGCATATCACACTCGGTGCCCTTCCAGCCGCTGTAACACAGGCAGCGTCCCTTGGAGTACTGCCCGTTGCCGCTGCACAGCACCGGGCAGGCTGCTGTAAAACAAATCACGGCAGAAAAATTAAAGCCAAGTTCTTCACCAAAGCTTTATAAAGAACATCATCTGCAAGGCAAGTCACATGCCACTTGCTTTCCTGATGTATTTGTCCTCATGCTTGCTTAATCTGACTTGAGAAAGCATCGGGTTGATTTACCTCTCGAACAATCAGGGCCCAGAAAGCCAGGAAAACAATGGCAGGATCCAGAAACACATTCGCCGTTACCATGGCAGTTTCGGGGGCATTCCACCACAGACTCTACAGGGAAAAAAAAGGAGGATAATTCACAGATGCCCACCACATGAAGTACCTGTAATTTGAACTAGTACTGACAGCATGCTCTCGCTCCGGTAAGTGTTTATGTTTGGTTTGTTTGAAGAGCATGGATAGATGTGATTTTCTGCTGCTTGTGCCTCTAGTATCTTAGGACAACTACATTCCAACAAAAAATGCTCAAATTATAATGGTAAAACCGTATGAGCGCCATGCTTAAAATCCATCCCTTGCCATTTAACAAATACTTCAAAGTAGTCTCCTCCTTTCAAGTAATGTTGTACGAGAAGGTACACTCCTTAAGCCTTAGACCAAGTAAAAGAGATACTCTGCATTTTGTTCTGAGTAGGAGAAGAAACACTACAAATGGAAAACAAGTGAAAAAAAAGTCACATCATCAAACCGTGAAAACTTATCTCTGTATTCCTAAAAAACCTGACTGGAGTCTAGCATTCGGTAAAAGCTTTGAAGATTATGCTTACCTATAATTATGGTATTAAAAGACACCTGCTCCGCATTTTTCCCATCATTATAAAAGGCCAGGTGCCAGATGCCAGAATCCAAATACTGGATAAAACCTGCCTCGTGGAGACTGACAGATCTTGCCTGCCGCCCTGCTCGCTCCGATTCCAGCAGGTTGCGTTGCTCCCTAGCAATCAGCCGGCTGCCATCCAGGAGCTCCACGAAGTCGTACTGCAGGGAAGAACAGACAGGAGCTTGACAAGTCACAAGATGACCCACGGCACCGACAGCTTCCCCACAACATCCTGCCAATATGCTTGTATTTTGATCAAGTGTTTCCTTTTGAAGCAAAGGAGCAGGAGCTGAAACCAAACATTGCTTATTTCTTTGCCTCTTGTTAAAACTTCAAACAAAAATGCCAACTACTCTCACGCTTATTAGACTCCCTTTTTTGTCGACAAGTGGCCAGTGAACCCATTACATATAGTGGGGGACAAAGACACCAGCTGAAATGAATCTGCAGTCTTGAGTGTCACCTGAATTACAGGGGAAAGCTCACTCTCAAAGTGTGTTATACACATATGGGTTAATAATAACACTCAACACCAGAAGTCTACTTTGCTTTTCGTTTAGTTTCAGGTGAAGGAGTAAACTGTTCAATTCCTCTTTCAGACGTTCTGGAGGAAGGAGAGCAAGAGCTTTACTTCCTATCACAAAAGCCTGAAAGAGGAGATGGAAAACATAAAACCTTCCAACTGTTGAGAATGGCAAGCTGACAAAAAATGAGATACCTCTGGTCCATGGACACCACGTACTGTTTTGTCAACAGCCATCAAATTGTTAACAATCATCATCCAACTTAAATGATTCTATAATCAGCGGGCCTTGGAAAAATGTAGCAGTATCTCAGCTGATAGGACAAGCAAACTTGCAACATAAGGTTTTCTGCCTGTTAATCCTGACTAGCACTACTAATATCTGGAGGGCTAGATTTGCTCCAGGCCCTGTGCTGATGTAGGCTCTCTGGGAGTCTGCTCTCATGGCCTGAAAGATGTCTTCTACACAGCTATCGTGTAAAGATCAATGTAGAGAGTCTCTGCTTCTCCTGCAGTCTGTCCACAGTTTCATTTTTACACTGGAACATATTTGTTTGAAGTGAACTGTAACACATAAACCTTCAATCTTCCCACGTGTCTGAGATGTCTCTCAAGTGGCATTACATCCAGAGGCTATTAAAGGCCAGTATGGGAAATCACTGATTCACCTAAGCTACGATAACGTTGGTTACCGTGGACAGAGAATCAGTAGTTTTACACCCCGACTTGTGACCTTCAGAAACTGCTCCTGGGACAAAAGAAAACACAGTCGCCTTTGCCCAGAATAAGGGTTTAAGTACTTATGTTCTCTTGAAATTGGAGGCCAAAATTCATTGCTATTATAAGAATGTTCCTCCCCAGTAATCAGAATTATCTTTATACCAGTCAGGATATGAAGGCAATGTACAGTTAATATGCCTCTACCAAGACCTGAGACACCTTTCCAAGCTATGTCTGAACAAGCAGAATAGAACATAATGTGATTAGGAAGTGCAAAAGCCAGTACTTCAGTATGCTGTCACTCTCAATGTACATGCTGCACCACATGAAGATGAATGCAACCGTTTTGGGAGAGCACCAATTATTCAGAACCACTCAACATTCTCATTTGTCAGGGAATTAAATATTTATTTTATTTTGTGTGAGAAAGAAAAACAGGTTTGTTTGGTTGGTTGGTTTTTTCCTCTCTAACTCAAGAACACTTCTTTCTGGTTATGTTTTTCACTAGTATTTTTTTTAAAAAGGAAGCTTGGAGAGTTCTGAGTTTTAACAAATCATTAATGGACATTCCGAGTGACCTTGTAATTTGTATACTGCAGAGAATCCTTTCTTGTAGGAGGACAATTTCAGAGGAAAACTGTATTTTTGATATAGGAACACGTGCTTATACTACTTGATTGACCACAAAGAGTATACTAATGGCAGACAAGCATGGTACAATTAATGATTTTGTAGTTGAAATGTAATAAGGACATATGCCATTATCAGAACACCATTTTAGATTACATTTTAAAAGCCACATAGAGGGGAATTTACTGCTCAGTCTGTCCCCCAGCAAAAAACAATAATTGATCTTAACCCATTTAAAGGCTGCTTTTTCATATTTGGGACACAAGAGCAGAAACAGACTGGAAAACAACTATCTTTATAAGCAAAACCCACCAATTTTATTTTCCTCCTATGGGGATAAATTAATTACCTTTATATTGAGCCTAAATGAACTGATTTGTCCTACCACTCCATTCAGTGTTGCTTTAAACTAAAGTCCTTTTTTTATTCTTAAAGTCTCTTTAAATAAACATATTGATTCTCTGGATGCACTGGAACTGACATTTTTAGAAAGTGTCACAAAGACTTTCAGGCTTGCATTGATTGGGTGTTGAATGGACAGCCATCGTCAATTATTTCTGGTTGATTTATTTATGATTCCCCAGAAAGAGAGAACTATGGATCTCAGATCAGTCTGTGACACACACACAGAGTTACTGTGCTTGAGACTGATTTTGGTAGCTAAAGAGAATACAGAAATAAAATCAAAACCTCTGTCCTGATTACAACACATCAAACCATTTCCTACATGCTATATCCCTATTGTTTTGAATTATGGGACAGAAGAAGAGTTAAACTCGCTGCCTTCTGTTATTATTTTATGATGAAATGTTAGGCAACTGATAGAAATGGTTTAGATACAGTTGATCTTCTTTTAAGACGAGGGTGTAAAACTAAAAGTCTTCTTGAGATTACCCCTAAAACTCATTTCTATCTTACTTTCATCATGTCCATGGCAGTGACAGGTTAACTGGCATCAGAGGTTGTACAGCTATGGAAAGATAAGACTCCAGTTTCCTCTTAGTCACTGCCTGGTTTTAACTGGATTAAAAAAAAAAAAAAAAAAGAGGTGGATAAACAGGCAAAGGGGTCCAGGAGAGAAGTGCAGAACAAAGTGGCAAATGTAATAGGCAAGTTTTGCACTATAGCCAAAAGTGACATGAAGAGAAGACAAGACACTCATAGAAACACCGAGCTGTAAGGAGGGAGCTAAAGGAGATGGTGGTGTGTGGCTGCGTGTGTAGGGTATCATACACATATGAGCAAAGATATTGGAAGGGGACAGCTGGTAAGGAAACTTTATGAATGCTGGCAGAGCGCAGGTAGTAATCAGTTCTCTATTACTTAACATAAGATCTGAAAATTCAGATCCTGACGTTTGAAAAACAGGCAGCAGTTGCTCATTTGCATAAATTCTGTTATTAGCACTTGTCACTCTGTGACTAGGAGATAAGGGCAGATAGCATTCAAGAGAGGCAGACATGAAGTGATATATATGGGCGAGATCCTACTTTTCAAAGTCCTCATGAAACAACCCTAGCTTTACACATCCAGAGATGGGCTGTGAGCCAACTTTCATCATTTTGGAATGAGATCTTGGAGCTATGGTAGACAGATCTATGCAAGTATCAGTTGTATGACTGAAAAAAATTAAAAAGCAGACGTCATTAAGGCATTGTATGAAGCCATTCTAGTTAAAATATTTGGTACGTTCTATGCTGTTCTGGTCCCCTCATCTTGAAAAGGCTGCAGTAAAACTGGAGAATATTCAGAAAAGGACAAAGATGATCAAAGGATTGAAGCAGCTTTCATACAAAGAATGACTAAACAGACCGGAAAAGATACAACTCATTGAGGATACTACAGATCTGTAGTGTGGAATTCCATCCCAAAGGTGGAATGGAGAAGAAATTGGTGAGAAACGTTCTACTGCTTCTCCCAAAACACTACCAACAGTGTGTCAAACTAAAGCTACTAGAAGGCTGCCTCAAAACACACCAAGGAGTATAGCGTGAGATGTGTAGTTAAGCCATGAAACTCTTCGCTGCAAATGTCACAGATGCCAAAAACTTTCATAGGCACCAAGGTGACCACGCAAATTCGCAGGAAAAAAAGAATCTATCCATGGTTGTAAAATACAAAGACAGCGCCTTTGACTCAGGAAGTCCTTCAGCCTTTAAAATGCTGGAGGCCAGGAGAGTATTACAAGAACAACTACAAATCTGCCACGCTGCCACATTAATCTCTACGTATCTGCTAATGGCCACCATCGCAGACAGAATGCTGGGTTAGATGAACCTTTGATCAGATGCAGCACGGACAGTCATGTGCTTTTCTGACATGTTCTCATGACACTTGGAGTCATCCAAGTGAGGTGATTTGTCCGACAGAAGGATGCCGTGAAGCTCAGAATAAGGAATTAGTCTGCCCCTGCCAGCTATGCCTAGCTTGCAGTTAAGGACTTTTCTCTGTACATACCATAAGGGTTAAGAGAGATAAGAAAACAATAAACAGATTTATGACTGCAAACCCCTCAATGTTCTATTAGAAACATTAGAAAATACATTATTTTACAAGTACAAGCTGTATCTTCAGCAAAGTCCTGTGATTAGGACTTTGTTGCAGAAACGCCTAAACTGTTGAGAAGTATTTTACTCCATTCCACACACAGCACCCCCCCACCCCCCCATTGTGCAGGAGCATGGTCACAAGAACAACCCCAATTACTCACTCACTAGAACTGCATTTGTAGGAGATTACACACATGCTTTATCTCAGGCACCTAAACCAGAAATCATTGAATTCAAGGCTATATAAACATTCTGATAACCCCATGCCCTTGGGAACCTTCATCAAGCCTTAGAAGTTCACTAGGGCACTGATAAGTAAGCATGCCTAATTTTTCAAGGTATCAAGTGTCAGTCAAATGGTTTGTAAAAAATACTGTAATTATATACTAGCCAAAAATAGGACAAGACAGCCTGACCTATATACTGGGAACAATATATCCCAAATGTCCCCGAAACTACAGAAGCTACAGTAGCAGGATTTGCATATGATTCTTTCTGCTGTATAATACTTAAAACATGAATAAGCACTTAGGCAGCAGGAATCCAAAGGAAAAGGAGTCTGTGTAACACAGACGATGGGAAAAAGATTTCGTATCTCCTTTTTTAAAAGGGACACTCCTATTTCAATCTTTTGCCAGGGTAAGGAGTCAAGTAACGATCATTTTTCATAGATGTATCTACTTGCATATCTTCTTATATAAATGCATAGTCCAGATCAGCGTCTTCAGTTTTAGTCATTCTTCCCACACACGTATTCCCCTAGCTCCTGTTACTATTGTTATCATTGAGATGGCATTTGTATTCCAAACCCCTATTTCCAATGCCTGGTAACTTTTCTGAACCCATTTTCTTTGAGCTGGAATTTCTTGTGCTTGTTGTCAGTCTGAGGATGGGTGTTCATATGTGAAGGTCTGAAGGAAATCCATTTCATCATTTTTATGAGTATCAAAGTTTTAAATAGACATAAGTGCATTTTCTGCGTTCAGTACATTTTTTTGTTGTTTAATGGCAACTAAACTAAAAAATAAAGCTAAGGCAACATTCTGTGGTTTTAGGCACATGAAACTCCTTTGCCAACCCTTATTTTTACTCTGTGCTTTGTGACTGATAAATAGGTAATATAATTGGCAATATTTCTATGTTATAGGTCTTTTAAAGGCTGTGCATGAAGAAAAAACAAAGTAAATTTCAACAGTGCAGTAGCATGCAAATAAAATTGTTTTACACGTGAGATTAAAATAAAATTCTGAATTTTGTAGTTGTGGATTTTCTGTTGCAACTGCATACCAGTCAAGGTTCATTCCAATTATACCATCCAGTTGATAAACTTAAGAGTTGTGTCCAGGGCAAATCCATATACTTACAAGAATAAATCGGTAACATTTACATAATTCTCTAAATGGGGTAGAAGAGCATAAGCTCAATCCCCTTTTCAGGAGGAAAAATGGTTGAGAGCCAGCACTTGGACAAATATGGAGCTGGAAGAAATCTAAACTTGGAGGGTAAAATCTGAACACAATCGATTATAAAATACCATCTCAGACAATGATTCTCCCTTTCTCCTGCCAATGCAGAAGACTGTTCAGTCTTTTATACTTTATTCTATAACCACGGATTAGCTGTGGTGTTTCTTTGTTACTGGGCACTACCATATGCAATAAAAAGTTCACTCTATTTTCGTAGACACATATGCATTTTTAGTTTGATGTATTTATTTAGTGAGACATCAAGCTGTAAATACTGTAGCATTTGTTTGTAGAACAAACTGAAACTTCCTTAGAAAACTGTTGTCTTCTTGCTTGGTAATTTGGTTAGTGTGGTCTTTGCCAGGCCCTTTCAACCACATGCGTGGCCATACGATGCTGCATTAGTCTGCTTCATTTTTTAAAGACATGTCTATATACCTCAGAAGAAAAAAAGTACCTACAAATTCTGCATGAAACTCCGTATCTGAAGCAGCATCATTGCTCACAGCATTCAGAACAGCTCATCAATAAAAATACTGCCCACCCCCTCCCCCACCCCCAAGCTTAGATCCTATCACTTACAGTATTATAAACATTTTGGACATCACATGAAATCAATAAAGTATAAAAAGTAAAAATAAAAATCAGCAAAATGGAAAAGGATGTAATTCTGAGAAAGAAAAATAAGACAAAAACCAAACCAAAACAAAAAAATCCCCAAAGTTACAAGCTTACACTTTTCAGTAATGTGTCGTACTTTTAATGCAAGAAGTTCTCACCTGAGTGTGTGAAGGTGGTAAACCTTTTCGGCCATAAACTCCAATCAATGCATCTTTCTGAAGGGATATATTGAATTTTAGAAATTGTGGCTGATCAATGAAGAGTTGTGATCTCCAAAAAATCCCAGGGGGAACTTCTTGTATTGCTCTTCGGCCTATATCAAGTTCTCCAGAATCTATAGTGTTGTTTTCTTGTGCAAATCCTCCTAATTTTCCTGACAGGTGAGAATGAGAAGACATCAAAAATTAGTATTTCTTTCTTGCTTTCAAGCACTCTTCACATAAATCATCAAATATTTAGAATCACCTCGGATAAAATGTTACCTGATAATCTTTCTGAATAGAAGATCTCAGGGATTTCACTGATTTGGAAATAAAAAGGCAAGATACCACAAATACCTACCAAGTAAAAATATTGTAACTTCTGTAAGGACTAGCATTGCAGAAATTAGTTTAGGATCTGTATTAAACTAGACATTTTCCACCCCCCTAGGTATTTTAATAGGGGTTTTCCAGTATGAAGCCTCACACAAAAAAGTCTAAGATAAAGAGAAATGCAGCATACAGATTTTAAGAATAACAGATACAGAAGTGTAAGCAGTCAGGAGAACCAATATACAGTCTTTTCTACACTAAATCTCAGAGCATTTATACAATACTTTTGTGTCTACAGCTCTGGTCTGGTTTTTGGTTTTTTATGTTCCCCTGCAAAAGGCACTATTTTTTGCTCCACTGTGTTTATGTCCTTATGCCTTCATTCCCCATAATGCCTACATCCTCTGCATTCCCTAGCCTCAGCCCAAAGCTTGTTACCACCTCCTTGTCCACACTACCTCCTGAATAAAATGTATAATAGCATGTTAAAATCAGGTACTTTCACTATTTTCTGTGTCATGAATATGTATTTATCCTGCAGGCCAATTCCTAGGAATAAAACCATAGCACTGAAGGACATTAATGACTTTTCTCTATAAAGCATTTGTGCAACTATCAGTTGGCCTTAGGGGGACAGTGATGATGGCTTGGAAATGCCCAGAAAAAGGAAAGAAGGTGCTAACATGCAGAAGACATACAATGTCAAACGCTGACACAGAAAGAACGGATTACTTATTGTGGTATTAAAAAAGATAAAGTCGTAAACTTCAAATACTACCAATAAACTTTTGTTCAAGTGGGTAAGTCCAGGCAACAGAGACTGAATGTACACTGCAGCTCAAGTACAGAACAGCATCATCCAATCTGCAAGGCTCTGTGCCATCCTGGTGAAGCACCATCAAATAAATGAAAGGGGTAAACTGTTGCAGTCCAAGCCCTGTGGAGAAGGCCTTGGGGGTACTGCTGGATGAGAGGCTCAATATGACCGGGCAATATGCACTCACAGCCCAGAAGGCCAGCTGTATCCTGGGCTGAATCTAAAGACGTGTGGCCAGCAGGTCAAGGGAAGTGATTCTCCTCCTCTACTCCGCTCCTTACTGAGACCCAGACTGGAGTATTGCATCCAGCTCTGGGGTCCCCAGCACAAGAAGGACATGGATCTATTGGAGCAAGTCCAGAGGAGGGCCATGAAGATGGTCAGAGGGATGGAGCACCTCCCCTATGAAGACAGGCTGAGAGACTTGGGGTTGCCCATCCTGGAGAAGACAAGGTTCTGGGTTGACCAGTGGCCTTCCACTACCTAAAGAGAGCCTACAAGAAAGCTGGAGACTTTTAACAAGATCATGTAGTGATAGGACAAGGGGTAATTGCTGTAAACTGACAAAAGTCAGATTTAGATTAGATGTAAGGAAGAAGTTCTTCACTATGAGGGTGGTGAGGCACTGCAACAGGTTGGCCAGAGGGGCTGTGGATGCCCATCCCTTGAAGGCCAGGTTGGATGAGGCTTTGAGCAACCTGATCTCGTGGAAGGTGTCCCTGACTACAGTAGGGGCATTGGAACTAGCTGATCTTTATGTTCCCTTCCAACTCGAACTCTTCTATGATTCTGTGATGACTCTGCAGGGTGGATGCTATGGACAGCACAGGCCTGTGATAGGTCTGAGATCTCCACATTGCCCCTGGTTGTACTGCACAGGCACACGCTAAATCTGGCAAAGTTTACAAACCTTTCTTAAAGCTTGTAAGCAAACAAATTGTGGTTTAGCTGTGGTAGTGTCTTCTACCTGCCAGTTTTGTAGGAAACAGAATTACTAAGACTGATGAACTAAAGAAGTGGTTTGCATCAACACGCAGCTTTAAAAAGCGGGATTGTTTAGATGATTTTGCATGAAGCCTGCTTGAGGCCAAAGACTCTGATCTGATGTTGAGGTACTAACTCCATGCCATGTGGCTGGACATAGGCAGTCTTGGAAGCTGGTGCCAGTGTCAGAGCCTTCTTTGATCCAATGGAAGCAGTGCTGTCAAATCCAAGATGTGTGTAAGAGCTTGCTTACTAACACATTAACTCTGGAGTAAGTAATGTCACATTTAAGCAGCTGACACAGGAAGGTGAGCCTTGAGTGAAGCAATATAAAGAAAAACAGAACTGTAGTTACTGTTTTTCTTTTTTTTTTTTTTCAGCAGCTAGTCCATTATAAAGATTTAACTAAATCCATCTGAATGTGATAAACACGTTCAAGTGATGCTGACTTGTCTGTGTACAAGCGCTCTGAAGAACAGACAATGCTCTGTTGCTGGCCTGCCTTTTACGTTCAAATTCTACATTATTCATCATTTGATGGAACAAACTGACACAACCTTTTTGCAAACATTTAGACTTAAAAAAAAAAATAGATTAAAATCTGAAATGCCAGGTGAGGTCACAGATTGATCCTCCCCACTTTTGTGCATCCAAGATGAACCGAGACTGTTCCTGAATTAAACAGGTACAGAAGCACTACTGAGAGGCCTTGAGTAGGGGCTCATATCATCATCAGAGCTGTGCCACAACAGGTTGCAGTCACCAAAAATGTCTCACTGACAGGATCATTGTGTTGGTCAGTAAGCTCTTGAGAAGAGACAATGAAATACCTGATCATGGAGAAACAATATTTTTTTTACACTTCAGGATGAGTCTGATGCTTTTCTATCTTTGGACTTCACCTTTCACAGCATTCTTACGTTATTCTAGAAGATAGATCTGTAGCACTATATTGGTTCATTTAAGCATTTGTTTCTTACCACTTCCTTCAAATTTAAACACGTTGTGTTGTATAAATTCACACACTCATGATGGGTAATCGCTAAACAATAAACACTTGTTTGCAGTATTGATCCGCAGCTTCCCTTATTTCTACATTTGAAATGAAAACCAGCAACCTCCTCCTACTGAAAAGATGGACTAGACAGCTCAAGCAGATGCACTTTATCAAACATTGTGACCAACTTGCCAGGAATGCCTATTGCTGGGCTTCAACACTTATCCTTGGCACATAAGAACTCCCATTTTCTTCATGAAAAAAAGAGGCAGTCTTACCCTGTAGCCACATGCCCCTTTAATGCCACACCACCTCTCTCAAAATCATCACTAGTTTTCTGTCCTAAGAATAGGTCACAAATTACTTTTTGCTCCCTGTTGTATCTCAATGGGCATAAGAAAATTCTCAGTACTGTCATAATTTCCTTTTCACTTTCTGAACAGTAGCAGTTCTTATACACAGCTTGAAAGCAAAATAGGAAATCTCACATTCATTCACAGAATTCCACAATGACAAAACAGTCCTAACAAGAAACCAAATTTTATACCTAGCTTCATGAATAATTTCTTTTTCACTGTGTGTTTTCTTTACACGCAAAATTTCTTTCACACACCCTCTTCAGAAGACAATAATACAAATACACATAAATATTTACAAGTAAACTATATTTAAATCATGATTTGTATTTATATTACTAGGTATACTACTATTTGATGTTCAAAATACATTAGTTTGTTGTAACACATGCTATCTAATGTACAAAATCACTATTTGATGCATTTGTGATACCAATAATCCAATGCATTATGGCTAATTATTAGGTAAAAGATTTATTATATTTATATCTGTAAATTATATTTGTACTGTCTGAAGTTAGGGTGGACAAAATCCTGAGCTACAATATTTCATTATTATACAACAAAAATAATTCACAAATATCACTAAAATGACGTGAAATCAAACTCCCTCTCCTTATCTGCAAACATTCTATAGATTAAAACAGAATATATGCTGTGAATAACTCAGTATCTATAACACAGAATGAAAATAAATGCACAATCAAAACACCTAAAATGCTCAACAATAATTGCTGTGTAGTGTCACACGTAATATAATTTTCTATCCTTCAAAGGCAGAATTAGAAGATTAGGTTGCAAGGCTGGAATTACAGCCAGTCAATAGCACGTTTCCCCCATTCCACTGAATAACCTTCTATTCACATCTTGTACTGCGAGACATTGCCTATATATCCTTCTGCAACAACTGTTTCAAGAAATGAAATAAAAATCCTCCTTAAAATATACCTTTTTTTTAAAAAAAACCAAAACCATAACACCTACTTGAGAAGTCACTATGCCTTTAATGAACATGAGATACTGTAAACAAAGCAAAAAGGCTCAATACATATCAGTTAAAGCGGGCATGATGTATTTTAATGAGTATAATCACAAGAAGTGCATCTAAGTCAAAATAAATGCCCCCTTTCCCATTTACTTTTTTTCTCTCTTGCATGTTTTAAAAACCTGTGATTATATAATGTATTTCTGAATTGCACATAGATTTTATTACATAAAATAAAGCCAGTAACACGTGAGATGTGACCAACTGCTCGAACACAATGGTTAAACAAGCTCTTTTCTATTGTGTAGTTATAAAAGCAGATAAAAGCACCAATGCACTGCATGTATATCTTTGTATTTGATTAAGCATGACTTACAAATTACTTTGGAGAACCTAAAATGAAATGGTCTATAAATTCATCATATCCATGGAGAGCACACACTCTTATGCCACCTTATGCAGCCCTGAATCATGCCTGCCTAGATAAGCAGGTGGTATGTTGCCAGCACTTTGGTGTTCATATAGAGAGAAGCACTTAAAAAAATCCACAACAAACAAAAAAACCTTTGGAAAAGGTCTGCCCAGAGCTTGAAGCTTCACTTAACAAACGGCTCGCATTTAAGAGTGATTCAACGTGCTTTTACTGTCAATTTACGACTAGCTGTTTCTAGGTAAACCACAGCTGAATTTTCTTCAGAGGTTGTAAGGATGCATTTTCCAGTTTAAGCTTTGCTCATTCATCACACAAAGTACCTATCCTTCTGAATGGCAAAGGAATACCTGGAATCTGGGACACAGTGGGCTATGATTTTCTGATAAAAGGAGGCCTGGGATTATCCAAAGTTTAGACGAGAGATTCTCAAGGAAAATGCCCATGCAACACTGGGAATTTTTCTCACCTATATCAGAGTATCAGGATATTACCAGGGGACTAAAGGCAGGCAGTATTGAAAGTTGTTCAGCTGTCCAAGTATCCAAATCAGGCCTTTATTGATTCCTCCTATGGTTTTCAGTAATTAGTATGATAGCACAGGGCCCCCCTCCTTAAATTTCACATCTAGTCATCACACTTTCCCTTCTGCGGTTTAAAATATGTATTCTCTGGTCTGTCTGTTGTTCAGTATTGATGTATGCTGATAAATGAACACTTACCACATTCTGCAGAGGACAGCATTTTAAAAGTGGATGGAATTAACCCTGTTCTCTTGTACAGTATTTAGGGACATCAGGAAGGAAAAATGGTACTTGATATACTTGTTATTTCCTTTTATTTTTGAGGCAAAGTACTACAGGCTTTAATTTGTAAATGAAAATAAAAATTATCAAGCTAAAAAGAACAATTTGCATTTATAAATTATTTACAAACACATGTATATACATTATACAAGAAAGTATATTGGCTACTGAGGGCAGAAGACAGTGGGACTGGATGATGAGCCGTCACCGTAGCATCAATATTCATCAACCATAGAGTAGCTTTTTGCTATTCATGCAAAATTAGTAAGAGAGAAATAATAATCTCAGTGCAAGAAAAAGGCAGTAGGGTAAAGGAAACGAAAAAAGAAACGTCCTACTGGAGAAGTTCCATATGCTTACAAACATGACAAAAAGAATGAACTGAGCTGTATCTTTTCTACAACTTGGAGCTGTGATAACTTGAAAAATCTTCAAGACGTCAACTGCTGGCAGAGGCTTCCTCCTCCACAGTGGTAAGGAGGTCAGCTCTACCTTGTGAAAGGGAAAATGGATTTTTGTGTAATGAAGCAAACACCGCATTCATCAACCATTTAAATCAAGTTTTCCATTCAAAACCTATTGATTTTAAAGCCTCTGTTAGCCAAAAGTGCACAGGCTCTTAAATGTTTTGAGAATCTTAAAGGGCAACATGGAAAAAGGTCGATAAAAAATAATCCCTTTATGTGGTTTGTATTTTAAAACCTCCTACAGAAAAATTAATAAAGTTGTTTTGGTTTTACTTTATATATTGGCTGGATGATTCAGACTCAGTAATATATCCTCGAGACTTCGAGAAAACAAACGAACATACTATGCACGACCTATTAACTTTCAGAAATAATATTTTTAGAAAAGAAGAAAACATCGTTGTCTACAGAGAAAAACACAGGCCACTACATAACAAGGTCATCATGCCATAGGAAGCTCCTTGATCATGAGTTGCCTTCTAAACACAGCTAAGAGAGAGGCTTCAAAAATACGCAGAACCTCCCTGAAGTGCCTCCTCTGGTTCCAGCTCTTCAGAAAAAAAAGATTATGTGTGTCCCCCCCCACTTGTCACAGAACAAAGCTTTTGTCTGAAAACTATGCAGACCTCACTGGGACTCCCAAACATTGAATCTTGGTATCAGGTCCTCCTTATGAAGTAGTGCATCCTGTCACCTCAGGCTCCCTGGTTTTGCTGCGGCCATTTCTGCAGCAAGAGACCCCAGCCCCCTGCAGAAGGGTGGTCTGAGCCAGCCTCAGCACCATCCTGTCACCTCTGAGGACCCACAACCATCATTACATTATCAAAGCAGAGATTGTGCTTCTCCAGATGTAATGAGAGCTCTTTCAGCCTCATCAAACATGATGTATAAAATTCCCATGAGGAATTTTGGTTGACAGACAGCTTTCCTAACCAGATCAACATTATTACCCAGGATCCACCACTCTCTTTACATGCTAGGTAGGATGAACAGTGTGATCTTTTCAATTGAAATACAGCTCCTGTTTAATATCTACATATCATACATATTTAAAATTAATATTACTTAAAAATATTTTGTACTTCTATTAAATATATAGAGTTTTGGAGGAAAAGGGTTAAAGTCTGGCAGTGTAAATAACACACAAAGAAAGGAAATGCTCTGAAAGAAGAGAAATTGGTGCCTGTTTTACTTACCATTTTCTCCAGCTGGTACTGTTACAGGATGTGTTGGCACAGTATCAGAATTCACTTTTCCATTTTCAAATGTATCATTTTCAGTTTGCTGCAACTGCCAGTTGAGGCCAAACAGATGCATTGCTGGTGGTAAAGGATACAGGTTATTTGATGCTCTTAACCACAATGACAAATCACGCAAATAATGGCTTTCCACGCTTCGCAGCAGAATAGCAACTCATACATTAAAAAATTAAATTACAGGAACAAGCATTGACAGACTAATAGTTCAACTTAGCCATGGCACTAAGCAATTACTACCACTGTCCTTTAATGATACAGTGCTTTCAGGGAACACAGTTGACAGAAAGCTCACCGGTCTCATTTTGAGTCTCTTACCAAACCCAAATCAATGTTCAAAAGGATAGGCAGTAATTATGTCCTTTTTTTAAATTTATTTTTTACTTTTGACGATTCTGAAGAGACAATTTAGGTGAGCTCCTAAATGACCCACTAAAATAAATGACTTCACCAGCAGATGGATCCATTCTGGTTAGCCAGAAAGGGCAAAGGAACAATGGGAGAGGAGGAGAGTGCTGTGGGTGTTGCAGGACTAACCTAAAACATGAACACTCCTTTTTATGCTATCACCAACACACTGTGCAACCTCCAGTTACATGCCCATTCCCCACACCAGTCTACAGAACAAGGCCAAGACCATCAGCAGAGCTGAAGATACTGGGGCACTTTGCTCCGATAGTGATAACACAGAAAGCTAGGTTTCTGAACTACTTAATTCACCACAACTACGTTTATTAGAAAGATAATACCATGTTAAAAAGTTAAGATAAGCTAATTATGGAAGACAGAGTCAACCTTCCATGGTGTTAGGGGGAACTACTTCAGGAACCTTGACATCCCCAGAGATTAATAAATGAACCCCCTGCCTAAACTTTAATAGCAAAAATATGGGAAAAAAAAAATCACCTTGATGCTACAATGTGATACACATAACACATGCGTTTTCTTGCTATCTATGGTGTATTTCCTTCTCTTCCAATGACTCTATGATACCACCAAAATTAATTTCATTGTAATTACTCTAATTTGCGTTTGATGTAACATGAGTCTGCTCATTCCACGACTGCAGTTATCTCTAAAGCTAAAATAAGTCTTTCAGTGCTACTGTGGAATAAAAATAAACTGGGGGGAAAAAAAAAATCCGTAAGAATGTATTTTAATTATTAGTGAAAAATACAAGGAAAAGAATTCACTGTATACTGTTGCTTCTACTCCTTCTGTCTCTGAAACAGATCACTGCTATAGTAGTTGATGTTATCAATTTATTCATTCCTTCTATCCAGATGAAAAACAATTCTTCATCCCTTTTGGTTTTGTCTTTGATCTTTCAACCTCTCTGTATTGACCATGGCAACCCTTACTTAAGATGAACAAGCATCAGTGGAAGTTTAGTCAGGCAGACAGCAAACACTGCAGAATTAAGACCCTCTCTGCCAGGTCTTTGCCTTAAACTCTCCTTCTTATGCTCAACAACACAAAAACCCCAGAAAGCAACCAAAGATCTATTACTGAATGCTTCAAAGACTGAAATCCTCACTATAGATGACATATCTCTTTGTTCCAAGTCTCTGACTCTACTATTACTCTTCTTTCTCAGACCTTAAATTGCCTGTCAAAGACTGATAATGTAGAATGTTCCTTGACCCTAAAACCTTATTTCTTTTCCCCCAACTCTCATCTCTTGTTAAACCATAAATCTGACCACCACCATTTTTGGCACATCACTAGAATTATCCGTTCTTATTTTGGTCCTACCTCAGCTGAAATTCGTATTTATGTATTAATCATCTGATGATTGTATCTGTTTTAATATATTTCATCAAAATCCCTAGGGTCAAACTCTACTATCTGTTATACTAGTTCACTGGCAGAAATGAAGGACTGCAAATAGCTAAATTTTTCATGATTCAAACCTGGTACACTTCCTATCTTCAGTCTGGAGGTCTAAATCACCTCTCCTAACTTTGCTTGTTTCTTCCCACTTTTAATACTCTTCAGGAAAAAAAAAAAGACATTCAGTTTGTAACTGTAGAAGTGCATACACATGAGTTTAGAACATCATTAACAACTCTGTCTGCTGGTGTTAGGTACACGCCCTGTGCCTCTTCATGTTCCACCAGGAGATCAGAAGGGGAAGCTCCAACATGACCTTCTAGCCATTCCCTCGTAATTCAAAACAGCTGGAATTTGAAGGCTTCAAAGGCAAGGGCTGTGGGATCTATATTGATTACATCTCAAAGAATCATAGTTACTACAAGGTATGTGACAATTACGTCTTCTTTGTGTTTGCACTGATGTAAGTCCCACTGTAGTTCACTGTCAAAGATGGCAAGTAATAGTTGTATCCCTCAAAAATACTATTGCTCTCTCAACTTTGACACTGAGCTTGCATCAAGTTCAACAAACAATGTCTAATAAAAATGAACAGATGAATACAAGCAGCTGTTCCACAGATTGTGAATGCCTGAATATTTCTGAAGTAGACAAAAAATGCTGCTTGACAACTCCAATGACAACCCAAAACTTATTTAGTGTGTCAGTACACGCTGTGATTCAACTATGTCATCTGAGACACCACTATGGAATTCAGAGAATTCTCCTTTCACTACAAACATGTGAGAACAAGATGAAAGAATTAGGCTTGTTGATACAGGACCAAAATGTAAGGCACAATTTTTTTAGAGACGGCGAACTTTAAGAGAATGGATAAATTGAATGATTAAGACAAATTGAGGCACTATTTTATTGATTAAGATTGGTCTTTTCTCATACAGACATCAATATAAAAGCAAACTTTAAGCCCTTATCAGTGTTATAAGGACAGTAAGGCACCTGTTACAAATTCTCGATGCCCTCATGAATCTGATAAGCAGCAGCTGGTACTGGTAACTGCATATTGAGAATACACCTCAGCAGGGGGGTCTGAGAACTTCAAGTCAAATGTTATGAACTAGTTCTTAATTTCCAGAAGAGGCATGATGCAAGCCAACTGCAGTGGTGTATATGTTTCATCTCCTCAGGTCTAGAAAAGGACATCGACTTTTTCCACCATTGGGATGGTGATGTAAAAGTTCAATCCCCTTCTCTGTTCATACTATATTCATAGAAATGGTAGGTTTACTTCTTTCTATAAAGAATTTGATATGCGAAGCAAAATTAAATCAAAAACATGTAAGGCAAAATGTATTTCTCTATTCTCAGCTACTATTTTAGTACCGTAACTAATGTAAAGCATTTTCATGATATTTTTTTCATTAGATATTGCCTGTCAAGTCTCATTTATTCCTATTCAATTTGGCATTTATTTGGTGTTAGCTGGGTCTGTTTAGTTTGAGGAAGAGGAGGCTGAGGGGAGACCTCATCACTCTCTACAACTACCTGAAAGGACATTGTAAAGAGGCTGGTGCTGGTCTCTTCTCTCAGGTAATTAGGGACAGAACCAGAGGGAATGGCCTCAAGCTGAAACAAGGTAGGTTTAGACTGGACACTAGGAAAAAATTCTTCATGGAAAGACTGGTGAGATATTGGAATGGGCTGCCCAGGGAGGTGGTTGAGTCACCATCCCTGGATGTGTTTAAGTGTCGCTTAGCTGTGGTATTGGGGGGATATGGTCTAGGGGTGAACTTGTAGAGTAGGGCTAATGGTTGGACACGATGATCCCAAGGGGCTTTTCCAACCTGAGTGATTCTGTGATTCTGTTAGACAACGAAGACAAGAGACTCTTCCTGGAATAACTAGTTCTAAGTCTGCCAAATCTACAAGGGTAGTAACATTGAAACAACTTTCAATACTGGCGTATCTTTGATGGCAGCAAGTACTTGTCTGAGAATGGCAGATGCCTGTAACCAGAAGACATACAGCTTGTAGTGGTTGTGGTCACAGACTGCAACTCCACCCAAGTGGAGCTGCAAGCATGGATGAACCCTCAGGGGATGGGAGAAAAGATGGGTTGTCACAATTCCAAATGTTCCCCAAAATTCGTACCAAAAGCCTACTTTTACTTGTATCAAGACTGAAATGATTGCTCCCATCGTGAAACAGAATGACTTTTTAAACAAACAGATGGTGAATACCCGTGTTTCAGTCCCCACCTCTATTCTGCAAATTAATCTCTATCTACCATCAGATCTTCACTTGCTGGAGTTATGACAGCATTTCACCTTGACACTGACAGATTTATTTAAGGGGTATTTGTACTGCTGCTGGCCAAATTATCAGCATTATGGCCAGTCTTTAGAGTGCATTGATAGTTTAAATGGTGAGGACACCATTCCCTCACTCAGCGTGGGATGGAGAGGCACCAGAGAGGAGAAAGTCCTCTAGGATCTGTGCTGCTCTTGGCATGAACAGAGCACTGTTGTCTGGATGGTGCTGGTGGATACTGGCTGAAATCTCCAGAATAAATATCAAACATACAAACAGTAACAAAACTAACAGTTTGGCTTTTCTGCCACCCCCTTGCCCCTTTTTATTTCCGCAACGCTGAACATGCCAAATGGACTGAGATATTGAAAAGATGCAGAGCTCAGATTAAAGGAGGGCATTTATACCCACAATAGCATTGATGTTAAGGCAAAACTGCTACCACTTGTTACTGGCTATCAGGTAATCTTACCATCTGTCACCACAGTTCACCGAAGGGATTCTGAACCACCTTGAACTGCTTTTTCAAGCTTAGCTGATCTTACCTTTCACTCTGTAATTGAGGTCTAGTTATTCTGGTTTGTAATCAGTCTACGACGCCTTCATTTCCACTCAATAATTTAAATAGCAACTAAGAACACCTTTCACAGCAAACACTTGAAAAAAATATTATGACTAGTTTACACTGTGTAAAACATTTTACAATGATGTGCTTCAGGAAGAAGCTGCTGCTATCAGGCCACTTCATTCTTTTAATGTGGCCAGCACATTTGTCTTGCCCTTTCCTTTCTCAAACTGTAATTTATTCTTTGTCTTTACAAGGAACTTGCTCTTGAGCAAACACACTGTATTATCACTTCAAAACCCTCTTCTTCGAGACTTTCTTCAGCAAGCCCAAAAGAAATCAGTCCCTTTACTAGTAGGTGGTAAGAGGGACGGATAATTTATGTAACTATGTGGCAGAACTAGAACTGTGAGAGCTGACAACTACCTGCAGCATTCAGACAGGGAGCGCTTTCTCTTTGTTGCCTTGCTCGCTAGCTCAAAGCTCTCTGCTGCCAAGGTTATGAAAGGTACAAAAAGCAACGGTAACAGAAAACCAATTTACGAAGCTGTTTCTCTGTTTAGCAAAAACAGGGCTTGTCTGGATTTTTTTTTTGCTTATACACTTGAATAGTAAGAGCATAAGGACAGCTGGTTCATAGAGATCAGACAGGTGTTAGCAGGCTTCAGTATCCAGAACATACTTCTGAAGAGAAAACAAAGTTTGGACAGATGTGAACACACATACAGTGCTGCAGTTTATGACTGATGTCAGAAAGAAAGAATAGATATTTTTTTCCCTTTGTAGGAAAGTGTAGTAATATGCAGTAAAACCCACAGAAACTCATTTATTGTTCTAGTCAAAATTCAAGGGCATCTCTATCGGAACTCTCCAGGATCAACCACATCTCTTTTTAAGGTACTGTAAGTGACAAATAGGCTCATAGGAAAAACAAAGGGCATAGCAAACACCCTATGAGCTGTGCAAGTGAAAGTATTAAAGATGTAGGCGATAAGGATGAAGACGCAGAACCATATACATACAAGCAGAGGCTTTATTCACAGAAGTAGCCTTCCAGTAACTGGAGAGATAACCCAAGTTTGAGTCTGAAGTCCTGATAAGAAGTGCCAGTAATTCAACAGCTTCCACTGTGAATTTGGTAAACTTGGCTTTTGCAGTGAAAGAGTTCTAAAGGCGACACAGTACATTTCAGGGGGACAAGAATTCACAGATTGCAGGATTCTTTTAAGTAGAAGGAAGCAGAAACAGAGTTGCCTGAATTGGAAAATGGACTTCGAAGTTCCTTCATCTCTTCTTACAACAGCAACAGATGAAAAATTAACACTAGACAGCAGAAAGAAAAAACACTGGCTATCTCATAAGTAGCAAGCATCTGCCCCGGTCCTCTGGAGATAAGGACTGTGGTGTACATTCTATAAACATAAAGAAAGGGACACTGTGGAGAAAGCTGGCAAGAGGAATTGAATGACGTTGATGCCTCTCCTTCCTTTCTCCTGGGCATTTCACAAGGTATGGTAATCAAAGCTTATTATTCATGAAGCTGTGCTTTAAGATATTGAACTCATCTTCCTGGACTGCTACTGCTACATATTTCTGGGTGCTGGTGCTTTCACTTTCAAACCATGATTTACAAAATTGCTTCCCCAGAATTAATAGAATAATATATATGCACACTTGCACATAAGGAAAAGTGAATATCATTTATATTTAAAGCAATGCAAAAAGATTATAATTTAAACTAAGCAAATTGCAATTATTGCTCAATCTTGTTGAAGGATTATCTTCTAGTTCATCTCCCTGGTGGCAACACATTTTCAAATGAAATATTTGAACATTGAAGTGGTTTTTAAAATTATCTCCCATATATTTTTCTTGCAGCTATAATTAGAATCTAAACCTATTTTATTCTGAAGGACCTGGAGTGGACCAGAAGACGTGCAAATCAACTGTCAGTGATTTGCATTCATTTGCTTTTTTCTAAGATAATAGGATGCCTTGGATGTTGCTGCAGATCAAATAATGAATTAAAAATATTTAATTAAAATTTTAAATATAGTAAATTAAAAGGTACAAAACCAACTTCTTTATTTATCACTGTGTTTCTCAAATCAACAAAAAGCCTTTTATTTCTAAATTTAAAATAACTCAAAAGTACATGATTTTAAGCCTTTTCTAAAGGTTAGCCACCAGGAGCATCATAGACAAGTTTCTCAGCTTCTATTCTGAATGTAAAACATTTCAGTATATCATTATATGAAAAACTTAGCAAGACCTATCATGATCAATACAGTAACTGAAAAAGTGTGGTCTCTCTCCTTCTAGCTTGAACTGTTGAATGGGTCCATTGATTTTACTGTTTCACCTGCAAAAACACCCAACCTTTGTTTCTCATTTTCTCTTGGAACCTTTTATCAAAGAATCTACAAAACACATCACAATAAACTTCCTAGAAAAAACAGAGCAACAAAGATTTATCAGCTATCTACTATAGATAAACTTACTGTCTTTGACCAATAATCAAAGATGATTATAGGCCATTTGAAGTTGTTGTATTTAAACTGTTATAAAAGATGCATGGTAGTCTCAGTGTAACTATTTTTACTACATGCACTCAAAAATGGAACGTTTATTCCTCTGAAAACTTGTATGGCTAGATGTCTCATTTTAGTTGTCAAGCCAGTGACTTCTACGTATGAATGGTCTAATTCTGTCAACTGCATTATGTGTTACATTCAAAGCTTAAGGGGGAATCCAGATTTCTTAAAACAGAAACAAAGATCATTATTCAGTAGTGTCTTATTTAAATAAGATGTATGTGTTATGTCTTGTTGCAAATTTGTCCATTTATGCTGATGATCATCCAACATTTCCCATTATGTAATAGTCTTCAGTATTATCCTGGGCTTTCCCCTGAACACAGCTTATTCTTTTTCAGATAATGTTGTTCACAGTTAACAAGACAGTGAAAAATCATTACAGGTACAGAAATGATGGGGAAGGGTATATTAGATTGCTGACTCCTTTGAGATGAGGGTTGTTTCATCTCTTCTACTTCATACAAAGGAACAAAAAACATTCCATAAATTTTGGGTTTCTACCTAATGAAGTCATAATCAATGATTACTTTGTCAACTATGGTGGAGGAGAAGAAAAAAAAAAATCCTCTGATCTACACTTTTCAAGACTAGGTTAAGACTACAGGATAATTACTTCTATGTATTACTTCAGGCGTTTCTTTACTCTCTTCCTTCTCAATCTTTAATTCCTTCCCTTTCCTCTCTGAAACTTTCTTTCTGGAAAACAGCTGGGGCTCAGGTTTGTGCTTATCTATTTTAGATTTCTTCCACAACACCAACAAAAATCTTGCTCAGGGCGACATCCTCTAGATCACAGCTTTCATAAAAAGGATGCATTAAGAAAAGCAGTGCCAATGTAATGTCTCAAAATTCACTGGAAACATCTTTCTTAGGCAAGAGCACCCATGGAAGTGTCTAACCATTTTTACAGTTCAAAAGTTTTATTTATTGCAAAGAAACCCTCAAAACTCCAACCCAACAAAACCCCACAAATCTCTCGAGGGATATAATAATAATAATAATAATGAAATGGCACTATGATCATGCATAACCTATTTGCATGTTGATGACATAGAGAAGTGCAATCTGATGAAAAGATTTAAGAACCAAAGGAAAAAGAAACAGGGGCCAATTAATGTGATGTTCAAAGGACACACCGAGCTGGGACTTTATAATATAATATAAAATACTTGTGTTGCATATTTCCATCTCATGACCGGCTAAAAAAGATCAAAGCTTTTTATTCCATATTAAGAATGACAGAATATTACAGCAAACATGCAATACGGAGAAATGTAATAAGCTTTAATAAAAGATGATAATAAGGTTTGATAAGAACTCTTGGAATGTCACCAAATCTGGAATGTAAGATGAAAGCATCTGTATGTAGAGAATGTAGTGTGTTATTTGGAACCCCACGGAGCTAAACTGTGATTAGAACTACATATTTTTCCATAAATTAACTTTTGTTTTGAATTTCCTGCTGAGATCATATGCAAGCTGATTGAACGTGCAAGTCAATATATAGGTTTTCTAATCCTTTGCTGTTTGTTAGGCTTCATGATATCACGATTACAGTGGTTCACTTGTAGATCAAAGGTATGTGATTGAGGGTAAAAGAAAATAACCTATGACCTCTTTACAAAAGTTCTTCGTGGTGATTTAGCTCTATCCAAGATAATTACCACTCACCTACCTGAACTGTGCAATTATGCAGATGCATAAACCAACCAGTACATGCAGATCAACTTGCAAAACCACAGAATTTCCACTTAAATCCATACGTAAATACAGAATGGACACAATGAGCTCACCATCAAAGAGGCCTTTTTACACAAGTCTACCTTACCTCAACACCTCCGGTATAAACTTACAAACCACTAGCTATCTGCATAAGCAAAAAATCTTGTGCAAATCCTTGGTTGAAAAAAACTATGGTTTAAGTCAACTCAGTGACTGCAATCATCCCCCTACTATAACTTTTCCACCACGCTGTTTTAGTTCCACTACCCACAGGGATGCAATTCCTCACTCCATCACCAGGAATCACAACTGCCTAAGCAGTTGTGTGGCTGGGTCAGAGGCACATTATTATAAGCATCCTTTATTGTACAGTCATTAATGCATTTTATGTGCATTGGAATAACACACCACGTTCCTCCAGAGGCCTCACTAAAGCGAGATGCAGCTTTTATGTGACTGTGCACATGAGCAAAGTTATACTGCGGGGACATGAAAATTACTACTAATAAAGAGTAAACAGGAAAAAAAAAAGTATCACCTAGGATTTATGAAAGGAACCTATGACATAAAGACAACCGTGCAGTTAATTGTTTTTAAGGCTAGTGGTTTGTTGCTTCCAAGACACTTTGTAAGCCGCTTTGTATTTTTTAAGAGTGTCACGGTTTAGGGTCAGGGCAGCCCAGGGGCAGCAGTTATATTAAGCCTTGGGAAAAAAGTTAGGATTACAGTTTCACACTGAATTTTTTCTCCCTTAAAATAAAATCAGACACGAGACTGAACTATAAAATCTTGCAGGTGATATTAAGAATAGGCAGCCTTAGCTCTGAAGTGGCAGTCACTTAAAAAAGTCGATGAAGAAAACCAACTACTTCTTTTACTATGTGAAAAGATATTGGATCAGTAATAAGGATGTGTTTTAAAATTATCCTCTACTTTTGGCTCCAGATGAATTGAAATAACAAGAAGAATTCTCTCTCTTTTCAAATGTGGATACCTCAGTATCATTAGCTTTACTTGAGGTTACTAATAGGAGAGAGATAGAAAAGAAGCTGCTGGGGACCAAAAACCTGGCAAATAACATGAAATCATAAAGAAGTATTCCTCAGCAATGAAAAGATTTGGAATGAGCCAAATGAATACTCATTGTCCGGCAAACATGCCTCAATAAAAACTCATGTGAAACTTGGCATTTCAAAAATGAAAGAGAAGGTGAAACAACAGATGAGTCTGGAGCTTTCACGAGTGAAGATAAATTTATTGTGCCCACTTACCATGTTACACCTTGTGAAGCTCATGTAAATCAGTAGTTAGCAAAGGGTATTAACTCTATGCAGCTGGCTATTGTTTTAGTATTTCAATGAGTATTATTGAAATACAGTTTTTCCTACACTTCCTGTAGTGTAGTAATGGTAACTTAGAAGTATTTGTCAATAAAAAAAAAATAGGAATCATAGCTGTTTCTTTAGTTACGATTGCTGAAGCTTGCTAATTTTCCAAATGGCTATTAGTTTACAACACCTAACCCCCTCCTATATTAGTCCTTCCATAGAGTTATTAAAAGAGATGCTTTTGTGTGATTCTATTTATATATCATCAAATGTTGGCAAAACTACTACGGTTTTGTTTGATTGGTTTTATTATTGAGGAAAATGAAGCATTTCAAATGCAAACATCCACATCATCCAAACAGTTGTAGCATATTTGTTTTTCCTGGATTATACAACTACAAATGCTGTTATTTGACAAATGCTGTTAGGTGGCGATTCCTAAGGGACAGGATTTTTTTGTTTTGTTTTTGTGAAGGATGTTGTCTGAAATGGCATCAATGTGAAAATGAAGAATCTCATATTTAAAGATTCCTGTGTACTTCAGAGGACATGTAACTTTCATCCATAATTAATCACTGCAGTGGGGTAATTACACCCATATAAACTTGATGCGTTCTTGCAATCTCAGTCATGAATGTACCATCAAATTATATTGCTCAAAGCAAGTTTGGACACATGTACTTGACCTTTTTATTCTAAAGTGCTAGTGTATGCAGAGGTTTAACAAAAATCTCATCTAAATCAGACATTTTTAACAGCATGAATTTTTGAAAGCGTTCAAAAATAGAACAAGCAGTTCTCTTCATAGAAAAGATTCAAGAAAAGATTGCAATTTACACAGAATATGCAATTCATAAAAGATGGAATTTATACGCAAAACTACCAGTTCTAATAAAGGTATTGTAATTCACATATTGCATCTCTAAAGACTGGTTTCTTTCTTCACAGACAGAAGTTAGAAATTAATGGAAATTACCAGCAATGATGAGAAGACTGCAATCTCATGTCTACAACAACTTGAGTAATCACCTGAGTAATTTCATCTCTGCCTTGCAAAATCTCTTAAACATAAGCATACATTTGAAGTATTACATGTGTTTATCTACTACTAAAATATATTACACAGGCTGAGGGTCTTGGGGTTGTTCAGTCTAGAAAAGAGAAGGCTCTGGGGAGACCTAATAGCTACTTTCCAGTACCTGAAGGGGCTCTAAAAAAAAGCTGGAGAGGGGCTTTTTATTGCACACAGCAACAGGACAAGGGGCAATGGTTTTAAACTAGAGAAGGCTGGATTTATATTGGACATTAGGAAAAAGTTCTTTACTATGAGGGTGGTGGAACAGTGGAGAAGGTTGCCAAGGGAGGTGGTGGAGGCCCCATTCCTGGAGACATTCAAGGTCAGGCTTGTTGAGGCAATGAGCAACATCATGATCTAGCTTGGGATGTCTCTGCTCACTGCAGGGGGGGTCAGACTAGATGACCTTTAGAGATTGCTTCCAAGCCAAGGCATTCTATGATTCTGTGCTTACCCACACTGATAAAATAGTAACTTATCTCTAAATAACTCAAAGCTTCCTATTTACCCCCAAAAAAGTATCTTGTGTAATTTTAACTTCATTTCTCACTAGACTGAAAAATTGCTACTGTTTGGGTGTCTGCCAGAAGATTCCAAGTGTAGTGCAGAAGGGCCCACATCTCTACATAATGTGCTTGCAAGACTTTTCAGTATTCCTGAAAACACTGCCCAGCTTTTGAAAAACCATGGTGTTGCATCACAGTATGATGGCAGAATCACACAGTGTGGGACCTCTGGACAATGACATCATGTCATCTCACAGTTTATTATTGCACCTGCTATATTGCCAGAATTACCAAGTTTCAATTTGCTCCACTGGGCAAAAGCTAAGTGTGACAGGACTGTTGCCAAAATCGTTGTGATAAATCTTAATTAGAATACAAGGCTTTTTCAAAGCAGAGGTGGGTATGCTCCTTGACAGATTAACTTTTTTAATCCCTTGAAATCTTGTCAAGTCTCTTTTAACCTCCTGACTGCCAATTACACGTTCCTACATCCTTCTGTGTGAGGATTATCTTTATCAATGAACGTTTTACTTTCAGTGCCACTAACAATAATAGCATGTGACATCCACAACACCAATCAAACGTTAATACCCTGCACTCCTGAAATAGTAAATATTATATTATGCTTTACATTTGGTCTGAAACACAGTAACAAGATCTTTGCTTAAAAAACATCAACAGAAGGCATAATGGTTTTCTTGCAAGGGTCAAGAAAGTATATTTAGTGTTCAAGACATAGATGTTCAACATGTTTAGATTTTGCACTGTTTCAATGAAAGATGTTAATCTTTCAGCCCTATTCAACCCAATAAAGTGGTGAAACATAACCAACTTCCATTTTCTGACTAGTCATTCTCTCTCTGTCTCCCAGTTTTGAAAGGGAAGAGTGTGGCAAACATAAGAAATTACATTACTGTTTACAAATTCATTCCACACTAAGGAGGCATAATGAACTTATCAGCAATGCTGTAAAACAGCATATGAAACTCAGATGTCCGAAAGTCATGGTTACGGGATACCAAGGAAAATAAATTTATTTCATGTTAGACGTAGCTGGAAATCTCTGCAATGCAGAAAGTCATAGAAGTACTATCTGTAATATTAAGCTTCATTTCAAAAGATAAAACCAGTGTGGACAGTCACATGTGTATCTGAACACGGCCGTTTACAAAGCACATGTCAGAAATGACTGACAGTTGTTGCCTGAACCAATTTTAGTAAGGCATGGCCTACAAATATCAATGATCTCATTTTTATAGTTACGCCATTAAAGATTGCAATGCACTGAAATGGTCCATTCAGGATGCTAAAATGCTTTAGAAATTTCAGGAAGTGGTTTCTACCTGCTAAATAATTGTGCTGTACTGCATTCACCAGGTGTATGACCACACACTGAAGAGAATACACACCCGTTGGTCCTGTCTTGTAGTTAGACCACATACCTGATCTTCTGTTAGAGAAGAGCAACATATGACAACGATGTCCAAAACAACAGTCAAGCAGATTTTGCCAGGAGCAGAGCCACAGACACTGGGGAGGCAGAGCTCTACACACGGCACTGCCATCAGAGGCAGCCAGCTTCTGACATTCCATGACATTTGGAGCTGAGCAAGACCTGGAAACATCCATTCTAGAAGAAGCAAGACTACAGCTTCCTACACTTTGAGAGGCAGCCACTTCCAGCTCCCACCAAGCCTGAACTGATACTGGAAACCTCTTCATTTGGGAAAAGAAAGGATGACAGGGAACACTGCTGCTTCCCCAAAAGCCCCATGGACTGTGAAAATAAGAAGTTGCCTACAGCTTTGTAAGGAGCGATGTACTTTCTATACTGCTGGAGACACTGGCTGCCTTCACAGCTCCAGATATAGATACACACTGAGCAAGAAAATGGAGACATTGATGTGATCCTCCCAAGTGCTTGGTGCAATGAGACAATACTAAGAAGCCATGCTTAGATAGCTGATATGCTTTGTCAGAAAGGTTTATAGAAGACAAGTTTCCCTATTGTAGATTTCTGGATGGCAGTTTGAATACGTTGTGATACGTGGACTTGGTAAGCTGTAAAATCTCAGAGCACTTTCTTCAAATAATGACAACAGACCAAGAGAAAGACAAAATATTCTACCTAGATACCTCTCATTTGATGGAAAGAGAAATGGGGTGAGAGCATAAACCTGGAAAACTGTAAAAATATGCCACATATCTTCAGAGAAGGAACATATTTCCAACCCACACACCTCAGTGAAGCTCCAGTCATATCTAAGGTCCCACTAAAACCTAGGAAAGCAGACAGAAATGGGGAGAGGATGCAGAAAACAGAAAGCTCTTGATGAAACTCTCAGTGACAATAGCATTACGATACTCGAGATTAAGTGCAAGTCAAAGAGAAAAAACAGTTTCTATAAACTCACAATGAAAGTAAAGGTGATTAATGGCAACTAAACTATATTCTCCCTCATGCCCGTTAATTAGAATACCTATGCTGGGTATTGTAATAAAAATTCCATTTAAATGCCATTATTAATTAAGTTGTTTTCCTCATTCCTGGCCGTAATTGAGCTTTACGAACAGCAGAATAATGTTAACTTGGCAGCGCAATCAAAAAGAAATATGATATTGTTCTTTATTGATAAAGTAAAATAGATACCTTTTGATTAAAGGTGTATCAAGTCATTGCTCTAGTTCCAAAAACTCAGTTCTATAACTGTCATGGTTGTAAGTCCATTAGATTTAGGGAGGGTGGTTCTGCCTTCCTATGACTTCTGCCACCGAGCCCAACGGCAGAGGCGCCTGGTCCTCTGCAGTCTGGGAATGCCAACAGTTGTTGGCCTGAGTGATACGGGAGAACCACAGACAACAAACTCAGAAACAGCACTGGAGACATGGAAAGTTAACCTCAGTGTGCAGAAATGGACATTTTTTTCTAATTTTTAAGGATTACTTAAAACTCACCCGCAGGATAGTTAATTGACCCTCAGCCGTAACTTCCACACCCTGCATCCTTTTGTGTCAGTCTCCACTAATAACAGAACTTGTTTGCTATTTTTCCTGGCTACTCCTTCCCCTCTTTCTACCTTAAATCCTCTTATTTTAAGTTGCTCTGTTATTATTCTCAGTAAGTTTTTGAGATAACTCAGAAGATAGCTGTCCGTTATTAGAAATCTATTAGCATATAAATTTTCTGCTTACTTTAAATATTTTGAGATGATAAAACAGTAACATTTTCAGATACACAAAAAGCATAAATGCACAATATAATAACCACAGAGTAAGTGCAATGTATCTATTTTTATACAAAAGTGGAAAATTTGAATTATCTATAATTATCAAATGTGGCTTTCAAGTCTGGTATCTCTTTTCCATTTGCATTTCATTTGCAATTTGCATGATGACTGTATAGTCATCTCTGTCATAGCAGAACAACACTTTTTCTAAAGTTTCTCACAGAACAAAATAGAAACTAAAGTTTGTTTTCCCAGAAGATGTTTCAGTTGTTTTCTAAATGTTAGCTTTCTTTTCTGTCCAAAATAGATTTGCTTAACCACTCACAGCAAGCAGTAGTGATAAAAATAGTTCTGTGGTCTTTTTTATTAAATAGAATTTCTTCCCCTGCCCCCCTTTTTTTTCTTTCCTTACAGAAGAAATGCCCTGTTATCACTGATATTTAAATATTTGTTTTATCACAAAGAATAGTTGACTGGTGTATATTCTTGACCTGACCATTGGCTGCAGAGCTAAGGCTAATAAAATGATTACTCCCAAGGCACACAGAGGGTAAAATGCTCAACAGACTTGGAAGTATGACAGACTGATGTGAAGGAGCTCGGAGAGCAGCAGAGACCTAACTAAATAGGTCAGGTCTCGGAGTGTATTCAAAGAATGGTTTATGTTCATAGAAACCTATTTAGCAGACATAAGACAACATTCATGACAGATGCATGCAATTCTTCAGTGTACTACTCTTCAAGCTAAGCTGACTGAAATCTGGAATCATGGAATTCCAGCACTGACTGAGGAAAACTGCTCGCATCTTAGGCTCCGTGCACAGCGAAAATGGCACTAACTTATTGTACTGACTCCAACAATGCTGAGGTAGTGCCATTGGCAATGGAGAAGCTATTGCCAGAGCAATTCCTGGGAAAGAAAGAGGGGCCCTGGTGTCCCCAAATGCTCATTAGTTTCATGCAGTTGTTGAATTCACACTAAAGAAGAAATAATTAGTACAGTACCAACCAGTCCGTTAATACAGCTGGCCAGAGTTTGTGCTATAAAACAACATATTGGAAAAAACTCCAAAACCAAACTGATGTAGTTCTCTATAATTGCACAGTGGATTTTTCCCTTAGGAAAGAAATACACCCAAACCCAACAAACTCCTCCCCTTACTAAAACCAAGAATGGATAGGGAGGATCCCAAAAGGTAGAACTGAAGGATGGAGATGACATAGGGAACTTTGATTTGATGCCCATGTTTGACCTAGCTCTACAAAACTTTCCCTACATTCATTTGCTGCAAATGATGGGTGCTGAATGAGCCATGGAGAGAAAAAAGACAAAGTTCTGTTTTGTCTTGCACACTGTAAAGGTGGACTTTATTTCTGGCTCTCACACGTACTCCCTGTACAAAGTTTGGGTAAAACTCTTAATGAGTATATAGAAAGAGGTCAAACTAAGGCAACTTTAAATTTTTTACTTTCACAGCTTCAATTTAATTCTGCTCTCCCTAGTCTTTCAAACAAGGGAAAAGATTCTAAAATGTTAATGTTGGAAAAAAATTGGTCATTTGCTTCCTTGGTTGCAAATCTGATTATGAATAGCACTTAAGCAAATGAGCAGCTTGAAGAAATTCCAGTGTAATCCTGATACCCAAATGAGGCAGTTTACATTCTTTACTCTCTATCTTTTTAACCTATTATTTCAGGGAGCTTTTATCTGAATCCTCTACCCTAAACCAGAGCTATGTTTTTAATTCCACTCCTCTGTATGTTGCTGCACTATCTTTTGGTTCAACATTTGCAAGTTTTTGTTGCTTAACTCCTTGTTTCTCAACCATTTAACAGTAGATGTTAACTAACATCTACTAACAGTAGATGTTAATATATCTAAACAAATAACCAACATTTTCTACAACTCACTTCTATTTCCTCTGAAAATTAGCAGGTCTCATTGTCAGGAATGGTAAATTTAAACATTCTGTATATTGCAAAATGCTTGAGAGAGACCATGAGGGCTAGAAAAGCAAGAATATGCAGGAAGCTTGGAAGTGAGAATTTCTTTCCTTTAGACTGAAATAACATTTTCAATTCCTTGTGAACCACCACACCCCCAAGACTGCATTAATTGGCCTTACAATGCAGTGTTTGCTCTGGTCTCTACCCATGCTGACATCCTCTGCTCTCACCTCCTCTATGTAGACGTTGTAAATGTAGGAGTCTTTCCTGTCAGAGTGATAGAAGAAGTGCAAGACAGAGCAGACTCTCGCTGCAGCTCCTTCCTCTGGCTGGGCTAATTGACGGAGCAGTAATTGACTGCACAGTTCTGCAAAGGCAGACAGAGAGTCTAGCAAACTGTCTCTTCTGCCTTATGGTGCCTGAGCAGAGGCAGCAGGATCTGAAGTCTCTTCCTCTACCCCATATCCACAGCAACTAAAAAAAGCCCGGGCATGACATGTTAATCTCCCTTGCTGCCTTTATGAGAAGGGCCTGGGTCCAGCACCGTTAAGCGGCCCCGTTAGTTCTTCAGTCCGCAGCAGCCACGCTCACACGGGGGGCATCAGCCACCCCACATTCCTCAGTAATGTGTACTGGCATATTTTGCAGCGAGGGCCATAGCATTTTCACACCTGTGGCAATGTCTCTCTCAAACTGGCTACACAAATGGCACATGCCACCTCAGCTGCTTTAAGCCTCAGCAGACAAGGCAGACCACTGCGTTACGAGGCACGGCATGGGATGCTGGAGGTCACACAATACCGCAGTCATCCTTCCCATCTTTTTGGTTTATGACTCATTTTCTGCTCGGGTCATTTCCTTTTCACATGTGTGTTATGAAACGGTTAACCGAGATGAAGGACTGTTTCCATCATACCTTAATGATTTCCACTGATTTATACTTGGATGGCCTATTAAATGGAGAGTATTTCTGATGTTATGTCTGTAGAGATGGGAAAACCACGTATATGAATGAGTGTAATCCATTCATGGTTTTATGGACCCAGAGTGCTGGACTTCACATTTAGATTGCTGAGTTAGCTGAAATATGTGTAATATCACCAGCAGGCAAAGAGCTCCCTACTGACTATGGGCAGAGGAAGGCCCACGTGCATTGTTTATTTCAGCACGGATGTGAGCCAGTGTGCACCCGTGAAATGCCACACAGGTATTTTTTTTTACAGGGTATGCGAACAAATGATGTGTGGAGCTGAAAGCTCTCACTCACTGGAAACCTGTCTCTTTTTTTCCAAATACAGGAATAGAGGCGTATTAGACATGCTTATATTTCTTAATGTGCCTGGGGGAGAAATAATCCGGTACAGCTATCTTCCCGTGCCCCTCAGATTCATAAGTAATCTGGCTCTCTGGGGCTAGCAAAGTGTAGAGCTCAGCTTAGAATCCAGCCTTCAATATTTTACTATCTATATGGCTGCTTTTCCCAGTTCTTGCTAGTGATACTTCATACTGAATTCCTTCTTTTGTATTCATGTATTTATTTAGTAGCAGATGTTTGCTTCTGATGACTTATGAGGCAATATTATCGAGACTGAGAACAATTAATTTGTTTTATAAATGGGTTTAGTTCAATCTCACTTTAAAAAAGATGTAGTGTCACAGCTTAACCCCAAACCATACCTCTAGAGTCCCATGCACATTCACACAAAATAACCACAAATGCAGGGACTGAGAGGGGCTGGGCAGATGTGGCGAGCCCTACATTTGCATACATGACTTTTGCTCTTTGGGGCTGGCAGCTGAGGTGGAAAGAGCTCTCAGGGGGCTCTGCTTTGCTGAGGCAGAGAGGAATTTCTCCAGCTACTCAGCAACCCAGCTTCTTGCATTGTTCACAGGAGCTTCAGCCCCGTAAGAACTACTTCAAAGGCTTTATACAGCTTATGCTGTGCCTTGGATTGAAAAGTAGCAAGCCTGTTTCAACAAAGGCAATGAAGATTTAAGGATCATAAGGCCTTCTAGGCTTTATTATTAATTTACACTGATTTTAAAAAGAGGGAGGGAAGGAGCCACTGACTATCCTCTTTCTATTTTCTTTCCTTGACTTCTTAAGACTCTGAATCTCAGTGCAACCAACACCAAAAACCAGATCCTTACACTTAGATTTCCGTAACTGTGGTGACTTAAACTTTTAATTAACTAATCAGTTAAAAGAAAGTCTTTGAAGATCTTTTGTGTACTCAGAGGTGAGACAAAGCCGCAGAAGTTACAAGCACAAAATGAGGTTCCATTCCGTTATTAAAGTCAATGACATTTTTCTCACAGACAAGCACTGCCCCCATTGACTGCCTTAAAACTCAAATTAAGTAATACTTATAGTGAACATATATAAAACTAATTAAGGAGATGAAAAACAAACTAAATCCTCTGAAATAAAAACTGGGAAATGGACTTTAACAAATAGAGAAAAGATAACAATGCATAAGAGGGGAAGAAGTCTCCATCTTTTCTGCATGTTGTCCTTTTGGACTATTCTTTTCCTTGTAGAATTTTGCTCTAGCTCTATATACAAACATACGTGTATGTAATGATGACATAAGTGACAGTTAGCATTGCTAAATGCACTGTGGACATGTTCTATGCTCTGTATTTCATGCAAAATGAGAGGAAAAGAGTATGCTGTAATTCATATTCACATTATGGAATTTTTACAGCCTACATTTTACACATACTTTTATAAGAACTAGTCTCCACATAGCTTAACTGCAGTTCAAAGACTTCTTTGAAGTTAATTCACCCACTATCATACTGCAGAATGCTTGCAAAATATTCAAATTTTCTATTTCCTCTAAACAATTGGGACTTTTCATTAGATCATTGTTGTGGTTTCTAATCTTACCAAAACCAGCTAGTTAAAGGTTAGTACATCACAGTCCATATACAATCCATGAGACATCCCAGTTCATGGCAACTATTATAAAAAAAAGAGACTCACCTATGAAGTAGGACAGCAGTATTGCCAGCAGCACTGACACCCCTACAGCACAGAGGGCAGTACATTTCCAGCTACAGTACTTCGAGGACTTCTTGAATTTAAAAGCACTTCTGGATAGAGTGTTCCTAGGTAGTGGCCGAGTAGGAGGGGAATAAACTGAGCCGGATGCCATTGTGTATCCTGGCGTTGCAGTACTGAACAGCGGTGTGGTCCCTGTTCCTGTTTTGAATAGGAAATGCCTGTGGAAGAAAGAGTGCATGGTAAAGAATAAAAGTAAATAAAGCTGGAGCACAGGCAGTCGTACCTCTTTTGTTTAATGTTGTCTATTTTTCAAACAGTTAACAACATCCGACCTACAAAGGGTCATAAAAGCAATACTTGTCACGACACTCACACATAAAAAAGACACTTTCCCTTTAAGGAAAGACTGAACCCCCCCAAACATTAGTAATACACTGGTATTAAGACAGGAAATAAAACTACTCAAAATACGGTACGGTAGGGAGGAGGTCTCTCAGAGTTTATCCGACAAGTAGGGACAGGCTTTCTGCTGCTGTTTATTTTTGTTGGCTTCCACTACAGACTACAGGGAACTCCATTAAAAAGTCAATAATAAACAATCTGACTATAGCCCACGCTACTTATCACAGCTTTCCTGGGTTAAGAACAAAGAAAACAGCAATCTCTCAGATACAAACTTTTGGCAGTTTTTAGTCAGTGAAAAGATTTGTGTGTGTGTCCTAAATACTGAATTCCCTAATTCGTATATCCTCACACATAATCTTACCACAACAAGATCTGATTATGGATATAGCAGCTATTTGCAGTCCAGGAAGTACTCTAAAGAAATATATTTAAGAAGTGCTCAAAAAGAATCACAGCCATCAACAGAAATGAGAAGGAAACCAAAGTTAAGACACACTCTGAAAGCTACCAGTAAAATTTTTTTCCCCACCAATTAAAATTACTAAAAGAAATACTACTCCCTGAGCCTATCTACAGTAGAATCCTTTAATTTTAGTTCATGCAAACATTATTAGTTTTGAAGAGCCTCTAAGCATGGCTTATACTACCTGGAGGTTTTCTCCTGATGCACGTATACAACTCTACGAACAACAAAATCTCAGCCAAACAAAGATCTTTGCACCAGGGTTTTTCCCACCAACCTGTTATATTCGCAACTCCGTAATGTAAGGCTTGGCCTTACCTAATTAGGCTTTGCAAAATGAATACATTATAGCTAAAAATGGTAAGAAAGCACACCACGGAGAATTTTGAACTTACCAAGCTCTGGAACAGCTAAACAGAACTAGAGACGTGTTTGCATGTTTTAATCAGTAGGAGACATTCATGAATTGCTGATACCCAGGTCCTCCTGAAGCCAAGTGCATGCCTACGCTGTTTGCCTACTGCATGCCACCTATGTATTATGGGTCAGAGGATCTAGCTAGCTGTGCAGGGGAAAGCCCTCTAGGTATACCATGTGGCACTGGGGACTGATTCTCAGCTGATGGGAATTTCATCCTCGGGGACCTATGCTCGGATCCTTGCATAGTAATGGACCAGCCTACACAGGTATAGCGGCTTCATCAGAAATGCGCTGCAGAGACACTAGAAATTAATTTGCCCCACTGCAGCCTGAGAAAAATACCAGCAGTTGATAAACAAGGTTTGTTATTTGCAGGTGATTTTGCTATGGGGGGTTAACAGATGAACTAGAGCATCTTGGCGTAAGGCCTCTTCTTGAAAATATTTGCATTACAAACACGATCCCATGAAATATGCTACACAGGTTACTTCATTTCCAACAATATTAACCTTGCTGGCAATAACAACAGGATAGGCACTAGATGCAGAACAGCACATCCCAATTTTTTTTGGCCTGTGAGCTCAGAGGTTTACCAATGATTTTAAAAGACAAAGCCCTGGTGGTTTAAATCCTCTCTAAGAAAGTACTTCATGAAAAGTTGTGATATTTTCTATGTAGCAAACATAAAATAATAACTAGCCTCACGTAGTTTTTTTACATCTTAAAACAGGATTACTTTTATTTTACAGACTCAAGTACTTTGATTCATTAAGTCCTGATAAAGTGTCTTATCCACTTGACCTTTACTGCTCTTTCATTTCTGGCTACATATGGTAAATGCTATATCCAGCTATATTTCACAACAACATCTATATAGTTCTCAAAAAAATGCCAAACACAAAGATAGCTGTTTCCCTCTCTATGTCCATTGTGTACTGTTTGGAGGGACTGAAGGAAGGCCATACAGCAGATATAATAATACTCCTCTTAAACATCAGCTTGTCTGTTAAAAATAAGAAGCTGCCTGACCACCATACAATTTTCACATCCTCCTGCTCTTGCTGTTAGGCTCAACAGAGTGAAAGTGAAAACTGGCATTACACAAGCACTTGAATAGAGCTCCATATACTCTAAGCTTTAACGAAACGATACAACAGTGAGCCTCTGATCTTTTACTACTTTTTTTTTTCTCTGAGAAAGCAAGACTTGAGACATTGGCCTACAAGAGACCGCAATCCAGATTCTCAAAGCCTTTGAGGAGTTAATCCCATAGATAAACCTGGGAGATGGCCGCATATCTGTGGTGGCATGAGTTGTCATAGCTCTGATGGTCCACCTCAGGCATCACGGCAATGAAAGATAACTATAACTTTTGGATGTGAATCATTTAGATCGGAAAAGACCTTTAAGATAAGTCCAATCATTAAGCTAACACTACCACGTCAACCACTAAACCACATCCCATAGTGCCAGATCTACGTGGTTTTAAATACCTACAGGAATGGTGAGTCTACCACTTCCCAGCCTGTTTCAGTGCTTAACAACCCTTTCAGGGTAAGAAATTTTTTCCCTAATATCCAACCTAAACCTCCCCTGGTGCAACCGAGGCCATTTCCTCTTGGCCTATAGCTTGTTACTTGGGAGAAGAGACTGACCCCCAGCTTGCTACAACCTCCTTTAGGGTAGCTGTAGAGAGCGATAAGGTCTCCCCTTAGCCTTCTTTTCTCCAGGCTAAACAACCCCAGCTCCCTCAGCTGCTCCTCCAAAGACCTGTGCTGCAGGCCCTTCACCAGCTTCATTGCCCTTCTTTGGACATGCTCCAGCACCTCAATGTCCTTCTTGTAGCGAGGGACCCAAATCTGAGCACAGTATGTGAGGTGTGGCCTCATGATTGCCAAGTACAGGGGGATGACCACTTCCCTAGTCCTGCTGGCCACACTACTTCTGATACAAGCCAGGATGCCATTGGCCTTCTTGGCCACCTGGGCACACTGCTGGCTCATGTTCAGCCAGCTGTCAACCAACACCCCCAGGTCCTTTTCTGCCAGGCAGCTTTCCAGCCACTCTTCCTCGAGCCTGTAGCATCGCAAGTGGTTGTTATGACCGTAGTGCAGGACCTAGCACTTGGCCTTGTTGATCCTCATCCCATTGGTCTTGGCCCATTTACCCAGCCTCTCTAGATCCCTCTTACAGAGCCTGCCTACCTTCAAGCAGTTCAGTACTCCTTCTCAACTTGGTGTCATCTGCAAAATAAACTGAGGGTGCCTTCAACCCCCTCATTCAGATGACTGATAAAGATGTTACATAGAATTGGCCCCCAATATTGAGACCTGGGACACCACTTGTGACCGGCCACGAACTGGATTTAACTCCATTCACCACCATTCTTTGGGCTCAGCCACCCAGCCAGAGTATAAGCTGTGTAAGTATGACCCATCAAAGAGTATATCCGTCCAAGCCACGAGCAGCCAACTTCTCCAGGAGAATGCTGTGGGAATTCAGCAACGTGTAGTCCTTGGCAGCACACAGCATGAGTCCTCACTTTATGCTATTTCTCCTTTGCTGTGAATCCCATGAATACAATGCTAGAGTGGTTGCACCAGCTGGCTGGAGAATGCTGAGAATAACGACAGAAAACCCAGCCTGGCATCTTCCTCTGGATTAAGAACATTTGTGTGGATCTCTCTATTCCTAATGAGTGGAGTTACTAACAAAGTTGTCAGAGACTTTCCTGCTACATTAACTCCAAGTGATAAGTATTTAAAGTGTAACGCTATCAGACTTGCATATCTTGTCTGCCTCACTGAGCCATTCCAAACAGTGTTCCTATGAGACACTCAGAAGGATATGGTATCTGACAACAAATCCAGGTTGCTTCCAGATAATGCCAAAATTCTTCTGCTCTTGAAATACAATCTATCCATGAATTATTTTAATTACCTATATATCCATCTACCTTGTCTTTTCAAACCACAGAACCTAGCTAATTAAATAAATATTTTTTTAATTATTTAATTTATAATTAAATACCTAATTTCTAATGCCTCAACTGTTTGCACCACTTGACCAGGCACTGACTTACTGGCAATTTCATCTGTTTCATTTCATAGGGAGCTTACAGCATCTGCAGTAAGTGTGTCTTCCATTTAAAATTGATTATCTAACAAGCACTTGCCAGATCTTCATGTAAGCAGCACTTTAAATATTTTATTAAGCTGCAGAGTACAAAAATCCAGGGAATCATGCTCATATTTTACAAGATAAGCTAGCTCTGTTTTTATGAAATAATTCAATTAACTTCTTAAAGCAAATAATCTTCTACTTCTGCATTTATTCAATATATCTTTCTGTCTGCTGATTCAATACATGTTTCTACTAAAAAGTGTAGCTAATCTTAAAATTTTATTGGGGAAATTCAGTACCTAACAAATCTAAACTACAGACTGGTAGCAAAACACAAAGTTATGTCATAAACTAAGCCTTGGTTGCAAAGACAGATGCAAAGCCCTTTCATTTCACAAATGAAACTTAGGTTTCTGTCCTTAAAAGAAAAGATGGAAATACTGCAGCACCAGTAACCTCAAAGATGTCAGCTCAGAAAACAGAAGCATGCGAATAAAAGTAAAATCATAATGCTTTTAATTTAACACCTTGGTACTCTCTGAGCACCAAGTGCTGGTACACACCTGCTGACATGCAGATGGTTTTCTTCCTCCTCAAGTTGGGCAGGGTGGGTAGGATTCACATTAAATAAGTTTTTCTCTGTGCTGCCACTTTCTATGTGGAAAAAAATTTGAAGCATCCTCTACTAAATTCAATAAATGGGTAGGCAAAGGAGAAAAAAGTAATTAAAACCCCTGTGAGTTGGGCAGAAAGACTGTCTCTTTAGAGCAATGGAGATAGATTATTAGAACATTCAAGGAAGGTGAGTCTCAGACCATAATCCCTCTCAGATAAAATAGCCAGGTGTCCAGAAACAGATATGTGATTTAGAATAACTTAATTTATGAAAGGATCTGTGACAAAACCTCTTGACCGCATTTTAGAAGAAAATGGATAGTATGCATCAATGAATGCAATATCATATAAACATGTCTGGAAAGTCCTAAACTCCAGACTGCCATAAGCAAAGACATTATACAAATAAATGATCACCAGTCAAAAGGGAGTATTCTACATTACTTTTAAATAGATTGGTCTCAATTTGTATAGAATTATTGCATAATTTTAATATTCCTAATATAGTTTTTACTTTAGATAGATGACTTCTTTTTGGTTTTAGCTTATGCTGAAATTGCTTCACCTTGAGAAAGATTTGGTGCAACGTGTAGCTATGATTTCTCTGGGTTTTGGCATCATATATAGAATGCTTTGCATATACTCAGAAGACACGTGAAAGAGCCTACCTTATCATTTCCAGCAACTTCCTTGGCAGCATTTTAGTTCTGTTTGAAAGTATTTCATAAAGCACAAGCACACCAATAGTGCTGAATCCCATGGCAAATATGTCACCAGGCATTAAAAGCCACACAGGACTTTTCCTAAATTTGCACTAAATACAGAATTTTGAATAAGGCCCAGACAAATTCTATTGAACTTTACGTATGTCACAATACACGTTATGTTTTATCACCTTGCCAGTGAGGTTTAGAGGCAGCTATTGTTATTTTGTGCAACGTTATTATTTAGATGATGACTGCTTCACAGAATAAAGGTGAACATCACTAGGCCTTATGCATATACAACAACAAAACACTCCTCACCTTAAGAGCTACAATACCACTGATCCAGAATAAAACTGTATTTAGAATATAAGTGCTTAAAAGCCCATAATCCCTCCCTCTCTCCCAAATCTTTGAATCTTGTGTATTGTTGTGTACTACCAGCACCTGAAGAACCTGAATCAGAATAAATGTACTAGTTTGCTCATGTTTCTGAATACAGACCTTCCCCCACGATCAGTAATAAATGTCATAGTGCCATTGCAGTTTAAGTTTTCTGGCAGTTCTGTCTCCTGTACTGTCCTAAATGCAGTCTGTTTGGTCAGGTCCATGATAGTGTTAATGGTAGTGGTATGTGGCTCTTCAGATCATTAATGATCACTATTGGAAGACCACTGAGGCAGACCCACTATAACACTCAGAAGACTGCACTACAAAAGGCATTCTGTGTTAGAAAAGGTCTCTGACCAAGATTTTTGAAGCAGGTCTCTGTCTGAAAAACAGTGTAAGGGGTAGGATTCCCCCAAGCATATGTGGTACAATGAGTTCTCCAAAAACTGTGGAGAAGGAGGATAATCTTACTTGATAAAGAACAGATACACGTGCAAAGTCTGTGTGTAACTGTAACCCAATAAGCAGAAACAGGAATTACTGCAGTAGAGCAGATCACAAGAACACCCTGACTGAAAGTGGCCAGTACAAAGGGAGAGGATGAACATCTTCCAGTCTACTTATTCACTAACAGTTCACTCTTTGCCTAAATAGTCCAAAACTCAGACTTTTACTGATGCCTTGTGGTGTGTTCTAAACACACATGGTGTCAAAATATATTTTCTTCTATCAATTTAAATTTAAATTCAACTGATTGTTCCCTTGTTCTCATATAATGAGTATGTACTGTTTGCCCCACAGTACATAAAGGCAATTTTTTTATAATATCATTGTTTGAGTCACTTTTTTTTTAGGGCAAAACATACAAATGCATTAAAAAGTAATTGCCTAAAGCAAAAAAGTGAAATTTAGGCTCTTTATGGGTCAGGCAAAGGCAACCATGGAGCTGACGAAAGCTGTTTTCAGATACCTTTTTTTTCAGTGCAGAATATTAGAAAACTGACATTTGGAATAAGACAGATCAGAAAATAACTTCAAGAGAGGTAGAAGAGGAAAAGAAACCTATCCATAACATTTTTTTGCATGTGTTTCTTTTACCTTTATGTACCAGAAGATCCACTAATATTTAAGTGTATCAGTGACTCTCTGAAAGTTTCTTTCACGTAAGTAACAAGTCCGCTAATCTGTTATATTTGACTCATCTGTTCTTGAAATTAGAGGAAAACCCGGGACATATTACCAATTGCCAGCACAGGGGACTACTGTTGCCTCAAAAGATCATTGTACTTTGACTCTTCCAGATGTGGCAATACCATTTTGTCTTCTGTAATTACAGGTTAAACACTTGACCAAATAAGCTCACCAATTTTTACATTGTGGTGCGTAAGTTAATCTTCCCCATAAAGCCAACTCAAATCTGACAGTATCTAACTCAATTAAAAATTATCTATTTGCCTCTAAGGAGTGTTGAATCTGTCAATGTTATTATATGAATTAAGCCATTGGTAAGCAAGGCCAGGTAAGTGGTCTTATCTGTTCTGCTAAGGTCCTTAATCTGTTACCCTGGATTCACTCCAAGGCACAAAGTGGTAATATCTATATTTACGACATCTAGAATTAGGAACACATCAATCATATTCTCTTAAGCCTCAAGAAGCAGAATAAAAACCTTCTGTCTAACCCACTTTGAAGGAATGTAAGTTGAGAGAAATGTAAATCTCAAGGAATTTATGTTTTGGTGACATTTACCTCTCAGAAGCAGTACTTCAGGAGACATAACTCCTCTGCTCAGAATTTGGTACTACTCCTAATGACGTGCTTTTGATGTTTAATATAATTGTGTTATTGATTTCTGGGAATAAAACCTGTAATTATTCTGTTTTATAACGAATACAGCTGTGATGATTGCTCACCTGAGCTAAAAATCAAGTACCATGTTTTGTCCAACGATGGTCCTGGTTCATAATGCATCTATCTGGAGACTGCAGCAATCAGTAATTCTGCTTTTCAGAAGTGGACTGGCACCTTCTACAATGGTTTGGCAGCACCACAAGGCAAGGAAGACATAAGGGCTGCTGCAGCTTTATCTTTTTATTTTTCTGATGGTTCAAAGGGAAGTCAGACAGAATAGACTGCTGAGGTTTAGGGGCTCACATACTCTACCTCAAACACATCACTGCTGACTGACACATGCAGAGATTGTATGTGCCTGTCTCTGTGTGAAGACCTAGCATTTTATTTGCCATTTCCATACATTGAAATCAATTAATCTTAAGAAAATAACTTCAAGAGAGGATGGACATAGCCAGCTGCTGCTATTTTAGTTTGCTCTAACTTCTCTCATTTAAGTTGTTGTACATCTCTCTTTCTGGACTTTCCTTAATGCAAACCAGATGAATTTTTCCCTCCTGGGAGTGGGTTATCATGCTTTTTGTTTGTTTACAAAAAACCTACCAGATATATTAACTGTCAGAATCAGAGCAAAACCATTAACTGTGGAAAAACAGTGGTCCAAGATAGCAATCAATCACTGCACTGTGGCTACAAACTGGTGTGCGCTCGCTCTCTCTCTCTCCTGACAGACCCTATTCATGCTGGATTGAACTGGGTTCTCTGAGTGAGACCATGACCCTTCACCTGCCACTTGACATTAGAGAGCTGCGCCTGGTTCACTAATGGATAGATCACATCAATAAATCTGATTCTTTGCACTGAGTTGAGGAAGCAGATGGAAAAAGAAGATTAATCTCTGCCGACTGACATTATAGGGAAGATGTAAAAGATAACAGAAATTACTGGCTAGGTCTCATATGAACTCTGGTTCACTGATGCATGAGATCAGCTTTCCCAGTAGGCTCCAGAAGGAATTGGATTTTTGTTTCTCTGCAAGCACTTTATGCCTGTCTTCATCTTCTGTTAACATTCTTCTGAGATGAAACCTTGTAGCTGGTGGTGTTTGCCCTTAGCACAAGCTTATGACTGACTTCCACAGAACCATATGGCTGCATTTAACATAAATCCTAGATAGCACAGAAACTACATTATGCTGTGAATTTGTCTCAGTTTATTTTCTGTGCAGAATCACAATAAAAAAAAAAATTGCTTAGGAAGAGACAGAAGTGAGTTTCTGCTTCCTCAGAGCCCATATTAATACTACCTTAGTCCCAGAAAAACCTCCAAGATCACATCAGATCAAATGATGATCAAAGTTTGGGGGAAAAAATAAAAGAGCTATTATTCATATGCAAAAACAGAGGAAACATCTGTGGGAACTGGAGATAAGACTCTTCTAACAGCTTATTCAAATATTGCAGAAAAACACTTTACATATGGTAACACTTGCTTGAATTTGGGTGGGTTTACACTGAGGACCTGCTTTCTTTACTAACTGAAGACTGAAAGCCAAGAAAGGAAAAAAAAAAAAAGAGGACCACGAGGGCTTCAAGTGTCTTCCTTACTGCTTGTGTGTTCTTTCACATCTGGGCCCTGGCAGGTTACTGCTCCACTGCTGGAGAAAGAACAGAGAAGTCAGGCATGGCAATCTGCAGCTGAAACTTGAAACAGCAATTCAGACATGATAGTACCCAAATCTGCTGGGAAAGCCACCAGGACACGGGGACTTGAAGGAGTGGATACTGACAAAAGCCCCAAACTTTCTCTCTTTAGATGTGGAAGAGTAAATCTCTTCCTCTGCAATGACCCTACTTTTTTGACGGTGTAAGAAAGAATAGAGTGCTACAGCATGCAGTGTTCACCTGTAAACACCCTATTATCTGTTCCTCCAAATTCAGATTTGGGCTGCTAGCTCTCTCCCCTGGAGAAGGAGGGGTTCACATCTGCGATGTGTAAACACCTATTTAGGATCAAAAGAACGAGCATAATAAGGTGACTCTGCTGAGCCTGCTCTCTCATGTTCCTCTCTGCTATGCTGCTGTGAGGATGAGCAAGGGAAACAAACAACACTGAACCCCACTTTACAGCAGAGCAGCAGAGTCCAATGCAAAAAATGAGTCAGGGTGCTGGGTGGGGAAGCAAAGAAAACTGCCACAATTTTAGTTACTCACTCTCTTTTGTAGGATTGTCCCGTTTCCTACTTTGCAGAGGAAAAACCAGAAACTAGACTTAAGTGTTGCTGAAAAAGTATCAAGTGGCTCTGTTCTCCTTACAGGCTTCTTCTGGGTTTCTCAGAGGATTAGTACTTACAGACTTCTGTCTAGGGTACAGTAAGTGACTTGTCTCTCAGTGCTGTTGATGATAGCTGCAGCAGTTGGAGTGAGCCTGACAGCCCCTTGGTGAGCTTTCTGGTACTGATAGTGTTCATGCTGTTCCAGTTCTGTCCTCTCCAAATGAGGAGACAGTAGAGCAAAGTGTCTGAATTTTGCAGTGAGGACTGGAAATGCTCACGTGAGTAGTAAAAATTTGTATTACAATTCCTATCTAGTTCTCTGATCTTCTGGAATCACATCCCTACCAAGAGAGAGAAAGTTGTCTCTGAGATGTGGTATCCTACTCTTGGCCAATTCCTTTCCTGAATATTAAGTTAAACTTTCCAGAGAGAAAATCCAAGAAGAAAGGTAGGGCACAGGTACTTCTTCAATCTCTTTCACTACCCTCGCTGTCTTCATAAAGCTGAAAGAGAACAATTGCTCTAAATGTCTCAAAGGACACATGGAGACAATTTCAGAAAGCAAATGTGGTTTAAGAGAGACTCAGCGTTGCATTATTTATCCACAGATTAATTCAGAAGTTGGAACAACGGTTGAAACTTCATCTGCAGCTGAAAGATCTGACTGAGCAACTGGACTTTTAAAAGAAGATAAAACCAAAGGGAAGTTAAAGAAATGAAGTATTATTCTGCCAGTGACTGATGAGGATCTGATCCTGCCTCAAGCTGCAGTGGGATTTGTGAAACTTAGCATATTTATTGATGTCCATAGCTGTGGTTCTCTTGTAATTCAGAGTCTGTGATAACCCATGATGAACACTGTCCTACCCTTCCTATGCTACCAGCAGTTAGTCAGCGAGCCAGATTCCTGTCACTACAGTGACAGCACTGTCATAACCTCTTAAGTCACAGCCACTACCACCAACTTGGAAACTATGCACATACGTGTGATGCAACCATCAGGCTTGACGAAGCTCTGAGCAATCTGGTCTGGTTAAGGATGTCCCTGCTTACTGCAAGGGGGGTGGACCAGATGACCTTTAGAGGTCCCTTCCAACTAGAGGCACTCTATGATTCTGATGTCTAGTCCTTACTGTTGCTTGGTCAACACTTGTATACTACACTTGCATACTCTTATTATACGTGCCAAGATTTGTAGAACTGAGACCACCATTCAGGGATTCAAAAAGGCAGATGATTACACCTTGTGCTCAGAAGAGGGTGACGCTTTGTCTTTAATGGTAGTCATTTCCATATATGCCTTTTTGGAGCTGGACTTCTCTTTCTGCAACCACCATTATGAGAGATTCTGGATGCTGGCACTGTGCAGTCATCCAGGTCTTTGCTTTGCCGTGATGTTTGGTATTGTTTTCTCACTCATTTGGTTCAACTTGAGATGCACTTCTAGCGATGGTGGAAACTGTAAATTTTCTGTGCTTAACTTCATGGGGTTGATGACATTTATTTTAATAAAGTGTTTTCTTTTGATTGTGATTTTTTTTAAGCAAATCTGAAGACGCTTCAGAGATTACATTGAAAGGCTTCCAATCAGCAAAGGCCATCACAGATACAAAATCTTTGGTTTGATTATTTCTGGTCTATGTCACTAGTGGAGCATATGCCAGCAACAAGGGTTTCTCATCATCTCAAGTCAGTCCTATAGGTGATGAGATGCATGCTATTCAAAAGAATTTTGTAAGTAATCACAAGCAATAAAGGACAAGTAATAATCTTGGTTTTCATCCTAGGTATTCAGTCTCTAGTTCTCTAGCATTGTATCTAAGTCCTGCCTTGCCTATCAACCTCCTTCTGGACTATTCCATCTACCCATTTGCACAGCCACTCCTATCCCTCTTGTGCCCAGTCATTTCCAGTTTTGTCCTCTCCACTCTGTACTCCTGGCTTCTTCCACTCTTAAATTTAATTCAATATGCCAGAACTCTTTTAAACTCAGCTCTCCTGAACTTTTATCCCAACAGATGACATAAAACCCCAGCCAACCCTCCTTGCAAAGAATTCTTACTTAAATACAAAAGGAAGTTTTGAAACCTTCAACCTACAAAAATATCACATTTTCTGAAACTGAGGAGATTCTATAGAAACAGAAAATGCTATGAAGCTTTGTCCATACAACATATAAATATGGTCAGTCACTGATAGTAAATCTTACTTTTTTTTCAGATTTTGACATCTAGAAAATTTGGGGAGAGGACTACCAGGTTAGGTAAAAGAAAACCAGACTTTTTACTTCAAACTAAGCTTATTTGTCAACATGTGTACTAATACATGTTTACACATCAGGGAAAAGAAAAATGTTACCAAGTAAAGCCAGCAATACATACCATTAAAATACACTGAGATTTCCAGCTGTCTTATGATAATTAATGCACTGCGCACAAATCTCTCGAAGCTATAAACAACTATTCTTTAGGTCTAGGCCTATGAATCATTGGAATTTCTATGCCAAATGTCTATTTCTATTATCATTATTAACACTAAAATTGTCAAATTCATTAGATGAATATTCTCTCCGTAAGCAATACAAACTAAGAAACAGTATATCATAATGTAACACACGCATGACATGAAAACAAAGAAACAAATATATAATGATTCTAGCTGTGACACAGTATGTTAGTGAGGTTGATAAACTGAATCTTCACGCTGATAGCATGTTGTAATCTCAAATCTATTATGCTTTGGAACTGATGTGTTATTATCTCTGGACAACTTTCACACCAGGAGATGATCCCTGCTAGCATAATTTTAAAAATGAAGGGATTACAAACAAGATAAATTTCACTGTATTGTTACCTGAATTAGTATCAACTAACAGGAATTTCATATAACGTAGTCCATTTGACAAAATACTTGCATTTGGTGGTCCCATTAGAAACATATAAAGCATAAACCAGGCATGGTTCTATTAACTCCACTTCAGCAATTATGCATCTGAATCAGTATTGTATGGTAACTGGTCTACAGGGAACAATAGTATTTGGTTTTGCTCTTTTTCAATACAGCAGGCTTACATTTTTACTTTAAAGAAAATATATTAGGGTATTGTGGTAAACATCTGCAGCATCTTTCAGTTTGCTGATAATGATTAACTAATTGAATTTAACATACCATTCTCTTCCTGCTGTTGATTTTAATTTGCGGCTAAGTGAAAGTTAAGAGTTTTTGGAACATGAAGCAGATCAATGTACAGTGTCAATATATTTTACAGATTAATTAGGTATTAATGGGCAGAAGCAGATCTCCTCATTTAATCGAATAGCACCTTATCCTCTTTATAACATTAAGAGGTACATTTAGCAGAAAAGAATTTGGACATAAAGCTCTGAATTTTACCATAGCATAAACAAAGAAAAGGTAAATATATGATTAATAATTCTGCACTAAAATTTAGCATATTGTGCTGATTAACAGGCTGGAACTTATTTAAAAAAGTACTGCTCTGTCAGTTTTTTCTTTTGTGTGTGTGTGGATCAGAAATGAAGCATACCAATTTGGCATGAGAATGCCAAAACATGGTTCAAATATAAGACAGATATTAGTGACAAAATTAAGTAGATATGGAACAGTTCTATATGATAAATTTTATTTAAACAAATTGAAATTTTCACTTATGGGGAATTCTCTAATTCCAGTTATATATTTATCAACAGTTCCAGTTTCAAACTAGCTGCTAAAAAAATTACAGATTAGATAGGTAACTCTTCTTAACTTCTTTGATGCTATATTAATATGTTATCATATTTCTGAAACAAACATTTGCTAAATATTAAATACATTACAAACTAAGGATCAGGTCTGGCAAATGCATAATCATGCAAATAGTTTGCAGCAGCTTCCAGAAATCAGGCCATAGAGAATTCATAAAACCTCAGTTGAACCCTTATTTTCTTAAGTGAAAGCAAACAAGATTTGGCAGTCAAAGTTTACCATGACTCAGTAAGAAAAATTATTTGAAGTCGAATTTTTAAATATCAGATCTAAAGATGAGGAAGTCTGTCCCAGATGATTGTGACTATTGTAACCAAATAAAAAAAAAAATAAGAAAAAAAGAATCACATTTTGCCTTCTTTGTCAACAGTTAGCATCATGCAAACACTTAGAGTCACATACCCATAACTGCTATCGTGATATGTTGGAGAAAACACATCCATCTCTATAAGGCTGTCATGACCATTTGCAAGGACTGCTTGATTTCCTAATTCTCTATACACAAAGATACAAAAAGATGAAATTAGAGTGGCAATTTTAAATTAAAGAATGGGATGATCCCACAAAAAAGAATATGCTGATTCTCTTCACAACTTTCTTTTTCCACAGATGTGCAAAACTGCAACTGCATTTTGAATGTGAGATTTATCTGCCTTCCATGCTGTCCTCTGAACTACATGCTGGCTTGTAAGTTGAAGATATGGTGCTACAAGGCTACCATTAGGTGGTCACTGCCCTTTGGTTGTCCCTTATTTATGTGCAAGTCCTTGAATAAAATTCCTGGCTGCTGCCTGTGTCAAGACAAGCTTACGGACTGAACTGTGCATAGTGGGGGATGTTGTTTGCTTGATGAGGCTGGACCAGAGATGAAGTAATGAAAGTGAACTGAGACAATTAAAAGACAGTCTCTTGCTGGCTATCCAGCACAGCCAGCCAGAAAACATGCAGAGGGCTGGCTACCAGAGTGAGTGGAGATTTCATGTTCTGCAAACAACAGCAGCAAGGCAGGGAAAGGAAGGACCACAGACTGGATCTCTCAGAGATTGGCGAGAAAATGAAGGGGGAGAAACAAAGCTAGGCACTATTATTTTGTTTAAACTGTGCATTTCTTTTTTTTCCTATATAAAACAGGAAAAGATTAGTTTTGGAAAAAAAATTGGGTCTGTGTTAGCTTCAATGGCTGCATGTCTTTGAAGAGGGGAATAACAAACTCATGGAATACTGTGCAAACTACTGAATTCTGGACTATCAATGCTTGCCTAAGAGGCAGGGAATGAAATACACAGTGTGGTCACATTCCAAGTATTCATGGTGACAGCAAGGGATTTTTGAGCAAGAAGGATGCCAGAGAGATCAAGCAAAAATCTAAAGTAAGACACTTCTGACACAAAGGGAAGCTTATAAGCATATGGGCCCAGTGTGCTAGGATTCAAACACAGATGCTTGGTGAGCACCCAACTGCATGAGTATGTCAAAAGAAAACAGAAGAACTTTTTTATTCAGCTTTAGTCTTTGATGACAGTAGTGGTTGTTTGACTTAATGAACATGTCTAACATGTGCATATTAATGGCTTGATAATTATGGCATGTGAGTCTTTAAAAATGCATTCATGGTCTCAGCAATCTAAGTAGAGTCCTCTTTCCTCAACCTGCAGGCCAGCAATGTGGCATGCCCACAATACCCCCGATACATGGGGTTCTTCACAAGACTGAGTCGAGCTGCATAGTTCTTTAAGTTTTCTTGCTTCCCTAAGTCAAGAGCAGGACCTGAACTCCATCCCCAGTTAATGTCTTTATTTTGTATTGTGCCTTCTCAATGTAAGTAATATGTCTATTCAAGTACATGGGTGAAAACCTGGAAGAATTACAGAAGGGAACAATTTTGAATTTGATTAAACCGGGCACTGTTTTAGTGGGTGGAATGTGTGAAATAGCTCCTTTGAGCAGACTTTAACCTCCAGCAACACTGTGCTTTTGCAGACAATCAATCAGCCTCTACGCTAATTGATTTAAGATTTCCCTGGAAATTATCAACACCCTTTCCACATCTTAATCAATACTGAAGGCACTAGCTTCGATGGCAATCCACCACAACAGAGACATACGGGTACGGTCATCACACCAGGAGTTTCTAAAACCTTCACATTCTAACATGAAGTTGGATCAAGCTTACAGAATGGTTCTTAAGTAACACATTCTAGGAATTCTTTTGTCTGTACCACTTCTGGGCTGTTCTAGTACTTTAACTCAATCCTTCAAAATGCTGATATACTTTCCAGCCATCAAGTATTTCTTCAACCAGTTCCCTCTTTCTGCTTAGCAGAATTAGTAGATAAATAACCAGATATAGGAATACTCCTACCCACTCTATTTTTAAGTACAAGTTAGGGGGAATTAAGAGAAGACTAAGGAGTATCTATATAAACTAGGAAAAAAATTTGTTAGTTTCTTGGTTAGATTCTAAAAAGAAAAAAAACAAAAAACAAAAAATAAATAAAAAAAAAATCACAAGCCATCACAGAAAACACAGCCATCTTTCAAAAAATGAGGTACTTTATACAGCAAATCAAGTAAGAAAAAGCAAAGGTCTTCTTTGATTCATTGACATGTTAGCACAGATTTTGAATAAAGTTATATCATATTCTCAAGAGATTTATTCCTTGGCTGGAATATGTAAATTTCCCTTTGCTGACAAATTTATCTTAAGACATTCAATGCCTAAAATTAATGAACTACTGCCTGAGAAATGCACTAGGAGACACTACCAGCTTACTTTTATCAAGAATTTTACAAATTCTAACATACTTTTCCTCTGCACATCTGTAACATACATTAATTGGTCGTGCATTAGACAAATTCTGCACATATTTAACAGAGAAAGAATTTAAAGAAGTGATTTACTACGCATTGTTAAATATCAGTAATTTAGACCCTAGTAGAACATAAAGCCATGAGAATGTAATTACTGATCCTAGTGCTCAAGAACTCTTTACTAAAACTAGTAGGTGAATAAAAAGGTAAATGATAATTTAAAATTGACTAATACTTACTTAATCATCATTTATAATATTCAGACAATTGATGTCATGCATTTCCATGATTTTGGCTGTCCAACCAGTAATTCAAAGAACAAAATGGGAAGTTATTCAATATGGTCCTGCTTTTATATTTCTTCAAATTTAATACTGTTCTATGGTGCTTGCTTCTCCAGCATATCTATTGCTTCTACAGCTAAACTCAACTCGCAGCAGGTTGTGGAAGAGTCAAACAGTAAAGATCATTAAATGGCCAATGAGAAGGTCCTGCAGTCAGCAGGAAATCTGCAAGAAATGTTTTACTGTCTTGCTTTTTAAAAACAACCCGTAGATTTTACTGAACCCCAATAAAGAAAACTTCTGCCACTGCTCAGTAACCTCACTGTCTTATAAAGATGGCATCAAAGATGAAAGAAGCTCTCATGTAATGCAAGTTACAGTTTTAGGCCCTCGTAAAATTTTAAGCAAAGAGTCTTTTTATATTTAAAAAACCATAAGTTGGATTTTCTGTTCAATGTTATTGATCTGTTACCTCACAGTTCATCCATTTAAGCAGTAACAGCAATGCTTTACACAAACGCATTAACTCCACACGGAGCCAAATTGCAGAATATTCCATTAAATATACAACTGAATCCGATATTATGAAATATATATTTTGAAGTCACTTTCATTACTACTGCAAAATGATAGGGACTAAAATCTCCCTCAGGCTTTGCAAATACATCCCTCTCACTTATGTGCACATACGCAACACCGGCCTGTTCACTATCCAGCTATACATGACAGCAAGTTGTATGTCATGTTTGTGCTGCTCATCACCAATATGAGCCTACAGAGACAGAAAAATAGCTATGTGTATATGTTGACATTAACATTCTGTACTTCTAAATGGACATCACCTAAGTCAGATATTAGAAAAAAAAAAAGAGGGGGGGGGAGCTGACTATGAGCATAAGCTAAAATATTGACAAAGATGAAATAAACTTTCTTCTAGGCTGAGAAAAGGATGAAGGAAGAGACCTATCACAAAGTTTTTAATATAGTTGAAACTGAGCCCAAGAATGACACTCAGTAGGAAATCTTAACCAAAAAGGGAAAAAATCAATGACAAGTATGATGGGTTCTTCACCTCCAGACTTCCCACCAAGTGAGACTATTAGAGAAAACTACAGTAGGGCTCTGTCAGTTTTTATGTGAAATTTTCACATTTCAGCTCATTCACAAATGTTCAAAACTTGGAACACTCAAATACCCTTAGTTTTTCATCAGGGACATTTAAAAGATAGACTCTACCTGGCAAAAAAATATTTACTCCAGATTGAAAGTGGTTCTCTCACTCAAGGTCTATGTCTTTTTCTTTACAGACACTTGTCTTTACATACCCGTCTACTGAAGATTAACCAGTCTCTGAAGAACATCAAACATCTTATTCCTACTACAAACTCTTATTTGTTCTATAAGAAAACTCCTTCTTAAACGTACTAAACTGAGTATGATGATGATCTCCTTCAGTGGAATCCTATTCCACTGTGTCTATGTCTCACAAGCTATACAGGCAGGAGGGTCCAAGAAAACTAAGAAAAGAACCAGCCATTCCCAACAGACTGACAGAAGAGTTGTCGGAAGCATCTGTGGGGACAAAACTACCCAACAGAGAATCTTAAGGTCATGTATGTTTTGAACTAGTCAAAATCAGCTGGACTATCTTTACTTTGCTACAAAGCATAAATTAAGAGGATTTAAAGAAGGAACCGAAGGGGTTTCATGAACATTTTCAAGAATTACTGTCAGCTTCAATATAGCTATAAATGCTCAGTTTGACGACTAAATTGGAATATTATGTCTTTTGTTAATAAAAATTAGTGCTGACTGTTACATGAGTACTAATTAATCACTGTAGGTAAATTCAGCTCTGTGCCAGTAAGTCCTATAAAATTTTTTTATAGATCATTCTGCATCATACATCATACTGCATCTGAAGAAGCCAGTGTCACCCTTTATATTAGCTGCTTCTTTCCTAGAGACAGTTATCAATTCTAAAAGACAAAAAACAATGAGGACAAATTTACCACTATACCAGAACTAAATGAGTTCTTTTTGTCTCACCAAATCCTAGGCAACTTTAATAAACGCTTAGCCTTACATGGGTATTTCTTTAAAGGGACCAAGTACAAGAGTTAAAAAGTATTACTGGAAGTTCCTTGACGTTTGACCTGTATGGCAGTGTACACTTGACACGTAACATATCTGGCAAGCAAGGCAAGAAATATCTTCCAACAGTCAAAAATCACAGACTATGAGCAGGAAGAAAAATTCTATTCTGGAAAAATTTATATATACCCTCTGAACCCAATTACTCTTCAATAGGCATTGTAAGGGAAAAGAGGGAAATTCTGAGTTTTAGAGAAAGGATGGATTTTTTTTTTTTTTCCAACTGAAAAGTTTTCAGTGTTGTTAGTTGAATGAGGGGAAGTATCAGCTGCTGGTCATCTTTCATCACATTAAGTATTTTCTCTAGAAGTGCCAGAGTCTGTAGTAGTACCTAAGTAATTACCTGCTTTCCAGTGGCGCATTACTGCCAAGGACCCAGCTGTCCTGCAGCTGGACTGACTCAGGTGTGGTTTGCAGCTCGGCGGGCAAAGCAGCCGGCGGGGCCGGACTCTGATTCCTCCTATTTGTCAGTGAGTTTCTGTTAAGTGAGGTGATGGATGGGTGATGCTGTGCTGAATGTTGCTTGTGAGAAGGTGGCAAAGGCTGCAGGGTCGACTGGCCTTGGTTATTTGGAGGTTGTTCTAAGAAGAAAGAAAATTAAAGTTCGTTATACACCATCTCAGCATTTGCTACAACCAAAGCAGAATGAGAAATTCAATATAATCCTATCATCTAATACATTTGCATATTATTCTATTAGCAGACATTCAGTGACATTCTCTAAGAGCAAGTTTACCCTTGATACACCAAGTTCTAATTAATATACAACAGATGGTAAAATTGCTTTTGGTTTTAATTTGTTTCAGTTTTTTTTTTCTTTTTTTTTTTTAATCTGGTTTTATTAACACCTACAGAAAATAGCATCTGACAGATCCCCTAATGTGCCTTTAGATTTCAGCTTTTTTTTAACAAACCAACCCTGAAATTAAATGGGTAATTTCAGTAGAACACAAAGGTTTTTGAAATGCATATAATCCCTATAATTATTTAATGGAGTTTTTTAAGCTTTATTTAACTGCAATAAATTATTACAAGTTAGTTGCTAAACAGCAGTAGACTACTCTAGCTTAGTGCATTTCAAATAAGGCAGATCTGCACTATGATCTGCTAATAGACGCTAAGTATTCTTTAGCAGAAGGTCACTCTGTGAAGCAGATGTTGCTTCATGGATATTTAACAGACTGAATCACATCTGATTACAACGTCAGAAGACTCATATACTTAATGACCGTCACATCCATTAGAACACACACAGAACAGATTTTCCAATTTCACACTATGCAACATAACTACAGTTTGGACTAAGTCACAGGTGATCAGCGAGTCAGGCCATCAGAACAAAAGGAAATATTTTTTGACTTAACCAAAACACACAACACCCACAAAGATTAAAACCAAAACCTCAACAGTGCAAAACCCACAATCAGATACCTCCATCGAGATCAGGTTTTAACAATCTGTTCTGTAAAATCAGTGGTATGTCATACACAGAAGACAAACCTTGCCATACAACACGATGCACACAAAACAAAAAAAAAACCAAACCTCAAGACATTTCATTTATCGTAATTTAGCAATGACTGATGATACTTAAAAATGTAACACTTAACAATATGTAATTCAAATCGCAACCTCTTTCCTAAACTAATGTAGTAGAACTTGCTTAATAAAATAAATGCAAGTCTTAGGCAGAGCAGAAGATATAGGGCCTGCACTTTGCTCACAGTGTAAATGCTTTCACGTAGTTTTTAAATTAGTTTTTTGATCTTCATAAGCAATTCCCTGTTTGGAACTGGTTATACATGCAAATTGTTAAAAACCCAATAATACCTTGGTAGAGAACACACAAAAAAAGTATTTCTCTTGAAACAGATGTTTCCAGTAACTTACAGGTGACTACTATAAAAATAATTTACGAGTGAGCAATTTCTCACGTTGTGAACATAAGACAGTTGGAGAATGCCAAGCAATAGAAACGCTGAGTTGAAACAGAAAATCCAGCCTATGGAATAATTTCCTTTCTGAGAGCACCATTCTCCCTTCCAATTAACCTCTGAAGTCAATACAACTTTTACTACAAACAACAGCAATAGTGAATCTGTCATTAAAATAATGACAGCTTTTACGTTGCCAATAAGGTTTTCAACACCAAATACTTCAGGAAAAATTACCTTTGAGAAAGGATACAACTGATCAGCTTTGTCTTTACCAACACCAACACAAAGGGTGTCACTGCATGTGATTACAATCACTATCAAAGGCTTCAAGCCCCATTTCAACAAGCCAGCTAAAGGAAAATTAACAAACCAGCACAGGAAAAGACTCTTCTCCCATGTCTACTTGAGATTTTACTTGATTTAGATTACGAGCTATTTATCGGCCGGTGCAGATACCTGTGGCCCTATACTTTCTAACATACAGGTGTATGTGTACATATATGTGCACAAGCGTCTGTGTAAACATTTACATGTGCATATGCAAATAGATATAACTTTAATTACACAACAGAAAAAGAAAATTACAAGTGAGATGAAATATTTTTAATTAGTTTATTTTTAATCAGATAAATTGCTTAACCAAAATTGTACCGAGGACCTGACTTTTTGTCTTTGGAGTTTCCTTTTCTGACTCTCCTACCTTGTTGAACAGTGTTGCCACGATCGGTGCAACACCGTCCTCCTCCTCTGGCTGAAACATTATTCTGACATTCCTCTTCTTCATTCCTTTCTCTTCTTGCTTAACATCTCAGCTGAAAATCAATCTTTTAATCTACCAGCCTTAGTACTAAAGAACTTGCACTACCCTCTGCTAAAGACAAAGCAGAGGATAAAAGAATGTTCTCTTACAGAAAGAAGGGTGTGAGTAAGGGTACTGTGCCAGGGCTGCAGGCTTGTCTCACATGGATGTCAGACCTTCCCACACACTCTACCAGGGAGGAAAAAGGATAGTAACAGCTCTGTAAAGGATATTTATGCACTCCCCAAATAAAAGCATAGGTCTAGTAAGTCCACTCATAGCATGTTGGAGGAATGAAACTGTATTCCTCAGCCCATAGGGCAGGTACTCAGGCCACTGTTTGGGATTTAGATTATTGCCCCAGAAATTTACTGTGAACCTAGAAAGCCCCTCTGCTATATAATGCATAAACATTATTGACACTGAAACTACAGAGTAACATAGATTGAAGAGTTGCAGGATGAGCTTGCAAGCATAAGGCTCAGGCTTGAAGGGAGCTAGAAGAGCATAGCAAGTACAACTTTGCAAAGATCCCATGTCCTTGAAGCCCAACATCTCCCTCCGTAGGATGCTGCCTGGTGGTGACATTTTCTAGTGTCCAAGGGTGCCTCCAATTGTCAGGAAATCTATGGCCTTCACAGAATCAGAAATGTCTGAGCAATCAGGAATTATTTATGCCTCTTCTAACTGTGCAAGAGCAACGGGTAGAATTGAGCCTAACAAGATTAGATTTACCATAAATCAACAGAGCTAAAATCTATATTCCTCTAAATTTCCTCAGTCCTATATTGTCATTCTGAATGAGAGACCTCTGAAGACTGCTCTTTCGATCTCTTCTTCAACCTGCCAGGCTTCCTGAATCCACAGTTCTTCAGCTTGCCGCACAACTTCTAACAGAAACTTTGTGAGGAAGATATAATAATCACAACAGTCATGTTTCAAAGGTTGTTCTTAAATCAGAGGCAGATTATTTTTTTGGGGGGTTTGTTTGTTTTGTTTGTTTTAAGGAGCTAATAGCTAAAGAACAACTTTCAGTATCACCAAGACTTTCACACAAAGCTCTCAGTCTTGTGCAGTAACTAAGCCTCTTGACATCCCTGTGACACTATGAATATATTCTCATTGCACACGCAGGGAAACTGAGGCACGTATGCTAAATGATTCATGCAGGTCTCCTAAAAAATCAGCATCACAACCAGAAAAGTAGTGGTTTTTTTTGCTTGTCATAATTAAGGAATTGATAAAGACAGTGGGAGTTTCATGACACAGAGACATACTTCATGAGCTCTGCAATGCTGGAGACTACTCTTGATGAAAATACTCCTGCATGTGCCACAACGGCCACTATTGAGACCCTGTAACTCCTCCTACCTCTCTTATCGATCAGCTTGTTGGAAAACAGGAACCCTAGAGGTTCTTCCTTTGGTTAGTGAAATATCATCAGTCCTGAGACTTGGACAGGGCCCTTACAACAAACCACTTATTGAAAATTTCCTTTTTATAGACTATCGGGAAGAAGAAAGAACATTCAAATCTGATAAAAGTAGAATTGTGTTGTAATACTTAAAAACTATTGTTTTCCTAATAGATTTAATCTAAATGGAAATGTCTGGTTCACAGTAAGAATAAGCAGGTATGGGTATAGGTGGGCTTATGTCTAAAAATCATAAATTTTAATTAAAACTTTCTTGATCAGTCTAGACCTTAATGACTGTAGAGCAATCCCATTCATCTTAAAGAGAAGATTTCTGCAGCAAGAAGCAAACAGAAATTGTCCCAGCAACCAGGCCATGTATTCAAGTTGTTCAGGTGCAACAAAAAAAGCCCCACATTTTTCAGGCATTTGCTGCATAAGTATGCATCAGATAATTATGCATGCGAACATATGTACAGAACTCAGAAAAGTCACAAGAAATGGGGTAGAAAGCTGTCTTACTACAGTTACATGAATTTTTCAAAACATATTCAAATTGTTATTTACCCTAGGGAATCATGGGGAAGCAAAGCAGCCGTTTCAATTGTAAAGGTAAATTATATGCCGTCTATAGCCTTTCACAAAACCTTTTTCTCTTTTCTTTTTTTAAAAAGTCATTTACATTTAATTAATTTTATCATTTAATTGTTACAGAATTTAAACGGCATATGAAAGAATACAGAAAATTGTGCATGTGAAAGTAAAAAGTAAGGAGAAAAATTTGTGATAACTACTGCCATTTGGGGGAAAGGGGTTAATTCAGAAGGAGAAAAGCAGAGCAAGTATCCATGAAAAAAAGTAATTTGTTGCACATTTTGTGTGATAACCTTTCTGTAACAGACAGATCACTGAAACCTGTCAGCTAGCTCACTCATCGAGGAGAAAGAGGTGATTTCCATTTGATAAGGATTAGGCTTTTTAATAGCGTATAATTAATGTTAACTTTGAGTTTCCATGACAAACACAAAAGTGAAGAATTCCATTATGATACAAACATTTCAAAAGTGAACATAATGTAATTCAGTATCTATGTCTGTGAGAGTCTTAACTCTTTCTAGTCTCAGGTTGCTCCTTTCTTCCTCTCTCTTTAGAAGAGTCTTTGTCGTGGTGAAGCAGATAGCCACAATATATACTAGAAGTAAGCAGCTGGAGTAGACTGAATGTTTTAGAAAACTGGTAACAAAAAAGCTAACCTTTCATTTCCAGGTCACTGGTCTCTGTTCTGCTAGCCCTTGATTGCTAGCAGTCACAAGTCATTTCCATTAGACCTGGTTTGATTTCCTCAATAAAACATTTTGATGTACTTGAAATTTTACTTAATTGACACATGGACACATCTCAAGAAGTACTGTAAGCAGAAATGGGATTTACTTTGGAATCCCTGCAAATTGAAGAGAGCGGATATTAGAGATTAATTATTCCCAGAGCTCCCGCAAGAGCTTTTTTTTTTGTTTGTTTGTTTTCAGTCCCTGCTGATGGAGGGGCAAGACAGACTACCTGTACTGGCTTCAGTGGTTCTGCAGGCAAGTAAAACCACTCACTCCAGAAGTCTCTGGTCTGGGAGCACCTTTCATGAGAAGCTGTATTTAACTAATGAAAACCAAAAGAAGATTGTGGGTTTAGAGAAAAACTGCGCATTTAAGTGTTCATTTGTAATTAGGCAGGTCTGTCTTTAGAATGAATCACTGCTTCAGTGTACCTTTTTCTGCCAAGATGTGCAAGATTCAGAGTTTCCTTTCTGATCACCTACTACAAGCTAGAGTGGTAATCTTGCTGCACCTTCTCATTTTGTGGCTAATTCCAAGTGTTTGTTTCACCTTACCCATGTTCAAAATAGCTTTCTCCTGCAGGTGCTTTAAGGATTCAAACCACACACTCAACCCAAGGAATGAGGTGACAGACACAGTGCCTACCACCATGGGAGAGCCCTTTCACTCCAATTTTTTTTGTTCAGCCTGTACTATTGTTTTCTGCTTGCTTTACAATTAATGGACATAGAGATGGAAACAGAATTAACCCGCAGCCACTGCTGTTGACTTGCGCTTGAAGCACCCCATGCTTCTGTGCTAGCTACGTGGTGACAAGACTGTGGTGAAGTGACAAGGACACTTTGATCAAGATATGCATCTCGTGTGTGTGTGTGCATGTATACTATTATAATATAAAATGGGAAAAAGTCATACAAGTAGCTTGATCAAAGTGGACCAATGTTTGTCTACTCATCAGTACGCTGCCTGTACGGTCTGACAACCTGTCAAGCTACCTGGGAGCGAGAACCTACCAGGGAATTAACTGCAGGGTATGCTCTGAAAGGTTGCATTGCCTTTCTTACACGTCCTAAGTTTGGAAGAAATTACAAACAAAACCTGAATTTTGATATTCACATTATGCACTTTTTTTAACTTCTCAACATTATTTAGTTTTTAAAGAGAAATAAAAAAAAACCCTGCTGTGAAAAGGAAGAAGTGGAGAAGCTCAAAACAGTCTCATAATATGCATGTGGCAAATATGATCTACCAGATGACAAGAGGAAAGAAGTAACTGAAGCTCCCTGGTGGGCAGCAGGGTGGTCCCCAACATGTGACACTGGGTTTTTAAACCATGAAGTACACGATGATAATTTCCTATACCCTGTAATATAAGGAACCTGTTCTTTATAAGTTAAATGTATGCTGAAAGACAAAGAAACAAGTCATGTAAAAAAATGCAATCTTTAGGAACTGCTGAAAAAAATATTTTTACCAATGTCTTTCAGTTGTGCTATCTACAGGAGTGTTACTTCAGGTTAAAGGTACACCTGTAACTTTGTCTTTCCGTTTCACAGCCATTTAGCAAAATATATCCCCTCAACAACTTCATCCTGATAACATCTGTGCATTCTCAGCTCTGTTTTGTAATTCTCCATAATGTTTCAGAAACCTTACTGCAGCAAACAGAAACCATCAGTTACTAACAATCTTATCGCAGAAACTTTGTATACTAACTGAACTTTAAACTTACTTGAAAGGCAGATTTTTTTTGTCCCTGTTATTTTTAGAATAAACAAGCTAAAGAGCTATATACCCTAAATGATATGTGACCCTGTGAAGATAGATAAAATAACTTCCTATTTTATGGCATTTACTTTGAAAATCTGATTAAGATAGATGTCTCTAGTTCGTAATTCTTCAATGTCATGTTGTCATAGTTCCCATCAGCAAGATGCTTTAAAGGCTTTCGATTAATATTGCATGCCAGAACTGAAATTACATCCTTTGTCGTTTAGTTCTTAATGGTGCAAGTGATATCTATCAAGTAGTGTTTTATGAAGCATGTGTGTTTTTTATTACAGGCTGTTTTCACAAATCTTCTTCAGGTTTCATGAAGACTGTTCATGGTTCACAACAAATGTGCCCTGCATTTAAAATCATGCCAATTCTCAAATGCAAAATAAAATCTCAATTTTTTCACTGAAGTTTATCAATAGAACAAAAACTCTTCCTTAATTTATATTTGCATATAATCATCTTGATTAGCAATGCAAAAATATTGCTGTAAGCTCCACAACTCTGCATGAGAACTATACAGTATAAAACCTCCAAATAACAACACATGTCATTACTTTCACAAGTAACAGGTTATGTTTGCCAAATCTTTTAAGTGTCTTAATTTTTAAAATGGAGGTAACAGATAAATAAGAAGATGCAACATTTCCCTATCATCCAAGTACAACAGAGATTTTCATTTGCAGCATCCATCTTTGTAAAACAAGAGGTACTGGAAACCAGATAGTTAGGAGCAGTTGAGTAGGAATCTTAGAGTTGCTTATTTTTGGTCAACCTGCCATTTAAACAAAAATGTGCAAAGTCAATAAAATGTAAGTCTTAGATGACACATGAAACACTTTTTTTTTGTCCAAAGACATAAAGAGCTTTCTCTCGATACCTAACAGAGTAAGGCAAATACGCTGCCGGAAGAAATACTGCCCACTGAGAAGAAAGGAAAATTTGGAGGATTTACTTCTGAAAGGTTTATTAAATATTGTTTCCACTCTCTGTTGTTCACTGTGGCAATTGAACCAACTCACTTCTAAAACATTTTTTGCCTTAGATGGAACTGTTTCTCAAAGCATTACAACATATCCACCTCCAGCCTGCAACTGCTCCACTAACCTCTTCCATACACGTTACGTGCAGTCAATATCACTTCAGGCAAAAATCTGTTTAATTTAAACACCATATAGCGATCCATGACTTGCCCATGGTACCACATAAGAGACTGGCTAACAAAAGGTAGTTCCAAAAGCATATGGGGTGAAAGAGATCGGGTTGGGAGAACAAATTCACCTGGATCAAGGAAAATCAATGATGCTGCTGTCATCCACAAGGCAGACATTTTAAGTAACAAAATAAACTGAAATTTTGCAGGTTTTCAACTGAGTTGGGGATGGCTTAATCATCTTATGAAAGCTGAAACAGAGATAAATATTTCAGCTTCAGTGAAAAAAAATATAGTGGAACTAGTTCAGCAAACAACCTCCCTAATAGTGGCTTCTTTATCCCCAGAGGGATTTAAGAAGAAAGATGAAAAAAGGGAAGTACAGAAACACTGCTAAAGTAAATTGAAATTTAATCTGCTGGGATATCCTGATCTTTCTTTACAAGAAAGAAAGAAAAAAAAAGAGAAAGCTAACATAAAATGTGTGATGGCAACTATGCACACAGAATGAACTAGAAGCAATGGTATAGTTACAATCCTGATGTCATATTATGCAAACATAACCTCCTTGCAGCCCAGGCTAACCCACACAGCAGTTAGTGGGGATACCCACAGGTAATATTTCGATTCTCTTTTTAGGACCTGAAGTCTGTGAAAGCAAACAAAACCTTTCAATGGTAAAATATCATTGACTTATTTCCAACAATTTACCTGGAGATCAAACTGGGAAAAGATGCTATCACACAGTGAGAAATGACAAAAGCTTGTTCACTTGACACACAAAAACGACATTCAGCTTAAATTATGCAGAGATTCAAAGTATAATAATGCAACTTTTAGTGGTGTACTCCTAGCCTGGTTTCCCTGCAGTGAGATTCAGATGTATTGCTGGACTGCTGGCTCAGTTTTTTTTTCCTGGAGGACAGCAGCCTCCTGGAGCAATTCTCCCATGGGCTGGGGGATCACCAAGCCTACAGCCTTCACTTGTTTCTATTCAGAATAGACTTTTCTGCATCTTTATAAATCAGACTATCCTTCTTCCTTGTTTAGAGTCAGAAGTGAGAACGTTATACAATTATTGCTAGCTTCAGGTCATCTTCTTTGCTGATATCTCATGGAAATTAGTGGAAAAACACATTGTGATTTCACAAATTGAATGCTAGCTTTTCAGCCAGAGAATTCAGGTGTTCATTGAAAGAAAACAAAAACAGGAAACAAAAATGGAGCAATCCATCCAAAAGACTTAGTAGGGGAAGAAAAAAATCAGCTTTCCAAAATGCTGACAGGGAACTGGAATTAGTCTGGAAAATATTTTGAGTACATAGCCAAAATCTGCCTGTAAAACAGATAAAACAATGTGGAGTATCCTATTTCCTGCTTTGCTCATCCAGAACCTTATACCAAATACAGAGAGCTCCTTAATTCTGACTGTAAAAATGGTGATTTATAAATAAATGCAATAAAAAAAGAAGTACCATGCTGCAGCTCACAGCTGAGTGAGCTCTCCAATCCTGACTCAGACAAAATGACAGTGTGTTAATGTATGTAAACATTTCATGCCACATGTTTAATTGGAGCGCAGTATGGATTGTGAAGTTTGATGAATGACTTAATAGATTTCCTAGCATTTTCAAGTGTTACATAATTTTGGTTCCTATCCTAAATTATTAATTCGAAGAGAGCTAAGACTGCGTATTTTTCTTTGTCTTTTGATTTTATTTCTTAACACTTCCAAGGTAAACAGTTTGTCAAAGCTGTTTACTTTAAAAGCATAGTTATTACTGTATAGGTCAAAAAAACCCACACTTTCAAAACATTTAACCTGAAAAAAGATACACTCCCAGGTCAAAAGTACATAATGCTTGCAGCTGACATAACCAGTGCTGCAAAAAGCTGCATTTCTTCCCAATAAATAAAATAGCATCCAAAGGCTTCTTTACTACTTAGTAAACCTGACTTTTACTGTCATAGGGCTGAGATTCATGAAGAAGGAACAAACCACTAGATTTCTCAATTCCAAGAGATAGGTGAAAATTCTTCACTACATAAGTCAACCAAATTTTTGTCATGGACTTGTTAAGGTTAATGGTGCCTCTTGCACATTTTGTAAATTTACAAGTCCAAAAGTAGCTCGAAAGGACCCCAAATTTGTTCATTTTAAGCAATGAAATTCTTGACTGATTTCTGCATGCTCAGCCTTGTCTGAGATCACAAGGCCCACTAATAAAACCTGTGAAAGATAAGTTAGGCATGGGAAATCACAATATAAAACTTCTAAGCACAAGTAGGTGAGTTTGTTTCATCAGATTTGAAGGAACTCTGATAAGAGGGATTCATGTTTTGCTTTGGAGGAAATGAAAAAGGAACAGGGGCAGTGAGATGAAAAGAAAACCACGTGGGAGAAAATGGTAGAGCTGCACAGAAAAGAGGTTGAATGAATAACACACAGGGGAGACATGAAATTGTACAGCTAAGAAAAAAATTCTAAGAAAAATGAGAAAGCATAAACAAATTTATTAGAAAATCATAATAAACAAACCTTTATGGAAAACACAGAAGTGAGATGCTTACTCTACAGCCCTGACTTTTAAAAAAGGGGTTTAATCCTGGCTTCTACATTTAAAGGTAAAAATTCCTACAGACTGCAGCTTGGGCCTTAGAGCAAGAGAGAAATAAAGCAGTAGGTCACCAGATGAATTTTTGTCTCTAGATCAATTAATTGATCTATCTGTTATCACATATAAGAAATATGCAAATCATGAAACATAGGAAAAGAACAGGGAATCAAGCTTCCAAAATAGGTTTTAAATACCTTTTTTTTTTTTCCTTTTAACTGTGCCAGGGAAGAGAAAGGCATAAGAGGGGGAGGTCTTCACAAGAGCAAACTGAGAAACTATTGTTCTCTAATGACTTTAAATAAGCTTTTTAGGCTTACATGTGAAGCAGAATTTTGCTCTTCCTCCTTACATTAAAAAAAGCAACAAAAAGCCCAAGGAAAAAACCTCTTGATTTTAGGAAGATATTATTCTATTCTAATGACAATCACGTCTAACTAGGTATCCATCAAAAGAATAAATCCATTGCAAAAGATTTCTTAAAAGATGCTCTGGGTTTCCAGTGCAGCTGCTTCCCTTTTCATCAGGAAGATAGAGTCATTAACCCTCAAGTCAAATATAAACTTTGAATTACTAAAGTTTAAACAAAATCTACCTTTCAATCTGTCTCAGTTCATGTAACTTATCAACAACACTCTCTAGCATAGCATTTGAAGTAAATTTAATGATAATTTCAGAGGTATCAGTGGATACAGAGTGGTTTAATTAGCCATTTGTATGCGTTCACTATTTATTCTGCAAATGCTGTGAAGGACAGCAGCAAACTGAGCAGCTTAGGCTGTACTGTATTTAATGATAATGAAAATTATGTCCAATAATAAATAAAAAGTTAGAGGAGAAATTCCAGAAATATTTTTTTTAATGTATAAATCACAGCACATTGTGAAAATCAGTCTTAAATTTAAATTCCATATTTTTGTTTCATAAATGACTGTAGGCTTTGCCTTTTCCTGTACATATTTTCATTATGTTTTAGTTGTGTTGCTGCTCCAAAACTGTTTCCAGAAGGTGATATTTCACATCAGTTTCTAGCTGAACTTTAAAGACTCTCATCTGAACCAAGCTCCTTAAAAACCTACAGCTGATCACGTCATAGTAAGCTCTTCCTTATAATAACACTGCTGTAGTTCTAAGACAGACAGTGACAGAACAGATAAAAGGTAGAGAAATCACAGCTCACAGCTACACCCTTTGATTTAAGTAGCCAGCTAGATAGTATACACATCTAGACAGTATACATAGAAAGATCCAAAAAGAGCAGAGCTAAAATAAATGCATTTGAAACAATGGCAAAAATACAAAATTAAGCACAGAGTAAATCACTACCACGGTGCAGTGAAAAGTGAAGAAATCTCCCTTACACAGTTAGCAAATGCAAGGTATATTCTAAAATGCTCCTGCCTTCCAGGCAATTGCAGCAGCAAAAGAGGTGTTGCTGCTTCTTCTAGAGTAAGCAAAGTCTGAATAAAATGATTCATTACGATTCCTTGCCCTTCTGGCAGTATTACAAATTCTGCATATTATTCAGTTCTTAAAAAAAAGATTGATCTGAAACCTCCTAATAGTAATCTAATGTCTACATAAACAGAATTTGAGTTTCAAATGATTTAATGTGCAGAAAGTGTGTAAACTCCCTTTATACCTAACTGCTGTCATTTCACCAGTAACAAATTTGGCAAAAGCATTTCTTCGTATGCTGGGAGAGCACTTATAAAGACAGCTTGCTCACCACCTACCACTGCTGATTGATGAAGCAAGCTATGCTCCAGTCAAGAAGGATAAGATGCTACAGACACAGAGCCAGAGGAAAGCTGAGTGACTGGAATCCCTGGAAGCCTGCTGCCTTCTACTCATGAGGAAACACCCCATTATTTCTAGCATAATCACACACCCTCCACCTGAACACATTTCCTTGGTACATCTTCAGGTTAAATATGGGAAAATGCTTTTCTTTTTGTCTTCTGCTGTAACCCCAATGCTGGTGACACGGAACCCATGCGTGGGGATGGTACATGGCAGCGAGGGAAATGGATGGTCTCAGCCTGAGAGGTCTGGTATTTCATACACTTTTAAAAACTACTACCAGGGGCTAAAATCAAATATTTCACGAGGGAGACCTGTCTTGTGGTAAGACCGCAGTCAGGAAAGCTGTGTTTTTTATTCCTGGCACAGCCAGTGGCTTCCAGCATGATCACAAGCAAGCAAGAACCTTTGTACGTCCACTGAACATGCCACCGAAGCTGGTTAATGATGTGCCAAGGCACAGAGGGCTTCAGGAATCAATTACGTGCCCAACAGTTCTTCACTGCTCTTGAAATCAAAGACATTCTACAGGCAAAATTTGAACAGATATGGCAGAGGTGATTAAAGGTCTTCTGCTCTCAGACTGAATTTATGATGAAGAGCACACAGATCAACGTGTTTGCAGAGAGGAGAAGGAAAGTACGCTTTGTGCTCTGCTGTGGGGTGTCCCCATACCACTGCCAAATAAGGGAATGGGAGGAGATATTCAGAGTGTCAAATCTTTTCTGATATGGGTCAAGTTTCCATCACTTTTCCATGGACTGAGCCTGTGGCTGGGGAATCCCATGCAGCTCATCCCACCTGCTCCCTGCTCCACAACAGTATAAACTTCAAGCCTAGCTATTTTATAGCTCTCAGACAAGTTTGGGTGAAGACCTTCGAATGCGTTTTGGTTAGTATGGACTTCTTTGTGGTATGTTACATGTATTATACACACTTCTTTAAAGATAACGGGAAAAACTGATAATTTTCACATTTAGAAGTCTAGACACAAGAAGAAATTTAAGCCCTCATCCGATAAAAGAGGACAGATACACTTGCTCTGGAACCCATCTGGCTGTGGTAGACACAAGTTTACCTTTGGCCAACAGAGAACTACATGGATGAGCATGTCCTGGTTTTGACTATCTCTGACAATAACCAAGGCCATCAGTCAGACTGGTAGGATAATATGTAAAAAAAAAGGCACTTGCAACGCCCCTGGGCCTCGTGCTTCATTCAAGCTCAGAGACCTGACATAAATCTTCTTTGTTGTTTCTTTCCAATAGGACCCTTGTAGCTTCGTTGAGTAAATGTCAGTTGATTTTTGTTTATCATGTCTCCAAAACACAAAGTTGCAGAAAAACATCACATCTGCCAGAGGCACGATTCTTGCTTTATGACTGTTTATATTCAATCCTCACCCAAATGTAGGCCATGGGGGCACTACTTGATATTCCTCCTGCTATGAGAATACAGATAAAAATAATTTGCTTGGGCCATCAAAATAAGTTGTTCATGTACTGAAGTTGAGAGATGATGCTAACTCTTCCCTAGCAAATACCAGCAAAGAAAATTGATGACTGATGTGCTGCTGTTGATGCCAGTGTGGTTTTCTGTAACAGTTACACGTGCAGCTACTCTTGCCACAATTTTCGTAGTCCCAGATGGTCAACTCACCAGGTTTGTGCACAACAGGATGTGTGAACACCCCCTACATGATAAACTCTCCAGATACTCCAAGCTGTATACCAACCTTTGCTGAACATAGGCAAAGATGTCAGGTTTACTCCCCCCTGATTTAGTGCTCAGGTGTTTAATGGCCATGGCTTTTGCTAATACCAGTAGTCTCAATAAGCTTCTTAAAAGTTTTCTCTTCCTAATTTCCCCACAGGAATTCTAGGTGCTGGTACACATGCCATAAAAGTCAACCCTAGTTGGTGCGTGTCTCTTCTAGGTCAGAAGCAACTTCCACTGAACACAGAGATGCATTTTGAGTTGCCTTTTGATTTGTGCACACAAGAGGAGTTAGTGGTAGACTAGTTTCTATGCGGATGGGTTTCTCCTCACTTACAGAAACTACCCTCAGTGTCTACCAATTAGTTGCTTAAGGATGTTTCATTAAGGACTGATATTAACCATATCCACCATTCTTCCACCGTATTTACCTTTTTCAGGTGGGGACAGGGAAACATGCACACAAAAATCATCACTGAGCAAATAAAAGCTTATTTGAAAAGCAAACCTCAAATAAGAATATTCAAGAAGCTACTAGGTTCAGTCTCACTGCTGCAACAGTAAGAAGGTCCCTCTTGACCCATGATTTCTTTTGCCCTTACACAGGAATACACTGAGGAGCATGTAGCTCTAGGAAAGGCATCTACTTGTACAGAATAAAATAATAATTCATGTTGTCTTTGATATTTTCAGCACTGTTATAACTCTTGGAATATGAATACTCTGCAGCACAGGTTTAAGTGTACAGACATACAGAATTACTGTTAATAAAAAGATAAATATGTGGCTGAAGAAGCACATTTTAATATTTCTTTATGAATATCTATTATACTTGTGACACATCCTAGCTGTCTACTAAAACTCAAGAAGTTACTGTGTCTGGTGTTGCCTGTGATAATTTATATCCCCCTGGGGATAAGGGTGCTAAGCTTTCTTCGAACCACTTATTCCTGGCACCAAAACTGAGCAATTACAGCAGTGTCTCACACTTTGTCTTTTAAGGATGTGGCATGTTTATTACTTGCAAGAGGAAAATGACTCCTGCAATGATGTTTTAAAATCACTGGGTTCAGACAAAACCCAAAGCGTTGGCTATAAATGACAGAGTTGAATTTGTAAACAGCTCCTATCTCCATGGCATGTAAGCACAAAAGCCCCAGGAAGAGACGGATTCTTTTCCTGCTCTTTCTTTTAGCAGGACAGAGGTACTAGAGTTTGGAAAAGTTTCCACAAATATTTTGTTTCTGTACTAATATCTACAGGGCACTGACCTAAATGAGAGCTTATTTGAGACTTGTTAACTTATGAAATCATCGACTTAGCCCTGCATTGCACATGCCTAACACATAAATGCAAAATTTGCAGCAGCTCAGAAAAGACCTGAAAACACTTAAGAACAAAACCAAAACTTCAATAGCCAACTGTGTGCATAAGCATAATAAGGAGATTGGTCCTCAACTGCAAAACGAAAATGTAACACTGGATGCATAAAGCTGTCCAGTAAAATATATTCATTGCATCAAATGACGGATATGATAATTACAAGTACTTTCCATAAATCTGGAAAGCAATGTAATAGAAAATAAACAGCCAATAAAATATGAACAATTTGGAAAAAAAAAATTTCAAGCTATTCCTTCTGAAATACAGAATTATATTGGTCTCATTAATCAGTTCAGAGGGTTGTGTTAATGAATGGAAATTACTTCCTTGTAAGGTGTTTCTTTTACAAAACAGTTTCTCCTACAGAGTCAATGTGTCTCCTTTCTACATACTGAATAAGAAAACAATAAAAGAAAATATCTGTAATTAAAAAAGTAACGGGGTGTATAGATTTGAAGGATTATAATACTAAATGTAGACTGTTTTTCTTTTTTTTTTTTTTTTTCATTTCTTTATGCAATTGACTGTAAATCTTAATATACTCTAGGTAACTTGCATTGTTCTCTTACACAGCATCTTACAGCACCATACGTGTAATAATGACATACTGAACATGTGGTTGAGAAATAGGATTGAGGAATTCCTACACTGATGTTGGGGTTTTGGGGAGTTCTTCCGTTTTCCTTCTTCTCTTAAAGAATTTTTCCATACTTGTTGGTCAAGGAGATAAATTGCTGTGCTTAAAGAGACAAAAGGTCCTGGCCACAGGGGGAGGGGCCCAGCCAGCCGAATAAAGGGGGCTGGGTGGAGCCCCTGGGGCTCTGGTTTTGCTCCCTGCATTCGAGGGGAGGAGAAGCTGCCCTCCTGGTGGAGAGAAGTCCCCACAGCGTCTCCTGATCTCCTTCTGCCCCTGTTGTCTCCCGGGGATCCTGCTGGACACCAGGATCAGCTGCCAAAGGGGTTCGTGACACGAGCTTTCCGTCGGGCATTGCCCCGTGGGGACTGAGCTGGCTCCTGGCGCTGTTCACTGTCACTGCCACAGTTATTGTTGTTTGTTTGCCTTATTTTTTATATATATATATATTTAGTAAAGAATGGTTATTCCTATTCCCTCATATCTTTGCCTGAAAGCCCCTTAATTTCAAAATTCCAAGCATTCGGAGGGGAGGGGGTTGCATTTCCATTCCAAGGAGGCTCCTGCCTCCCTTGGCAGCCACCTGTCTGTCAAACCAAGACAACTGATCAACTGATAGTATAATGACAAGCAAAATTCTCCTTAGTTTCTAAAATATGACAGGAGATGAAAAAAAAAAAAAATTAGTTATTTTTCCTTGTGCTTTAAGAAAAGCAACGTACATATTCCCCTCTTTTTTTTTTTTTTTCTCTTTAGAAATAATAGCCTCTAGGTAATGAAATCCCCTAAACCCACAAACATCTGGGACAGGATAATACAAAGCACAATGGCAAATGTGTAGGGACAACCACTCAAGACATGTCAAAGATGTTTCTAGCAGCATACAAGAGAATTAAAAAGAACTGAAGAAAGAATAGTGAAGGATGGGTTGTTGTTCTTTTAAATAAAAGAAAAAAAAAGGCTGACAAGGGAAGAATGAAGGAACCCAAGAGGAACTTCTGTCCTGGGACATAAAAGCCGCTGCTATCCTGTTTTGCTTCAAAGAGCAATTCTAGGTTTTTTCCTGGCTGCGTTCCAGTGGTCTGGAACCCTGGCTGCCCGTATTTTCTCTCCGTTCAAGTAGACTGGTCCCTACCGCACCACTAGAGCACCGGAGGAGATCCTGGGATCAATTCTCTATGCTACAGCCTGTCAACTACTCTGCGTTATGATGCCAGCTAATTCTCTCTGACCACTTGAGCCCTCTGAAAAGCACCAGTGCAACCAGAGGGATGCTTTGCAGGGCTGCCATACTTGTGGTTGGAGGGCATGCAGCTGAGGGCACCGTGAGCTCCAGAGCAGATGGGAAGGCATGTCAGTCCCACTCAAGACACTGCTGAAAGATGACTGGTTAGGGTCCTGGGAGCATAACTACTGAATTAATTGCTGGGCATAATTAACTACTGAGTTTTCTCTAAGAAGATACACAGCTCCTGTACTCCAGAAGGACGCTAAGGTGTGATCTCACTTGCATGCAATGTGGGAGTCACCAAGGCAGTGGTGTGCGTTTACACATGGTAATTTTTTGTAAAAGCTTCCATGCACTACATAAAATGCTGTTTCTCCCAGCACATCTAAACTATTTTTTATGTCCATCAATTAATCATTCATCTCACATGTAGGCACAAATGTGTCACCTCCACTGCAATCATATCCTGATGCCACTCTAATATTATGATCCTTCCACTTACGCAAAAAGCAGTCTTTTACATACAACGATGCTGTTGAAGTCCTACTTGCTGACTGCCTGTCACCTCTGAAACAAAAATACCTTCTCTAATGGGACTACCTGAGCATGAAACACTTTCAAGAACACAGTTCCTAAAACTGCTTTCAATAATTCATTTATATAATTAATTTCTTTGGGAGAAATCTTGCAATTTCAAACTTGACTGTTAAAAATCTGACTTTTAAAGTATCATCAAATAACATTAACAAAATTCTGGAGGGAGAAGTAAGATTCTTATATCTAAACCACAGTCATTTCTTTACCAGTCATTAGGTTCAGGTACTTAAAATCTAGGCATCTGCACAATTCTGTGCATTATGAGCAGGAATATGGAACTATATAAAGCAGAAATAAAAAGAGGTGAAGAAAATGGTTGGGGAAAACCACAAATTCAGACGTTAACTTGTGCACAGTGAGTGTAAAGAGCCACTTGATATCAAGCTCACACATTAAAGACTGTGGCATTTCAGGTTAAGTAGGAGCATCTCACTGAGAAGTCTGAAATCAGCTACACTCTACAGCAGAAGTGGTCACATTTCAGGAAATCAGCACCATTACTAGTACCAAGATCTCCTCCATTTCTGCTTTTAATCCTCTGACAAGGATATTAAGGTATCCAGGAATATCTCAGTTACCTGGGGCAGGACAAGTATCCCAGCACTCAAAAGGTTAAGATTATCCTACACTATTAAAACCACCTGAGATTGATACTTCTCTTTAGCTTCCATTGTCCTCTCTTCAACTGCAAATTCCCCCAATAACCAGAGCAGCCATCAAGAGAAAAGTCTGCCCCTTTTGTTTTGATCAGTTCTCATCCCTTCTAACAGCTTTCTTGCTGAAAGACTCTTAAGAGCAACTGCAAGCAGGCAGGATGTTAGTTTTCATCTCCAACTATAAAAGAACTATACTTCTTGTAAGTGTTCATGTCTCTGTTTTTGCTAGCCCTTCTACAGATGGCTGGAATATCCTCAGCACAGAAAAGAAGGGTTAAAGAAAATTCTGGATAATGAAGGTTGTAATATGGATTAGAAGCTTTTTTTTTTTTATTTCAATAACCGCGCATACTGCAAAGCATTCCATTCCTTTAATGTGAAGACACTAATATTAAAAAAGAAATACAACATGGTTATTTTAATTACGTAAAACTGTAATAGGCATTTATTGCATCAGGCTTCAGAGGGATAGGAGCATGGGATGAAAAGCTGATTTTTTCATTAAATAGCTGCCCCAAGGCAGATACATTCAGAACAAAGCACCTTTTCAAGAGATATACCTGTCCCATGGAGACAACAACAAAGGGAATGAGGAAAGGGAGGTAGGAAGTCTGAACAAGGAAAGGATGATATGAAAAGAGTTCATTAAAAAAGAGGAAAAAAGGATAAAAGAGAAAGTAGGAAGTGGGATGGAGAGACATGGCATGGTCTAATAAAGGTTAAATAGCTTAATCAATATGAAAAGGAAGTCTTCAAAGGAGCAGAGGCAAAAAGAGGGAAAGAAGGAAATTAAAAAAGCACACTTAAAGTATGAGAAGGATTAAAACTAAGATGGAACAAGGGAAAAAAAAAAACCCAAACAAATCCTCTCCAAAGAACGGTAAAGAAAAGGCAAAAAAATGATGCCCACGCATACAGATCACTTCAGGGAGCAAAAGGCTCATGCCAGTTTGCGTCTGTTGTACCATACCTTTGACTATATGGCATTCCTCAGCACTTTTGACTGCTTAAGGAGCATTAAAAAGATGAATCATCAGGGATGGAGGCAAGGGCACAGTCCAGGACATTCTACTTTCTCATCTACACTTACCTCTTCCCTGCTTTGCCTCAAGGTGGCTAAGAGCAGATAGGCTGAGGAAGAGCCTGGGAAGGACATCTCTCTGCCTATTGTTCCAAGATGAGGGGTGCTTTCAGAAAAAACTGTCCCCTAATCAGCTGCATACTCTTCTCGTGGAATAGGGGATTCATATCTGCTTCTCCATAAGAGATCTGAACATTTGACAACACCAGAAATTGATATGGGGTGGTGGACGAGCAGTCTCCATTATTCATTCATTTATTTTTCCACATGGGGGAACTGCGCCTATGATGCCTGCTGACTCTCCACAGCAGTAATGTAGCAACAAAAGCCATCATTCATACTAAGGTAAACAATGAATACACCAAGAAAAAGGCGTCTAATTTTCTACTGCTTTTTGTGGATTCAAAATCATCGGTTTTGATGCATCACCACTTGGCTTCACTCATAGTCGCTCTTAACAGACAGATATGGCAAGGGGCAAGTTCTTTCCCTCCAGAGATTCAGATTGGTGTAATGGAAACGGCACACCATTTTAGGATGATTAACCTACAGAGCAGCAGCACAGCTTTGCTCTTGGAGGCAAAAATCACGGCAGGTCTGTTAAGATCATGTAAGCCTGATACTTATGTCAGCAGAAAGCATGTTTTTGAGTGGTGGAAATACTGGACCTGCTGCTTTTTTTCCCTTGCTACTCAACATCTCTCAAGAGACCAAACAGAACTAGAGCAGCACTGATGAGGCAGAGAAAGAGCTCTGAATCCTGAGGTTCCCATACTTCATAACTCTTAAGAGCTTTTCCCAAAGGCCTTCTGCAGATGCCACTAAATTGGTTTAAGTCTTTGTAATCACGGGAGTATACTTTTCACATTTCTTTAAATATGTTTTAAGTTCTGTTGTAATCACTGGAGTACAGTAACTGAAACCAGAACCGTAAGTACAGTACAGTCACTACAGTAACATACAGTAACTATAACTTAATTCTGCCAGAATTTAAGGCTTTATTTGCAGTTGTGTAAATTGAGAGTCACCAACCAGGATCACTAAAATGAAAGGTTAGTGCATTGATTATAGACCATTTAGTATTCACATATTGTTATTTCTGGATCAACGTTGGACAAAAATTCTATACTACTAACAATACACCAAAAAAAGAGGTAAATTCTTTTAATCATTCTCTTGATTTTCCTTCTGCCTTCAAATTTCTTGAACTTTTAGTGGAATCAGCATCCTATTCATCCTTTCAAAATACATACATAAATACCTGCTAGTTTAAAATTCCAGGTGCAAAATTCATAGTCACTGTCTGCTTCTTTAAGATATGACAGAACAGATTAAATCCGGGGCAGAACACCATACAAGAACATCAACATTGCTAAAGCATGCATGAAGGACATGGAAGCTTCCCCAACTGCCCTAGCACAGAACTAATACTATAGGGCACCTACTTCTAGATGTGTGATTAAAATGCTTAAGTTTAAGCATTTTATTAATTACTATATTGCATTTAAACTCTATTAAGAAATTTTCCATACACAAAGGGGAAAAAACATTTGGTCTCTTGTGAGCATGCTCACAAAATACCCCAACTATATGCTAATGAAGCAAAGCTACAGTCGAAGTTCAAGATTGGATCAAAAGAACTTTCAGATAAAATATCTTTAACAACATTTTGATCTGAGTGTTGCTAACGATAAAGCAACTGGATAAACCTGGACAGGCTGTATCATTTTACTCAGCTATTATATTGCTGGTCTTTATAACTCTAGCCATTTTCATGTCTAGCTAACAGTATAAATAAGCGTAATAGAGGAGAGAAGAATTTCCCTTTCAGGCTCAAAACAATTCAAGTACACTGGCTGATTCCTCCACCCTGCCCAGGAATGTCCCTCAGGGCCTCTTGTCCCAGAAGACTTGCAAAGCAGTTTATACTAGAGGGCTTTTTGGAAGCTAGAAAGAAGTTTTAAAAATATCTAACCCATCCTCCCTCTCTGCCTTCGGGTTTACTGGCTTAAGCACACAGTAGCCAGAATTCACTACAATTAGGATAGACAACAAAGATGGAAGACTAGGCTAAAATACAAAATAATACAACTCGAGTGAGGAAGAGATCCATGTGGGATGCTGCCGAGCATTCTGATACCAATTATTTTCAGTTACGCATATAACACTGTAAACAAACAGAAAAACATTCCATATGACAAGCCACTGATTAAAGGCCTTGTAGAAGTAGATTAGTAAAGGTATCTGAAGAAAAAGAATGCAGTGAATTTTGGGAACTATACGCTATAAAGTTGTTACTTATGCCCTGTAGCGCATCTCTTGAAAAACGCATGGTAAAGACTTGAGAAGTATTAACTTCTGTTTAGCCAGGTAAACACACTCAGAATGATGCTTTATCTGTAGACACATAAGATCTAAAGGACTTGCAAACTGACACTCAGGAGGGGCCAATTATTGTTTCTATTGGTGGATACTTTGAGGATTATTTTATGTTCTGGTGTCAAGATTAAAATGGTGAAGTGCTTCTTTCTAATTTTTCGGTAACAGTAAAAATTAGTTCTATGTTAATTAATGAAAACCAGACCTTTGGACACTATCACACATTCATAATCACAAGCAATTTCTTTCCTAATATACTGCTGCTTTAAGAAACTGTATCTTTCAGCTTTTCCATTTTTATCATCCTCATCTAGAGTGCCTGCTGGCAAATCAGTAGCACGTCAGAAACGTCTGAAGAATATGAAGATACACAAGTGTGAATTGCATGAAGTCTGTTGCTCCCACTATGCTGTATACTTTTGGCCAGTAAAACAATGCAAGTACTTAGCTTCAAAACCCCATGTTGCGCATCTCATCCCAGTAGCAATTACAGCAAGAGTCCAGCTGTAAAAACCTGATGGAGCTGCTGTGCAGACTCAAAGAATCAAAAGCGCAATTCATTAGAAGTGCTTCACTTGCTTTCCGAAGCATTTTCGATGCTGGTGTACACAGAGAGAGGGGAGCAAGGTCACCCCTATCCTTGCCTTTTCACCGCTTAACAGAGGACAAGTTACCAGAAAGTAACCTAGAGACTCAAGAAATGCCACAGACAGTATTTTAAACCTTTCCTGAACACTCTGTAGGACACCACTGAGGAGAAAGAAGGGAGCGTGCAGCAAAAAAAAACCTCGCAGTCTTTGGATTTAAGAATGAACAGAACAACAAACCTCCTAAAACCAACTAATAGCAACAATATCAAGGGAAAGCTTTACCCTTCTTTGAAGCTTTCTGAAGGGACTAAAAGATTCAAACAGCAGCAGCTGGTATTTTGTACCCAGTGATATCCAAGTCAGCCTCCTGAATATTCAAGTATCATAACATACATTTCTGTACAAATAAATTCTGTTATATGTTGTTTGAACAGGTACTGCTGTGCTAAATTAAAGCTTTTAAAAATGCACATAAAATGACAGTTAAGAGTCATTCCATGTGGAGTCTTCAGGTTATGGCAATGATGGGATAAGTTTACCACTGATTACTGCAAAACAGAGCACGTACAACAAAAAGATGACCAGGACTGGTGTCAGAATTTACAGTAACTGCCTTCCTTTTAATTTGCAAGTATCCTGCACTTAGAGTATTTCCAAATTGAGGTTTGGTTTTTTTTTTTTTTATGACAACAAAGTATCTTGTTACACACACAGAACTGTTCATTGACGCTGTAACTTGCTGTGAACTGTTACGGGATTTATCTTCAAGACAAGAATAGCAATAAAGAGGCAAATTAATTCAGTTTTCTGTAACTGTAGCAGGGATACTAGTGTAAACATACAGAATTCCCATGGAGAGAATATTTTTAGTCTTTTGTAATAAATGATCAGCAACTTAGCAGACAGAAACATCCCTATATTCCCCCCCCCCCCCGCCCCCAGCCTCCTGGCTCAGAGAACCTATCTCATACCTAAGAATTCTAACGATTAAAATAATTCCACCAATTACATTGCTACGTCCTAGTATGCATAGTCAAGTATGTAATGCAATAAACTATGCCTGAATGGTCTGTTTACCCCACAGCAAGTTACAAGGAAAACTCTTCCCCCTTAAAGGACTTGTCTCTTTGGAGCGCGCCGACTGGCAAAAAGCCAAGGGAAGCTGGTGCTTAAGCAACCAAGACTGAGCAGTGCCTGTGTGCATTGCAATCTCAGCCAACCGCAGGAAATGTTATTGGAGTTTTTGTGCTGTAAAATTGCTGCTTTCATGCCCACTGCATCTGACAATAGGAATCCTTGGCCTTGCATGAGAGAGGAAGGCTGATGTGCCTTCTAGTCAGATCTCGGCATCCGTAAAAAGTAGGGTTACTACTCCTGTGTACTCCTAATGCATTAGTGACAAAGAAATTCATGTCAATGCTACATCACACACAGAAGGATACTAAATGGAGAAGCCTTTTGTGTATGAGGTGGGAGAGCAGAGAAATTATGCTTTAAGCGTAGTCCTTTACCTTCTAAAATCATTGATAATATTTAAAAAGATAAAGGATGTTAGGTTAAAGGTGACAAACATTTAGCCTTTTATTTTTCAAAGCAACCTGGAGATAAACTCTGTTCTTACAATCATCCAATGCATTTTTTTTTTAATTTTTAATTTTTTTATTGGTAACTCCAAGTGCAAAATCCTCAATATTTCTCCTATGGAAGAATGCAACAAGCATCTCCCAGAAGAATCTGCAAGAGTCCTGTTTACTTCCAGCAAGCAGCATGTTTGAAGCACAAAAACCTCACCCCCGAAGTTGCAGCTAGCCAGAAGAGTTCAAGTGGAAGACAATAGCCAACGAGGAGACAAAGCAGATTTTTTTGCTTTTGGCAAATGCTCTATTCTTTTTTTGCTACAGGGACTTTTTCAACACTATACAACAAAACATGTATTGCAGTTGCACTAGAATAACTTCCTGTATTAACACCCACTGGCAACATGCATTTATTTAATCCAGAGGCAACCTGGCTTTCCTCAGAAGTGCAGAGGCAGGCCCTAGCAATCATGTGCATTTTGCAGAACTACAGAATACATTATGCATTTTATGTATTTGCACAGCTCTTTTTCTTCAGCTGTAACTGAAGGCTCAGACCCATCTGAAGGAAGAAACTTTTCCACAATCAACAGTATAGTTCATGTTAACCTTACTAAACTTATACATTTTGTACCAAGCTGGTGAACGTTTGGTGCTCTCCAAAGCACCAGCTCCTTACAATAAGCATAACTAGATAATGAATTTTAATTCATCTATAACAAATTAAAAACTACTGACCAAATTTTCACAGTTAGGAAAAAACCATGACCTTTTGTTAAATTTTTTTTCAAGAAAAACAACCCCAAATGAGAGCAATCTAAAGACTAAAAAAACAGAAGACAAAAAAACCCCAAACCAAACCAAAAACCCAAAAACCAACCTTCAAGATTCTATCAAAACCTCATTACTTTCAACTCATTCTATGCTTCTGGAAGAACTTTTGTATTCTGAAAGCTATCAAGGCTCAATGAGCATGAGAGCTGATAAGAAGGGCTTGTAAAAACTGCAAGTTCAGGCTGTTGCCACAGAAGGATGAACAAATGAGAGCATGTGTAAGATCTTCAGTCCTCTCTTCCTAAACAAGGCTTTTTTTTTTTTAAAAATAGGTTTGTATTGTGGCACAGAGTTAAAAATACTAGACTTTTCCCTGAAATAAAATAATGAAAAATGGTAACTAACAGAGTTCACTGTGATGATGTGAGACACTTATGTCTGATCCTGACCTGACATGAATTATTTGCTGTGTGCTTGCACACAGTTTTGTACCTCTGGAAGTCAGGCTAAGCCATAGCTAGGTAAAGTCCTCAGCTTTGTAATTTATAATGAAAATAAACTCTCAATGTGACTGTTTCCTTCTCATTTTACCTTCTGTATTACAAATTAACTTCTGCCATAATGTTGTTAGAGCTTACTTTTCCCTGCAAGAGCAGCACATCCTTGTTCCTGATTGTGACTTCTGGAGTCTTCCCTTAACAAACCGTGGCCGAATTTAAATTCAAGCTCCTTATCTTGCAATTAGGAATGTCTTGTTTGTAATGAAGCTAGTCAAAGGAAACAATGTGTGTGTAAACATTGGAAAGCAGAGGAGAAACGAGTTTTTGACTCTCAAGTTCATCTATACTGCCAGGTATACATTTGCTCAGTTCAAGCGATCCGACATTTGGAGGCAGCTTTCTTCGATAAAACTATATTCTTCTTTTTTATTTCACTGTATTTCAGAATCAATTTATCTTCACGGGTTTTCTTAACTTGCACCATTTTTTTTGTAATATGCTTTTTGATGGGGAAGGGAGGAGGGGAGGAACTGTCTCTACATCAGATCGTATCTGCAGTACGATATACAGTTGGCACATCGTCCCATCTGGCACGCGTTCGAGTACAAGACGGATAATTTGTCACTCTGAATCCTTTGATTTGTGAAGAGGCCGAAATCATCTTTGGAAAGATATTTTGCAGCTAATGATACAGGAGGTGTGGGGGAGACTGTTCTTTGAAGGCTACAAAGGCCACAATCTGAGGAGAATTAATTGGTCTTGGCTCTTCTATTAAGTAACAGAGATCGAAAACTGCAAAAATCTTTAAGAGAAAAACATGACTTACAACAATCAGATATGAGAACTAATTGCCCACCACTTTGCAAAATTTGATTTTGGAGGGGTGAGGGTGAGATTAGGGAACGGTAATTTGCTCTTGGCAAACAGACTGAATGCTTAATTAAACTGAACAAATGTACATTTTTGTACATTAAGGGAACAAAGTTGACAGAAGTTTGGCTTAAAAACCAAAGAAAGAGGATAAGAAGACAGATTCATGAAATTGAAATCAAATATCAAAATGGGATCAAAAATAAATTGGCTAGCACTCAAGACACAATTTTTAAGTTCTTAAAGCAACTATATTTGCCCCAAGCATGTGGAACAGATAAATTTGTCGATCTGTACCTACAAGATACTGGCCTTCCTGCATTGTCTGATTGTTGACTTCAAGAGATTAAGTGCTTCTGTAGCTAGCAAGGAAGCCTGCAAGCACTGCTTCATAGTGGCTGAAATATAACAGTCTCTAGCCTAAGAAAAAAGTCAGCATGTATTTTTATAACATAAATTTATTCTGTATCTACAGAAAGCTTGTCAAATACCTCTATTCAGCATCACGGGCATTCTGAATTTATGGGTATCAAACATTTTTTGCTCATGAAATATTTACATGAGTATGCACGTACTCAGAAGAGAGTGGCAGCTTTCACTGAGAACAGGAAACCCTCTTTTGTGTTCTGCAGGATTTAAAATGGTCCAGCAAGTGGGAAGGGAAAGTGGCTGTAATGCAAATGATTTTTTTTTTGTGGAAGGCGTGGACAATTTCAGAGTCAAGTCTGGGCTACGGGACAATTTGCCATTTTCTGTTACATTTAATCAGACAACGCATTGCAACATGCGTGCTGCTAATGAAACACACTTACCATAGCTTAGTATGATAATGTCTGTTAGAAACCACAAAATCAGGTATATACCTGAGCTGAAATGCACATGGGGATTACTAGAGAAACTCCAGGAGGTTACCTCAGTCCACCTTCTCCCACGCGAATGGAGGTTTGTTCATCAGCAGTAGGACTGATGTTTTTGTTTATTTTAATTTTATGTTACAAAGTGACAGAGCTTCTGTCATTTCCCTTGGGATACACTTACGTATCTAATACAGCTCACTGTTACATAGGTTTTCCTGATAATGTGCCTAATCCTTCTTTTCCTTACTTTCATTCTATTGCTTTTAATTGTATCTCTACACGGTACACAACATGCCCCATTCCTTCTTGGGTTATGGTCTCCCTTTGTAAGCATATAATTAATGCTTAGGCTATGCACTGAGGCAAGGTTTTATTCTCTTACCTATTCCCATATATGAGTATCTCTAACCTCCTAATTGTTTTCATCCAAATATATCTGAATATTAGAATAAATAGCAATAATTCTAGAAGTAATAAGAGAATTTGACAGAAGCTTTGACAAAGCAAAGAGGCCCAAATTAAAAACTTATATTCCATTCATGCTGTGTATATGATTCACTCTTTGCTGATGTATTTGTATATCCAGTTCAAATCGTACTTGGTAGACAGTCCATGTTGTACATTTATGCCCTATTAAAATTCTCCGCCACCATTTCTCCTCAGATTTTTCCTGAATATTCTTCATCCAGACCAGATTACTTTTTCAGTTCTAATTTCGCTTTATTAGTTTCTGGCCATACAATTAATGATCTTTCCGTGTCCTTTCCTGTTAACATTTTGTCCCCAGCTGGCACTCAGAACTCTCACTATTTAGTACCATTAGGAAATTTTATTAGTGCCATTTTTACTCCTTTATCCATGTAACTAATGACGATGTTAAATAAAATGAAGATCGTGTCATATCCACATGATGTTCTTCAACACAGCTCCTCCCAGTTTGATCTATTATGCTTAATTTATTGCCAGACTATTTCAAACCAAACAGGTTCCCATTCATTTTTCAAGCAACGTGTCTTAGGACTGGTGTCAGACCTAAAGACAAATAGTATGTACTGATCCAACAATGACAAAACTTAATTTATCATTAATTAAGAGGTAAGATTTTAGAAAATGTGTAAAATGACAATGAAAACAAGGTGTGTGGATACCCACAGAGCTGCCAGGGAGTGAGTTCTCAGAGCGATGGAAGGAAAAAGAAGCAAATTTATAAATAGCTTTTAAGCATGCAATCTCTTGCCATCATGTTTGTGTTTTCTTCTCCCTTAGCACTTTCACTCTCCCCCCTTTTTTCCCCAATAATCAGAACTAAACTTGTATTGATTACATGGCAGGTGACAGCCTAGCTGCTAAGTTCTAGTTCAGCAGCATATGAGGTTTCCCTCGTGGAATAACTATGGCAAAACAGGGATGAAGTAAGGGCTGAGAAGTGTTTTGTAGGCATTGAAGCAAGACTGTCAGGAAGTTACATTGAAGTACTTGGACGATGTTGGCCAGGACTGATGTAATTTGCCATGAGTCTTTTTCAATATTCACAGGTTATTTCCAACTTTCTCACAAGCCAGTGAGGTATGAAGGGGGAAGCCACATTGTCCTCTTCCTACCCTCACAGGAGCAAAAGCAAGAGCTGCAAAGAAGGAAAGGATGCCTTAAAGTCATGTGCCTCATCCACTACCTTTGAACACACATCCCTGTGTGTACTTCCATTCACGCTTCAACTTCACTTGCTACTGGTGGGAAGGAGAAACGCAGAAGCAAGGAGAAGGGAAATGGCAGACTGCTTAGTTTGCTTATGGGGGTTATACATTAATTGTGGCATCTATGCAGAAAAATAAAACATGATAGTTGGGGGGAAAATAAGTGTAAAAAACCCCAAATAAAGCCGTAACAAAATGAACACCTACGCTTTGTACATGTGTGGCATCTGGTCATTCCCACTGCCAGGCTTGAGCATTTGGCCTGTGTTCTCTCAGGTGCTTTTACAAAAGCAGAAGGTCCTGGCTTTGGCTTCTTGACACTGTGGTATAAGATACTTCTCCTATCAAGCTCTAACGAGTCATCATGAATTAAAGCGATCAAATTATGTTTCTAGGAGAATTATGCCACAGAACATTTGGTGTCTGTAGAGTGACATGTCCTCCAACGAGACTTCTGAATATGAAGAGTTCTTGTATGTTATCATTCAAGCAATCTTATTAGCTTATTTTTTTCTCTTTCACAAATTGAAATTCAGAGTTGTACTCTAGATCTCCATTTTTTTTTTTTTTCTCCTTGCAGGAAAGCTTAGCCATTTTGAACTGAAAAGCCCATCAATCTGCAACTCCCATGTGGCTGAAGCAAAATCTTGTTTATTTTGCATCACCTGGCAGATCCTTGATCAAGGACAACTGAAAAACATTTTATATAAAATTGAATTTTTTTTCAGATCTTCCCATCAGATGAACTATCATCACAAACTTATTATTGAGAATAATGAGAACCTTGTACAGCTTAAATGCTCAAAATACACTGTATAAATGCTGTTGTAAAATACATCTTTCTCTACTTTGTATTTCACGGTTCTGCCATAATATTTCAAATACAGGAGGTAAAAATCCTCCAATCTGAATTTCTAATTCAGACTCATCTCCATTGTCAGTAGTAAGCATTAACGTTGAACGGTATCTTTTCTTCACAGTCTCTACTTAACCTAAGAATTTAGCTCTGTATTTCTCATTATAATACATGTCTGTGCTGAAAGATAAGCTACTACTAATTTCAATAAACTCCCCTCTAAATTCTGACTGTAATTATTGGTGGAAAAAGACTAAGACACTTATCAAGATGCTTAAATACGGCCTTTACATGACTTCTATTGTTTATAAGCAGACTTTATTACATAAATCCTCTCCACCTCAGACACATTCAAGAATCCTCTCCTCCCAGCTCCTAGTTCTCTCACTCTCCTGCCCGATTAAAAAAGTTCCTCTTCCCTGCAGACACATTCAGGTGCCCCTGCTTCTTATGAAAGAGTTTGCTTTTTCTTTCCAAAGACAATGGAACTAGTAAATTGTCCTAAAATCAGTAGACATATGGGCTGACTACTGGAACAGAGGCAGTATACTGAGCTGCACTGTGGATAAGAGGAACAACAAGTTAAATAAATTGAGGGTGCTATGTAAAGGAAAATTGTTATGACTGATGGTCCTAAAATTTATCTCCTCCTGAATTTTACAACCTATTAACACACTGGCTTTAGAAAAATCAGATGATGCCTAGCCAACTGTCCACAACATTCCTCACTTGATCTGTATTTTTAAAGCTACCAGCAATACCTCCAAGAAGACCTTTTCTTGTCATGTGGTAACCATTTGATAACAGATTTGAGTAATTCTCATTTCTCTTCCAGCTAATTTCTCAAAGGATACCCACTGGTTAATAAATCAAACTAATAAGCCCCAAAGGCTTAGATTAATATAAATCTAAATACATAATCAGTTCCTTTAAATTTTGAGGAAGCTGATCAAATAAACTACATTGATCAAATGAGCTCAGACTAAAGGAAAACAGAGAGATGTTTGCATAGTTGAAAGAGAAGGTAATTTAACTTGCTATTCACATAAAGTCAATATAACTGAAAATAGTTCAATAATATAATTGTTTTTCATCAGTACCTTCTTCATCCTATATGCTTCGAAAGTGATTCCCCACCCTCTGCTAATATAAGCATTGGACAAAGACATCCAGAATATGCCTTGGAGTTATTTTGTACCTATTAACATTAGGTAGCATGGAAAGCTTCATTCATCCAGATGCAAAAGATAAGACAACTGGTGAAAGAAACCTGACTTCCTTCTGTGAAAGTGCTACACGTGCTGTATTACGTACCCTTTTAGCTAAGCAAAATGCAATATTCAAATAAGACTGTACCAAAGGCCAGGATTAAATGATATTTACTTTCTAGGGTAGATTTAGAGAGATCCCCATACTGGTAAAAAGGCTACACAACAATGCATATCATCAAGTAGAAGGAGGTTATAGCTAACTTGGAAATTATGAGCTTAAATGTTAAATTTTGCTCTTGCCTGTTTTACAAGGCCCTATTTTTTCCCAATCAAGAGACCAACAGTATAAGATATAAGAAATCAACCATAAGCAAATCCAAGAAATATTCAAATACTCATATATGTGCTGGATGAAAGCATCCTTTCCTCAAGTAATGCAAACCCTGATCCTCTGGCCGACTGCAGGGAGGGTAGTGCGCTACTAGAAGACCTGTGGTCTTCTCTTTGTCCAGCAGAAAAGCAAAAGAACTCTGCTTAAATCATGGCAATCACAAACACAATATCTGTGGTTAGCTAGTTGAAACACTTCTAAAAACAAACCTAATCTTGTGGAGAGAGAGAGAAAGATCATTAGCTGCATTATATGACTGCCAGCATTACTATATACGTGAGTGTATATATATAGGATAGACTGTGTGTATCTCACTATATTCTTGTTGGTGGGAAGCAGAAACTGCAAGCCCATGAACACTGAAGGGGCAAATCTCAGACATCTGTAGATAGAGGAGATGGGATCACAGAGGGAAGAGAGAGGGGAGGGGAATATTAACATGTAATTGCAGAGTATACGGTTTGCCTTCTTAGAAGTCTTTCAACACTCTTTAGACATACACCATGGCTTTAACTTTTGCACTGCTTGCTATCAAAACCCCCCTTATTTTGTCCTGCTAAAAGGCCAAGACTCAAAGCTAGTGGTCTTGCTCTGCAAAATTATTCTGTTCGACCAACTGATGTGCAACCTGTAGGAAAATATCTCTCCAAACCCCCTCTAGTGGTTCATCTGTAGGAGAGTTCTTGACCACCAAGACAGAAATGGTTCTTTGGAAATGAAGAGGCTTGTTCCAAGCTTTGCTGATCATCTGGGGAAAGGCTGTGAATTAACAAATTATTCTTCCAGTCTGCCCTACCTGAAGAAAATCTGTTCAATTATACAACAAAAAAGTAACCCTGTAGCCATTATTTTTTATGTTAAAAAAACCCCTAAACTAAACCAAACACAAAAAACCCCCCAAACAAAACCAAACAAATAAACCCCAAACCAAAAAAAAAAAAAGTAAAAATGTGGTTTCTTAGGGCATGATGTGTAAGTGGGCACTGGTATTTCAAGTATGTGTCACTCCTTTTGGTTAGCCATAGTGGTTGGGAGAACAAGAAACATGGAAACACACATCTCAGGAGCCACCGCTGGCTTCTGTCACCATACAGCTCTCTTCCTCTGTATCTCTTTTCTCGATCTAGAGTGCCCTATCCAGTAACGTACAAATCCCATTCTCCTGCTCCAGGGAAACTAAAGGAATGGCTGGGATCTGCTGGACTTGATACAGTAGTAAAAGATACCTTTACATTATTCTGAAGCTAAACATCATGACAGGTTAACCAACTTCAGCCCACTCTTTAAAAAGTACAACTAAAAGCTAGTGACTTTCTTCTAATTATGTTACATAATAAATCATTAATGGCTATTGCTTCATACGAGTACTGCATTTGAAAATAACGAGCTTTTATATATTAGAAGTTACTTGCTGCTCTTTCTTTTCTTACAGGAAATTAGAAACATCATTTGCGACATTTAAAGGAAAATCAGTTTAAAATACAAAGTCATTTCAATATGTTTAAATATTATTAGGCAATTTTGTAAGAGGATGGAAAAGAAAAATGTATTCAAACTATGGACAAAGTGTCCTCTTCTTACCATGACCTGGGACAGACACTGAAATAGTACCGGTCTGTACTAGATATGAGCTGGCAGTATAGTCCTCATCTGTATCAGAGTCCTGAACTGGCTGGCTGGCATTATTACTTAATAACCACCTCTGGTTGTCATGGAGATTGGGTGATGGAGGAGGGGAGTGTAAATGTTCAGTAACTGATGGACTAGATGAGGAGGATGGCATGGGAGGACCTATGAAAAAAAATAAAAAATGTTTAAAATATGGGTCAAGATATCACATGAACAACAAGTAATTTATTTTTTTTCATCACCACAAGGCAAATAGTCTACTTCAAACGGTAAAAAGGGATGGACAAAGAAAATATGGTAATTGCCTGTAATAAACTGGTTTAAGTGCTTCAGAAACCACAACACAATTCCACAACTTGCTATTTCCATGGGAAGTGTCTATTAGTGCCCGGAATTCCAATATCTCTGCTACACAGAGGAACAGGTGCCACCTGAAACGCTCACTCTACAACCATTTGGAAAATACAGTATTTTCTATTTTTAAAGCATTTAAGCAGAACAAAAGTACTGAAATACATGGTGGTGCTTCTTTCAGTGGAACACTTCTGTCTAGAATCTACTTATGAAAGAAAATAATACAGATAAGTAAAGGAACAGGAATGGTTTTCCAAGCTCACACATGCAAGGAAACTCACAGCCCTAAATTTCTACCATACGAGTTATTCTGACATGAATTTAAGTGTTTACCAGTGTTTCTCTGGCACAAATACTATTAAAAACCTATTAAAATGTTTCACCTGTCAAACTTGAGTCCACATGCACAAGGTTTTTTAAAAGATGCATACGCAAGGGCTACATCTCACTTCTACATCTTGGAAGTATCATAAAGGCATCATGGAGGAAAATATTTAAATAAAACTTTAGCATATCATACCAATGCTTGTAGTCCTTCTATGAAACAATAACTAAATGCAGTAAGCAGGAGAGAAAGAGTTATCTAATTTACCTGTGACTAGATTAATTCTTTATAGTATTTAGCACAGATCTTACTCTGTGAGAGTAGTAAGACTGCTGGACTACTTTCGAATAAAGTATTACGCTGCCTGTAGGTGGGAAAATGAAGTAGCTATATTGCATACTTTATGTTAAAAAAATTAGGTTAACTAACCTGTATGGATACTATTCATAACTATGAATCTAAATTTAAAATTAAAGGAAAAAAGGGTTTTTTTCCATCATGTAATGATCTGTTTTTATGGTACTCATTAGTATGGTTATGCTGGAGAGGTGCAGCACCTCTCACTGATACATTTAGGTTTAATAAAATAAATCATATTGGCACCAGTAACTTGAATTACCTCCCCTCCATCTCTCATTGCTAAAATAATGCCGATTTATTTTTTTCTTTCTCCTTCATATTCAGCTTATCACACGCTATCTTAAAGATCACTAAAACATGTTGCTAAGTCCTAACCACTTGGTTTTCCTGGAAAGAAACCTGTGACAGACTCACCACAACCTGTTTGCTTAATTCTTTCACATGTCATTTACCTCTTCTTGAAGTGAACAGCACCAATAAACATTATCACCAATTTAAGACTCATTTGGTTCTGGGAGGAAAGCAAGCACTTACTATTACTCAAGTAATTCCCGTGTGAAACCCAAGGTATGTAGCCAGGGAAATAACAAGGATGGAGGAAAAACACTTCACAGGTCTCAACGTGTGAATTTTGTTTTGAAGTGTTGAAGTTCAAGGTAAAGCACCCCCAGATTTTTTTGCTACACCTTGGTTTTTTCACATTGCTCACTTCAGTAACCTGGATTTGTGGTTATTTCTTGGCGGAGATTTAATGCATTATTTATGATGTACCCACATCCATTTTGATAGTCATTATATTTCCTTTTTTGAATAATTCCAATAGTAGTTAAGAGTAGGTTCTTTCTTTCAAAAACAAATTAGCTTTATGATTAGTTGTTTTTTTTACCTGGGGACAAATCTCCTTTACTTGCTGTGGACTTCTCTAACTAGAGAGGAGAACTACAGTAATATGTTCCAGATGTATACTGACTGCAGCAAAGCATCTCAGTAGTACCTATGGAGCTTATGCACAACACTGTTCTCAATATGCTTCTTCTCTCCTTCTCAATTTACGCTCATTAACTTTCACACACAACAGAGCCTTGATTACACAAACTGCAATCATACAGTTAATATCCTGTTGTCTCAAAACGTGTCACGTCCAAGGTTAATTTGTAATTATTTAGTAAATTCCGGCATTTACTGGATTTATTAATTGTTTCAGTGCTATGTGGCTAGTTGACACTGCACTGCACCGATGAGTAGCCATCCGGAAAAAGCATCACTTGGGAGCTCTGGCTCACCCAGTTTCCCAGTTCAGAAAACACTGTGTGTCAGGTGTGGGGGGGAAGTGTGGGGCTACCAGGAAAGCTCCCACTGCTACACTCAGCGACGACAGATCTCCGCTACTGCAAACACTGGGTGATTAGGGCTCAAACACCACCAGGAAATTAGGCAACTTGGGTGATTTTAGTTTTATAAGTAAACCTAATTTTGTCAGGCTGGTCTTCCTTGTCACAGAGTTACATGGTGTGCAGAGTAAAGGGTTGTAACATGAGCCAATTCCTCACAAAAACCCCAGGCCAGCCGGCTGGGATATGAGTATTGCTGCACAGCTTCATTCAGCACTGACAAATTTCCTCTTCGATTCCAAGTGAAAAGACAGATAGCTATCTATATTGCCATTTATAGATTAAGCTACATGTGCAGAAAAAACCCCAAAATGCACTAGAAAGAGGGATTGTAAATGATGTGTACATTCCTCTCTTTTTTTTTTTTACATGAAAGACGTTTAAAAATATTTGGTAATACCTCTTACTGAAGCCTTAACAAACACATTTATAAATCACAAAAATCATTACGTATTACAAAAGTCAATGATATTGATTATAACACTTTTTCCAAACAGCTTGGAGGCACACAATTATGCAGAGAATATTTCATTCTAAGGAAAACCACAAAAATACTTTTTTTTTTTTTTCTTTCACCCTGTTGTTTCTTTTGGTATACACCTAGAAAAAAAATTATGTTCTTCTGCTTTGACTTTTTTGTCCATACTTTATAAAAGCAAATATTCTTCTTTTTTACTACGTGACTTTGATATATGATAGTAAGCAATTTTTCACAAGAGAGTATATTGAGTTTAAGACTGCTTAAATCTCGTCTTTTACATTAATTATGAGAATAAACACACATTAATTTCTCAATATTTCAATAATTGAAAATACACAACTTTCAATTATCTTTATGTAATTCTGAAAAAAATTATCTCAAATGAAAACGTAAAATAAGTTTGTGGCAAATATAGGCAAAGTCCAGCAGGAACAGATTCAATACAGCAGTATGAAGATGTGAATAAAGTTGCTAAGGAAATTATATGAGTCCCCAGAGAAAGTAAAACCAAAGAAAATTGTCTCTAAGAAGAACATTAACACGAGAAATACACCTGAGCTAATAATGGATACATTAAATACATAGGCACAAGGTAATTATGTTAAAAAAAATTGTACTGTTCAGAGCAAAGATCAGCACTGATCTAGAAGATGGTATAAAAAGTTGGAAGCAGAGCTGATGTCACATATGGAAAAGATGAAAGGGACAAGTATGTAAGTGCAGCCCATACGAAGATAGTAAACAATGGGGAAGACTGACATCAAGACTGGTAGTAATGGGAGGCACAGGGATGCATGGGACTTTCTATAGTAAGTATATTATGGCTTAAGTAAGTCTAAGGCTGAGCTCCTCTGGCAATTGCTGCTGCCTAAGGCTGTGGGCATGGGAGTAGAGAAGCAAGAGGGGTGCCCACAAGGATGAGCCAGGGGCAGTGCCGGGCAGAGCTGTTCCCGGAACCCCAAAGATCTCATGGTCATCTTCACCTGGCCACAACCCCCAGTTTACAGTCATCTACAGGTCACCTACACCCTCTCACTTAAAAAAAAAAAGCCATCATCAGCTTAAGCTTATTTATATGGTATTGTAAAGAAGGAATCCCAACAACTGCTCAGTTTTCATCTCTTATCTGTTATCCCATGCTAAAGAAGCACTTTGCTTCAACACCAACGGGTGCACAGATGAATGACGCGCTGCGTCTTCCCTAGATGCATTTTAGAGAAAATAGTATTGGACACTTTTTGAACACAGCATTTAGGAGAAAAGTAGGATGGAAGAGAAGCAGTAGTAACGATCTCCTGCTGTTGCAGGGTGGGCAGGCTGGAATAGATGACCCAAAAAGTCTCTGCAGAGCCCTAAAATACATGCACTTATGAAAACTTCCCAACAGATTCAAGTTCAAAAAACAGAGACGTTCTGCTGGCAATACGGCATCAACGAGAAAGGAAAAACAATGTTTTTGTAATTATAAATCTACACATTGCTTTAGTAATTATAAATCTATGCATTCTTAAGATCATGGTTTAGCTCAGGAAAGCCTTTGTTGCTTCATGAATTTCTTTAATGCTGAACTCTTGTTCATATATCTAGATTAGTTCTCAAAACCTGGCATTATCAATTCACTGCATAAGACATACTGTGAATTAAAAACTTTGCAGAAGTAATTTCACTATAAAAATGTGAAGGGCCATTATTTTCACCTCAATCAGGATGCATAAACCCTATACCTAAATCTTACATACAACTTCTGCTGGCTGCTGAAGGCAACACAGGAGCAGACAGCTCCGTTTAGGCTGTTTAGCTATGGCAGTACAGTTCGTTTTTCCTTTCACAGTCTTGGCAGTCCTTGTCACTGAGACTGAAGAAATGAATTCCTCTATCTGCATCTCAAAGACAGAGGGGAAGAGTTTCATTTTGAAGTTAGTAGTAAAAAGCACTTCCTGACTTCAATGTCAGTATGATAATGCTATTAAATTACAAATTGCAAGGTAGGTATCTTCTTTCTTTGCTTAAATTAATGGGATTTTTGCTGGTGACTTCATGGAAATGAGTATTTCACGTTATTTGAAATGGCACTATTATGTCACATAAACCCCAAAACATACCACATGCTGTGGAAAAATATGTTATAGATATAATGGCTCACTAACAGTAGTGGTATATATCCATCTTGTACTTCGCTCTTCACAATAGGAAAAGATGGTGGGTTTTTTGTTTGTTTCTTTATTTGTTTTTCTTTAATAATAAAACAGCTAACAGGATCTTTTAAAACTGGGATCATATAGGCAGTGGTTTGTGAAGGTCAGAAATAACGTGTCTTCTGGCTAAGTTAATTAGAAACCAAAACACTTTCAAGCAGGCAGGACACTGATAGCCCTTCTGAATCAAGCTGTGGTGAATCTCTGCAATCTGTTCTAAGGCTCCCCAGCACGCTGAAAGCTGTAACACTGTCTTTTTAAATAGGGCACCTATACCCTCCTAACAAGTTTACTGATCGCATCCCAAAGTTTCAGTTTCCAACATATCACAGGGAGATTGACCCCCAAGAAGCCCCCTAAAACCCCCGAACCCCACATCTAGTACATACAATCCTAAGCAACTGGATTTTGGACCTCTTCATCTCTGTATATAACATAGTAAGTTAGTAATAAGTGAGTTTTAATTGTAAACTCATTTTTTATTACGGGCTCCCACCTGTATGACTTGGCGTTGGCATTTATCTCTCTGCTGGATACTGCAGCCTTCTGCAGCCAACCTGCAGTGACAGTTATCTCTTAATTAAAACTCTACATGCAAATAGAGCTACTGAAAAGTGTTGTGGCATAGCACACAAAGAAAGATTATTTATAACCAACACAGTTCTTTTTATCTACTTATACCAGAGTCGAGCACTGTAGCTACTGTGAAGACTTCCCCAAGGAAATATGTGCATAGACATTTTTTCAAATATATACACATGCACATATACACATACATAAATAAGACTGTATAAATCCATCTATAGTGAAAAACACCCCAGTGAGAAGAACTACATGTCAAGAATTCTTTTAAAAATAAATGTTTTCAAACATATAAAAATGATGCTTGCAATCTACTGTGGGTCTTCCACTGAATTGTTTTTATTTTCCTTTGTTCGTGCACATAATGGATAATGGCCCTTTTATCCCTGAACTGGGAAGTGTGTTTTCCCTCTGAGTTTCAAATCCCTTTGAGTGCTGATGAACTGTGACTACATCTCAGATGCAAATCTTGAACACAAATGACATCTACCTTTCTTAGATTTCCTTGAAACGATATTACTTCCAAACAAAACAGGTGCGTTATCTTTGACATGGATTTTAACACACAAAGTTGCAACCGCTTCTGTAGACTGTGAAAGCTGAAACTTTACAAGACTGTAATCAGAGGACATTGATTCATAAACAAAGGTAATCCATTAGAAAGCAAGAGATGTGCTGGCCTGAAATATTGTAATTTAGTTGGTTTTCTTCTTCTTCCAAGTGTAGTATAATAATCACAGTCAGTAAGAAAAAGCTTGTAATTGTCTTCTGAAGAAAAAGACTTCTAAAGAAAAATAGTTATGCATCAGAACTGACACTCATTTCTGAAACAAACACTTTGTCTTCTGAGGCGTTTTGGTGGCTTTGGAAATTTAACAGCTGCTGCTCAGCGGATTGCTAAATGAGAAGGAGTGCCCTGTTCATACAGGGGTCAAACTGCACGATCACAATGGCTCCTTCTTCAATACTGAGTTCAGGCAGTGCTCATCTTCACTTTAAATGGGAGTTTTATCTGTAAAGAAATTGCAGAATCTGAGCCTTAACTGGCAGATTATCCTAATCACAGTGAATCACTCTACCTTTTTTCTTTATTATTTTATTATTATTATTTTCAAAAGGAATTACCTTATAACGTAAGAGTCTGGTGTAGAGCAAAGGTCCACTCACCTAGGCAGAAAGTCTGTAAGCTGAACTAAAATCTCAGCTCCAGCATCCAGGGTTTAGTTTTAAGAGCAATTCTGCTCAGCTCAACTGAACTTGCCACTTTTAATTGAAAGTGGGCACACAAAATGTTGGAAGGGGAACAGAGACCTATTTCCAGAAGAGTGAAAATCCTTGTTTCACTACAAAAAAAAAATTTAAGTGATAGGTCTCCATATTTTTAGAAAAAGTTGCCTAATATTCTTTTTTTTTGGGGGGGGGGGGGGGGGAATGGGATGGTGGTGGTGTTTGAAGGGAAGCAAGCTGATGAAATCAACAACAGATTGCAAAATGTTTCGATTAACTCATATCTCCACTCGAGACATAAAAGTTATCACATGAAAATGTCACCTCTCCATTTAGAGCATCTGCTGGGATTCAAGCTCCTCTGCCTTGTGACGACAGCCTCGTACAGCACGGCCAGCACAGCACAGGGAGATGCCAGCTCAGCCACCGACTCAGCCGTACAAGGCATGCGCTCCCAGTTTTGGCCAAACCACTACCACTTCCAACCAACTCACCAACCCCTGCGGCAAGCATGCAGCAGCTGGGGCATCACAGCAAGGAGGTCTCCAAGGGAAAGCAGTGCTCGGACTATGCAGGCTGGGGAGTTCCTGGGGTCCTCGTGGACCCTGTGGAGCTTGGCCACAGACCTGGCCCCTTCCTGCCACGGCCACCGAGCTGGTGGCCATAGTACTGGCCATAGCACTGAGGTGCGTGGTCTCCCCGCCTGCAGGGATGTATACACAGCAGTGTGCCCACAGAGTGCTAAGGGCCTCAGTTTCTGCTTCAGTCACTGCCCTGTGCTGCTGTGCTCATCTGCCCGTGCTTACTGCTTCACTGACCGCTGCACAGGGGTGGCAGAGGGCAGGAGAGGTCTCGAGCGGAGGGGATGTGCAGCCGCTCGTACTCTAAACTCCCTATGTGCCAATTCACGTGCAAAACAAAGTCAGCACCACGCAGTGTAGACAGAACCCAGCCCTTTTCAAAAACCTGCCAGGATTTTCACGCGAAAACACCCCAAACTATAAGCCCACTGCAGACACATGCAAAAAAAGAAAAACCAGTAAAAAAAACCCCGCTCCCAGTCTATGTGGTTTTCATATTCACTCTGTGATGAGGCTGAAAAGTTTACTTAAGTTTCCACTCTCAATCCTGACCTTTGTAGAAGACTATCATTTTTCTGGATGCTGATATTCTTTCAGATGGCAATTCATAATCACCTAAAAAAGTAACCTTTGAAGAAATGCTGCTTTATTCTTCCTATCTGAGACTTTTTATTATTAGAGGTGAAACGGATTGAGCCATGTCACATCCAGTTTATTGTTCTTCCAGCAAGACACTGTTGTAGCTCACATACTTTGTATTTTCAGTGTTGCTTTGGGCTAAACTGGGTGTGTGTAGGGGGGGGGGTTGGAAAAAGTACTTTTGGAATAGGACAGGAAATGCATCTTGAAGAGCAGAGGAAGACTTGGGTTTTTTTGGAAGGGAGCGAGGAAGAGGCTTGTTAAAGAGAAAATGAATCCTCTGAGAATGACTCACAAATCATTCCGTTCTCAGAATCAGGTAATTTCCCACCCTGATTCCTCCCACCTCAGTAAGAAGCAGTCCGAAGAGGAATCAAAGTAAGTACTAATTAACTGAATTTGGTTTTCTTAAGCCTACTGGGCTTTACATGAGCAAAGCAGTCAAAGCAACAGTAGGAATGACAATTTTGCCCAAGTTTGCTACCAGTGTGGCTGCAGTCCGTTATAAAGGGAACCATAGCTTTGAAGCAAAGTGTCCAGAAAAGTAATGACAGAGGATTGCTTGCAGACCACAGAAGATGACTTGCTTTCTGAGAAAGGAACATTGCAGCTTCGAGAGATTTCGATAGAAGCTAACAAAGATCAACAAAAAGCTGAAAAAGTTATTTCATAAAACTCACCTAATTTCTCAATATTCAAATTAATTCTTTGAATGTGCTTATCTATATCCCTGTCAGCTACATTTTTGGGATGATTAGCTATTTCAAAAAGATCAGGCTGTGGCATAACGGAGGAGGAAGAGGAGGAAGGATGTGATGACTGTTGCCACCTTCACCACCTCCTAATGGAAAGCTGCCCCAGGGACTGGCACATGCCCTGCCATGAGCTCCGGACACCTCCCGGCACAGCCCTGCGAAGACCAGCATGATGTTGGGCAGCCACTGGAACAAGCAGTGCTACTGCTGGAGACAGAAACAAAACTGTGCCGCTACACCCTGTGTTTTCCCAGTAATAGAAGTAAAGCACTAAAATTTTCCCTAAAACTAAAGAACCACATGATGCTTACAAAAGCATTGAGCAACAAGAAGGAAGAAAGCAGCGCTGTTAAGGAAACATCAAACTTGTCTAACCCGTGAAGAGTCTTGAACTTCATGTTTTGTACGCCAGAAGGTAACACAGCCAAGTGTTACCCCTTTGTTACCTCCATTTTCAAAAGCCTTTTCCTTCCTGCTGCACTTTCAAGTTTCATCCCTTGTCAGGGCTTTTTTTTTTTTTTTCTGCTATATTAAATGTAACTCTTTAACAAAGGAATTTTGAGGAGGGGAAGAATTAGAGAATTACCAGAAAATTATTGACTGTTGTCTCACGCAGCACAACACCCGCAAGCAACAGGACGTTTACTGGACATTGATGTCTCATTACATCTAGTGTGTAATTTATTTCTCTGTTGGAACAGAACTTATCAGCTTTGCCCATGTGGAGAAAATGTTTCTACCTTAGAAACAAATACACAACCACAGGCAGGAAGCTGGAAAGCTTAAATGAAAACCCGCTGCATGATCACCAAAGTTAGCTTGCTATCAAAGCTGCTAAGGCAGCAGTGTTGAAATGGGCCGGAGGTGGCATTTCAGGGACAGATTTTTGACAAGGTCTACTCTTGTTGAGGGATGATTTAGAAAACCGAGAACAATAAAAACTGTTGTGGACTAAGAATTCAGAGAAAACTGGAATCTTTATTTAGGTCTCTCTGAAAATTCAGCATTAGAACAAAAAGCCCACGTCAACAAAAATGCCTTATTTTTGGCAGATTATATACAGTTTTAACTGCTGAGAATTTTATACAGTGTTATTAAAGCACTACAAAGTTGCACGGTTTTAGTTACTCTCATCCAGCAGAAGAAATTATTGTGATCTAAAATAGAATGTACTTTGACTAGTTACATAAACCCCCTATTTGATAGTTTTAATTTTGTAACATTTTATCTATGTTTATACTTTGCGGGACTGCATTGTGCTCTCGCTATACATACAATTTAAAGCCATATATTTCAAACATGGTTAGCTATCCATTCAAGTTCAGAAGAACATAGACTTAACATTTCTTAAAAAAATACACAAACCCCTCACATGTTAGTGTAGGTAGGGCAGAAAATGCTGAATGGAGGTAAAAAAATCCTTTTGGCCTCAGACTAAACGTAGAGAATTTCCATCCAAAAGTGCTTTTCGTGAGGTTACAAGCTAATGAACAAAAGAGAGTTCTAATAAAGTTTCATGAAATGTTAGCTATAAAGATTATGATATTACTGCTGGATTTTATTTCTTTGCCAATTTGACCACTTCAGAAGAGTAAAAAACAAGGTAATGTAAACCACACTGGTTACTTCTAATAGGTTTCATCTCAATGAAAATAGAAAAGGTCCAAAAGACCAGGCCAAAATATATATAAGGAGAATTCCAAAATAGAGAAAATACTTGTTTACGTCTGACTGGAGCCAAGGGTAACAAACCCTCTTTACCAAGCTGCTTCCAGAATCCTTGGGCCTTTGTCCAAGGACAAGAGAAATGCCAACTGGGCCATCCAAATCTGCCGACAGAGAGAGGTTATCCGTCTCTTTGAAAAGAGATGAAAGGAAATTCTTGTCTGAGTGCTTTGCAAACTCTGAAACAACTGCTCTTCATCTAAACAGCAGGATTGTGAACAGAAGCTGTATAAGCCTCTGACTTCCTGAAAAATTATTAATGTTGAAGCATTATACTTTCAAGATGCACCTCTCAGTACCTGTAAAACCTGCCAGATAAAAGCCAATTACTACACAGAAAGCGTTTAAAGGCATTGGTCTGGAAGCCCTGCCCTGTAAAACTAAAATTCCCTGTATACTTTATTGCACATGCTTTCCAAGATATCCACTCCCCTGCATCAACCTTCATAAATCTCTACTGCCAAAACATCTACCAGAGCACTTACTGATAAGAAAAGACATGAACAAATTCCTTACTTGACTGCTTCCCCTCCCCCCCCCCCCAAAAAGAGACTTTTTAACAGGTTTTTGGCCAAGATGTATTCACAGATCTGCTCCTTTTATAAACAGAAGTAATGCAACCAGTTACGAGAACAGCCCCTGAAAAAGCCAACCAATGGCTCTACGTTGTCCACACTCACATCAGCCCAAAAGTAACTTAATTTTATATGATGCTTGATAACGCAGCACTACGTAAGGAAAAGACTACACAGGAACGCTTACAAGCTAAACATATTTATTCTGAAAGGATCAGACCATATAAAATGCAATTTATAACCACAAAGAAAAAGAGAAACACAAAATTGAACCCGAGATTACCGACATTTCATTCCTTTTGTACTTTGGCATGTTTATGTCTAACATACATGCAATTGCTGCTGCTACATGCTACTTGGTTTAGCCTCCTACACTCTCTTGCTCAGTTATCCGAGATAATTTCTTTTCTTTGTGTTGTTAGTATTCCTTATTTACCTTTGAGGTACCCTAGTAGTCCAAATAATTATTCATTACATGTTTTCTGAAGCAGTTACGGCCTGCAAAGTCAATTCTTGGTCAGAATTTTTACATCCACAAGTAGAAAACAAATCAGAGGATACTTCAAAGTCAGATCCTGTCACACAGAGGAGGATGTTAATCAATGCAGTTTAATGCAAACCCTTCTGTCACATTGCTGTTAAGATCATGTGTGCTGAAGGGAGCCGGCAATGATATTAAGAACTGTACACAAATGTCTTTTGAATAAAAATAATACATCAGCCTGTAACATTCATCAGCCATTGCAAACTCTGAGGAATACAACTTTAACTGTGAGTGTCTTTTTTGATCTGTTTCTTTCAGAAGATGTGGTATGAATGATGGTATAATAAGTTTTACTATGTTTTAAGCATAAATGACTCATACATCATTCCATTTGAAAGAAAAAAAAATCCTAACATGCAAGTACAGTATGTTACAGCAGCTGCTCCATGGGAACAACAACATATCCATTTGAAGGAAAATGCATTTATGAAAACGCCTGATTAGCAGAAAAGAAAAAAAAAAACCAGAAACCAATTCATTATAAACAATAAAATACAACACAAGTGCTTTGTTTGACATTTTTATGGTTACAGTCTGTTTTAATGGAATCTATTGGATTAAATCACATCCAGCTCCTCCCCTCCTACCCCCATCTCAGATTAGTCTTCATTGATGTTATCCATACACCCCCCCGCCCAAAAATTCTGCTAGTTTTCTATAAACCAGGCTTTGAAGGAAGGGCTCCCATGCTAGCTGAATGTAAACTTGCTGGACAGAATGCCCCAAATTACATTCTTGCTCAGGCATCTCCTACCAGCATCTGAATTTAGGGGTAGAAATGCATGCTCCCTCTCCTTTTTGTTTTCCAAAATGCTGTAATTTTATCTTGTGTGCCTCCTATCCCCTGCAAGTTTATGAATTGAGCATTGCAAAGCTGGCAGGCAACGTACCTCTGTGAATTACACAACATATATAAAGTCAAGGCAGTGCTACCTACATCACAACATGTATGACCTCCTAGAGACAAGTCTTCCTGATATCCTAGTCTTCCCTTTTACAGACAAGGAAACCTCTATTTCTCTACCTTCTTCTGTCTTGCCTCTCTTTGCCCTTTTATTCCCATACACCTTTCTTACTAATGGATACCTATTCTATTTTCCCCTCACCCTGCAAATGTAAAGTTTCATTTGCTTCTTCAGTCATTAATTTATTGCAGAAAAGGAAGGGAACTTCCACCAAAAAAATTATCAAGACAAGAATATATGGGCTTATTGAATATAGCATTAGTTAAATAACTATGTCGTCTTTACAGCCTCTTGTGACATGGAATAACAAATACATAGATAATGTTGGTAATGTCATTGTTTCTTTTCATGAAAGCAAACTTGGACATGTTTAAAAAAAAGGACTAAGTGTAAAGAGTTGGGCACTTCTTCGTGGAGTATCTCGCAACCATTTACCAAAAGGAATTACAGACTTGTCCAACATGGGAAAAAGACTCAGAACTACCTTTATAACTATCTGCTACTGGAGAGGCATCTGAGATGTTTAACCCCAATTTTTGGTTGATGTTAAGACAAACAAACAGGTAGAGACAGCAGTTAACCAGAGAAAAGACACTTCAATGTTTCGCTTGATTCAGGTCAGAGGGTTAACTGTGGGTCTCCCACCTTCCAGGTGAATGCCCCAGATAATGAGGCCCCAGATAATAGCAGAGCAACTTGTTCTCCCTCACTTTTTTTCATTAAAATCTCTGAAGAACCATGTTTAGTTCTTCATCGAGACGAGTGCCAAGCCTGCTAAATTTTTCATGACACTGAATTCTTGTTTTTCTGCCAGCCCTAGTTATGTGTGAACATTTTAGTCTCCCTCAGGCATTTATTTTACTACAGAGTCCTGAAATACTTAAGTCTATTAAGACCTAAAATAAACACGCAAAGAGGAATCTACTAGTTGTTCTCCCAGTCTATGTTTTAAGGAGGCAGTGCCTACACCAGTCTGGGAATTATTCTCAGTGTTGCCAGTGAAATGATGGCACATTTGGCATCAAACACATGACGCTGTGTCAGCTACCGCAGCGGGGTTCAGCTCCATGCCACAGCAAAAGCAGCGCCGTCTGCAAGCTGGGAAGAACTGGCTAAATGGGGCTGAGCCTGGGAGAATCAGCTGGACTGCAAGTGCACAGCTGGAGCAGAAAGAGCAACGCTTCCCAGAATAGTTGAATTTCCTAAATACGCACGCAATGTCTATTCTGCGTGTGCATTACCCCTGGGTTTGTGCCCAACCGAGTCCCTGCCTGCTCCCTGGCTACCAGGAAGGGGGGGCAGCTGGGAGCAGACAGTGACTGAAGAATAATTCACACAGCTTGGCCTTGGTTAACCTTCTCACCAAACGCCTTTCTGGAGCAGAAAGCGTGCTGGCCTGCTCGGTGTCGAAGAAGCGGGGGCTTGCAGAAAAGAAGGGCAAACACCAAAAGATTAAAGCCAGACCTTGAAAGGCGGCAGATGACTGACTGAATTAACCACCGGGTTGCAAATACATCATGTAGGCTATGAGCCATGCATCCCTCAACTACAAAAAGGAGCTGAAATGCTACTCATAACACACTCCCTACATAAAATAGCTGGATTTAAAGTCACCCACTGCAATAATTTTATGGTCATTCCCAGTTTATCTATGCCTTTTCTAGCTACTCACTCCAAAGAAGGCCTGGAAACAGACCAAGCTTAGTTGTTGTAAGAATAATAAGCCTTTTATTCCCTATGGGAACTCGAACAGCATGTCCACCTACAATGCTCTGTTATCATTGTTATACTCATTGCTATTATGCACGTCAAAAGGAAGCATAAATGGCCAATTTTTGGCCAGAAAATACCATGCCTGATAACAAATCTGAAGTTCAACACTGTTGTCTTAAAGACATTCCAGGCAGGTGTGAATAAGTATATGTGTGGATGTACACAATGTCATATTGGAGATGCTACTTACTAAGAAGGCAGTGTGGTGGACATCTAACTCAGCTATCAGGACTTGCGTGGGACACGCAAGCCCACAGCTGTCCCTAGCATATCTTCAGAAAGCACCCAGACCGTCTTTTACATAACGACTCTTACCATCCTTACCCAAACTCCCACTTTGCCTTTTTTCTTTTCCTTTGAAGAAGTATTCCGTGTGTCATCTTCCCTACATGTGCTATGATTGAAACAGTTTCTCTCCTATAGTTTCTACAAATGTTAGTCCTCAGGAGACCAGTGTCAAGTTCTCTGTGATGAATTGCATTTAACATGGGTGTACCATGTCTATATCACCCTAGAAGGTGATCCCCATTGAGAGCACAACCTAAGGAAAAAGGAGGTTCTTTTTCCCCTCAATATGACAGCTGGATTTTGCCAACATCCAAGCAAGCTGGAGCATGGACAGCCAACTTGTTCCCTCTAATGCTCCCGATGAACTTTGCCAAAGAGATCTTTCTGCAGGTAAAACCCAGAAGATTTCTGTACAAATGATGAATATGGTGGGGAGGGATGTGAGGAAGCCTTCCTGAAGCCTGCAGTTCTCTAAAGTGCATGTATTTATCATTAAAAAGTGGGGTTGGAATAAAACCTAGCAATTCTTTTACACTGTATGTCCTTGTGTTTGTAAAGAATTATGAAGGCACTTCAGTTTCCTGGTCTGTGCACAGTAACTGAATAAAAATGAAAGAACAGGAACAAAATTGCTATCAAAGCCCCTATATAAGCAGTGCTCAGTGCTACAGGTGAATTTCCACTTAATCTTTGGTGGCCAAACCCTTTTAAGTTAAATGGATATCATGTTAATTCCAGACATTTACCTCATGAACTGGTCATTTTTGCCCCGTTTTTCCCTCTCTTCACCTCTCCTACCTTCATCTTGACAAACTGAAAACTTATTGACACAGAAATTGTTTCTTCCTAGAACTGGCAAAGTCGTTAAGCGTAACTGGAAAAATGTTGTAATCCCAGTTGAAACGCTGTTCTTTTCTCCTGCCTCCAGTACGAGGATGATGGAGTATGAGACTGAGTGGCATGTCTGTGATGAATCATACCTCATGCCCCTGAACACTGATGGCAGAAGAAAAAGAGAATCAGTCATTTCTCCCACTGAGAGCTGACAGGATGTGAAATACAGAGCAAAGTGAAGTTGGAGGATCAGAGCTGCCAGTTTTTACATCACGTGGGACCCTAGGAAGGACCACAAAGCCTATTTCCTTAGGATAAAAACACAAGAACAGACATTTTTTTGTTCTGCCTCCACCCTGAGTGCAAGGGATCTTTCTTCAGCTGAGCTTTGCAGTAAAATTGTGGGTATGCTTCTGCAGACACCTGAGGAGCCTTATTGCTTTTTGCTTTCAAGCAGCAAAAGGACCTGCTGTCAAGCATTTCACCTGCAATGCTCTTCTGCCTTGTGGGCTGGGAACCCCGCTTCAGGGAGTTGAAAGATTTCAAACACCTGATGGATTCAAAATTCAAGCCCAGTGTGACTAAAAACCAATTCTGAATCCCTAAACTCTGAATATGTAATACAAACATTGACACAGCTTTATCCAAAGAAATGTTAGATGATGACCCTAAACTTCTCCTTCGTTCCTTTCTTTATACAACTTGTAACTTTGCTCAGCTCCGAACGACAGCTGTGTAATGAGGAATGCCAAAGGAGTATTCCCCAAACTTGAAACATTCACAAAAGCTACACTCAGAAACCAGGCATGGCACCGGTCCACGTTTATTAACCACAAGCTAAAATTTGACTAATGTAATTTAAGACTGATAATTACCAATTGAGACCATGTGCTTTTTTATTAAAAGTAAACTGTCAAATTAAAAATAATGCTTCTACCTGACTTTTTTTTCTGGAGCACCATTGTTTCAAATAACATATCAGATTTATAACTGAAATAATCACTCTATATATTTTGAGGATTTTAAGTCCCGTTCTCTGTAAATGAAATTTTGCCCTTTCTTCAGCTGCTAGCCTTACTCTCAAACACCAGTAAGCGAAATGAAGATAACACAAAATCAAACAGACCAAAACAGTACATTAATAAAGCTTGCAAATAATACTAGAAGCAAGAGTCGCATTTTTTTGAACCCAGTTTTTAATGACTGATCTGATTTATATTTTTAACTATGATTATGTCAGCGGGTACAAGGAAGTCTGTTGTCCTGGGTGTTACAGAAGCACGTAACAACTCTCCCCCTGCCCCCTTCCTTTCTCTGTATGAAGTAACAAATGGCTGGCACCAGCCAGCATTCATCTGAGAGTGAAAATTAAAAGGCAAAACAGCTGAATTACTAATGATGACGTGTCATCCCTCTCTCCAGGGCTTTCCTGCTCGAGGTCTTCAATGCGGCTCATGTGCTGCCAACTTCTGACACAGGTTCCAGAAAAGCTCCAGGGAATGGCAATCAGCAAGCCTGATGTCTAATGTGCTAGTTAGTAGGAACTAGAACACAGATAGTCTAAGTGGGCACATGTCTGAGATGAGTCAAATTTCAGTTTTCATGCAGAGAAGTCCTGTCTTACAAAATTAACCCAATTCTTTGAGTAGCTCAAATAAACATGTGGAACCAGTGATCCAGTCAATGCAGTCTACATGGATTTCCAAAAGGCTTTTAACAAGTATTTCACCAAAGTGAAGTACTTCAGCGGGTTCAGGGTTGAGAAGGACCCTGTTCTTTATCCTTTCAGTTGCAGGGAATGATGGGCGAAGAAACAGGAAGAGTTAGCAGCTCAATACCTGGCTCCAAGCCTGGTGTCACTGGCAGAATTTGGCGTTTATGAGAATAGGTTGGTTTACACAACACCAGGTCTGCTGAGAACAGATGTGGCACACCTGTCCCAAAGGGGGAAAAATGGTCTTTGCACAGGAGCTGGCCAGGTGCATCAAAAGAGCTTTAAACTAGATCTGAAGGGTGGAAGGGATAAAACCAGGCTCACTAAGGCTGGGGACAGCATGCCAGTGTTTGAGGGATGGTATACTAGCTAGGTCCCAGCAAGGTCCTTCAGTCTGCTGTCTCATTGGAGATAAGGGATGAGATCCATTCAGCAGCAAATCCAAAGCGGTTATTGATGGATTAGAAACCATACAAGTGCCTGAACGTGGTCATACAGGAATGAGGGCTTCTCCTCTCAGAAAGGTGTTGGGATCAACAGCCCAACTGAAGTACATCGACACCAACTCAAGCAGCATGGGCAGCAAAGAGGAGGATCTGGAAGCCACTGTGAAGCAGGAAAACTATGACGTAGCTCTGATCATGGAAACACGGTGGGATGACTTATACAACCAGAGTGCTGCAATGGATGGCTGTAAACTCTTCAGAAGGGACAGGTCAGGAAGGAGGGGTGGGGGGGTAGTCCTGTATGTCAGGGAGTGTTTTACTTGTCTAGAGTTGAATAATGGTGACAATAAGGGTTGAATGTTTACAGGTAAGAATAAGGGAGAAGGCCAACAAGGTGGGAGGCTGTTACAGACCACACAGCCAGGGTGAAGAAGCAGACAAAACATTCTGTAAGCAGCTGAAAGAAGTCTCACAATCACTAGCCCTTGCTCTCATGGGGGACTTCAACTTAGCAGATGTCTGCTGGAAATACAACACAACAGAGAGGAAAAAGCGCAGGAGGTTCCTGGAGTGCACAGAAAAGAACTTCCTGACACAGCTGGTGAGGGAATCAGCTAGGGAAGGTGCCCCACTGGATCTGTTGTTTGTGAACAGAGAAGGACTGGTGCGTGATGTGATGGCTGGAGCCCATCTTGGGCATAGCAAGCATGAAATAGTAGAGTTTTCTATTCTTGGAGAAGTAAGGAAGAGGGATTAGCAGAACTGCTACTCTGGACTTCCAGACAAAGGCAGACTTTGGCCTGTTCAGGAGCCTGGTTGACAGAGTCCCTTGGGAGGCCGTCCTGAATGGCAAAGGAGTCCAGGAAGGCTGGACATTCTTCAAGAGGGAAATCTTTAAGGCACAGGAACAGGCTGTCCCATGTGCCAAAAAACAAGCTGGTGGTGAGTACCATGAGCCTGGCTGAACAGAGAGCTATGGCTGGAACTCAGGAAGAACAGGAGAGATAATGACCTTTGGAAGAAGGGACAAGCCAATCAGGAGGACTGCAAAGATCTACTGAGGTTATGCAGGAAGAAATCAGAAGGGCCAAAGCTCAACTAGAACTTCATCTGGCTACTGCTGTAAAAAACAATGAAAAAAAATAATTTCTATAAATAAACTGGCAACAAAAGGAGGACTGAGGAGAATCTTTATTGGATGCAGGGGGAAGCATCATGACAAAGGATGAGGAAAAGGCTGAGGTACTTAATGCCTTTTTTGCCTCAGTCTTTAGTAGTAAGACTAATTGTTCTCCAGGTACCCAACCCCCTGAGCTGGAAGACAGGGATGAGGAGCAGAATGAAGGTGTCCTAATGCAAGGGGAAATGGCCAGTGGCATTCTGCACCACTTAGATACACACAGGTTTACAGGATGGGATCTACTGAGGGAGCTGGTGGAAGTGCTCACCAAGCCACTTTTCATCATTTGCCATCAATCCTGGCTTACCAGGGAGGACACAGGTGACTGGAGGTTAGCAAATGTGATGCCCATTTACAAGAAGGGCTGGAAGGAGGATCCAGGGAACTACAGACCTGTCCACCTGACCTCAGTGCAGGGCAAGGTTGTGGAGCAGATCATCTTGAGTACCATGGCTTGTACAGGATAAGCAGGTGATAATGCCCAGTCAGCGTGGGTTTATACCGGGCAGGACCGGCTCAACTAACCTCCTTCTATGACAAGGTCACCTGCTTAGTAGATAAGGAAAGGCTGGGGATCTTGTCTAGCCAGACTCCAGTAAAGCCTTTGACAGCATTTCCCACGGCATTATCCTGGAGAAACTGGCTGATTATCACTTCAATGGGTGTACTCTTTGCTGGGTAAAAAATTCGTTGCTGGATGACCAGGTCCAAAGACTTGTGGTGAAGTTAAATCTGGTTGGCAGTCAGTCACAAGTGGTGTTCCCCAGGGCTCAGTATTGGGGCCACTTCTGCTTAATGTTGTTATCAATGATCTGGATGAGGGCATTGACGGCACACTCAGTAAGGCTGAAGATGACACCAAGTAGGATGGGCATGTTGATCTGCTTAAGGTAGGGAGGATCTATGGAGGGATCTGGACAGGCTGGATCGATGAGCCAAGGCCAATGGGGTGAGGTTCAACAAGGCCAAGTACTTGTGTCACAACAACCAATTGCAATGCTACGGGCATGGAGATGAGTGCCTGCAAAACTGTACGGCAGAAAAGGACCTGGGGGTGTTGACTGCTGGCTGAACATGAGCCAGCAGTGTGCCCAGGTGGCCAAGAAGACCAACAGCCTCCTGGTCTGTATCAGAAATAGTCTGGCCAGCAGGAGTTGGGAAGTGATCATCCTCCTGTACTTGGCAGTGGTGAGGCCACACCTCAAACAGAATCATAGAATTGTCAGGGTTGGAAGGGACCTTAAAGATCATCTCGTTCCAACCCCCCTGCCAATGCCAGGGACACCTCCCACTAGAGCAGGCTGAGCAGAGCTCCATCCAGCCTGGTCCTAAAAACTTCCAGGGACGGGGCCTCCACCACCTCTCTGGGCAACCTGTTCCAGTGTCTCACCACCCTCATGGGGAAGAAATTCTTCCTAATGTCTAACCTGAATCGATCTATCTCTAGTTTTAATCCATTCCCTCCAGTCCTATCACTACCCAATAGCGTAAAAAGTCCCTCCCCAGCTTTCTTGTAGCCCCTTCAGATACTGGAGGCCACAATAAGGTCTCCCCAGAGCCTTCTCTTTTACAGACTGAACAGCCCCAACTCTCTCAGCCTGTCCCCATAGGAGAGGTGCTCCAGCCCTCTGAGCATCCTCGTGGCCCTTCTCTGGACACGTTCCAGCACATCCATATCCTTCCTGTAACAGGGGCTCCAGAGCTGGATGCAGTTCTCCAGGTGAGGTCTCACGAGAGTGGGGTAGAGGGGGAGAATCCCCTCCCTCGACCTGCTGGCCACGCTGCTCTTGATGCAGCCAGGATACGATTGACCCTCTGGGCTGCGAGAGCACACTGATGGCTCATGTTGAGCTTTCATCCACCAAATACTGTGTTCAGATTTGGGCCCTTCACTACCAGAAAGACACTGAGGTGCTGGAGTGTGTTCAAAGAAGGGCAATGAAGCTGGTGAGCCATCAAGAGAGTAAGTTTTATGAGGAGTGGCTGAAGGAACTGAATTTGTTTAGCCTGGAGAAAAGAAGGCTGAGGGGAGATCCTATTGCTCTCTACAGCTACCCAAAAGGAGTTTGTAGAGGGGTGGGGGGTTAGTCTCTGCTGTCAAATGTCAAGCAACAGGACAAAAGGAAATGGCCTCAAGTTGCCCCAGGGGAGGTTTAGGCTGGACAGTCAGAAAAATTTCTTCACCAAAAAGGTTATCAAGCACTGGAACAGGCTGCCCAGGGAAGTGATTGAGTCACTATTCCTGAAGGTATTTAAAAGACGTGTAGATGTAGTGCTTAATGATATGGTTTAGCGGAGCACTTGGCAGTATTAGGTTAACAGTTGGACTTGATCTTAAAGGTCTTTTCCAAACTAAACAATTGTATGATTTTAAAGAAACTAAGCACCCATGACAAAAGAGAGGTCTCTGCAAGGCAACACAACTGATTAAAAGACATAACCAGAAATTAGTGGAAAGCGGTCAAGCCTGCACAGTAGAACAAGCCTGCCAGTGGAGTACCAGAGGGATCTGCACAGAGACCTGGCCCTCTTTCCATACCTGTAACTGACCTGGAAAGGTAGCTGTGCAGTGAAGCAACCGAGTTTGCTGATGACACAAACTTAGGGCAGTAAGTACGAGGGCAAGTGGTGAAGAATCACAGGACCTTATGAAATTGAGTGACTAGACAATGAAATGGTAAATTAAATTCAGTGTGGATAAGTGTAGAGTGATGCACATGGGAAAATATAACCTTAACTTCACATGTACAGTAATGGGCTCTGAGCTGAACATTATCGCTCAGAAGCGAGACCTTGGGGTTACAATAAATAGTGCCATCAAAATGTCAGCTCAGTGCTCAGCTGCCAAAAGAAGGCTGCCCAAACATTAGGTATTGTCAGGAACTGCACAAGAAGCAAAACAGAGAACATAATTATGCTACTCTGTAATACCACCTAGTTCATACACTGTCTCCGCTTCCAGCAAGGAGGTTAGGGGACATGCTTCATCACTGAGTATTTTGTGTTCGTTTTTATAAAGGTCCGAGAGTGACCTATAATTAGGGGGACAAAGACAGCAGTTTTAGCATTGTTTGTGTCTCAGTTTCGTCAGAGTTTTCTCTGAGACTGTATCCAAAATTCAGTGAGACAGCACCTTCTAGATAACTTGCTGATAAACCATTCAAAAAAAAAAGAAAAAAGAGGTTGACAAATTACACACATACAATCAATGAGATCTATTAAAAAGCATTACTCTGTAGTAAAAGCTTAGCTACTGCTAAATGCACAAGCTTTACTAGTGTTTGAAAGAGCTGGGAACAGACAAGTTTGGCGATCTGCCTTCAGTCTAGCAGCATACAGCCAGCTAAAAGTCACTCTGCCGTAGGGTAAGCACGAGCGCCTGCAAAGGGTAAGTAGAAACAAATGAATCTAAAAAACCTGAAAGTTTCCTCTTTCTCCCTGCTCTCTTTTCTCCATTTTCTTTCCGATCAGCTAGCCTGCTCAAGGTGCCACTGGAATCAGACTCTTCGGTGCTTGAACACCACACAGATGTGTTTACCCATTAAGGTTCTGTAACTGAGAACTACTAAATTAAGTTCAGGCCTTCAGATTTCTAGCTAATCTCTACACATCTATACTAACACATCTACTTCTTGCTTTTATGAGAAAGGATTTGCCTTTCTGCGAATGGACTCATACCACTCGTACCTTTGCCTAATTGCACGAGCCATGAAACTGTTCTGGTTTTTGTTTGGCTTCTTAAATATCAGACAGAATTTGTCTATCAACACTGGCTACACATAGTGCACTGTCTACTTATGTACATAAAATGCTGTCTATTCACTTCACATACGCACCTGCACGTGCGTAAGGGAAATGCACTACCACCACAACCTGTAAACCATCTTTGCCTATCGTGTAACAGAATAAACACAGAAAGGTAGAAAATACGTTGGAAGAATAACCAGAATTGTTATGAATAATCATTCTTTCATTTTAACCCCATAAATATATCAAATATGAGCATAAGTATTTTTCAACGAGAAAAAAACCCCCACTCTGCTGGGCATTTTGCTCATAGCTAGAAGTTGCTACAGGAGAGCGCAGAGGGACTAATAACACTTGTTCTAAATTAGAGCAAGTTGCAAATTATTTTTTGCCTTTGTTCTAGCCTTACATTTCATTAAAAATCACTTAGGACTTATTTAAATTGAAATGTTATAGTATTCCATTACGCGGTAAGGATAATTTTTTTCTATTCTTTTCCTATAGCCGTAGCTCTCTACTATTAAACTTTAATTGAAGTTTCTTTCTTTCTCAAAGACACACTTTTCAATTTGTCCTGTCCAAGCACGTTTTAATGACAGGTCATGAAGGACACTCAGCAGGAAGTGCTCTGAGAAAATAAGTAGTCCAGACTAATAAAAAAGCTTCTACGGGGAATAAAAGGCATGATTTTAATTAAAGTAGAATGAAGAAAGCAAAGTATTAGCTGGTAGCAAAGCACTAAAAATTTCAGTCACCGAAAGTAAGTGGAAGTCAAGCTTCTCAGATAAATGCCTTCAGTGTTCTTAAAGCAATGCACAGAAGTGGTGAAGCTGTGACAGGCAGCAGAGTGAACACAAGGCAGTCACATCAACTCGCTAACTAAAGCTCTGTGTCCTTCCAGCAGACGAGACGACTTGCATTTCAGCACGGCTAAAGATACTTTTGTTAACTGGAGAAAACCAAACAAAAAAATCAGGCAGCCACCTCTTTCCTCTCTTTCTTTGCCTGTTCGCTACAAATGAAGTCATTATCTGTCCCCTGAAGTGAGAGGAGAAACATTAATTAATCAGAGAAAGCCTTGGACCGCTAGATAAATCGCTCCCTCGACCCCATGTTGTTTTCAAAGGGCAGGGCTAAGTCGCTGCAGCTACAGCAGCTGCCTCCGAGCGCTGGCAGTGGCACCAGGCAGCTACAAATCACTGGTGCGGAGCAGGTGAAGCGTGAAACGCTGGCCGGCCCCTTTAAAAGTCCTGACGCACCCTGAAACTTTAATTCTGCCACGCAGTTAGAAAACGCTGAATAAATGAAGTTTTACAGAAAGCCATTCTAACCGAGCTCCTCATTACGGATCTAATTACAAGCTATCTTTATAATGTACACCTGACAACATTGTGTAAAGCACTTCACTTTAAAGGTCAGCAGAACTGTGAGAACAATTTTGCTATTTATAGTAAAGGGTGAACTTTTCTTATTTGGCAGTTTAAGCAGCCAACCCTGGAATTTAATGTAATTAGGGAGGGGATATTCAATTTACAGTATCCACAAGTAATGATAATTACACTGGTTCAAAAAAAGCTGTTGGTAAGCATAAGAAACCTTTGTAATTACATCCCGTTTCCAAAATGACTCGAGCACCGTGAACTTGAAGCATTTCAGCAAATGAAGGCCAAGGCACATAAAAGGAGAGCTATGGCGCTTTAAAAGCTGCACTGTTTAACATAATGAGCCGCCCGACCGGAGGGAGATCGCAAAACGCGGTCCATAACTCACCCCGACAGCCCATGCCATCTCCTTCCCGCTCACAAACATCCATTAAGAAAAACATAAGCCGGCTCTCTCATCATCTCCTTCCCATCCTTCAGCAGCATCGCTCAGCTCCTCTCTACGGAGCGGACCCGGGAGCCAGCCCACGGAACTCCGCTGGGTTCCGGGAGCCCATCCCGGGCTCCGGCTGCCGATCCCGTCACGTTCAGGAGAGTGCCAGCGCTGCGAGCAGGGAAACGGCGTCGTGCCCCTGCTGCCGCTGCCAGCCCCACGCACGCGGCAGATTAGCTAGATCAGCAATCCGCCGGGATCGAGGTGAAAAATAAACAAAAAACCACGGTCACAGCAGCTGCGACGATCGCTCTCCGGAAAATTATTCAGGCATTATGAGGGAGACGGTATTAAACGCTGCCACTTGCAGCTTCACGGCTCTCTGCGTATTTGCATCAGCCTGGGATGAGCACTTAAGGAGTATCATCGGAGAGCTTGCCCAGCTGAGCACCTTCCATTAAGTTTTTGTCTTAAAAGGAGATAGCAGGAACCTCTCTGCCCGATAGGCAAAAGGCTTGTCATAATTCATTAATAACACAGCCTTGCTCAGGTTTCCTTCAATGAAATCAGGCAGGCGGCCTACGGAGAAAATGCTGAGTGAACAACAGCTTCTCCAGAGACAAAGCAATAAAACTTGCCACTACTTGGCATCATTTGGTGGCTGAGACAAGGATGACCAACGCTGTTTGACAAGACCTGTCAGAGTCCCTTAAAGATCTTAGCGAAGAAAGCCACAAAACAAACAGTTATTACTCAGTAGTATGCGATTCACTGCGTGGAAGTGAAAACTTTATGTTTTAGCTGCAGAGATAAATGTACCAGTCTGCTTTTTCTACGCCCAGGGCAAAGGCTGGCAATTCTCTCTGATAAACCGTTTGCATCCAAAGGGAAAAAAGGGAAGAGGTGAGGCAAAAAGCAACAACTACAAGACCAGACTATTGCAGAAAGTAACAGGACTATCACAATTCTTCCATCAGATTTTAAATTCATCTGAAGCCTCGTTTCCTTCAAAGTAGGAAAAGCAGAAAATACAACTGAACTTTTCTGTTAAGTAAGGAACAAGCTTAGGCTAACTGTCAAAGTCATTCAGATGGCATCAAAGTAAGGAGGGCAGAACCTGACTTTTTAATTCGGTCCAGTGTGCGTCCAATCATACAGATCTAAAATGCATCTATTATGTTTAGTTGAGTCTTGGGTACTTCCTCCTATGAGATCTGTTCATCACGAAGAAATGAAGGTACTCTTACTGACAGTCTGATCCACTAGCACTTCATATATACACAACACTGCTTCAAATGACAAAAGAATCCAGTAATATAGGAAGTACCCACCAATTCCATGTACAGCGTTTGTTATGATCCAAGCTTTAAACAGTCCTCAGCATTTTCTATTTACTATGACAGCGTTTCCGGGTTCGCATTCAATTTTAAAAGGATGCTTTTATCATCATTTGATAAAAAGATACAAGTTACTTTTGTACGATTCGAAAAGGCAACGAATACGCTGAAGATGGCTAATTACTGATTTTAGAACATCTGTGCCACCAAATGATCTTTTGCAATAATGGAGGTTCAGGTAATTTGCAAACGGTGTAATATTATTGCTTCCCTAAGCTCCTTTGTGTTTCACTTAGGCATGCTAATTTATTTTGAATGTAATATCTGTCTTTAAAACTATGGTCTATAAACATTATTAGAAACAGCACTATTAGCATGTCGAGAGATCACTGTATTCTGGCAGAATGCAACTGATTGAACAGAAATCAATAAAGGTATTTAATGACTTCATGAGAAAAATAAGTGACCCTCACACCCTTAATGGATTAATGTCACTTATGTGCAACACACTGCATAATGCTGACACAGAGCCACTCAAAGCAGTGTCACTTTTCATATGAGTGCCTTAAAACCTTATCGAAGGGAAATTGTGTTTTAATGCTATTTCAGATGTCATTTTTGAGAGGATTTTTACAATCCCATTTCATAAAGCAGAAAGCATGATCTGAATTGTTACAAGTAGCTTTTGTCATTGGCGCATGTACTAGGTCACCCTCCGAAGACAGTTAGTGAAACAAAGTCCTGAACACAGGAGGAGGATAACACTTTGAAACATTACTCAACTTGTGCGCTATTAGCTTGCATCTCTGAATAGACCTTTAATATATATATATATAAAAATCTTTAATTAATTACCAACAGCATGCTCTGCTAGAGAAGGGAAACTAATCCTCATAGTCCTACAGCAGGAGATAAGCAGGATGTGCAGACCCCCGATACGCTACCTGAGAATCAAAACGAGAGGAGGGAAATAATCTCAATGACAGTACTACGCCATTAAATGAATGCTTTCCTCTCAGCCACTGAGACTACAACCAGATCTCTTAAAAATACAGATATCTGTCTGTTCATCTTCAATCCACTGCTATTGTATCCCATTTTACATCTGGTCGCCAAAAAGCAACTGTGGGTCATAGCAAACGTTCCATGCTCTCTTTCCTTTATTTTCACTTTAACAGACTACACTCAGAAATAGGCAGTATCTGCTAGGTATCTCTTTAATGACACAAAGGCTCCTTTTGGGGAAAAGAAGCAAGTCAAATTCAAGATGTCAACATGCACTGCCTAAGCAGGCTTTGCCATCACCAGGCTGCATTTACAATTCCTTTGGAGGAAATCCAAACATAGCTGCGGGAAGCTGACGTTCCAGCTTCTTGTTCTATTTGCCATACTATGAACCATAATTCTGTACTCAACACGAAGAAAAATGAAAGAACTAAAAACATAAACTAGAAAAAAAATCCTACAGATAATTTAGTCCCAGCTTTCACATTCAGTTTTCACCTGAAGAGAAAAAAAACCAACCCCTATGTTCAGATAAAACAAAACAACAAATGCAAAAGCTCTTTCTCTGACTGACTTGAGCATTTCCTTATTCCTCCCCAAAGGATATGAAAACTCCTCCAGTAAATGTAGCATCATAATTGGCTATAATTGACTCCATCCTTCAATTTTTAAGGCAATCTATAAAATATGGATTGTTTTGTCAACTGGGAGACAATTTTGTGACACCACACTGTTTATCTCGTTACAGAGCTCTCAGCTGCATTCGCTATCATCTTTTACCCCTCAGACTACCTTATTTGTGCTGTAATCCTGGCCCTCTTCATATTTAATGCACGGCGTACTAGCCAGCCATAACACTGAACCTTCTGAGTGCTACCAAAAGGATTTACTTGCTGAAGATCATTGTAAGAGGGACAACAGTAGCAATGATAGGGTAGCAGGTGAAGCACAGCCATCGTATTTGAGCAAGGAAGGTCTGTTCCAATACATCAGTGTACTTCATGCTATACCATCAATAGTCCAACTCAGAAATAACTGCACGTGAACCAGAAGGGTTTGGGGACCAAAAAAAAATATTAAAGGTTGAACCACCTTGCTGCTTTCTATTGCACCTGCTGTTCTACTGCACTTACAACATTTTAATGCAAACTGCTAACACTCTGGCCCTACAGACTTGTTACTGCTTCATGCTGGTTTTGCAACCCACTCTTGGGTCACAGCAATATGACGACTGCTGAATGGGAACGACTGCATCTCACCATTTCTATTAGTTGAATAAGTGCAAACACCTCACAAAAGCTATCTGCTTCAAACAGAGAATCAGAAAGACAGAATTGACTTCTCTTTTTTTTGTTTTCCTCCATGTCTTCCAATATTTGTATTTACTTACATATCTCTCTATGTACTGCAACACCTCAATTGAAAACCAAAGTAAGTAGAAGGAACATAAAAATTAAAACCTAAAAAAAATCAAGTACTGATAGCCACAAAACTGCAGCAAATGATTGATAGGAACATTGATATAATCCTGTCCATAGCAACAGTTTAATTATGAGCATCTTGGCAGTGAGCCTGCTCTATGTGTTGATTTTCCCCAGCAGAGAATGCCATACAATCCATCTTTGTGTTATGCGCTACATGGCTACATGAAGAGGCCAATCAAAGGGGAACAAGGAGCACAGAAGTTGTAGTACATTACTGGTGTGATACAGGAGTGAGTACATTGTCCATGAATAATTTCACTCCTGAGGATAAGCAAGCCTGAGAAAAAGGAGGGGTAGACAAAACCGAAAAACAAAGTACCAGGAGGGTGCTACCCACAACCAAATACTACTATATTCCTTTATTACAATGATTACAGCATAAACACGAATACTCCTCTCCCTGATGAATGACAGGAATTCCTGGTACCCATCTTAAAGTGCCCCCACTCAAATTCTTGATCCCAGGATCACTATTGCATTGTCACTAGAGCAGGACCCTGTAATCCAGTAAACAAGAGGGCAAGGAAGCAATAGAGGCAACTTTGTAATGAGGTTGTAAGGGACAAGGACCTTAAGAAGAAAAGGAAGCGGTGCAAGCTTCAGGTATTTTTAGTAAATGGTGAAATCTGACTCCGACTGTTTCTCAAGACATGTGTTGGTAATTCCCAGGCAGAAATAAAATAAATTAAAATAATAATAATATTTAAATAAATAACCTTATTTCCAACTTCTGTGTTACAAAGTGTTTCCTAAAAAAAACCAAAACCAAACTCAAACTAAGTTATGATGCAATAAATTAACTCTACTCAACAAAATGAATACAACAACATATTTCAGTCCATATGCAACTGCAATCTACAGTGTTTATTTACACAAAAGATTCCAGACCTGTTTTCTGAAGCAACATTTAGGATAAACCTTTCTGTAAATACTGAAGCAGCATTTTAATGTTATACTATCTGCTCTTTAATTTAAGAAAATGTTCTGGTAATTTTTAAGTGTGTGAACAAAGGTTTTGTGAAATCCTGTTAGGCTATTAGATGTGGTAAGAAAACCATCAATCATTTCTGCAGCCTGGTGTTCACATTCACAACTTAACTCAATAAAGACTGTTTTTAGTTTCTATTAAGGTATGAATATTTTATGTATGTAACTACATAAATCAATGAGAATACTCATATACACTTATGTGTATATACATGGATCATACCACGTATATGCTTCTTTAAAGAATGCACCGAAAACAATCAATAAATTGGAAATCATGGCACTCTAAAAATGAGATTCCTGAAGCTTACAGAAAATACAGGAGACATATGCGAATCAAACACCTAATTTTGAACTTTTAAGAGTTAAACTTATGCCACACAACTCTTGTTCCGTTCTACATTTTTTATTTGCGGACGTGGACCTGAAGGCACTGTGTCTGCATTACAACATGAAAATAACTGTTTATTTTTTCTTTTTTTTTTTTTTTTATATACCGAATGTATTGGCATGCTCTGTTTCTTGTGCATTACCTCTCTGAGAAATCACTTTTAAACACCAAGTGTTAGTATCTAGGAGACTCCTCTGCTTTACCTCCACTAGCTCTTCCTCATTTAAATGTACTTGAAGAAACACTGAAGAAGGGGATTTTGGTGGTTTCTTTTGTTTGGGTTTTGTTTTTGTGGTTTTGTTGTTGTTGGGTTTTTGTTTTGGTTTTTTTGCTGTTGTTTTGGTTTGTTGGGTTTTTTTTTCGTGTATGTGTGGGTACAAGGTAATGTTTGTAATGTAAACACACTACAAAAATCTTTTACATCACAGAACTAAAACTGGATGAGTTATTTAAGCTTTGGAAGTCTAAGATACTCATCTGTTCTTCCTGATACAGCTGGTTTTAGCTCCAAATTCAGGTCTCACATTTCAGCTTAGGGCACTCAAGAGGTACTCTGGTTTTCTAAACAACAGTGTACTAAGAAATGTCTATACTTGATAAAAAGTCCTTTTGTGTATCATCTCTTTTTTTTTCTTTCAACACTAAACATTCTAGCTTGCCAACAACAACAAAAAAATATTGTTTGATCATCTCTTTACTGTAGAGATTCTCCCATAATAAAGACAACATCTTCTAAAACACCTATGCGACTGTACTGATCAAATGATTACCTGAATAAAACACCCTGCTGATTACATTGAATATTCAGTTAACTTATTTACCCTTCAACAGCTAGAGAATACAATGAAAGTAAAACCCACAGGAACTCCCGATAAAGGTACTTTATCAAGATGTTAACCAAAGCTAGAGTAGTATGAACAGGTACATCACTCCTCAGTAAGCTTACCTCGATAATTCCACAAAAAGGTCATTTGCAAAATCTTCAGAAAATAAGAAAAAGGACATATCACTGTTCCATGCCAAGGTTTGTGGGAAGTGAGGGAAAACGGGAGTCTGCTCTCAGGCTCATAGAAATACATAGCACACAGTACTTTTGATGCAGGTATTTTTGTTGCACTTCCTATTTGTGAAAGAAATACAAGAGCAACTGCACTTTGTAAAAAGAATATTTGGAAATGCTTAATGACAGCTAAGGCACTGAGGACACTAAAGTTTCGCAGCTAAAAAGGTCATTTTGAAGTCCCACTGCAACTGCAAATTTAACAAATATATACTTTTAATAAACCAAGAAATAACAATTGCACAATACCTGAAAGATCTTAATGATTACTGAATCTGACATTAAAGTCTGTGGCTATTTAGTCTTTTATTACCTTTAGTGCATTATTTTAAATCACAGCACACAAATCTGGCTCAAAGTTCTTTTTGCCCTAAGACCTGGATTGCAATTCTTTCTCCCCTAATTGAAAAGCTAAATAATAGCCTCCCTGAGATTACTACATATCAAATCTCAAGATAGAGAAGCTGTTTAGGAATTCTTAGCTATTGGTAAAGGTAGCAAACACCTAGTTCAGAACAGTTATTTTGGCCAATATCCCACTGGGCAGAGTTGGGAAGGGGAGACACAAGCCTTGTGAAGGACAGTCAGCTATATTCAGCCTGGAGACATGCTCCCAACAACCTCTGCAAAAGCTGGACACACAACTCTCCAGTTATCAGCTGTGTATCTGTGTAGAAACAGTGGCTCAAAGCACAAGGGCAGGTCAGTGAGGAACAAGGTGCTGCTCCATGTCACAACTGCAGTGAATTTGGTGACATTGTCCTTAAAAATATATAATTAAATAAATAAATAATCATATCTCTCTCTCTATAAATAAAGCCCTATGTGCTACTAACTCCCAGAGCTTTGGTTTTATTCATTGATGTAATTAGAAGTCAAATAGCCTCTTTCTCCAAAGTCTCAGAGACCAGAGTGTGCAGAAGGTGTTTCACTTTTCCCTGAAGCACTGGAGAAGAGGTGAAGCTTGGGAGGGTTTCTGAGTGATTGTCACCCACCGTACATTTGCAATTACTCTGCTTGGCTTGGTTTTGATTAAAAGGTTGAGAAGTATCATAGCTCAAGTAAGCAGGAGACAATTGTAGTAGCTGACAGATAAATGCTGATTCAAAACTAACCTGCAAGACACCTCTCAAACCACATTAATTAAGTCTGACAGGAAGTATGAAGTTTCTTATTAGGAACGCACAATGAACACATCCAGTCGCAGGCTTTTTCACTTTTTTCACCCTGCCAACACAGGTGACACTTTCCTGGTCAACTTTTGGTTTACAAGATTAATCCTTTAGCAAATAAACACATGCTAAGCATACTTTGGCACAGCTGAGATTCTCAATAAATAGTTATTTTAAACCACAACTGTAAATCACAGTTACTCATACGTACTTGAATTAAGTATTAAAATGTCCTCGATAAGCTATAGCTGTCTAAACCATCTTTGATTATTTCTCCAGTACACAGGACTGCAGCACCAATAGGAAAAAACCTGTTTGAGGGAAGCAGTGTATTTCTACAATTAAACACAATGCTCAATGTGCAAAACAGTAGCTCACATCTTGGGATCAGTTTAACTACCTGACTGTGGAACTGAGTGCAGACTATTAAGCCTTGCTTCTGATTATCTTAGGCACTGTAGTGAGCTTATGTGGACGTGCTACTTTTGATTTGGGCAGTAGCTTGGGTACCTCTATACCAAATTCTTTGTGGATTAAACACATATATGAATCTACTCAGAGCAGCATTGTCTAGAGAAGAAGCATCAAAACATGCATGTTCCAAAATTTATAAGTGAAACTATTTAAAGTAACAATCCTATGATAAAACAGAAAAGCTAATACAAATAACTAAAAAACTCACCAAGTCCCCCCCCCCCAAAAAAACCCCAACCAAACAAAAACCAAACCAACGACAAAAAAAAAAAACCCAAAACAAACAAAGAACCCAAATCAAAATAACAGAATTATTTTGTTTACTGCAATTCTTCAATTAAATAAGCAAGTAATTTCTTTTAGGAACTCAGAGACTTGGACCTTGTTTAGGCACTAGCTCCTAAATTAGAGAGTAGCACAAAGCTCTGTGTGAACTGAAATTCTGTTCCAGCTAACCAGTCAACATGAAAGGATCAGCTCATCTCCATTCGAAAACAAGTACTCAGATTGAGGGTCTCATGCCAATTATGGAAGCCTGCTAAAAATATGTCTGATTAGATAATAAGCTTTTCTTCCTCCCCTTCACAATCAGATATGGATAAAAGAAGCCCTCTCTGCTCACTTCAAGACGTTCCATCTTACTACATTTAAAGTCAAATACACATTTGATACTCAAACCTCGTGTTTGAAAAAAATACATGCCTGGGATGTGCTGGGCAGAAACGACATTTTCTATGCTACAAACTAGTCTGTTGGGACTGTGCTTGGGGAAAAAAAAGATCTGATTCTGGCTCTGCACATTCCTACACTACTTGACCATACTGTCAAATGGAGGTTAAAGGAGATATAGATATCCATTAAAAATACTAAAGGAAACCAAATTAAAGAGTGGATTACTTAAGCAGTGTGTTTGTTGTTATTTGTGAATTTTAATTATGCTTTCGGAAGTTGGCGTATTTGATATGATTAGCCATTGATTTTTTTTTTTGTCTCCATTAATATCAATGGAGTGTTGGGTTTTTTAAACCACACACTTTTTTTTGCCCCAGGTATCTACCCACTTGAGAAAGCAAAGGAAGCACAAGCCTTTCAGCAAGCCTGCTTTACCGTATGACCAGACAAGAAAGCAAAGCTTGAAAAAAACGGATTACTTTCTTTTTCTTCATCAGGCTACGAAAGCCTGCCTGCTGCTGCTCATTCATCTCCCTTAGTCCACCAAACCAGAACATAACAATTTACTTTCAAGGCCTCATTAGTTTGGATTGACCATTTTAAGCAGAGTGCAGTCTGAAAATACTTCTGTGTTTTAAATGTTGACAGTCCATTCAACAGAAGGCAACATAAATTCTTCAAAGGTTTAACAAATTATTCTTCAAAAAAGTCCAACTGAAAAAAAAAAAAAATAATACAAACCTCTAAGTCAGGCATAAAACTAGGAAAGAGACTGGAAAGAAAAAGCCCCCAAAGCAGTACTGCCTCAGTCATAAGCAAAACAATTTTTCCTCTGTTCTGCTGAGACTTCACATCCTTTATTATCTATAAACATACCCCATATTCTAGTAAGCAGCTCAACTTTTAACAAAAAATTTCAACACAATAATGAGGATCAAAATATTGGATAATCAGAGTAAACCTATACTGCTCTCAGAAATCATGAGTTTTGATTTCTGTTTTCGTACGTCAGCCTACCTGCTGCACCTTAGCTTACATGCTCAAAGATCTTGTCTGTGCTCACACAGATTATCATCTTCTCGCCAGGTAACAGTATCTTTATTCACAAGAGCAGATGACAGTTTTTTCTAACTTGGAAAAAGGAGCCCTGAGAGATGTGAGGGTGCAGCACAAAGAAAATTTAAAAAAATTACAGTGAACAAAAGTGTAAAAGAAAAAAAAAAAAGTAAATAATTTTAACAGCATAATTTTAGCTTGATTTGTTTCTATGCTGACTTACTATAGCTAAATCCTAAGTCTTCTAACTGTGGCTCAATCATACATTTTCTTCTGTGTGGGCAGATCTGCTTGCCTGTAGGGAACTCCATCTAATTCAGTGGGTTACACAAGGCTGTAGCCATTTTCTGATGTGCTGCCTGTATTTTTTTTCCCTTTCTCTTTGTCAATGTATTAAAAAAAAAAATAAAACCAACAAAAAAAATGTGCACCAGATAAAAGAAAACCTCCCGTCCCCCCTCTTCTCCAAGCCTACCAGCCCTGCCTGTTTTAAACCTGGGTGCTATGAAATTTGCACTTACTTCCTCAAGCCATTTCCCAAAGACCTGGAGTCGTGAGGAGTGGCAAAACATTTGCAGCACTGGGGAACATTGTCAATCACTGTTCTTGTGAAAAGGGGTAGTGAATTTTCAGGGTTTTGTATTTTGAAAGCAGTGGTAATTATTTCAGGGTTGAATCAGTACTCTTGATCTGTAACCCTTCACGCTGGTAGAAGTGGCTTTGCTGTGAAGCTCATCGCTTTCTTTACTTTCTCTGGCAAGTAAGTGCAGCCTATAGTCTGAAAAATATTTAAAAATAAATTCATAAAACTTGCATGCATGAGAAAAATACTGTTAGACATTAAAATCCCAGGAACAAGAAGCCATATACAGACCGGCGCTTGGTACAAAGAGAGAGGCACAGACACAGGTCCAGACAGACCTGCTTCGTTTTCCCTTTTTAATGCAACACAGGAACCACAGTAGCTCCTAACTACACAAATTTGAAGATCTGTACGGCAGTTTTCAAACCAGAAAACAAAGGTTCAGCTTAGCTCTATTACCTGGGCTCAATCAGCTCTGCCTACAGCTTTGAGTGCAAAAGGCAGACTTAAACCTTGTTAAACTGACAAACAACTTCCTCTTCAACACAGCTGGCAAAAAAACCCAGCTATTAAAATAAAGCATGCAGCCTGTAACTTTAGAGAAATATAATTTATGGTTTTCCCCCAGTAAATCATTATTTTCAATATTGAACAATACTATGCAATCGGGGGGGGGGGGGGGTGCAGCAAAAAACTAGTCAGTCTGGACCAGTCTGAGCCCCGCCACGGGTTTCTGCAGCTCTGGTGCATGGCAATTCAGGCCAAAGCTGCTACACCGGGACCATTCCCCAAAGCCACAACAAGCCAGCAGCCCGCAGCCATACCATAACCCTGTCAGACAACACCAGTATCCCATAAAATAAGGTGGCTGCTAGTGCAGCCTTGCTAGACCATAACAAATATTGATGGGCGCTGCTAAAAGCTTGAATATGAAATTGCAGTAGTACCCTTTTCTTCACAGGGGAGAGTAACTGGCAGAAACACCTTTTCCTCTTTTCCTCACTTCTTCTTCCTTCAGTAAAACGGAATTTAAAGAAGTAGTCCAATGCGTGGAAAAGGCTTTTGCTTTTAAACGTGTACGTTTTGGTACACAAAAGGAAATTATGCAATGTTATCCTCCCATTCATAATTCAAGAAATAGCAAAATGATTCCCTACGTGGATGCAAACACACACCGACAGAAATTTTGCTTCAACCTTTGAATCTCAGTCTAGTGTGACCTCTCTAAGAACAGCTTTAAGTATTTCAAAGGGAGATGCTCTAACTGACAAGTGTATCAAATGAATCGATCAGAATCCTTTTCTCCACCTCAGCATTTAGTCACAGTTTCTGATGGGAACATGCAAGTGTACACCTCTCACATAACGCCACGTTGTTAAGGGTAATCTGCAACAGCCAGGTAAGAAGGGATTGCTTTTTGCTCTGATAAAGTCCAAAGGGAAGACGAGAGAAGTGATGCTGAAACTATGTCGCATGCTTTAACAACAGACATTTTACTCCACCTCCCTTTACTATAATTTTATGCCACTGCATTTAGAGTGCATAGATATTAGCATTAAAAACAAATGGGGGAGCAAACAGGAGGGAGAAACCCCAATAATCAGGTTTCAGTTATAAAACATTAAACATGCTTCAGCTTGGGGGGGGGGGGGGGGGGGGGTGGGTTTGCCCTTTTTTTCCCCCATTTCTGTGCTGCTCAACCCAACACCACGTATGCTGAAACAGTATTTTCTAACTCTGTAGCTGTAGAGAGCATGTATTTTGAAATGCCATTGCATGAAAAAAAAAAATCTGTAGTGTAATACTTCTATCTTGTTCCTTGCATCAAGCTCCTCTTTCCAAAAGTGATTTAAAAGTCCTGAATGTTATACTTAAAAGTTCCTCAATTTTGGAGAAGACACTTCACTTGTGAAGCTTTCTGGAGATGCTACAAACACGCACACTCCAAAGCATTTGCTCTGCGATCAATTCAAAATATCTCAGAAATATTTCTACTTGCCCATTTTAAATGCATTGATTCCAAATGTAATCTACCCAGCATTAAAAGTTATTTTTTATAGTTTAAGTCTAAACAAAGAAATTCAAAATTATCTTCGGGAAATGTTTACAATGAATTACAGTGAAATTAGGGTTTTTTTCCTATTACCAACCATGAAAACTTTAAGGATTTCATTTTTGTCATGATTTGGAATGACAGTATTCCTCCTGAAACATTAAAGCTTTTTTCTTTAGTTCTGCTCAGAGCATTTATGCAGATTATTTCTGTTGCCTGATGAGCATGCAACATACTTCAAATTGTAATGAAGGGGAAAATGAGCCATGGCATAGTCTGCTTAGCAGTATATACCTCAGGTCTACAGTTAAATCACAGTTAAGTCATCTGCCTATAGACCTGGTAGGAGTGGGATGCAGACAAGAGCTACAAAAACTTGTATATGCTTCCAATGGGAATTTCTGTGCCTCAGTACAGGAACGGTACCCCCAAAAAAACCTACCTGACATGACTGAGAGCTCACAAAGGTCCAAGTTTTCAACAGCAACACTGCAGGAGTTTCTTGAATTCTGCTACTGAATATCTTCGCATTATCTTATCTTACTCTTACCGAATATATCGCATCTCCAGGCCATTCACTACCCACAAGTGAGAATGGCCAAAATCCCTTGAGGGTCTCCAGTCGCAAGAAAGCTCCAACTGCCTCAGGCCATCGTCAGATGCATTGCCCTGGATGCATCTGAGTGGGGTGAAGAGGTTATTGCTCCCAGCTGCTCATCACCAGAGGGGGGAACATCACCCCACAGCATCACATCCATGCACTTGTTTCCTAACTCTCTGATGGCAAAATGACAGGCTAAAAAGGCTCTCTTATCAGAAATGCGTGAGGCAATGGGGACTGTCAGGACAGGCCAGGTTAGGAAGCAGCTACCTGGGCAGTTAGCTGGCACGCACGGTGGCAAGGCTGGGATGAGCAGCTGGCAGCAGAAACTCCTTACGTGGCTCAGCTGCTGCCAGTGGGGCTTGTCTGACCGCAATGTTCACTTGCCAATGACACAGAGTTCAGCACAATTCCCTGTTCATTCAAATCAGCACCAGGAGAGGAAACATAACCCTTTTTAATTATTAAAAGAAATCCTTTTCCTCCTAATAGAAGCTGTGGCACAGCTTTAGACAGTGCTAAATGCAAAATCTGTTGGACCTTAAAGTGACAATAAGGCAAAGCATGTCCCTGCCAACTACAGAGATCATGACCAAGGAGAGGAGAGAAACTAAGGTTTGGGGCTGCTTACCTAAGCCTTTGGGAGGATGGAAGGCTTGTTAAACAGTATACCTAAAGTCACAGAATCACAGAGTGTTAGGGGTTGAAGGGGACCTTGGAGATCTTCAAGTTCAACCCCCCTGCCAGGGCAGGATCATATAAGCTACCCCTACAACCTAATCTACCCCTACAACCTAATCTACCCTAACACAGGTCACTCAGGAACGCATCCAGGCGAGTTTTGAAAATCTCCAGAGAAGGAGACTCCACAGCCTCTCTGGGCAGCCTGTTCCAGTGCTTTGTGACCCTTACTGCAAAGAAGTTCCTCCTCATGTTAAGGTGGACCCTCTTGTGCTCCAGCTTATATCCATTCCCCCTAGTCCTATCACAAGGCACGAGTGAGAAGAGGCTGTCCCTTTCCTCTTGTCACTTAGCCCTCATATATTTATAAACATTTATCAAATCCCCTCTCAGTCTTCTCTTTTCCAGACTAAAGAGCCCCAGGTGTCTCAGCCTCTCCTCATAAGGCATGTGCTCCAGTCCCTTCATCATCCTCTCTCAAGCAGATCCCTGTCTCTCTTGAACTGGGGAGCCCAGAACTGGACACAATACTCCAGGTGAGGTCTCACCAGTGCCGAGTAGGGGGGGAGGAGAACCTCCCTTGATCTGCTGGACGTGCTCCTCTCGATACACCCCAGGATACCATTGGCCTTCCTGGCCACAAGGGCACATTGCTGCTCCGTGGAGAACTTGTTGTCCACCAGGACTCCCAAGTCTTTCTCCACAAGACTGCTCTCCAGCAGATCACCTCCCAGTCTGTACTGGTGTAATTTATTATTCTTACCTAGATGCAGGACTCTACATTTATCCTTGTTAAACCTCACTTGCTTCTGCCCTGCCCAGTTCTCCAACCTGTCCAAGTCTCGCTGGATGGCTGCACAGCTTTCAGGTGTATCTGCCGATCCTCCCAGTTCTGTGTCATCAGCAAACTTGCTGAGCAGACACTCTGTCCTGTCATCAATGTCATTGATAAAGATGTTGAACAGGACCGGACCCAGCACTGATCCCTGGGGGACTCCACTGGTTACAGCTCTCCAGCTGGACTTGGCACCGTTGACCACCACTCTCTGGACTCTATTGTCCAACCAGTTACTAATCCATCTTACCACCTGCTCTTCTATCCCATACTTCCCGAGCTTCTCCACAAGGATGTTATGGGAGACTGTGTCAAAAGCCTTGCTAAGGTCAAGATAGACTATATCCACTGGTCTCCCTGCATCTAGCCATCCAGTTACAACATCATAGAAGGCTATTAGATTAGTCAAGCATGACTTCCCCTTGGTAAATCCATGTTGACTACTCCTGATAACCTTCTTATCTTATAAAACCTTATAAAGTCAAAAGTCACCTGAAAAAGAACCACAAAAGTAACCTAGATCTGAGTTGTGCCCCACTCCTAAAATCAGAACTAATGTTTTGGGGTTTTTTTTTGTTTTTTTTTTTTTCCTTTCCATTTTTGCAATAATGTAAGAATTATTATATACTTTATCCTCATCAGAATTGGAATATATTTATAAACTGGTAAGCAGCAAAGTTGATGTTAAGATGTGATAGAACTGTGAAAGCTCGATTATACATTCCAACAGAACAAAAGCTCCCAATCTTTATCACAAATTGATGAAGGAGATGAAAAAAGTTATATAACAGTCTTTGAGATGTTATCTAACCATTGTGTAAGAGCAACAGGTATCTATATTAGATGAGGCATTCTCTAAACTTACTTGTACGTGAAATTTAGGAGCATTCAGTCAACATTTTCCATACAGTAAGATTATTTTTTTTTCCCCGGTAATTACCTGAAAACATGGCAGTCGGGATTTGAGCAACCAAAATCATACTTCTGTTCCTGAGAATTATCAGACCAGAAATTCAACGTATTGCTAGAAAACTCCCACACTCTCTCTGGGCTGTAATACTGCAGTGGCTAGGGAGTTTTGACAAAACAGGCCCATTATTATTTAATTCCCAGAAAACACAATTTGGAAGATGAAAAGAGGACAAAGAGAAGGGGAAAAAGCCACAAAGGTTTTGTAAATACCTCGAGATTACTTTATAGCCGTTTTCCACCAGCGAAGCAGATATAGCTTCAAATATTTTGTGAAGCTAACACAGAAATTGTTGCTAAAATGTGCTTTCAAATACAAACAACTTTACGAAGCAAACTGTCATCCCCTCTAGGCAGCGGCTCCTCTTAACACCTCTGAAAATCCTACAGCTCTTGTTCTTTCACCTTGGAGCAGGAAGCAAATTGCCAAGTTGAGCAGCACTATTATGGGACACTACCTGCTGTGCTATCAGTGGACTTTACCAAATAATGAGAGCTGCCTGCAGCCAGCCAGGGCTGTAGAGGCTGCCCACGCACCAAGTCACATCCGTGACACTTCCCACTAGAGATTTCGTTGCTGAGAAAGAGGCAGCTATGAGAGGTTTCCAGACTACTGTCCTCTCACCTTGTTCAGAGCATCTTTCAGTCGCACTAGTTAGAATAACAACTGTCCCTAAGGTCTTGCTGACCCTGGTAATGCCACTCTTGTCCACACCAGTGCAGTTAAACACGTAGTTGTAGCAACAGTGGGAGTGAAAATGTCTTCACATATGAGACACGTTTGTCTTTCACTACTTCATAGGAATTGCACCAGCATCTAAAGCACTGCATTTATTTGCTGTGTCTAAAGTGCAGTCAAAAGCACATAGAATCTATTGCCAAAGGTCAAGTTATGATTCTCACTTTTAATGAGCATGAAGTTGCTCAGCCCTCTAGGGTAGGATTTCTTCAAAGGAGCCACACAAATCTGCTGTGCCCAGAATACAGGGCTGAATTCTCTCCTAGCCCTAAATTTAAGTATGTTTTAAAGTCCTGTTAATTTAATTTCACCCACCTACCACCAGGTTATTTCATGTCCCAAGCACTATAATGGATGTAGAAAACAACTCCAGAAAGAAATTTTCAGCATTGGTAAAGGTTCTGGTAAAACACCTGTAAAATGTCTGTGTTATTGCCACTGTCAACATTGACAACCCATGAGAAGGGGGGGGGGGGGGGGAAGTGGAATCACACAACTGTATTTCTGATAACAAGTGCTGATGCTTGTTTTCTGGATTTTCTGGTTTCAACTTTTTCTTTTTCTTCAAAATAGCTGACAACTGAAACTGTCTTTCACAATTTCAGATATACAACTTTCTCTGCAGGTTTCTCTGACACGGATTTTCCTCTATGCAACATATTTTGGCTTACTCAGAGAAATCATCTCATCTACTTGCATTTTAGTGTGAATTTCTCAGACAAGCTACTCACTGAATTTTCCGCACAAAGCAGACTATCAGTCATCGGAATAAAATAAATTAATTCAAATAGAAAGTGAAAAAGACGTCAAAGGATCCGTGTCATACCCATGAAGGTGTCTTCTTGAATACAGAAATAGTCAGATTTTGGCCAAACTTGAGAAAAGTATATTCCAGTAGCAATATTCCAGAGGTTAAAAGTGCAGCAAATTACTTAATAGCTGCAGTGCATCATGATAGTGGGTTTAAATACAAATATGTTAGATAAAAATATGGTCAAAATTTTGTGCTTGTAGCTTAGCAGAAAGGTTCAATAGCAATATTGAGTAGTATATCAGAACGTGAAATACAGTATTTCAAACATACAGAATAAAAAGTCAGAATGACAGGAAAGACCTGTAGCAGGTACTGAATTGCAGTCCTGGGACAGAGTGTTATTGAAATATAAACGTTCACATCAACATACAGGAGAGAGCAGCCAGCAATCATCCAGACAAAATTAAAGACACAGAAGCATGAGGAAATGTCATGAATTTTGAGTCTGTATCATGAGTGGCTGTGGCTGTACACGTCCTCTAATGCATTTTATAAGTTTTCTAAAATAAGGCTACAAAAACCTAAGAATTTATAACTTAGGAAATGGAAAAGCTAGAAGATCCAATACACAGTAACAAAGGAAAATCAGAGGACAGCTTTGTGCTGACCCTCAATAGCTAAAGAAGACAGAAAACATAATATTAATATTTCACCCTGTGGGGATAAGTTAAAAAAAAAAAAAAAAGAGAAAATCTTCAGTACATATAGATGTTGCTGGAAGACAAATTTAGCTCCTTTTTCAGCAAAGTTCCAAGATCTGTGCTTTCACTTCTCCATTTGGGTCAGAAAGTACTCTTTGGGATATATGGAGGCTTAGTACACTTCGAATACAGAGTGACCCAGATGGAAGAAAAGCAACACACTCACTGCCAGCACAATCTAGGCTGCAATGATGCTCAACATCAAGAACAATGTGAAAAGTACAGGAACCTGCCAGTAGATGCACAGAACTGTAAAAAAACCCAGATACTGCTCTCCCATTATTGAAATCCTTTACTCCGAAAAAGAAATAAAAAGTGTGAAGGGGAAAGGTCTCATTATGTTAAGGTTTAAAACATACTAATGATGCAGACTAGAAGGCTAACAAAGCAAAACAAAAATCCCAGCCCAAACCAAAGAGTCAAACGTGAAAAACTCACAGAAATAAACGCCCTAGAATTCAGATACGACAAAGAATAATTAATTATGAAAGCCAGCTGATACTTAGGCAAACAGCACCTTAACAGCTCACATGCAGAATATTTTCCTGCAAGCCTGCAAAATGCCTAGACCAAAAAGCAGTTATACTATGCCTGACTGGCTAAAAAAAGATTGAGCTTCCCATCACAGCTTCACAAAGAGGAATAAAGACGAGTGGATGTGGTGATAAGGTACTGTGTCCCCTCTGAGAAATATGACAGCTGCAGGAGAAAAAAAAAAATAACAGAGCATACATAAATACTTAACAAGATGACCAAAGTCTTAGATGCTTTAAGAAGTTCAGTGTTTTATGCTGATCCTTTGTTGCTTTTCAGTGGTTGTAGGTCTCCAGACAAAATAGTCTTTATGCCTCTGATTAACTCTGAAAAGGGAAACAAAAGCTTCAAGAAGATACCCCTTAGGGCACTAGTGACAGAGCAAATGTCAAGAGCACAAAGTTCACCTGAATTGTTTTATAGCTCCCTGTTCAAACTATTTAACAAATACCCGAACACAAAGTTCACATATTGCCAGGAGTGTGGAAGGAGGTGGAGGAAGGTTCCACCACAGAGAAAGCGCAAAGGGGATGCAACACAAGATGTAAATAACATTTGAGGAAATCAACACCTTGGGTCTCAACAGCTACAGCACAGCGATGAGCTTTCAGTGAGCTCTGCCATACTTTGTAAGGTTCAGGAACACTAGCTTCTGCAGAGATGAGAAGAACAAACTGGAAACGCAAGAAGGACACCATGGAACTGTATAATATTGTAGTAATAGGAGTAACAAAAAGAGCCAGAGAAGCTGGATCGTGCACATTCTTAAAAGTGATTATAAAATGATGATGATCAGTCGTGGAAACCGAAGTAAAGAAGCATGGAAGAAAAGTGACACCATGATGAACTGTTGTGGCTAGAACACTGCTTGTCTGGACACAGTGGCAATGCCCCTGCTTTGGTTTGAGAAGACATCAACTGGAAAACATCACAGTCCTGTTTGTCACAACATAGTCTGAAAGCTTATTCCTACTGATTTATTTGAAGGACTGAGGCAGCAAAAAAGAGACCACAAAACAATAAGCTTTTCATAATGTATGTAAGTCCATGCAAGATACCATAAAACCACCATGGTCTTATGTCATCATAAGCAAACATGTAAAGTTTAGGAGTCCCGAATAAACAAAGCACTTAAACACTAACTAGTGTTTTCATGAAGTAAGAGACTTTATTCATGAACACGGAATATGAAATGCTGACATATCTTTCATGTAAAAAGAGATGTGGCTATGTAGTTGCTAAATGTAAGACAAGGTAACTCTTTTAATCTTAAAAAAAGAGTTGGATCATTTGAAAAACCTCAAACAGTTCAAAACCAGGCAACATTAAACTACTACTATATGGAAAATATATAGTCAGTAGCTAGAGTAAGACACAGTATTTAAAACATCACTTTTTCATATTTAGGGTTCACAGAAAGCAGAAACACTTCAAGAAATTACAAACTTTTACAGCACTGATAGGACACTTTAAGATTAATGGGATAAAACGAATGGAACACTAAACAGAGCACACAGAAAAGCCAGAAGCATGGGTGGACTGGGTCCCTTTCTGACCAAAAATAAAGAGTCTGGAGTGCCACACAAAACAGAAAACTTTTGATACTGTCACAAAACCAAAATTAAAACAAGCTGTCTGCTTGTTAATTTTGTGGAGCTAATTGATTCTCTATTTTATAACAGGGGCGTGACTGAGGAGTTCAATAAGTAGGAAGTCCCAAGTAAAGAGACCACAGGAGGACTAAACCTTCAAAGCCAGATGCACAGAAGTAGACAGCAGCATTCTGTGCTAGAGAACAAGGTCAAATTCAGAAGGCTAAGGTGCAGGAGTGAATCATATAGCTGCTGATTAGAGGCAGGTAGAAGATGCCATGCAGGAAGTTCCTTCCATCTTTGTACATTGAGGTACTCCTCCAGCAGGAGAAATCCTACAGAAAGTCCTAATGAAAGTCTCTGCTGCCCATGTTCTACCAGTCTATGATATTTTTTACTAGGGTTGATGTATATATTTCTAATGTGTGTGTATTCTGTATGAATTAACTGTGCAGTTCTTCTGTGAGAGAGAGCCTTGGTCATTAAAGTGCACTGCTGGGCCTTGTGTATTAGGGACTGTAAGAATCTTCACGAGTCACGATGAATTAAAGAATTTGTTTTCCCAGAGCTGCTTCTGCTCAGCCAATATTACAAAGAAGTTGGGTAATATTACCTGAACAATACATTTTCTTCCTGATCACTGTACCTGCAAGCAACCATAGCCCTGATTTCTGTCATCTCTGCCCTGATGGACAGAGCATTCTCCTGGATAGGGTTCTTCAAAGCCAGGCAGTCTGCAGGACCATCCTGTCGCAATGCCCTCCCACTCGTGCTTTTCCCTTGCTGCCTCCTCTCCTCTGCAGTGCAGCCACAAATGGCCCAGCAGAGGCTCCCCTTAGAGCAGTTTACTCCATGCCCTTAAGTCATCCAAATTAACACTTGACCAACAGACAATGGCATTTTATTTCCAGTTGTTAAATGCAGTAATTTGAATCAGCATCTGTTTTCAAACAATTACAGTAAATCTGGATCCCGGATCTGGAATCAATTTGTACTGTCGTCAATTTGACTAAAGACAGTAAAATTCAGCTATAAAAAGCCCTTTTCTACCATTGGGATATTCTCTAGACAGTAAAATATAAAGACAGGCGCAGCCAGGAATGTGACCTATAAATTTCATTCTCTTTAATCTTTTTAAATATTGCATTTGAAATTATTTTTTTTTTTAAACTGAGAAGCTGCAAGCTTTCATGCATTACAGAAACGTGCAGAAGTATGAAGAAAGGGCTAGCAAACCCAATCCACATCTATTTGCAGTTTCTCCTTCCAAATCAGCTAACCAACAGTCGGGTTGAAGAGCAAATAGGAATATTTGGTGTTTTACTCATAAAATAAAATGAAAATATGTAATACAGATATGCGATTGAGTCATCGTCCCCAATTTCTCATGTATCCTTTCTTTTATATTACAAGCTCTTCAGGACAGGGCCATGCCTCTATATTGCTGAAAAGTGCTTAGTACAAAGAGGTTCTAAAGATGCATGGAGACTTGTGTGACTACTAAAATATTAATATTTCATACTTAATTTTAATATTTAATATTAACAATATCAAGAGCAGCAACAAATATCTCTGTGGGGCTGTCCTAGGTGTAGTCTTGGCAAGAGAGAGAAAGCTCCGAAAGATGAAAGACTGATTTTCAGACATCCATGCCTGCAGATCCATCCAAGCTGTATGGAGAAGGCCCTGCTGTACACGGCAGCTGGCACTGACTGTATTTCACACCACAAAGTGCAATCTTGACAAGGTCTGCATTGGTACTGTGCAACTTAAAAAAAATTAAAAAGGAAAATATTGCCTACATTCAACTGTGATGTACCACATGATCTAGTGCAAGGGTTCTCAGAAGTTTCATGTAGGCACTGTCACCTTTACTCTTAGGTTAACTCCTCCTCGCTCATTACTAAAGTTTCCATATTAAATTAATGTAAGGAGTTATCGAATGTCCTACCTTGATCTATCCAGCGCAGAAGCGGGCCATCGTGTGCCCAGCTTCTCCTGATTCACATCTCAGGACATGGGGAAGCACATACTGCACTTAAATCTGTGGTGCAGGTTTCATGTTCAACTGAATCTCACTTAGAGGCTACAGCTGTTAGAGATAGAAAAGGCTGACTAAATTATCCCTCTCCTTGCATCTATACATGTTCTCTTTCTCAGTGCTGTCTGCAGCCTACTCTTAAAAAATGCTAGGACTTTACCCAGAGAAATGCTATGCTTATTTTATTCTCCAATCTATGTATTTTTCTCGCATATATAGTAATTTTCACCCTTATTATTACCAGTATTACTGGCTATATATCACTTCCGATAATTTTCTTTTCTTTTCTGCTAATTGCACCTCTCTGTGTTTGCCAGTTTCTCCATACTAGCTTATCCTCCTCCAGCGTATTGACTTCTTGCAAGAATTCCTCATAACAAAACAAACATCCTCATGCTTGCGCTGAAACATAAGGCATCCAAAGGAAGATCAACTAAACAATTATAATGCTGAATTCATAAAGCCGCCCTTAATTCCACACTCACTTAGGAATAATCATATTCGCCATGAACACATAATGTACTAAATCTGCAAGCCTGAGTTAGAATACATTTTACTGAGTTCTTAATTTAATTTTATAGCAGAAGACCACTATAACTGCACGAGGAAGAGTGCACTGGCCTTACCTTGCTAAATGCAGGATATAATTTCCTTGTAATTGAACACAACTCAACAGAAAAACCCGAGCTAATTCTTCACACATCCTGTACTGAAGAACAACCTTCACGAAAATGGTTTCCCAATATTCCCTAAGGGCTCCCCAAATGCCACTTCATAAACGTAATTAGAGAAATAGTACAGACTGCCTCGAGGTTGGATGCTGAAAAATACACAAGAGAATGAAAATTTGTTGTGGTAAAAAGGATTGGTCAGGATATAAGATAGGTCCAGAACTATAATTTTCTGTCGTGTCATCTGCATTGTACATTACTTCTAAAAGCATACGAGTATGTTGGCTTTTGAAAAGCTAAGCTGACCAACCAAAACCTTAATCTTCAATAGAAAGTGCAAGCTTCTCGGGATATAAAAGCATACTTACAAGGTTTGGTATTTCGAATACATGAATAACGAAAAGGACAAGAGTGGGAAGCTGCACAAAAGATGGAAAGGTGTTCATTGAAGAAATGAAAAGAGAGGTAATGGCTGAATTCCAAGCTTTATTACCCTTATATTTTTCTTTGTTTGTGGTCAGCTAAAATAGTTAATTTTAACTTTATTCTGCAGTTCCTTGCCTGAAAAACATAACTCAATGATTTTCTTTATGCCTTGATAATAATATGAAGAGTTTTCAATGCATTGGTATTCTGTAAGTAATATGTTGGTCTTTCAATCACAAAGCAATGATAGCACATTTAGAGAGCAGTACATTCAGTTCTGCTTTTGCTGTTCCACAGAAACCCTCGTGAAAGTGAAAATAATAATAAAAACCCAAGTTATAAGTAGACATGGAAAATAAGTATATTTCTTTTAGGCACAGATTCCTACATTTATAAAGAATGCAACTATGCCAAAAATAATATTATTAAGATCACAAAAGAGGAATATTACTTCCATTTCAAAAGAAATGCCTCCCCCAATGCGCTCTCCAAACATTCAAATCCCAGTTTAATAAAAACAAATGGCATCCCTCATTTCTTCAAAATTGCATATTTGATATACAAAGGTTTGCTGTTCTAACAAGATACAAGCACTCCAAAATCCCACCAATTATGTATTCATGTGCCAGAAATCAGACATCTTTTTTTTTTGCAGATGTGGGTGAATACAAGAAATATATTTATAAATCTAAAATTTCAAGAGCTTGCTTTTGAAGCATAAAAAAAGAGAGAGCATAATAGGAGATATTAAAGGCCACTGGAAACATCACAAAACCATCGTAAAGGAGAAATCTTATTCCCTTGGCATGTACTCTGCACAGTCATTTGCAACCACTTTTAGTAGCAACAAGATACTAACTCATTTTTCAGTTATGTTTGCAATCTTATTTACACAGTGAAGCTACAGGTCATTTCTTACAAAGAAAAGAGTTTAAAGAACAGCTCCAACAGCATGTAATTGATGTTTCAATCCAAATTACAAACATTGTAGCTTCAAATAGCTTAAACGCATGAAATTCAATATGTATCAGAGGAAAACTTCGCACATCCTGCTTCCAAGAAGTAGTAAAATGAACACCATAACTTAAGCTGCACCCAACAGTCATGCACATACAACTAACAGAATCATGGAATGGTAGGGGTTGGAAAGGACCTCTGGAGATCATCCAGTCCAATCTCCCTGCTAAAGCAGGTTTGCCTAGACAAGGAACGTGTCCAGGTGGGTTTTTAAAGAAGTCTCTAGAGAAGGAGGCTCCACAACTTCTCTGGACAGCCTATTCCAGGGCTCTGTCACCCTCACAGTAAAGAACTTCTTCCTTACGTTTAGGTGGAACTTGCTGTGTTCCAGTATGTGTCTGTTACCTCTTGTCCTGTCTAGACTCATCCCACCCCTTTAGATGCTTACAAGCATTGATAAGATCTCCTCTCAGTCCAGGCTAAACAGCCCCAGGTCTCTCAGCCTTTCTTCGGAAGAGAGATGCTCCAGTCTCCAACTAAATAAGGGCTAACTAACCAGCCAACTAATTTAAGGACTATAAGAACCTACGTCTTAAAATGACTTTTCATTTCCAAAATGATTCAATAAGAAAGTGAAGAGCTATTTATCATTAATAATCGAAACTGTATTGAATTTACCAGACTACAAAGGCTAGCTTATTTTTATATATATATATATAAAATCTCAGAAAATTTTACTAAGAACGTCCCTGAGGCATTTTTTGTTTTTCTTCATTTGACTGCTAGCTCCTGTGTAGTAGTGACATGCACCCAGATGTCACAAAGAACATTTAGAAGGAAATGACATTAGCTTTCAGTTCATCATTGAAGATATATTTGGAATTTCTTTCTTAGCAGCATTTAGTGTCACAATTATTCAGAAGCAAGATCTTCCATATCAGAGATCATTTAAAATAATACAATAGCACAAGGTCTCCTTAAAAAAAAAAGTCTCAACTTCCTTAGTATACCACTTAGGAAAATAGTTAAGTATGTATTTGATAGCAGCTATTTAGCATAAGGAGACTTCTAATATGCATATGTAGAAGGTCTGGTATAACATTTACATCAGACATTCTCAAATGTGTGTGTATATTTAGCAATAAGACGAGATGATCACCATCAGTAGTTTGAATTTGACATTTAAGATGACATTAATAGCAACACTAGACACATGATAAACCATGGGCAACAATAACACAGAAGTGAAATGATGTTATAATTAGGTTTCCAAAAATAAATCCCTCTTTCAATCATATCCTTCTGCCACTGCACCTATACGCCCTCCACGAAGTACAGAATTTTTTTGACCATTAAACATGCGACAAGTCGGGCAGTTAAAAGCCACGGGACTAGAGCTCCCCAAATTACTGAGTTTACTAGGTACTAAGACATTTTATCCCTGCACAACACTGACAAAAATGCCTTCCCCAAGCACTGCAGGATGACACCCGCTGACATGCGCTTCTCCATTTGGGGCCACAGGCCCATCAAGGTATTCGAGTTGTACATTAACCCCCAAAAAAGTCCTACTGACAACAGGCCAAACACAAAGAATATTCAAATCATTTGGAGGCTTCAGGAGTCTACAGGCATTGCCTGTGGGATCCTGACCTTTGGCAGGGAAATATAAGGAGATTTTGCTAATGTGGGAAGGCCTTGAAGAAATGGAAGAGTGCTTCTCTGATTGCATCAGGTTTGGCTGGAAAAAAAGCACAATAAAATTCTCACAGAGAATATAAAGGGGTAATGGCACTTACAAAATGCTTCCACTAAGGGATTTGTGAGTGCTTCTGAAATACAGACTGACCAAAAAACCCTCCCCATACGCTAGTGAAAGGGCCTGGTAGGAATTCATGATCTGGCAACAGGCACTCCATGAAATGGTAACCAGCATGTTCATGCTCAGTGTCAGCCTGGAATGAAGCCCCAGAAATGAAAGCACACTTGCTTGATTTAACTTGGTTTCCTAATCTACTCACAGCAAATATTAAGTAGAAGGCAGCAGCTACTCTGAACCTTAAATTTATCTGAATTATCTACTCTCTTTACAAATATCTCCTACTTCACTAACAATTAACTTACACATGGAGTTCCCTTGTTTGTCCCACACTGCATGAAGAGCAAGACTGCAGCTCTGTCATCTAGTGCAAAATAGAGTGGATGATTTACTACAAAGCAGCTAAAGAAACCAGTACAAACAAGCTACATAAACCCCAAAATGTTAAAAAGATATTGTTAAAAACTCTCCTTTTTTTCTCATCTCTTAACATTTCCTCCCCTCAGCTGAATCAAGTTACGTGAGAAGTTCAATCTTTGAAAGCATTTTATATTAAAATTGGGAAATGAAGAGTACTGTGGAAAATACAAAATTTTATCTGCTGATAGTAATCTTAGCTTTATCAATAAACAGGCACCTCTCAGTGCACTAAAGCTGGTGTTTACCTCTCATCTAATTCCACAAAATAATTCAGCATATTCTTAACTTTATTCTTTATCTGAATCTCGGCAAAGGTGATGAAATACAAATATTGCTCCAAAGATGCACTGTTATCTTGGTGCTTTGCAGAAGAGGGATCCACATCAGACATTTCAATGCTTCGCTCAGTGTTATTAATATGTTCTCTAAACAAAAACAAGTTTGTCCGCTGCCATATCACACGGTAAAATTAATTAAATAGTTGAAGCTAAGTGATATCTGAAGAAATACGCTTCTTAGGGCAGTGTCTGTTTGAAACAAACTGAATTTCAAGGTGGGGCCGTTAATGAGGTGGTTCAAAATTCCAGAACGTTTCAGAACCACCACCAGTACAGACTTAGTGCCAAGCAGCAGCGTGCTGTCCATTCCCACTGCTCTACAGATGGACACATCAAGAGCATATTACTGTAACGCTGCTAACGAGAGGTCTTTTAGCAGGGATTTGCTGCCTGAAAAGGCAGTATGGTCTCATGTTATGTCTAACAAGTCTCACTCTTCACAAAATCAAGGAACAAACCTGACATCTCCAGACAAGTTCTAAATCGATTAGCAAAAGCCTGCAGTGAAACAACTAAAATTCAGAATGACTGTATAGAGATATTGTTTATCAGATAAGCCTTTTTCTCAGTTGGCCACAGAAGGTTACATATGATGTTCCCCACTATTCATCTTCTCTTTTAAATACCTACTTCATTGGCAACTAGTAAAGCAGCTTTACCATAAACAAACATATGAGGAGCCCACACGCTCCTCCTGTCCAGCCCTTCCTCCCTGGAAGGATACAGGGTTAGAAGGTATTTCTTCCTTGAATTTTGCCCTCTCTCAATCTCCCTTGCAGACCTGCACAAAATGAAGCACTAGGAGAGAGGGGGGATGACTCAACTTAAACACTGTTGTTTATTAAAAAAATACAATAAAATAGAGCAATGAATTCCATATTGGTTCATTGTCCAGTTTTTCCCATCGCTGTATGTCCAAGAGATTTTAAAATCACCATAGCAGTAAGGTTGAGGGGCCAACAGCAGAAAGACTTGTACATTGAGATCAAAGCTTCCCCTCACCCCCTCAGAAGAAAGGTTTAAGCCTTTAATTTCTCATTCTTTCAAAATACTTCCTCCTCATCTCTCACTGAATTAGGAAGCTACCTGTTACCACAAATATGCGCAGCAAATAGCTGAAATACAAAAGCAGTACCTGAAGCCAAGCAATACAGTTATTCTTTTCAAGGAACAAAAAGCAAATAGCAGCACAGTTACAACAAAAAGCAGCATCCTTATAACCTGTGAGTAACCAACTGTGGATAGTGCATGACACTTAGGTGGCATCTAGCTATGCCAAAGTGACTGCACACTGTCATTTTTCCTTAGGGGTGTTTGCTACAGAGGAACTGGGCAAACATTCATCTCTGTGAAAATCAAGAAGCTTAGCTCATCTCACTTGGCTCTAAAGACTAGCTATTAAAGGAGCCATGTTATTTAAAAGTGCTTGCCCGCATGCACCTTTTGTAGCTGTTTGAGAGGAGGTTTTAAGGAGTAAATAGCCTCTGAAAGAGGAGGGAGACAAGAGTGAGCCACAGGGTTTTGGGAGAGGACTGACTGCAGTCCAGATTGTCCTGCAGCATCTTTTTCAGGCAGGGCCATGCTCCTGTGCTGCCAGGGCACAGCAGCAGTAAGACAGAGCGCAATCTCACAGGGTGACTGGGATAGACTTCTTTTATTTTTCTGTGAAGAAAGCCTCTGCAGTTGCTCAGGTTTACAAGTCTATTGTAGTGATTTTTTTTTTCTTCCCAGCAATTGCACAAATGTGCACAGTAAGCATACTGAGGCTCAAATGAGAGCAGGAGAAGTTCACTCCCATACCCCACTGAGTAGCCCAAAAAGTAAATAAATAACAAATACACTGCAAGTCAGCACTGAAACCTTCACTTTCTCTTGTACTGCAACCATCAGTGTACGTTTAACTAATATGACTGTGCCCTACAGACATTTCAAGTGCAAGGAAAAAACCTTAAAGACCAAGGGATTGAGGTGAGGCACAAAATCAGGTACCACACGGTAGTAACTTGTCATTCTGTCACCGCGAATGCCTTCGCTTGAATGCTTAAAAAGATGAAAAATAACACGCAGATTTTTAAAGTAACACAGGTACTAAACATCAGTGCTGCAAAACAAAGGCTGAAGTTACAGTTGAAGGCTGAGCTGTTCTCAGTGTCTGCCCTGAAAACGGGACACCTCACTCTACCTTCCCCAGCTCCAGCCAGCCATTCCTGCCCTTGCTCCTGCAATTTATTACCCACCTATCTGCATGGGGAGCTGATTTCACTTGCTAACTGAACAGAAAACCATGCCCTTTTTTCCCCTTATCTGTTTGTTTATGAGTTATGGGTTTTTTTGGCAGCAGTGAACTGTCAGCCAAAGATTGGCTCAAGCTCTAGAACGTGACTCTGCCTTAAAATTTAAGGTAGTAATGGGGTTAACAATTTGCCTTTCTTAACTTCCCCTGGCCCTGAGCGCAGACCTCTTGGAAAAATCTTATCTATTATACTCATCTGGGGAGCTCCAATAAAACAGAAAGGATTTGAACCCTTGTACTAAATCTTGTTCCACTTGCAAAAGCCGAGACCCTGCAAATCTGGGTTAGTCAAGAACTTGTCTATTCTAGTGTAAGCCTTTGGTTTGCATTTCTTACACTGCTAGTGTAGGTGAGGCCTTTGCCAAAATTTTATTGACATAAGCAGGAACTGTAATTCCTACCTAGTATTATCCACAAGCAGGATGAGTAATAGGGCAATGCTTGATATATGTAAAGCCTTGGGTATCCTGCCGGTCTGCAGAGCAGCTAGAAGCAGTGCTGTGAGCTGCAATGAACTGTGGGTGACAAATTTGAAAAGCAGTTATGAGTAAATGGCAAGCTAAAAACTAAAAGAAAGCCACCTTAAAACAGAGTCTCAAAGATACTGGAAGTATGAGTTTTTGTTCAGATCTATGTAGCACTGCAGGTATTTGGGAAGCAAGCAAGGTTCAGTTTGATATCTTAATTTTCTAGCATGCCATCCACATTTATTTGCAAACAAACCCCAGTATTTCACTTTATGCCAGTCATTCTATGTTCCTGGTCAGGTATTGAAGAAAAAAGGGAAATAATAATAGGGTAGTTCTAGAATCATTTACGATTCCCTCTCTTAAGAAATACTCTCCCTTTTAGGATTCATATTGTTTGCTTCACAGATACAGACTTTGTGCAAGAAATTTGGGGTTGCTTTTTAATTGCTTGAGGAAGGCAAAGCTAGCCAACTGCAGTTCTAGTATGTAGTTCTTATAATTAGCCACAACCTCCACAGTATGTCTTGAGAGGCACTCACGGGTAATCTGAAAGCATTTTGAAGCCAAAAAGTATTGTACTAATAAGTACTAAAAGTACTAGTATTAGTACAAGTACTAGGATTGTACTAGAAGTACTAATTGAAACATTTCAAGGCTCATAGGTTTCCTTTAAGAATGCAAATTTAATCTTAAACTAAGTTACTTAATGAGTATCTGCAATTTGAAGAGGATTTGATCCTTCCTCCCACATCAACTTAAAAGTGCAAAGCATAAACATACAGGTTCCAGTGCAAAGTGCCAAGGTTCTGGTTCCTCAAGATAGCAAGTAAGCTACCTTTCATTTCCTAAATCAGTATTTTCTAGTACTGACTTTGTATTGGGTATGGCCAGAACTGAGCACAAGTGCACTAAGGTCAAAAGGAGATGCATCAGACCCCTATCAGCAGCTGCTATGGATTAAGTAGTGAGCAACTTCTTTAAAGTTAATCCTGCAACCAACCTTGTTCCTGCTGCAGACAGTATGTAGAACTCTCACAGGACAGCCTAAGCACAGCTCCCTCTCTGCCTGGTGACTTCACCAGAGACAGGATCTATATTGAAGTCTGTGCTCCCATAACTCAGTATATTTTCAAGTAGGGCAGGAGGTTGGGTTGTTGGGGTTTTTTTTGCTTCCTGGAAATGAATGGACCTGTCCCATAATCTCAAGTTTTCACTGAAACTAAATCAAACTAACAACAGGGTGATAATCAACTATGGAAGAAAGCAGGGACAGAGAAGAAAGCTGGTGGATGGGAGACATTGCTGCTCACATCCTCCTGAAACTCCAGAGGTGTCCCAAGCCCCTCTTGCACTCCTCTTTAAACCAGCATATACAACCTAAAAAACCACATCTAGTTGTCAAGCCACTGGTCTGAACCAGAAATAAGTGGTCTGATCTAGTCACAGATGAGATCAAGCCCAAAGCACTGCTAGCTCAAGCTGCACAATAGAGAGGCACTAAAAAGCCCAAGTCTGGTGTGAGGAACAAAACAGCACAACTTACTGATTGTCCAAGCAACCAAAAAAGCCCATGGAGGGGAAAAAATAAGGAAGTAAAAAATCAGAGAAGATATGAAGGAGAAAGAATATGAAAGATAGGAAAATTTCAGAACAAGATATGGAAAAAAACCCACGCAGCCTTCGTGCCAATTCAAGAGAGCTTCCAGCATCAAGTATTTTGAGCTGCATCTCTCCTCTTTTGGGGCTATCCCTCCACACCAGTAAGAATGGATAAGACAGTTAACAAAAATGCAAACAAGGAGTTAAGCACAGCTCAGAAATACATGACCAGTTGCCCCTTAGTGAAAAATCACCCTGTCCAGTACCACACTGGTAAGGAGAGAGTATAAAAGAAAAACGTACCTCAGATGTCAGAGGTGGGAGAAATAGCAGAAAACGTTTGCTCTTCCTGATGTATGGTATCTGGCAACTGCTTTGTTCAACATGAGGAAAAAGTTTTATACAGATGGTGTTTTTGTATTAAATTAATGAATGCATAGCACATTAAGATATTAAACGTAAACTGTTCGCATTGAAGTTTTAACTTGAGGATGTATTGCTATTTTCTTCTCATTTTAAACATATTTTAAACATATTTCTGAAATGAATACAGGCCAGCTCAATGTGCTACAAATAATTATACAAACTCTAAAACAGCACCCTGTTCCAGCTACTTGGATTTATCTTTAAAAAAAAAAAAAAACCCAACATGATCTAAAGAAATCAAACACAGACAAATCCCGCCAGAAAATGTTTTCATAACAGAGACAAGGAATGCCTACACTAAGTACATCTGAAACAAGAGCTTGTCATCAATGCCTCTCTTAGTTGTGCCAGCCATCCTGAGAAACAGCACGTACTACACAAAGTAGTAGTACAGCGTCCATGGATCACCATTAGATGAACTTGTAAATCCAGATACTTCACTCTTACTACAACACGGCAACTTCAACATTCATCCTTCTCCTCCCTATCCCAGGCATGGATGCCAGCTGAATCAGAGTTAAACCAGGATTTGGCTTAGAAGGGTTTTTTTTGCACTGAAATGTTTTAGGGACAAAACTTAGTTTGAACTGCCAACATAGTGGAGACAAGACTTTCAGGGGTGGATATAACTGTGATAGTGCATGCAGGAGAAAATGTAACACGCAAAAGTTCAACTTCTCTCTGCGAGTAGCTGGTTTAAGCACCCCTATAGCAATCTCACTGCATTTAAGGAGGATAAGGTAAAACTTCTTAGCCTCAACTGACAATGTTTGTGTGTGTGGTCACTCAGTATTTTCTTTGTGTAACCAATTTTTTTTTTCTTGGTCTGAAACTCCCATGAAGTTCTAAAGAGAAAATAATAATGTGAAATAGTCGACAAAATATTAATCACTTAGAAATTATCTGTTATAAAAACTCCAAGAAACAGATGAGAACAGATCTGGTGGTAAACTACTTTTCCTAATAGAAATGGAGAAAAAAAGTAATGACACTTCCAAATAAACACATTTTGTACCAGTAAATGTTCTACCATCAAGACAATTGTATCATCGGAAGCAGAACTCAAGTTAAAACTATGAAAGCAAAAATTCTGTCACTGAAATAATAGATTCTCCTACCACTGTGAATGGGCAGCAGGGCTTGCTGATACAGCTCTGCTGAGAAACATTTTGGGAAAAGTAAGCCCGTAATGTGTGTTCCTGTAACAACTTAACAACTATGGTCTACCAGAAGTGAGAGCAAACTGCCTATGGTTTTGGTTTTTTTTTATTATATCCTTAATACGTTTTATGCAATATTTCTGAACTTAGAAACCTCTTACAAGAAGTGATCCGCTGTTTCTTTCTGGAAATACACCTGCAGTAGCCAGTTAGGATCTTTTACAGTTAAAAAAAGTTGACATGGTTTTAACAGATTCTTCTCATTACAAGCTAAGTTTGTAATCAAAATGCTGTTACTCCACATACTAACAAATGCATCATTTTACAGTACTGATGTAAATTTACATAGGCTACTAAACCTCAGATTCTTCAACAATTTTAAGATTGTTTTATGCTATATTCAAGAATCCACTGTCACAGCCCTACAGCATGATGAAATAAACTGTCTACTGAAAATATTTCAGCTGAGTAGACTGACTTTCTGAATAGTCAATTTTTTATACCTATTCAAGCAGGAACTTTGGCATTACACAAAACACCTTTTAGAAATGATGAAAGGAAAACATTTTTCTCATCCTTGGAGACCTAGACATTTGAATTCTGTTCAATACTAATGAACATGATTTTATTACCCATTTTCCACTCATATTGTCAAAGGTTATTTATTTTATTGGATACAGATACGAATTTTAACATCTTACATGTTAAGATGCGAGTTTTAACCTCAGTCACAGACAAGTATGAAAGCTACTACTGAGATGATGTTTAAATTCTATAGGAGGAATGTGCCTTAGCAGGATCAGGCATATCCCATTCTATGTGGATTTCTAAGTCTCTTGGGGTTAAACTGTTCAATATTCTCTAAGAGATGGCAAGGACTACTGCTCTGACTGCATTTACCATTATAAATACTATACCTATTTGTGATTTGAAATGTAGCCACACTTGCAACTTGTTGCTATCCAATAAAGTTAAATTGTAGTCAGCTCCCTAATAGCATTGGTAATATTTTATTATTCATGTTACAATGACAATAATGAGTTGAAACATCCTCTTCCTTTATGTGTATGAAGAAGTTTAAAATATTCTCATTACCCCGCCTCCTGCAAAACTTGCTTTCCAAATCCTTCTTTCTGGAGTGTTTTGTCACAGAACAAAAACAAACAAACAAACAAAAATGATAAAAAAACCAAAAGCAACCAAACAAAACAAACACCACCACACCCCAAAAAAAACCACAACAAAAAAACCCCCAGTGTTTGAATGCTTGCAATCCATTATGCTACTTCATAAGACAAAAGAGGATGATGCCTCAAAACAGTAACAGTTTTCCCAGTAAATGGCTTTTTCCCCTTTCCCAAGGCTTTCATAGAATGAAAAGGATAACAATTCTCATATGCTGATCATCTGGATAGTACATGCAATTAACATCACTGTAACCTGTAAAATAAACAAACAAATATTTTCTTACTTTATGATTTTAACAGTTCTTGACCTGAGAAGGCCCAAGTAAGGTATTAGACACATTAAACACAAATGAGATGTCTGTTTCAGGGAACTCTGCCCCAGTAGATAGCACTTCAAAGTTTAGAAATGCCTGTAATAAAGATATAAAAGAAGCAAAAAAGCTGATTGCTAGTTTCAAATACACTACCTTCTTTAAAAACTGACTTAGTCTTATGGGCATGGAAAGACCTGCTAGTGCTGTAAAAATCACAGGGAATTTGTCTACAAAAGCAGTGAGTCTCAGTCATCATCTCCATCTGAAACATTAAAATCCAAAGGTGCTTATCTCCAATTTTATTGCATTTTAAATATTAAGTTATTACAGAAGCTCCTGGCACTCCTGTGCTGGAACTGTCATTTCCACTATGCACTCTGTTTCTCAAGTTATTTGTAACTTAGCAGTTTTAATTCACATCTGGCTGAAATCTGGTAGACTAGTCAGCTTGCATACAAATGTCCTCTGAAAAGGTGTGGGGAAAAAAAGAAGGTTCAGATTTCATCAGCTTGCTAACTTCAAGAGTCTAAACTACTTTCATAAATTCTAATAATATTTCCACTCATATTGATATTTCATTTTAATATTTTATGTCTTGGTTTAACAGTCTGAATGAATAGTTTCCAACCCAAACTGAACCAGAACTATTCTGCCCCTGTGCCTTCTTCGGTAGCTCTGTGCCACACTGTGGAACTGGGGACACCGGGGCGTCTTTGTAGAGTTCAGTTCAGGCTGCACAGAGAACTTGAGCTGTCCCTTCATACACAAGCATTATGACAAAGTCTACTTATACATTCCTCAAATAACTATAACATACCCTCAAAGTTCAAACACAAGTACAGTATGTTCTAATAAAGTCCCTCACTTTGTCATCAGAAGTGGGTTTATTATGCTCCCTGGAAGACTAGGTAAACCTAGTCTGAATGATGTAAGGACTCCTATCTTACAAGACCGCATCTAAATTACTTTCAGAACTATTGTATCTAGACATACAATAATTCACAAGAGTGGAGATTTTAAGTATGTGGTTATCTGAAGTTACAGAAAACTGTTAGTTATCTTTCATACTATTCTCTTTGGTATGACTCAGGACATTACAAGAATAAAGTATCAGAAAGACAAGTATATGCACTTTAAAAATGCTTACAGTTTATACTCACTGATTTGATATTGATGTGCTAATACCACAAATATGTAATTACACTTATTCTATGAACAGTGTATATACCATCAATAGTAAATTCTAAATTTTTCTATGCATTTTATTATAAATGAAGCTTTGGTTCCTCTTTGACAGGGTTATCATGTTCTCCTGCATCAGCCCACCAACATACACTACATATAAAGGAATGAAAAAAGTTCATCGTGTGGTAGAGCACAGCAACTTTGTAAAATCTGTAAGGCATACATTCTTATTCCTATTTTTGCTATTGTTAACATTTTCCTAATTGATCAGACCAATAAGCTAACTTATTCCACAAAACCAGTGAGACTTTTACCTTGGGAACTGCTTCTGAAAATGCCAGCCTATCTGTGTGGAAGGCATGTCGACTGCACAGGCACACACACATCTTCCTCACAGAAAAGACCCTGTGTCACCTCATAGCATGACATCTCTTAAAGGCTGGCCACAGTGACAGTGAATTGCCTATTACTTGTTTCCCTGTGAAAAGTAAACAAGTATTTTCTCTTTCTGCTCTATTTTAATCCTACTGAGGCAGAGAAGAGCTAACCAGAGTTTAGGCTGAAGGTCTGTCTGCAGAATTATAAGCAGACAGATGAATGAAGAGATGTAAATGACTAATTAATAGCTCAGCTGGCAGAGTCCACTATTTTATAAAAATCAAGCTTCTGTGTTAATCATTTTCTTTAAACAAAGCAGTGATGGCTTTTTAAAAAGAGATGTAGTCCCATCCTAAACAAAAGCTAGCTAGGTCATTCCTCTGCCAGAGAGAGATACTGAATCCAGTTATTTAGTGTGAGTTATAACTGACTTAGAACAGAGCTGAGGATATTTCTTTAGGCTCTTCAGATGGGTAGCCAGGAGGAAGTATTTATAAACTTTTCAACTAAGTTAAAATCCAGTTGCAGCAGTAAGGATATCACGGAACAAAGGTTTATGACTTTTAGGATGGTGTATGTGTAAGGGAAGAACTTGTTTCCGTGAATTTAAAAAAAGTTTATATTATATATCTACACAGCAGAAAACACGTCAAAACACTTCTTGCTGGTTAATCATCTCACTTAAGAAATGAAGTGTCACCACCAGGACGAGCTATAATATTTTTAAGTATCTCACAAAGTGTGGAAATGTATATGAAAATGAGGCAGAGGTGAACTTTTTTCAAGCTGATTTCATCGATAAAGGAGCAACAAATCTGGCAAGAACTGGTACACGCAAGGTAGTTACACATGCAGCCAACTCAACTAGGCATTTCACATTCTTGTGTGGTTTTCTCTTCTCAATTTTTTTTTAAATGCAATAAAAACCCCATCTTTTTCCTAAATTAAGAGCTACATGAAACCTGGAAGCAAAAAGCATAACTTGGATGTCTCTAGAGCTGGCAATGAATTTGTGGAATCAAGATTTAGTACAGTGGAGATAACTGCTGTCTTTTACGAAAAGGGGGACATCTCCTCCAGGTCTGTCAGAACTACAGTGAAAAGGGGTGGCCCCCATGACAGCTCCATCCAAAACCACCAGGGAGAGAAACAGAACACTGAAATCCAGATCTAACTGGAATGGTGGCGTGTAAAATATTCTGAGACAGTTATACCGGGTGAATTTGTCATTAAGTTTGCACTGTTATGCTGGAAAGCATTACTGGCTTCTGTCAAACACAAATTTGTTTAGAGCAGACAGGTGTGTCCCTGCAAGGGCCTCTGTTTTACTCTTTCCCTCTTATCCCTACCATGAGCTTGAGGCTCAATGATTACATCTGCCTAACTCAACAGGAGCAGCTCAGTGCAAGCTTGAGTGCAGCACTGGCATACAATCATCAATAACTTGTAACTGATAGCGGTTTTCCTGCCTTACTTTTGGGCTCTGACAACCAATGCTCTCCCAGATAACACTCACCCAATTCTGGGAAGGGTATGGACCAGGGACTGCTCCCAACAGATCGTGTGAATGAGATCCCCAGGCTACTGGTGAAGGGCTTGTGCCATGAGTCATGAAGCAGACCTCGCAGCGCTCCCTTTGTTAGTGTAGACAAGGACTACATATCTGTTTCTCTTCCTCCACATTCTAATTTTACTCTCTAGAGGGAAAAAGAAAGGCACCTGGCTGGTCTCTTCTCTCCCTTTCATTGCCCTCTTCCAGCACATCACAGGATTTGGGCAATCTGAGACAGGAGGGAGCTCCTTATGGCTACAGCTGCTCGCCAGCAGCACACCACCCTACAGCTGCAAGCTGTTCTCAGCAGGCAGACAGGACTTTCCAATACTTCTCAAGTATTAACTGCTTTGCCAGGCTTCTGGATTTATTAACATGCAAGGCCTATTACCTACGGAATTCTAGGACGCTTCGGAACAGTTTTGGGCAGCATCAGTTATAACATCAGAGAGTCGCTTTGTTATAGCCGTGACCGCAAGTGGAACATCAGGCAGCTGAGTAGAAGGGGCTCCTTCCTTTGGCTAAAATGCAAACCTAAACATACACATACATATATGCTGTTTCAGACTACCACAGCCCAGTCTTCAAATTACATTAATACAAGTTATAATTACTATACAGACTACAGCAAACAAACCTACTTCCATGGAACCATGGTAATCCAGAGTCTCCTAAAATCGGACCCGTGGTACCTTGTCATATTTCTTCGTAAAGACCCCCACGTAGTCTGTTGCATAAGAGTTCAAGACTGCTCACGTTAGGCACAAGAACACATGGAAACTCCACCCACATATAAAACTGCACGCAAAAAGACGGGGCGAAAAAGTAATAATCAAAGAACAGATTCTAGTACAAGCTCTGGTCTATGCTGCCGAGAGAAACCAAACACTCAGAAAGATCGATCTGTTGTTACCTGTTATTTTATGGAGTACAGTTGCACTACAGGAAAAAAAAAAAAAGGCATACAATCTACAAGCGAGATGACGAATGCTCAGCTCTCCCTGATTTCACTGAGATCACTGCAAGCAAAACCAATTACCTCAAAGGCAAAAACATAACTTTGTCTGATGTAGGGTTTTATTTTGATTTTTTTTTTTTACCTCATGTAACTGGTCCTGCTGCCATGGCTCTGATCAGCAGTAAATTAGGATTAGGTAGAAAGGACTAGGATGAGGGGGTAATGAAAAGCTGGAGGGCAGGAATGAGAAAAGAGAATTGATAAATAATACATAGGTCTCTACAGCAAAAAGTTGGAAGAACTGCTGAAGAATAACTGGAAACACTGCTGAAGAATAACTGGAAACATTATCCAAATTCCACCGATAGAAAAAAAAAAAAATCATTTGGGGAGAAAGTTTACATCCAGAGAGGAACTCGCTGTCTAAAAAGTCTGTTTGACATTCCTTCATCTCAGACAAAAAAGAAACTGGTAAATACTGGGATAGTGCACAAATGAAGAGTAGCACGGTTTGCAGAATAAGACTATTTGAAATGCTCTGAAGGTGCCTATTTAATGTCATGAACCTTACCATATGTTTTGGAGAAAGAACAGCTGTTAAAAAAACCCCACACTCCTGGCAATAAAATACGTGCCCAGCTCCATAAACCAAAATGGTCAATGGATAAGCAAAAGAAAAGGAAGATGGGGAAGGAAAAGAAAAATTCCTTTGAGGTACTCCTAGGCTATGAAAAAGACTCAAATATTGACAGTGCTTTTGGCACACTTGTCAAAAAACAGCAAGATCCTCTCCAGCGCAAGATCCATCAGCTCAGTGCTTGTCTCTTGCTTGATGGGAGGGAGAGATCTTAAGATTCAGTATCATTACAAGACAACAGACAAGGCATATCTGTGCAGCGACCTTCCTGGAGTTATCTGATGAAAAAATGAGTTCAACAAAGAGAGAAGGCAGAATTACATTTTTAAACTGACTCCATGTCTGCCTTCAAAAGCCTTGTCTTCCAGATGGAAACATGGAAACACACACACGCATGCAGATAATCCTCCCACTTTATGGCAGAACATGATTGAAAAGTAGCAGAAGAGAGCTGAGGAGGAAGCAAGAATAATTAAACAGAAAGAAAACGTAAGAAAACTCTTTATCCTACAAAGGTGAAAGGCACTTCCATCACAAAGGTGAGTAGATCAATAGGGCAAGTGTGTGAGGAACAAGGGGAACTTTGCATGAGTGAAGAGGGATATTGTCTCTCCATCCTGAGGATGCTTCATTCTGAGTACACACTCTGACTCTACAACCCAGGGCTAAAGACCACAGTAAAACATGGCTAGCAGCTGGCAACTTCAAAATCCCAACTGACTGAAGTAAAAGGTCTCAGGAAAGTACTGTGTACCCAGGAGTAATACACTTTCTTAATTTACAGCTCTGAAGACAGAGATGATAACAAGAAAGCCCTTCTCTCTTCTTGAGAGATGACCCATGTGTGGAAGAGTAAGAGATCATTGGTCACACAGTGGAAGTTAAATACAACTAACTTCAAAATGGCAATGTTTAACCAAAACTTATAAACAAAAGGTATAAAAGTCACACTCCACCATAAAACAAGTAATATTTGGTGTTTCAAAAAATGGGACTTCTATCAGTTGTGCTACTTTCCATAACACCCAGGATGTTACCACTACAAAATGTGTCTTGTTATGCAGTTGATATTTTTATGGTCCTCAGTCTCACTGTATTGCATCTAAAGATGCCACCTGAGTCCACATGGTCTTCAAAAATCTTGAAGATGGTTCTTCAATCGGTACAGATCTGTCACATGAGTATGCCATGGGTTTTTTTCTTTTAATCTTTTCTTATAAATCATTCCCTGTAGTCTCAAATAATTTTTAATGCTCTGCTGTGAGTTTCAGCCAATTAACCTATATCTTACGATGTTCAAATTTGGATCCAGTTTTCCTGATATCATCTTCCTTGTATTTTGTACATTCATTTTTAAATTCCCTTAATAATTATGCCAATGCCTGAACAGAAAGCACTATAAAAAGTACAACTAGCACTGAGGTCTTTTCAAAGCCAGAAAATTAAGATGACGTTGTTTGTTCCAAATCATTGTAGTTTTACACTAAAGAAAGAAACCATTTTTGCATGAGAAATGGAAGTTAAAAAAGAGGAGTGGGGATGGATGGATAGTTGAGAGCACTTCAATTAATTACTTAACACGCAATAACTGAAATTTTACTTCTTAAGCCTTTGAGGCATCAGTATTGACTGCCATTACAAAGCAAAAGTGACACAGGAATTTAAGCATTACATTTTCTGAACTACTTGCTTCCAGCTTAGCCACAGGCCTCCCACGGCTTGAGTATGTTTTAAAAACATAAATACACACATGTTAAAACAAATAGTGTCCCTGCTGCTATAGTTGAAAGTTGGCTCGCCCGTCCTCATTCCAACCTAAAACCAGTTTAAAAGGTAGTAGAATAAAATCTTGCACAAAAACAATGATTAAAAGTTCCTTAAAGGCAGCTATATTATAGTCAACATTAAGGTCACCTTAATATTCAGTTTAGAAATATTTCTGTGTCTTCAAAGTCAAAGGATAAACTCTTAAGTACTAAAATTTGCCATTATTAGAAAAGTTCATTTCAATGTTCAGCCTCTAACTCGTTATCTGTAATTAAGAAAAATCAGATTTCAAAGCAACAAGAGGAGACTGTGATAAAGCTATTTGAAGTTCTCTCTGGCAGGGATAAAGCCAGCAGAGAGGTGGCTGTCATAAAATAAGCCAAATGGCTTTTTCCACCTCCATCAAGGTCACTTTACTGATGATGTGCTCAATAAGATGATAATGCATTTAACCACTTTCCTTGCATCTGACTTCGACCTTATTGCAAATCCAAATGGCCTTGTTTAACTACCTTGGCCTTTCAACATTTCCTCGAACAAAGATAATTAAGGAGATATACTGCCCCCTACTATCACAGGAATTGAAAGACAAATAAACTTTTAAGAGCACAGCCAGGTGTCTATTGCATTAATGTACAACGTTGAAGCAGGGGGTAAAATGAAATAATGGTTAAATAATTATAAAAGGTTAACAAAGTTAACTTCGTTACATAAGGCAATTCTGTTTTATTTAAAAGAAAGAACATAAAAGGCTTTCCAGGCTACTTTTTACAACTCCCTGGACAACAGTCTTTTCCTTAATGCAGTTTCTGACTGAAGAGGAAAAATGTTCTGCAAAAATTAACAACTCTGAAATTTCTGCGGATTTGGAACTGTCTACATTTCAAACTTGGGTACAATAATGTTTTATGGAAAAGCAGGTCTATATGGTTAAACCAAGAGCTGCTCTAACAAATGAATTTCCATTCATTTTTTTCCTTCGTGTGTGGTCAGCAACTACACTAGAGATGAAAATTAAAGTAGTTTAAAAATTAGTTTGGCAGTTATAACAATTTGGAAGTTTAAGGTAATGCTTTCTCATAATTCAGACAATGATAAAAAAAATCACTAAATAATACACGTTCTAAAGTAACGGTTACTTTCTTCTTTAATTTTAATTCGTATATACTCTTGCATCCCAAAGCAGTCTCCACGACACTAATTCTTCTTCATACCAAGAAAAAAATCCAACACGTCAATAGCACTTGGGACTAATAACAACTGAAACAGGATAAAAAGAATTAAAAAAATCAGTCAAAGCAGTCCGATGTTCTTTTTGTAGTTGCATGCAAGAGATCTTATTTCAGATTAATCTTTTTTTTCTTCTAAATCTGTTTTTCTTTCAAGCATCATAGAAATACTGTTGCCTAAGTCTCAATCCTCTGCAAGAGCCAGAGAGAAGCAGAACAGCAAGTTGTATCAGAAAGATAAAAACATATAACTCATTGTTGACGTGATATTAGACATACGAGCTTACTGCTACTGCAAAAAACTGCTGTTCCTTTGCCACAGAAAATACAGCATGCAGAGAACCTGTTACATGCATTTAAATAGTTTCACCAGAATGCAGACCTTCAGGAGTGACAATGGTATCTACCTTTGCTATTTTGTCAGGCCACCATTACTCTGAATTGGAGATGCTGTTTGTCCAAATTTCAAAGCATTCGGGTATTTGACTAAATCCTTTGCCATAACAGTTCTTTATCCAGACTCAACCCCTCAATTCTGAATACAACAGAATTTAAACCTCCTGTAAAGATACCTTCTATTACCCTATACAAAAAAAACCCCCAACAAACCACAAAACAGAGCTTCAATCATCACCGAGTACCACATCGAATCTGTGAAGCTTTCAATGATTCATGTACTATTACTATGCAAAACTCTTTCTGCTGTATATAGCAAGTCATAAACACAAACCTTTCACATGAAGCTAGGTCTCAAAATCATAACCCCATGTTTTGTTTCCCACGTAGACCCCACCAGAACGATGTTTTGTCTCCAGATATGAGAGCTCTACCACTTTCTTGCATTTAAAGGACTCGCTTCATGGAGCATCTACTTTATAGCAGTTTACACAAGACAATGATTTCCCTTTCAAAGTTAGATAAATGGTTGCACTAGACAGTCCCCCAGAAAGATTATGCACCTTGCTGAAGTGAGTTCTAAGGTTTTCCTGTATAACTCCACTTTCAATTCTTCAGTCTTTGGCAAACAAGGTGAATTATTATTTTCCATTCATTCAGAATATTTCAGCCACCTACCTATTTTGTTCAGAGTTTAATACAGGCGAAGCTTTCCAAAGGAACGTGCCATTTTTCCCACTTGTCCCTAACAGTTAAAAAGCTTAACTTACTTAAATTGCAAAACCATGAGTATTTTCTTAGTAAAGTTACTTTATTACATCCAAATTCTTTATTTTGTATAAAAATCTTCCAAGTGTATACATCTTCAAACCATTAGGGAGGTCACCAGCTTATAGCAACATCTCTCCATGCGTTAGACAAAAGCCCCCTTGCTATTCTGGAACGCAAACATCTGTAACTACCTCTTCAGAAAGTCTTTCAAACCCAAACAAAATGAAGCCTATAGCTGTATTTAGAATGAAATAACCAGCAGTACGACCTTTGCAGACATGCAGAAAAGTGAATGTCTTTCCTAGTTTGGAAAACAAAGCAGTGCAGTATTGTGTTCTGACATCACTGCTCAAATGCCTACACTGTACCTCACCTTTCGCGTTTCATTCTTTAGTTCAACAAGTGAACTGGGATGCAAAACAAGGTACAGAAAGAAAAGTTGTCAAGTCTGACCTCATAATTGCTTATCAAATCATTTCAGTAATTTGATAAGTCATTCTTAATCTTCATAGATGCACATTAAAAATGCAAGAATACAGCTGAAGACAAATTTTTTAAGTTGGATCAGTTTGGATCATGCACTGATGGGTGCTCAGCAGCCTTCTTCTTGTGGACCTTTAAAATGAACAAATACCTAATGTAGCATTTTACTATTTTTTTTTGTAGCATCAATTATCAATTTCTTCAAAAGAAAAAAAAAATTTAGAAGTAGCCCATACTGCAGGGACTGTAGTACTTCAGGTGCTTTCAATTCTACTGCAAAAAGGTTAGATAAAAATGACAAGGAAGCCAAAACCATCGAAACGTTACATGTTTTTGTAAAGGTTCTACTGTGGTAGGTTTCTTGCTAAATTATAAATCGGTCTTTTTATAACTCCTTGAAAGAAAAAAAAAAATTATACTGTGACATAGAGGACCATTCTCTACACAGAGTTGCAGAGCAATTAATCAAAGTTTTGTAACATCTCGTTTGTAGTCACTGAACTGCTTGACAGTTTTGAGCCCCAGTCTGGTGGGTGGGAAAAAAAAAATGGCAAGCTACATTTTCTGTTCTGGTTTGAACACTTTCCCCTTTCCAGGTTTTACTCAGATACTTCCACCTGAACTTACTGAGGATATACTAAGATTAACCTTTAGAAAGAAAAGAGGAAAGTGAATTACACTGGCTACATACACAGCACCAGGAAGCTCGGGGAAATAAACCTGGCCTGTTTAGTACCATTATGCAAATGCACAAATTCTTATCTTAATGATAGCTTGTACTTAACATCAGACAATCAGATCCTTATGCCTATTAAGCAATTAATACACTTTCTAACAGATGGAGGACTCTTGCCATTTTCAGTAACTTCTCCACACATTTTTAGTGAATATATTCTGTGGATTAGAGAGTTTAGGAGACAAGGTGCTTCCCTTCCTCTCTCCCTCCATTGTTCTCTACCTTGAAAACTGGTAAACAGATCAGAGCAGCTCAGTCTTTGTCTGAAGCTTTGGTAGTTCACAAGCTGAGTTTCTCTCCCCTTCACTGTAATATCGGAAGACAAGGATTCTGAAAGCTTTCCACGGTAACGTCCAGAAAACAGGCGCAAAGTTAACAAAAGGGACCTATCACCGTGCAGTGTCAGGTTTGTTTACTGGAACAGATGAGTATTCCCCCAAATCTTCAAAGTTCAGATTTTTTTTCTTGAATAAACTCCTTAAAACATGGCAAATGAGCTAAGTGAGGCAAACATAAGCTAAGATGATTTAAACCAAAGCAAACCACCTTGCAGACAGATGAGTAGTTCAAATTCAGAATTGTGAATTAACAGGAAAACTAAAAGGTAGCAAGCAAAAAAGCTGCAACAGGACGCTCATGCACTGGAACACAGACATTCTAATTTTAAGTAAATGTAATTACTGACGTACCTTTCTCAGTGTGTTGGGTATTTGTTTAGTTGGTTTTTTGTTTTGTCCCCCCCCCAATCCCTCCTTGAAGTCTACTCTAACAATTACCAAACGGAGGTCTCCGGGTGTCTCACTGAAATATTTAAAGCTGGGGAACAAAAGGTTTGTTTTAAAAACGAAAACCTTGGCTTCTACAACTCCAGACGTGAATCTGCTTTCAATTACTGAAAGTATTTCCACATCAGTGAAAAAGGCTCAAATCTCCAACTACACCATCTTTAGGCAATGAATTTGATTATATTAAGCTTTAAGAATACAGAATGACTTTGTGACTCAGCTGTGTATTCTATACGTATGACTTATTAGGTATAGAAAAAGGAGCTAGCAGACAGAAATGGGGCTGCTCGCAGCAGCGCTGCACTTCCCCAGCACAGCTCTGCTTCGGGGTTGGCTGTTTTCTTTTCAGGTGCCCACACAAGCGTCAAAAATTACACCAGGCTTGAAATGAAAGATTTTACAGTCCTTTAGTGATTACGCTAGGCTGGATTTTTTTTTTTTTTTTGCGTACTTTTGCGTAATTTGTACTGTTGTAATTTTTCTTTCTAGACTTTCCAACTCGCAGGATCCCCCCCCCAGTACAGCAGGTATCGCAGCCTCTGAGAAACACCAGCGTTACGAGTACTTTAGACTTTTCCCATTATACAAGCCTAACAGAGTTAGGCGCGGGAGCTCAGCGGTTTACGCTCCACGGCGAGATGCAGCAGCTCGCATGCAAATTACGCCAAAAAACTTCTCATTTCTTACACCTTCCGATGTCGCAAACCCACCCTACCGCATCCCAGCCAAACACCGGGTCGGGCTTCTCGGAGCAGCACGGCAAGGAACGGGAGGAAAGCGGTTACCTCTCAGCTTCGCAATACCACACACACAGGGCTCGCAGCCGCCGGCTCCTCGCTGGGCTGCCAGAGCTGCCGAACGAGCCAGCGCGGCCCCCGACCCGGGGCTGCCCCGCCGCCGCCGCCGCCGCCGCCGCCGCCACCGCCTCCCCTCCCCGCCTCGCACGGCCCGGCCGCCACCACCCCCCCCCGGCTCCGCTCCGCCCCGCGCCCCACCTTGGCGTGCTGTACCTTGGCGTGCTGTACCGTGCCGTGCTGTGCCGTGCCGTGCCCCTCCGCCGCCCGGCCCCGTCTGTGGCGGCCCGCCCGGCGAAGCCCCGCTCGCCCCCGGCCCCGCGCAGCCGTCCGCCGCGATAGGCTGAGGCGGCGGTGTTTACTCCCCGGCGAGGAGCGGGGGCCGGGCCTGGCACCGAGTAACCCTTTCGGGGCCGCGGCGGTCCCTTCGCCGTGAGCGCGTACAGCCGGCGGTGGGGAGCGGCGGGGAAAGGCGGAAGGAGCCTTTCCGCAGCGGGCGAGAGCGCGAAGCTGCCGCCGCCGCCGCTGCAGCGAAGTCGGGTCGGCGAAGGCGCGTTCTGCGGTACGGAGGGGCGCGGGGCCGGGCGGCCGGGCAGGGATTGATGGTAGAGCAGCGATTTGCCGCGACACAACAGCAACTTTTACCTGCGGCGCTCCTTCCCGCGCACAGCACTTTAGTCTACAAGGCACGGACGGCAACGGGCTGAAGGCGGTATTGACAGAAGGGGGATGCGCACGCCTGCTTTCTGTCGCGAAGCACGGGAGTCGCGGCTCCCCCGCGGGCTGAGGAGCTCCTCTTGGAAGCTGGGCCTGGAACCGGCCCGCTCATCGTCGGGCAGCACCTGTGCTGCGCTTGAAACAGGAACGCCTCCCCCTCCACTTACCCCCTGAGGAGAGAGTTTTGCTTCACATCTCTACGCGGGCGTGACTGTCGCAAACTCGCCTTCCTTCAGAATACTCGACAATTTAGAACCAAGGCTGCACCTTATGAAGCCTTGGGAGTTGGAGCCTGATTGGGACACAGAACCAGGTGCACTGAGTTACGCAGCACACCTGTCACACAAAGCTATCAAAGGAGAGATACAAAGCACAGCCTTTGCATTCCTCACCCTTCCCTTCAGAAATACCATAGAGGGCCGGGACGACTAGATGCCTACAAAATGTGCAGAGGCAAATACTCAAAATAGAAAATCCTCTTTGCAGATGGTAATCAGACTTAAGTAAGTGCTTCTGTCTGTAGCAGAGGAAAAAGAAAAAAAAATTGTTTTCTTTTTTTTTTTAATTAGCTCCTTGTGGAACATAGAGCTTTTAAAGGTTTGGGGGGATGATAGTTCCAACTTTGGTTTTACCATCACTACACAAAACACCTTCTTCGGAGCTGGCTTAAAAAGTACAGTGATACGTAGTAACTCCTACAAAACTTCTCATACCCTGGTTTTTTTTCACCTTAGACCTTTACTAATACTGACTAGCCTTAACTCTCCTCACTCTATTCCAAGACATCATGAAGAACAGGTCAAGTTACCACAGCAGCTACCCAGAAGCAAAGTTCTTCCAAAAGTCAGATTAAGATACTGTTAATGATTACACAATACTTCCAGGGAAGATGATACCATTCCGGAATATGTTTCAACACTGTTATGTATAAGGCAGCAATAAAAGCTCATGGTTTAGATGTATTATTCATAAGAAATGTAACAATTTCAAAAAGCTCACACAATTAGTGTTCATTTGCAGCTTCCTAGAGAAGCAAAGACTATACAGACTGAAATGGTAGAATTCTCTGAAATGGGGGAGAATAATGAGCTAAGTGTCCAGGTCCTGATGAGGGCAGTCTTGGCTGGTAATAGGGAAAAATACTGAAAAAATCCCAAAGTAATAGCACTAATACTACATCTCCAACTGAAGCTCTTCGAGTTAGGTATGCAACAGACTACGTGTGCTTTGAATGAGCAAGAAGGAAAAACTGTAATACGGTCACCATTGAAGTAGATTTTGCTCAGGCTCCAGGGTGGGGGGGGGCAAGATGCGGATGGCTGCTGAAGATTGGAACCTTTTTGAAGTTCAAATTCTGGATAGACTCACATCTGCAATAGCTGCAAGACCAGCCAAGAAGAGAAGTATGAGATGAAATCATGAACTAGCATAGTCAGTTGAGGAAGCAAGTCTCTAGCAATTCCACAGCGATGCTCATATATTCTGTGTCTCTTCCTAGAGGTCTACTTGCAATAAATGGGGCATTAGATCATGCAAATAGTATTTTCCAAACTGCCTGAATGGATAAGCACCTTCTGCCCTTGAAAAATCTACTAATTAGGTAGATCTGCTTACAGATATTGAAAGAAAGAGAAATGGGCACTGGATGCTTGGAGTCAGGCTCATGCAGAGCTCTAGAGCTCTTCTGAGACTTACTGCCCTCAGAGGGTACTTGTAACTGCACCCCCTCTACAGAATACTGCCATGGACTTGTGCAGGAAGCAGGATACTGGGTCCTCAAACAGACAGATGCTATGGAAGGCAAGAGGTATTTAGACAATTCCCTCTTCCCAAAAGAAAGCTACGTTGTTACTCCTCATCTGTATGTTCTGTACTGTTTTTCTACAAATACGTGCCACTGTTCATTCACTATGTGAAGATTGCAGCCTATTAAAAAAGTAAGATTCTGCCACCATTAATTACACCATTGCTGACCTTCCTTTACCTGGGTCTCCCTGATATTTCGATCCAGGAACAGACCTGCATGTCACTACAGTGGATCCTTTTCTCTCCATTTTCAGCCAGCTGCGATGGAATTTTCCTTTGCTTTGATGTCCCCTGTGCTGTGATTCCACTGCCCCATTAATGCCAGCAGAAATAATTTATGAAATCTATTAGGTGCCACACTGAAGACACCTGAAACATAGATGTTTGCTTACAAAAATATTTATCTAGAATAGACAAATGAGGGTGAAGCAAACTTCAGCAGAGATACTACACTTCACATCAACATTGCTCATGGCCAAACAGGAGAAAGATCAAACAAAACCTTGGGTGGAGGTGGGGGGAAGAATACCATATATATTCCATTCATAAGAAAAGAGAAAAGCACTTTTTTAAAAAAAAAGTTATTTGGTCAGAAGGATTATTACAGTAAATCATGCAGAGCATTAACCATTTAATTTGAACCCATTTTTAGTCTTTCTTTATTAAGAACTCATTATAGTCCTTTTCCTTAATGCAGAATAAATTAGAGATGTGTTAATCCATGCAGCTATCTGCAGGTACATTTATCACTATGGTAGCCGCTTTTACTCTCCCCACTGGAAGCTGCATTTCATTGGCAACAGAGACTCATCCCCTGCTGAACTCAAGTCACAGTGGCCTTTTCAGGTCCTTTCAGTGGCCTTTTAAGGCCACTGTTAGGGTCACCTGAAAACTTACCTTTCTTTTAAAGGACTGAAGGGTACTATACATCTGGCCTTAGCATATGTGAAAGAATTTCTCTCTTCCACTCTCTCTGTCATATTGCCACAATTTAGATCAGTGAAAACAACTGAGCTGGGGCCTTACTGGTATGAAAGGGTGAGGAACTGCTAACAGGATATTCTTTGTGGGAACTCAAAGCTTTTGGAACCGATTCTTCTTCCCTGATCCAGAAGAGCTCAAATTTTATGGCCTTCAGAGCATGTTGCATAGTTCATATTTTTCCAGAGCGTATGAAAACAGGGGAGAATTATGAATGTGGTTAGATTCTGGAGGCAGGGCTTTGTTTCAGCTTTCAAACTGGCTGGTTTGTATTTGGTTGAGGAGGGAGGGCCATTGCAGCTTAGTCATGATGATTAATTTTTATATAAGCACTTTGTGTCGGGTTTCCAGAAATCTAAAGGTAGTAACAAACAGCCAAACTCATTCTCTGTTAAAAATTAAGTATTATCACAGAGAACCATCATGTTGGTAATTCCATCACTTGAAGCTGACACTTGGAAAGAGTTTACACTGGAGGTAACTCTGGGTAGTCATTAGATTGGAATGTCTAAGGTATGAGTAGCTGTGCTCCTTGCAGCACATAATGATTCAGTCCTTATTATTATCTGCTCTGAGCACCATCATGCCAAAGCAGAAAACTTTATTATGCCCATCTTTGACATGGCAAAAAGAGACACAAAGCTGACTTGTTAATACCACAAATGTAGTACCACGAGAAAGGGAAAACATGACACCTTGGATAGTCTTCCGATGCCTATTTTAATTGTTGAACCTTTCTTCTTCTCATCATCGAGATAATAATTTCTGCTATTTATGAAAATCAATGATGACCAGCAGCTTTTATTAAAAGGGAACAAATATCTTTTTAGCCAAATACTAATTCACCTATTTGAATAGTAGTAGCCTAAGTGCCTTGTTAAGACATCCTATCATAAATGGTTAACTAGTGTTGCAGCTGCTTGTATTGAAATGCTGCATGCATTTTAAAGAAATACTGTTATTTGCATGTGCATTGCAAACAGCCACAAATGGAGTATCTGCCTAGAAGCTGAAACTGCACAGCATCAGTACATCACTTTGGAACCTTTTTCTTATTACGATCCTACAAAAAAACAGAGTATTCAGCTATGAAATTTAAACACTGCCTACAAAAATATTTTTGTCAGATAAGGTATAATATATAACAGCAACATACATTCTCATGCCTGTTTTACAAACCAGATTTAATCAAGCAAAATATTTATAATTTAGCTTTCCAGTTTCTGCTGTAAGTGTATTAAAACCAGGCAAATTCTTCTCCAGAAATAAAAGTCTTAAGAATACTGATAGCAACAAGATTAGTAGCATAAAGTGTTCCTATGAGAAAGCACATGTGCCCAAACATATTTACATGTAGAACATCTTGTAGTTCTTAAGTATTTAAATAGTACACTACATTGACTCTTTTTCTTCTCACAAGTAAAGATTAAAATGAGCCATTTCTCATGCAGTAATGATGCTGGTTTAAATGAGAACAGACTAAGACCATGACGAGCTCACAGTGTTCAAATCTGAAAACAATAAACTTTTTTTTTTTCCCTTTTTATTGACATAGATAAAGCCTAAGTCTATTTTTTATAACACCTTCCAAGAATGTATTAAGAATTTTGCGATTTCAGATCAGCATTTCACTACAAATACAAGCAGAAATTGTAAGGAAGCAGACGAAACTGGGGTAGGGCAAGAGATGTAGCAAAAATACAGTCCTCTCAAAAAAATGATTGAATTATAATGCTTCCCTTGAATGTAAGTGGATAATACATAGCAGGCTGTTTGGGGTTTTTTTTAAGAAGCAACATGAACCCACCCAGTGTATGTTTTTCTGTGATTTCTGAGTCTTGTAGATTAATATATTGACCTAAGTAACATTCCTCTGCTCACTGAGAAATTTCCCAGTGAGCTCAACACAGTATCAGGCAAAGCATCTTTACGAGAAATATTTTTGTGTAACAGTGCCTAGAATTTTACTGTTTAACAGTAAAATGCCCTGCTTAGAATCATCCCACTCTACACTAATTTCTGTCATAAATAAAAGTATGGCAAAACGCAACTTTACAGTTATTATATAAATTGAGTATCTTGATCTCCAAAATCTGAATTATTGAAGACACAAATATTGATCACGATGTTCTTCATAGTACTCACATAGTTTTAGTTACTTTTTCACTAATACATTCCTGCGTTCAAATACAGACAGTACCAGTCAGCCAGCAGAGAAAAAGGGCACATATGCTTTGAATGATTAACACAGCTCTTGGAAACACAAAGCATACATGCTTTCCTTATCTTATAGTAGAGCTAAGTGATGAGGAGGAAGACATTTTCATGAAAGTTCTGGGGGATTAGATGATATATCAATGAGCCCTTTGAAAGAAATACCCTCCCCCACCTCTGGGGAAAAGAAAAAAAAAAAGTTAATCCTATTTGTTTCAGAAGAATTGCTATATGAGTAATGCTAGTGAGATGAAACAATAAAAAAATAACTCTTTAGTGTTTTCAGGTCATTTTACCTAATATTAGAGAGGAAAAGGCACTAATATTTTAGGAAGAAGTTTAAACCCCTCACTGAAGAAGGAAAAATCTGACTATAATCTGAGCTTTATATCTCTCTTTAAACTTAACTCGCTGTGAATTTGAATGCTGTTTCTATCTTGTGAGACTCACTTCTCTGCATCATTACACCTTAGGACCCTGAAGAGAAAACTATTAAAGATCCTGAAACACGCACAGTTGTGGCATCTTCCACCCTTAATTTTTCATATTGCTTTCCCATTTTTTCAGCAACCTCTATCAGCAGCTGCTACTCAGTGGCTTTCATCTGGAAGAGAAGGCAAAGAAACAGTTGCTTGCACAGCTAATGTTCCAGACAGGAGACCGAGTGTCTTAATCTTCATAATAAGCAGCTTCCAACTAAGTTTTGATTTACATTTAAGACTTGGGTCCACAGCTCTAAATCCTGACGGATTACTGGATTATTTTTTTTAAATTAAAAATTTAATGTTAGGATGAAAAAGAGAAAGATGCTTACTGCAAATGAAAGTGTCATTAAAAAGTTACTAGAAAAAGAGGTCGATTTGGTATGTAAACTCAGAATATACAGGACATCTCATAAAAAACAAGGTATCTGTAGGCTGTTTGAAACAATCTGTTTAGAGTAAAAGAGTTTTGTATAGAGGTCTGGCAAAGAGAATTTGCTTTCATGAAAAAAAAACCCAGCCTATTGTGAATCTCTTAGAATTGGTAAAGACCACCAGCAGAGCAATCCCATCAGTATGAGATTGTTCTCATGCTCCAGGAAAAAACACTCTATTCTTAATGATGAAGCTGAAATCTTATACCTGTAGAAAAGTTTAACTTGTGTTATGATCAACTTAAAAAAAAAAAAAGTTCAAGATACTTGTCCAAAATGTCAGTTTTAGAAAGATATTTTAAAATATCAGAAGTACACACACACACACAAAATCAAAAAGCATGTGATTCTTACAAAAAGTATTTCATGTATTTCTTGGAATAAGCATCGCAGTGCTTATGACATGACAGAAACTCTGTGTCCAGGACTGTGGGTTCAGCTGCTGCTGTCCTTCATTTTCTGCTTTGTCTTTTTATTGTAGGGTAGATGACTGAAAATTTGCTGTATCATTTTCGTCACAAATTTATTTCTTTTCTGAGCAGAAAGAAACCATTTCTTTTCTCCTAATTATAGCTTCTCCTCCTTTCCTTTACATCGTAACTCCTTGGGGAAAAAAAAAACAACCACAAGAGCAAGTTTTCTTTTTACATAGTTGCTGCTTTGGCAGGATCAGAAAAAAGTGTCATCCTTTGTGCTAGTCTGTCAAACAGATTTCTAACATACAGTTTGAGAATGTTCATCTAAAAGTACTATATCTGCACTTGTGTATGCTCATATGACATTTATTGCCTTGGAAGGGTGGCATAAAAATTATTTCACACTACTCTGACACCTGGTGTGAGCCATATCCCTGAAAGTGGTCTATATACAAAATAGTTATAAAAAATAATATATTTAAAATAAAATAAATGCTTTCCAAAATATTAACTTGGGTTTATGTAAAAAAACATGCATTGCAGACTACTGTAGGGAGACACCTTATCATCTTTTCCAAGAAAAAAGAAACAAAAAAAGAAGATGTATTCATAAACCATAAGAACAGGGTTTATTTTTGTGTACACTCAGAACTGCCTATATGAACAAACTTTCCCATGGTACATGTTCAGGCAGGTGAACGCCTGGTGATAGGTTGTCTCTGGTGATGCTTTGTGTTAGGCACAAGACTAAGTGCTGCAGTGCAATTAGAATTGCATTTAAGGCACACCTTGAAGTGATTTGTTGGATACTAATTCTCCTAGAGAGCAGGTGATCATTTTCCACACTCAACCCAACACACAGTATTTGCCAACCTGCCAAACTGATAGTGAATTGATTTTACTCTATACCAGCATACGCGGCTTATTCAGGGCATAGACACTATCAAGAAGTTAAAGTTACCATTTACTTAGGAGGGGGGGGAAGGAGAAGAAAATATTTCTTCCTTCGTTTTGTCAATAATTCACATTTTTTGATGTGCTCATTACATTTTAGTGAGCCTATTCACCTTGTGCTCTCAACCAGCACCATCAGTCTGTACTGCAGGTCCTACAACCACCACTAGTGCTCAATTCCAAGCAAGGCTAACCATGGCACAAGTTTCCAAAACACAGTACATTACATAGAAGATACCACATGCAATAGCCCCTAACGTCTTTCTTCCCACTACCACCTCCCTGTGCTCCATTTAAACGCTCGGCATGCCACCACAGAGATGTCAGACTGCCACGGATCCACGCGTGTTAAACAGCTTCAGAAGTCACCAAGTTCAGCTCTGATATTCAGTTGCTATTTTCTCAGCAGCCAACTTTATCACTATTATTTCCTAATTCTATGATCTAAATTATTTCACTAACAATGAGTTTCACTAAAGACCTTCCCACACGCACTGCCAGATTTGCAAGCTCTGGTGTTATTGGCCAAGAGAAGGAACTCAAAGGCGAGCTGAATTCACTCGAACAAGAGCCCTTCAAGTATGAGGGAGTGGAAGAATATTTGGCATAAAAGGTATTTCTCAAGGAAAATAAAGAAACTAAATATAGCATGTAAATAGGGCACACAAAAGCCAATGGCATGATGCAGGAGTTTTTAGACTGCTGACGCATCGGTGCAAGGCACAGGAAAGGGTTCCCCCCCCTACTTCTTCCCACTCACCATGTGCTTACACTTTAAGAGCAAAGAATGCAAAGTGAAAGCCTAAATGAAAAACCTACATGGATGAGTGGAGCCACATTTAGGATTGAAAATGCCAGCGTGACTGAGGCCAAAAATCTGAGATGGTCAGAGCTGAGCCTGCCAGAGAAGGATTGAAAGATAAGAAAAGCATTCAGTAAAAAGGCAGCTTTTATTGCAAACGTCCTGCGGATAATCAAATTTATAGAAGCTGTCTTTAATATTGGTAAAAAGGCAGACACAACATTACTAGTGTCTCTAAGTTCACTCCGCTTTCTACAGCAGTGTTTCCTGAAGTATTACCCCACACGCACACAACTTGTCTTAGCTTCCCTCTGCCATCTATTCTACTGCAAGAAGCATTATCAACTCTTTCTCAAGAATCTGGAAGTTCCCATACTTTGGGATTACTTTTCCCTCTTTCCCATTTGCTGGGGATGCTTGTGCTTTATTAGAGTTTAAATACTCATCTCACTGCATTTGCTCAGTACCTGGCTGAAGTGGGGTCAAAATAGTAGAAAAGTATGGAAAACAACTTGTTCTTAAAATTGCATGGAAAATGTATGCAAAAAGAAAAAAAAATTATTACAAGAAAGATATCTATTCCACATTTATTATATCAATCCACTTTTGGTAAACATCTCTAAGTCCACCATCCAGAGACCCATATACTTTTTTTTCCTACAATGAGGCTGATGTACGTACACACAACTCAGCCATCTCCCTAGGCAAAGACACTGACTGTTGAAAGATGAACTTCAGGAATTGCTGCCGTTAGTTCACACCTCTTTCCCCTTCTCTCCCCCGTCACCTTGAATTGGCCTTTCTCATCTTGTCCACTTGCCTTCCCGATAACTTTGGGAAGGGGGGAGATAGAAAGTCTCCAGTAGAGTTCTGGCATGAAGAGCAGAGTGCTGATCCTGGCATTCATTTTGAGACAAGCCCTCAAATGTGGTATACCAGAATCCTAGATTATAGGTGTCTGAAATCTTTTTTTTCTACTCATGTGGCCTCCCAGAAGTTCTGAAGTTTCGTGGGAAGCCAGTGCTTCCTGCAGCTGGATCACAGACACCGAGATAAATACTCCAAGGGCTATGCAAGGACACAGTAGCTCCTCTGTGATTGTAGGGTACACACTGCAGTGGACTTACTCCATAGAGATTCAACTGGTTGTGTCTCTCAGTTCTCTATACAAAGGAAAAGGATCTGTCACTATCCACCTTACACAGGAGCTTAGATAAATGGAGAGTGCTTAGGCATGTAACTACATGATTTCAATACCTCATCTAAACCTATTATACTCTAAAGCCTGCCATGAGAATTTATCAGCTGAAGTCCACCAGTATTCTTTGCCTTTTTGATAACGCTCATGCTAACATCCAGCACAAGGGTTACATTGCTACTTAAAACTCTCCTACACCAAAGTAAACAAACCAGACACTGATAGATTTCCTGAACTACCCGCAGGCAGAAGGAGTTTCACAGATGGGGGGGAGAAAAAAAAATAAAAGAAAAAGATTAGAAAGAAAAACTGCTTGAGAGAATTTTACTCCAGGTTTTCTAAATCTTACCATCTATATTTCATCTCAGAAAAGTCTCCAATTAATAAAGATATTTTTACTATTATAGCAGCGTGTTTTTTTCCCCTGAAGTACTCAGAAACTGATAAAGTTGAACTTTCTTCTTTTCTGCAAATTTTTGCATGCTGATTAAACAAGTTAAAAACATGTCCCACTACATGGGAACAAGGCAGTACAAGTAGTAATAGAGTATTTTCAAAGTTAAAAGCATCCAAGAGAAAACCTATCATACCAAATAGTGTCTGAAAATATGAAGCACTTAGTGATGAATGTGTAACTCCCCCTAATGGAGGCATATTTGAATTTATCTTATAAGAAAATGTCAATATCTTAAAATCCTAATGCTCAAAACAATAATACTACTGTCATATGACTGTCTTTCTGGGTTTAAAAGGAATCTTTTAAGGTGATTTACAGTATACATCAAACTATTCTCATCACTTTTTTTTTTTCTTTGTGAGTTTTATTACATAAAGTAAAATCTGAGATATGTGCACTTCAGCATAGTTCTACAGTACACACTCCGTAGCCATTGAGAATCCCTTAAATTCTCTTCTTTCAGTCATTTCGGCTTCTGTTTTAGCTAAATGCTTTCCTGTTCCTTAAAAAGTCAGCAAATTGCTATAAAAATGGCAGCGACAGGCCACAGTGGCCTTGGTTGTGTGCTGTAAAGCAACACTTCTTCTGTGTGCAGCTGCTGGTAATGAATGCAGCATGTTTGGGGCCTGATCTTGGACCGCTTCCTACATTTCTGACTGCAGTTTCCTTGGCAAGCTTTCCGGGACCATATTATCTATATGTCCCAGTATTTCAGCCAAAACTTTTCAACACCAGAGTCTGGCACTATGCACTGGCCTTCAAAAGTCTGTCCTCCCAGAGTTAACAGCTTTTCAGGACTCTTTGCCCTAATGCCCTTCTAACAACAATTTCTTTTTTTTTTTTTTTTTCCAGATGCATAATTTTCTGCATAACCACCCTGTAAGACATAGCAGACAGATTCCATTTTTATCTAATAAAATCATTACTTGTGAGGGATGCCAGGTTGACAGCATCAGAGACTAAAATTACATTTGTCCACAGCGTAGCTACAATAACAGCAGCAGCAATGCAGTCATTTTCAGAGCTCTCGAATTTGAGCTACTGCAACTTCTAGGGTAAGTGGATAGCTCTGGACTTCATTCTGCCCAGACTTTTGATAAGCCTGGATGCTGCTATAATTGCTCTGGTGATAGTGTGACTAAGTGGTGTAAGTAGGACCGCAATGAAACGCTGCATTTTACACAGGTAATGCCTCCCTGAAGGAGGCATTTAACCTGTCTCCTCATAGTGGTGAAAGGCTCTACATCTTACTCCACTACCAAAACTACTCTTTAATCTAAACACATGGATACACAGATTTTCTCCCAATACTGAGAAAATGCTAAAAAGAGCAACAGTCTGGAATGAATCTATGGGTGTAAACCCAAGTTACTTTTCCTAGGTTTTGATCATGCATTAGAAAGAAAGTTTAGGAAGTTTGGTGCTTAAGAGTTGTTTCAGCTTTTTTTTTTGTTGTTTAAATAGGACCTTAAATATTTTCTGGTTTACTTTGCAGGAGATAGTTCCTAGCAAAATATGCTCTTGAACAGGACTTACCTAGCTGTCAAATTCTACTCTGTAACGCCAACAGAGTGGGATTCAGAACTGTGGGTGAACATCTGTGTAAAATTATTACATGGTAAGGCAAAAATAAACATGTTCTTATATAGCAAAAAAAGGACAAAAATAAGCCCATAAACAAGAAGGACATAGATATGTCTACCTGTACCATTAATCATCATACAAGAGATATTTCTAACGTCACGTATGTGAAGTTAAAACTTAACTATTCAGAAGCAAGGATCTGTGTTACAAACCAGGAAATACAGATAAGATACAGGGGAGATCTAGCACTATAAATGAAGTAAGATAAGCTACAATTCACAAAGTGGATCCTGGCACAGTAACAAGAAAGAAATAAGAGCAACAATTAAGAAGGTACTTAAGGGAGTTAAAACTTTCCCAAATATTTTACTGCTCAGGATTTCTGCTGATTTTATTTTTAAAGGGAGCTAAAACTAAACAGTAGTACAGACAAAAAGAACACATTTTTACATGCTTACTCTTACTGTCTTATTTCATGTAATTTAGAAAAGTCTCTATTGATAATCTTAGACAGAATAACCCCTTTCACTCCACCTCTCCCCCCCCCCCCCCAAAAAAACCAAACCCCAAACAAATAAACCAACTCACAACCCAAACAAAACCAAGCTCACAACAAAAGCATAACAGACTCTCTGAGCTAATGTATTTAACCAAGAATCAGCCAGCCCATGGTTACGTGTGTTGAAACAAGGATTTTCACATCTGTCTGATCTGGACAGTCAAACTGCAGGGCCAGCCGTGATGGAGATTTCCTCTGCAAGTTCCTTTTCTCCCCTAACAGAAAGCAGTACTGAGATTTGTTTTATATGTTTGACAGAGTAAATTACATAGATATAGGAGATCCTCTGAAGATTTGTGATCCTTGTGAAAGAGGTCAATGTGAATCAGGGAACACTGGAGTTTAAGATATATAAGTAATACAAATGCCGTCAGTCATTGTCTTAAGACGATAGCACAGTTTTGTTGTGTTGGATTTCCTTGGAAAAAATATTTTATATTACTCCTGGGATTGCAGGTCAACCTTACTGAGCCCCAGTGTTTGTGCTTCAAAATATATTCAATTATATAGTTGGTTATTTAAAATCACCATTCACTGTTCAGCACTAGTTGGTAAAATAGCAGTTTTGCATTGTGGGAAAGATAAGAAACAACAAAAATTGTTTTCCCCTTTGTTTAAAAAAAAAAAAAAAAAAAGGAGCATGTCTCCCTCCCACCCATCCAAATGCTACTACCCACACCATATACAAAGCAAAAAACAGGGACATACATGATTAAAATTATTTTACTCTGATACACATGACACCAAAACGTAGATGAAGTCTTCAGATAAAATAAATACCATCCCGTAGCCTGTTTAGGACATGTACAAAGACTACATAAATCTCAGGTTTAAACAATGTATAGGATAACACACTGTGGCACTAAACTGATGGGTTTCACAAAGTCATATACACTGGCCTCTTAAAGTATTTGCAAGGCAATGACTGCAGGAACACATCAAGAATTTGGTCCCTCCAGCTGAAGTGAGTCTGGTGGAGAGGCACCAGGATGATTTCAATATTTGAGAATTTGCAACGTGAAAAAGACTGGAAGAAGGGGTTCATGCAGCCTAGGAAAGAGAAGGATCATACAGAGCTTATCACAGCCTTCAAATGCCCAAAAAGTGGTTACAGAGAAGATGGAGATAGTCCCTTCACAAGGGTGCACAGTGACAGGACAACAGGCAACAAGTCCAAGCTACTTCAGAGGACATTGTGACTGAGTATTAAAAAACTTCACTATAAGAACAACTGAAAACTGGAGTAAGTTGCCCAGATAAGAGGTGGGATCTCCCTTGGTGGAAATTATTTCAATGTCAGGTTGAGATACAGCTACAGATCATCTAAGGCCCTGCTTCCAACAGGAGGTTGGACCTGATGAACTCCAGGGAACCCTTCAAACCCCAGCTTTATGCAATTCCACATTCTCAGTTCACTGTGTTTTAGAATGACAAGAGGAAAGGCCTCCTTGCTCCCATGCATGCAAAAAACCCAAAGGACTTCAGTCATATTGCTATGAAAATTCTTTGTTTACCTATCACCTACACACTCTGTTTTACACACATTCTTGTGGTGCTCAAGTGATCCTAGAAATGAAAACTGATTTGCAAGTTATTTATAAAAAATGGTGCATTAACAATCCTACTGTATTTGTGCCTGGAGCTGCAAAACAAAGTAAAATAAATCTAGTTGAGAACCAGCAGCCTATATGCAAATAAACTTACAGAACATCCTACATTCACCTGTACATCTTTCCTGTGCTTGGCTAAGTTGCCAGTGAAAAGTGTTCATTTCAACGAAGCATAGTGACTTCAATAACTGAGCACTCATTTATATATATATATATATATAATTATGTATATATAGAGAAATAAGAGTAACAGTGGACTTCTTGAGGGACAAACCTACATTTCCTGTCAATTATATGGGAAGCAGGGGGAGAAGAGAGCATATAGAATGACATACATAGAGACCTAATGACAAAGTATGATTAACTGATATGAACAGCTAAGTGAAATGCAGCAGAAATGAACTCCACTCTACTGGTGTACAAGCACATACAGGTGCACAGCATTCCAGAAGAATTCTTACCTCAGGGCACTGAGAAAGCTCATAGCCAAACGTGTATAACTGGAAACACTATTACTGTCATTAAGTCCCATTTAGCTACAAATAGGCACATAAATATATACATAGAAATAGATACATTTGTTTCCAGAGCCCAGAAGTACTCATACATAACCAAGCATAAAGGGAACTCTTCTTGCTTCAAGAGAGTACTAAAATTCCTTTCCTCACTCAATTACGTCATCTTTTTTCTTTTCTCTTCTAAGGGAAATCTACTGAAGCAATTTAGTACTAGGATAAAAGTCCTCCCACATGAAAAGATGTGCATGATGGGGCTGTATAACCTCTCAACAAGGGCAGAACCACTTCTGTAGGTAGAGTGGCTCAGGCCTCAGGTAGGTGAATACAAGATACAGAGAAAATAGCAAGACAGCACAGTTATGTTGGGCTGCTGAGATCAGAGGGTGAGCTTGGCTTTCTCTATTCCCTCCTACATGCTCCATGACCAAGTAAGGAAGATCCAAGCTCACCCCATGCCTTCATAAGGTGCCTGGACCAACTGGCAGGGTGTTACCAGTGTGAAGTCCTTACACCAATGATATTAATGATGTTTAAGTAGTGACATCACTTTAACACTTCTGCAGAAAATGAAATGTATAAAGCAATGATATTTGACTTTGAAATCTTCAGAGGAAAGGTTTTATTTGTAGCAGTGTCTTTATTCATGGATTAGCTACTTCTTGTAGACTGGAGACAAAAATTCATCACTAGCTGGATCATATTTTATATTACTAATTCTGAAGTTACTGATTTTATATTTATCAATTTTGAATTTCAGGCTTATGATAAATGGAAGCATTTAATTCTCAAGAACACAGAACTTGAACATTCAGTTTTCCAACTACAAAATCTGTCACGGTGTCAAAACTTGGGGAAAAGGCAAGGAAGGATGCAGGTAATTATTGTGGCTTGATAAAACTAGCAGAGAATAAATATTTTTTAGCATTATTTCTTTAGTAGGACTCCAGAGACTAAGTGGCTATTGTCTTGTAAGTACAGGACTTGGTGCGTATCCCAGCAAACTCCACAAGCCCACCAGTAAAACTGTTTGAACAGAGCTTATAGAAGGACAAGGTTATTTTTAATTTGATACATTATTTGTTCTCAGCTACAAAGATTCCATCTTATTTTAACATAATATTGGTCATTATTTTCTAAACCTGGGCCTGCAATGCCAGATACTTGAAACTATAATTACCAACACATACTCCCTCCTGACTCCAATTTGGGATGAACAATGAAGGAAACAAAGCAACTTTCATCAATTCCACAAATCCCATGCCTGCTTTCAGATGATGTAGCACTGCCTCATAATTCATCAGTGTATATGGGATCACTAACTTCTAAAACGGGTGTTCCAGTATCTGCCTAAAGACAAGGAGATGGTAATGTGGAAAGCCACAAACTTAAGTATTTGAAACAAAGTATTAAGTTTCCATAATAGGATAGCTCTCAAAAAGTCTGTGTTCTTAACCCTTTATTATTATAATATTTTCTGGGTAACCTGTTCAGAACGATATGTTACACCAGACGAGGCTAATAAGCTAGACTAGGCTGAAGTCAATCACTCTTTCTATGACTTGAAAATCATAACTGCACCCAGAATGAACAACCCAACAGATTAAGCTGCTTTTCCTTGGACCTGTCCTGACACAATCAGATTTACCCAAAGTGAATCAACTCCTGTGCATTTCAGTGCACAGAACTTGTGAAGTCCCATGCACTGTTGACACATATAAGGATTTTTTGGATAGTTTGGCAGCAAGCCCACTCAGCTGGGAGCCTATGTGGACATCAGCAATGCTAAGAAATGGAAACAAAGATGGTATTCTGAAATATCTGAATGATGATCAAAAGAGGCCCAGGGAAAGAAAGAGGTGAGTAATATTACGGAGCAGGAATAACTTATGTCAGACATAACTGCCATGCTTCCTCCCGTTTAATGCGTCTTACCTGCCTGATGCAAGCATCAGATCAAAATAGTAAGATCTCTCTCTTTAACCCGAGATCCAGTTTCTGAAGCCTGGGAAAATACAGGTGCAACAAGTGACCAGACAGGGAATTCCTGTTATGCTTTTTGCCTTCTTAGGAAAGGGAGGTCAAATAAGAAGGTACAATAGTACAACGAGCCATGCATACTAAAAGAGGGAGTGCAAAGGTCTTGGGGACACTGTCAGGATCTGAAATAAATGTACATTTAGTTTTGAAGTAGATACTTTGACAGATTAATTATTTATGGAAAGTCCTCTTTGCACTTTTAAATATTGGTTTTGAATTTCTTTCTTTCTTTCTCTGCCTTACAAATAATTTTATAACGGAAATGAGAATTGCAATGAGTGATAAGAAAGTATACACAAGCATAAATTGTGTGCCATAAAATTGAATCAGACACTTCCGGATTCTTCAGGAAACCTTAAGCAGTTTCCTATTACAGCTATGACAGTCTGAGGCTGCCAAAAGGGGAGGTCCCGCTTCCCACCCTTGAAGCCATGGATTCCTTCCTGCCTGCCTGCCTCCCTCCTCCCCCTGTTGTTAGATCAGTCTGTGCAGCTGCAGGGTGAGATGGTTCAGCTGGCTGGTGATGCAAGAGCACTTTTTTTTTCATGGTTAGGATACAGTTCCATTAAAGTTGACATTAAAATATTTAGTGGTGCTGCGGTTATGCTGTGCTGTGTCAACTGTGCTGTTTGTCTGACTGCAGGGAACAAGTTCAAGCTACTAAATCTTGAGGAAATGATCCAAAAAAATTGGGGATAGAGGGGGTGGGGAGAGGACCAGGGAATAATACTCCGCTGGATCAATGGCCTCAACTAGATCATTAAGAAATTGGATGAAAGCCTGCCCCAATGCAAAGAAGTAACAGGCAGTTCATAGGAAGACTCAGGATCCAGGCAGTAGCAGCACAGTGTACGCTAGCATCGACCATCACCCCTGGATCATCCAGTGAACTGACATGCTCTGTATTTGTGTAATTAAGTGCTAAGTCTGCAGAAGAAACAGCCACAGCGTCTGGCTGGAGTCAGATGGGATGGGATGGGATGATGCCCTTCTGATTCATACAGTTATTGGATTGGATTACCAATTGTATGAAATCTTATCCTTAAAAATAAACTATATTTTCCATTATAACAATGTAAGGAGAAAACTATTACATCAATAGATCAAGAAAACATCAGTATGCTTCAATTCAGTTTTTTTGTCTTTTTTTTTAAATTAAATAGTCTTTTGAAGCAGAGATTTGGTATATTTATATTTCACTGGGTAAAGGCATATGGAAAAGTAACATCAAACAGAAAAAACCCACTGGCCTTAAGAGTTTTCTAATGAGGTCATAATAATTTATTCAACTTGAATCATATTATAATTATTCAAATCATGATTTATTAACCCCTGTCTGGCGCAGGAGTTAAATCCCATAAATAGCTCAAAAAAAGAACACCCAACAGTGAATCAAAAGAAATATTAAACTGAACTAGAACAATCCTGAGACAGCTGGATCATGAAAAATTGCTCAACTCAGAGAACATTTAAAGGTTAGAGCTCTATTACAGGTAAAAGAAAAAAGATCATAGACAGAGAAAAAAAAGATTAATACAGTGAGTCCTCCTTTTATTCATTTCTTTTTTTACTGTAAGGCCACCATTTTGCAGATGGTCCGAGGAATCACATTCCTTATCATCTCAAAAGGTTTTATATCAATTATTCTAACTATGCCTCTGAAAGAACAGTCTACAGACAGCTGCTGGAAATACAACAGACATTATAGAGGAAGTTTCCTAGTATCTTCATTCATGAAGAGTTTTAAATAAAGAATACAAGTGTAACATGGCATAAACCTGCCAGGCTTTATGGTCTTGAGTATCTTGCATGCTACAAATGGAAGTCATACTCAAAGTATCACTGCAAGCCTGAAGAACACTGGCCACAGAACTGCCACTACTTACATTTCTGATTTAACTTGATTTTTGGAGAAAAGATCATGATTAAAACTTCTGGCAATTGAAAATCTTTCATAAAACCAGAGTGGTGGTCTCAGTGGTTAATTGGTCCCAATGCTAAGATGTCACTGAATAACACTAAAATACATGTGAATGATTCCTGCATCATCCAGTCAATTATTTTACCAGAAAAACAGTAAGCCTTGTAAAATTATACATGGTGATTGTTCATAAAGCATAGGGAACAGCAAGTCTTTCTTTTCTTTAAAAGTTTTCCAGTGTTAGACAACTACTGGCCATGGATCTCTCCCAGATTTGTCTTCTTGTCCCTTCAGTCTTCTGAATTGCTTAGCTACTATATAAATTATCATAAAATTATACTTTCTTCCAGTTGTTTTTCAATACGCATCCTCTCAAACTGATTTATCAGGGCTTTTTGTTTCCTATTTAAGGCATTTTTCAGCATTAACTTGAAAGAACCCCTTTAAGTTTTGGATTTGAGTATTTTTTTTTTTTAGTTTGTAAAATTTTTTAATTTACTGAGAGAGATTTTACATTACTGATTTTCACATAAAGTATATGTCCCAGTTTTCATTTTCCTCTATTTAACAAAGTCATAAATTCATCTGTTGACTCACCTAAGCCAACATTAACTATGATTCTTTTTCATCTTTTTTAGCCATCAATATGATGGTTAATAAAGAAATTATTATACCAATATTTTAGTTATCTATGATTTTCTAAATGTCAGTCAGTTTGGTACTAAGAGCATAAGACAGAACAATCTCTCCATTGAAGACCCTGTGATAATACCACTTTTTTCCACTTAGATATTATAGGTAGGTTCTTAATGAGTCACATTGTCCCCTGGTGTGATTCTATGTCATAGAAGCTCGATCAAATTCACTACTGAGACAACCTCCAAATACTTTAAACACATTCATTAGGTAGTGACAGAAGGGAGAGGAACACACCCTGACCATACAATGCACTTCTTCAATGGAAGCATATTATTTGTTATTTAAATTGTACAAACTAAAATAAAAATACAATTAAAAAATTGAATCTGGTTCAGTGTAGCAGCAATTTTAACCAATGTAATAAATAAATGGTCTTGAACCTTGCCACAAATATTTGCACTCTGCACTGCCCATTGCTTGACATATTTTATAATTAGATTTCAGTTAGATGTCAGTAAGACACACTCCAAAGTATACATGGTGCTGTGAATGGAGAGATGAGCACTTCTCCCATATTATTAGAAAAACTCATTTTGCATACATAATTTATTACTGTTGGGGAAAAAAAAAAGTAGACATTTTCTTTTCCACTTCTCACTTCCTGCTTTAAAAAAAAAAGAATAATAAAAAAAACCCTACATGTTAACACATTTCAGATGGTTAGAGTCTTAGCATTCCTCGCTGGCATCAAACAGATCACTACCAAAACGATAAGACAACCGTGTAGTCAAATGTGCCATCAGGCTTGAAAAATCTCTGCGGTCAGCAAACTTTGTTGTACAAAAAGGCTGACCTTTACTATCTTATTTTATTTTATTTTTTCAAGAAAGGTTAATTTGGAGATCTGTTAACTCACACAAAAATAGATTTAATGAGGTCTCCCATGATTGTGGATGAGATGTTGATTTATGGGTTGCCACCAGTAGGTGATGAACAGAAGAGAGTAACTTGTTACCTTGTACACTGTCAAACAGGTTTAAATTGAATGAAATAATATGAAAGAAAGGAGTTGAAAGGACACAGATTGTTTTACAATGCTTTTTCACAACACATTCACTAGTAATAATTTTAATGACTGGAAAGATACTAGCTACATATGTGCCAATATCAAAATGTTATATCACTTGATAAAAAGGTTAAGGGTGTTTTGCATTCTGTCTTAGTGGTTATATGCTTCTTTTATTAAATTTCTGTATAGAAAACAAATCTTATTTCTCAGTAAAATCAGTGGGATGTCAACAATAATTGTGATATAACGAACATGCAAGTAGCTATGCTAATGAAAAGATAATAAGAATCTCCAACGTGCATCTTGATTCTTAAATTTCTTGATTACTCTTTGTTTTCAGAAAGCAGAGTAGGTTTAAAACCAAATGTGCTTAACAAAAAAACCCTAACCCTTACTTTCAAGCATTTGCTACAGATTCTGTAAACTAGAGACATGCCTTCCTTCCATTTATTACAAAAAACATTTTTCAAATCGATGGCTGGACGTATGTCTACATACTGATGCTAAAACACCTGACCTGGCAAGTAGGCAAGTACCTCTGAGCTGCAAAACATCAAAGCGTGTTAGCACTTTGTCATACCTCTTGCCAAGGTCTGTTAGCCTGGGTGAAGTTCCTGGCTAATGCAGACAGACTTTTGCACCGTAAGTCGCAAGACTGCAGAGTGCTACTTTTTACCGTGCCTATCTATCAGCCGGGGTCACTACAAACAGGGATGTTCCTGTTCTTCATTGCTCAGTGTAAAGAAGCCCCATCTTTTCACTGCCTTCTCTGAAAGACTGATACCTTTAGTTTATTTACCGATTACTAATAGTGTAGTGATGGAGACACAAATCCCACTTCAGGAAATGTTTGATCTTAGACAAACACCTAACAAAAGAAGTCCTTCTAGAATAGGTTGGTTTAAGGTATACTGAAATAGGGCAAACTGGACCAAACTAAGCTGGGAACATGCAGGCTAAGCTCACCCTCACTGCACAGATGGTAGAAAAACCTGTTGCTCTTCTCTCTTCTTTGTCTCTTTTCTGCCTTTCTGTGTCTTTTCACATTAAGTCCAGCTTTTGTAGTTCCATTTCATCAAGTCACCTTTCACCTCCTGATTAGTTACCTGCTTGTTCTGTCTATGACATATTAACAGAGCAAAACTGTGACCAAAGACAGATATAATGGGCTTACTGGGCAGAAAGTTGCATAAATGCTTCCGTATTGACTTACTGCCTGAAAAATATGATAAGCTCTTGTAAAGTAAAATGGGGTTTGCAGTTAAACTCGGGTTTTCTGCAGCTTGCTAAGTGTATGCCTGGAATTAACAACCTGATAATACTGGGAAAAGAATAATGTTTCTAACTTTTGAAATAGCAATCCCACTTCCAAAAATAAGTCTGGCTGATTAAATCACTAAATTAATTTGAAAACAAAACATTAAAATACATTTTTCCTGACTTCTTGTGCACATCCTCCAAAACCACAAACAAAATAAAACAAACAACAGACTCAAGATTTTTTTCTGCTGTTCCTGGGGGTCAGAAAGTTGCATTAGAAAAAGAAATACCATGCTGGCTCGAGTCTAATGTACCCTCATTTTAAAAAAACACGTAAGGTCTTAAGGGAAAAAACCCCCACTTTTATCATTCCACTGTACATAGCGTTCCTGCTCCATGGATGTCTTCCCCCCATATCACAGTAGCCTGATGTCTTGCTTCCCAAGCCCATGACACCCTCCCAGCTTCTCTTCAAGTCCCTGCACTTCCATCCACCCACATCCAAACACACTGCAGCCGTGCTGCAACATGTCCCCTGTGCTGACACAATGTGCCCTTCAAGCCCACAACTTCCCTTAGAGCATCACAGAAAACCATTCCACTCCAAACATCATTTCATGGCCCATCCCCATCTAAGTCCACGCTCCCTCTTTGAATCAGGACCTCAGATCCATTTCAAACAAGCTTTGGTGTCCTGGTGCTAATGAGGGAGTTTTACCACCTTAATACCTGATGATGCTCAGACTTTTACCCACCTTGGATTCCTAACTTTTCTGGCAGAGCAGGTTTACTGTGGAGTAGATGACACGGGGTTTCTTGCCTAGGAGTGTCCAAGTCTCCCGAGGCTTGGTAAGGGGTAACTTAGCAAATCAGTGGCCGTTATCTCAGTTGACAAATACACAAAAACTGGATTTTGGAGACCTTAATTTCTGGAAGACCAACAACAACAAAAAAATCTTTACCTTATGTCCTATTTCAACCATCTTCAGCCCTGATGGACTAGCATACTACACCATTTAAAAATAAAATTGCCAGAAGCATCAATGATGAGAATATAAAACTCCAGTGGAAATCTGTGCCTTTAAGGAACTGTAAGTACTTCAGATATAGGCAATTTGACTGGGTTCACAAGGGAGAAAGATTAACTAGGTGCAGATAGGTCTATAAAATTACATGATAAAAAAAGTGTAGCAGGGTCTGACCCTCTACTAATTGATGATCATATTATGCAGTAGAAATATTAAATTTCAAGTACAATAAACTGAATGTATGAAAAGCCAATTAGTTAGAAAAAATAGCTGAAAACTAACTGGAGGGGGAATAAAGATACTATTTTACATAATGTATAAACATTCCTAACAGCGAACAGAAGATACAAAAAGGTTCTTTTGCATCAAATCAGAATTCACGTAAAGATGTTGTTCACAAAGCTTGGGAAAAATATTTTTAATGTGATTTTATACTATATTTAAACTCCTGTGAAAGTATCTGGTGTTTGGATCATGCTTCAGAACTCCTCAGATGTCTTTCTTGGTTCTTTCCATAGCCCTACAATGACCCTTTCTGTTCAGATATTTCAGGAGTTCTAAGCAGGTGTGTCTGAGGCTATCCAAGTTCAATTTCTAATTCCCTCATCCATAACTATAAGTGTTGGCAGCAGCAGCACAGTGGGCCAGAATCTTTGGTGACTAATACTTGTGGGACCCAGAGAATCAGAGAATCAGTAAGTACAAGCACCAGCTGTTACTGGGGGAGGAAGCTTTCCAAGCCCGGCAGATCAGGCACAAGTGACGAAGCAGCGGACGAGGCTTTAACAATTCAGGCTCAGAGGCTTCCAGCTCTTGGGAAAAACAACTGCAGAGGTTTCTATAGATGGGAGAACTGCTTACTTATTTATGGGAGAATATTCCAATATTCTAGACTGTTAGGGAAAAATACTACAACTCTGTCTGTTCTAAGATGCAAGCTGCACTTCCTGCTGCCTTGGTGTAAAAAATACATACTTGCATTTTGTAAGAATAACTCACAGGAGGAACGGCTGGAAGAGGCAAACTGCAGAAACAACTAATGGAAGTTAATGCCAAGTAACCCCTCTCCTGATACAGATCAGTACCATCTTAGCAGATGGGGCACATATTTCCATTGCCATCCAGAGCTGACCCTTAGCTGCAGGCAGTGAACCACACAAATGTTAAATTAATGCAAACTGTATGCCACTATTAGTATTTTGCTCAGTTGATAACTGAAGTGCTCTCTGCCTCATGCTAAAAAGGAAAGCAGCAGTCCCTTATGGCCCAAATCTGATTTCTGGCCCTTCTCTGTATGGTAAATGCAGATCAGCAAATATATACATATATATAAAACATTATATAATGTTATTACAGTAAGGACTGTGTTTTAATATGCTTACAAATATGAGTAACTCTGATGGTGTAAGTGTATATATGGCCCCTTACAGAGGTAAGAAATCCACTCTGATTAATACCACTATATAATCACCTTTGCAAAGTGTCTTCCCCAGTGGGTGTGAGAAACACTTCCAGTACCTAAGATGCCACTACCTTCACTTTTCATTTTCTGTATCTGTAAAACCTGTTCATGTCACTAGTTTAGAAGCACCAGAGAATATACTCCATAAACACGATAACTGCATACACAATAGCTGTACAAATGCACTGAGATAAACCAGCAGTTCTTATCTGCATCGTTTTAAGATTGAGAAACCCATAGCTGGGAAAAGGCAAGGGAAGCAATGAGTGTTTTAGACATGCAGTGTCTCTTCTTAAGCCATCAGATGTACACACACATGCAACTCATTTTAGAACAAACTAATGTCTAATGAATATCAATACAGCCCGACAAAAATTCATCCAGGATGAAGACACCTGTAAACTATGCAGATATACAATACATATAACTCTAATAACCCACCAAAAATTCTTTCCTTCCACCTGCCATATTCTGCCAGTATATTCTGGTGGCTAGAGGCCAGATGATTTTTCTGAACTATCATGATATAAACATGTAGTTTTCAGCCTTTTTTTTTTTTCCCCCTTCACAGAGCCTTAAGAATTTTCCTGTGAAGATGAGTGTATAGCAAATTTAACCTTGCCAAGCTCAATTTTCTTGGTTATGTTTGCCAGGTCCCTTTAAAGTCATCTGTGGCACGTAATTGAAACCCATGGACTGTCGAGTGGACTCAGCAGTCCTGAGGGGTACATTGTAGGAACAGATGAACTAGAGGAGAAAGCCTCGGCTGGTTTTATTATAACTTGACTTTCAGAAAAGAGAACGCAAAGACGGAGCTAAAACAGACCTTACCTAACACAAGGGATCGTTAAAAAGGAACTGTGCCTGACACTTGTGGATGCTGCAAAGCTGCTAGCAGGGGGATTTTCCTAGGTTCTCACAATATTCAGTGAGAATCCTACTGTTTCTCATGACACGTGTGAGAAAGGCAGGATTCTCACTGAACATTGTGAGAACCTAGGAAAATCCCTCTGCTAGCAGCTTTTCAGCATCCACAGACACTGTCTTATCATAGCACACCAGTGAACACAAAAAAGGTGGTAAACCAGCATTAGACAAAGCTTGCCTGGTTGCTACATGCCTGAAGCTTCATTAACATCCAGTCATATGGTTCATTTATAAAGTTACACCATGGAAGACTTCACTTCCCTGGCAAAATCCCTGGATATCAGATTTAAATTTCACTAGTATGAAAGAAGGAGAAGGGAGAGGAAAAGAGGGAAAGGGTTCTCAGAGTAACCAATGTGCAAACTAAGCTATGACATGCAATGTTCTTTCCCATTTGTTCCCATAGTCAGTTCTATGTACCACACACAAACAAACACTATAGAGAGCAACCAATCTGTGCTCTGTATAGCTTTGTTCTACAGTAACCCACTGTATACTTGCACATATTGACAACTGAGGGTTTTAACAAGAGAGCAGGTAGGAACTGCAAGGTAGAGCAATCAGAGATATCTTACAATAGACACCCAATGCATACATGTGTTTTATTATTTTACTGTGTCTGAGTTGGAGTTAATTTTCTCTACAGCAGCCCTCCCAGTCTATCCCCCAGGGGATAGACATTGCCTGCTGATGGGAAGTAGAGAACAAATCTCGTTTTCTTTTGCTTCCATGTGTGCAGCCTTGCTTTGCTTTTCATTAAACCACCTTTGTCTTAACCCCCAAGTGTCATCATATTTTCTTCCTCCTGGTCCAGCTAAAACGAGGAGAAGGGATGTGTGTGATAGAGTGGCTTGATGGACACACAGCATCCAGCAAAGGTCAAACCACCACAATTATGCACCTACTTATGAAGGCTGGCTGTCCTTATTTACGAGGCACATCATGTTAGTTTCCGGGGAATACTGACAGCTATTCTCTGGACTCTCCAAAAAGGCAGCGTTCTATCCTGTCTACCCAAGGTACCTCCTAGGAAAAACAGTATGGGCAGATGTCTGTATGTGCAAGATGGAGTTCAGGCATTTGAAGGGTAACATGAACTGTTCCTAGCCTATTGCTAGATGGCAACATATTAAGGACAATGCATAGGAAGGCAAACCAGTTAGTTTTGTCCCTATCAAATCCTGTCACTTTTGACACTTTCTTGAATAAGACTACTTTGTCTGCCAGCTGACAGTTGCCTCTTGATCTCATTGTATTCTCATTGCCAATACTCCCCACAAGCAATGCCTCAAAATCACTTAGCTTCAGAATGTCTTACCAAAACAATGAATGTTTCACAAGTGCTTGCAAGAACCTGGTGTGTTTACAGAAATTCAACACAAAAATTTGAGATGTCTCTCAGAGAAAAGAGCTGCTAGATTTCACACACACAAAAAAAAGCTGATGTTTCTGAAGCTATTTAATATACTATGGGCCCATAATCCTCTCCCTTCAAGGCAATAAATCAACTTGTCTTAGAACACTAACAAACGAACAAGGAACCACTGTACTACCCTGTGAAATAACAGATCCCACTGTGAAACAGCAGACTCACTTTTCTTTGGCCAATAGATTTTGTTAAATAGCATGTGAAAATATGGTATTGTGCAGCCTAAAACCACCAGGATGGTGCAATTTATAAACAGGATGGTGCAATTTATAAACAGGCAAAACACCAATTAGATGCTTCTGGTAAATTAGAGTCCTACCTATGCACCACTTAAATACAAATATCGTAGAGCTATCTAACATCTGTGTCTGGCACTACACACTGAGCTGAATCTACAAATTGAAAACCTCATGGGTCACTGAATAGTTTACAGAGATGTTGGCACTTAATACAGCTGTGCCCCACTGACAAACTCAACTTTTAGTCTTAGTTTAAGAGAAACCATCTTCCCTAAATCTCTGAAGACAAAGTCTTCTGAGTTTGAACTGCCTAGTGTTTTCCATTGATGTGTAAGACACCTCCCATTCTACTTCCTACTCTGTGTTTAATATTGCTTTGAGGTGGAAGCACAGTCTTGCATCTTGGACTTCATAAGCCAGCTACCCATTCTATTTTATGTAAGAAATTTAAAACATGGCAGTAGTAGTCATGGATACATTTGCATGCTGGAGAACATGCTCTACAAAAACCTTTTAGAAGCTCTCTCAGGTATAGCTGGGAGTTTGCATTGATTTTACGCTTTATAATATGGAAAGATTATTTCCCCTCCCATATGCAAAATACTCCATGATGAGGAACCTTTCTTAAATCCATGCTTGTCCCAAGATCTTGGGAAACTGCTTCTAAACTTTAGTGATACTCCTTTAAATTCTGATAGACAGCTTTGCAGTTGGTGACAGTGTCTCTTCTCTTGGTGGATGACTGAGCACAGGCATTCTGGATGTAGTGATAATGCAAACACAGGGCAGTATTTTTTGACCAAGCCATACTAATAAAATTCAAGTTGCCTTTAGAACTTTATGCCAGGGAAGAAATGCTTAAAAAATTTCTGTGCCTGACACTGCATCTCTCTTTGAGATCACAGAGTTGGTTTTCTTCCTTTAACTTTCAAATTTACTAATTGACATTTTATGTTGCAATAATGAATACAACTTATGGCTGCACACGTTCAAGTTCTGGACTTGCCCTGGGTAAAGACTTTTCTAGTTAATATTAATGCTTCTAAAATAATTATAACAAACTAGATAGTATAGTGACTGAATGATGTGTTATGCACAAAGGAATAAGCTTCAGCAACTAAGACCAGCAAATACAAACATGATTGATGAAACCAAGCATCAGTTTGACCTCATGGTTCAAACAGAGCTCCACAAATAGTGGAATTCAAAGCCACTCCAACAAAGAAGTGTCAGTTGTGTCAGAGAAAACTGTCTGGAAGTTTTTAGGATTATAGAAAACCAAATGCCCCTGCATTGCCTGATTTGCCCTGCATTAATAACTCAGACTTCAAGACTTTTGGCCTTGGTAAAGTCTGTGTTCTGGTTTGAAGATTGTAACATAAGAATAAAAGCCACTGCCATGCCTGAAGTCAAACCTGTTTTTCACTACCAAGTCTTCACTTATCTAAACCCAAATAATATATACAACATTAAATCCGTGTGGTTGTAAAATCTGATTGCAGTCTCTCACAGAAAACACAGCAATCTTGACCTATGGGAAAAATAATAAAATACAAAGATGTTGAACATTTATAAATGACCTTTCCATTCATAAAAAGCTAGGGGTCTCAGAGGAATCGTGCAATAAACTTGCATATGAGTGTATCTATAATCCATCATGGGGAAAAACCCAACAAACTAAAACCCTTGGAGCTGGGAGAGTACTTTACTAATCTAGTCCAAGTCCAGTGGAGCAGAAGTCTGCATGCTCTAGCTGTAATATTTCGCTCCACCAGAAAAGCAAGTTGCCCGTCATGGGTCACATACACTGCTTATCAACAGAGAAGTGTTGCCTCACATTTTGATATATTTATCTATCTCTATATGTGTGTGTGTGTGTGTGTATATCAGAAGTCAAATCCCCAGGCCAGCCATGATTTTCACTTCCAAAGCTTCACTTGAATTTTTTGCCAATCTAACAGACAAAAATGAAACAATGAAAATTAAGGCTAGTATGTAATAATGGAGTTATTCATTCTAAAGTGCTAAAAAACAGTAACAACAACAAAACCAAACAAACCCACAATAACAAAACAACCTAGACAAAGGAAATGAGCAGATTAAGTTGCTTAGTAGCCAGAAAAATCAACATGTAAATGCAAGCAGTTTTTTTTAAAATAAGGAAAATTATTCTAGACAACTTATCATGTAACTAGTGATTATAGCACCCTATAGATTTAAGAACATTACATTCTATTTTTCTCATTGTTGCTATTTCATCTTCAAGCCCATGATAAATGTTTATAAAAACAAGAAAAGAAAAAAAAAGAAAGAATTTAATGATAATTAGGTGTCTACATCATGATACCTAGACATCAATTTCTCTTCAATGTATGTTACAGGGAGGTATGTAATCATGAGGGATCTTACTGTATAAGAAAAATATTTTTTAAAAAATAATGTAAAAAACCAAGGAAAATCTTCTTTTGAATCTGGATCATTACATATTCTGCAGTTGATTCTTATGTGTAATTCTCTATGAGATCAAAAGGAATCTTACATGATAATAGGTGGATAGTATAAAAAATTTAATTTATAGCACAAGTACTGGAACAAAACCTTGATCCCCAAAAAGGATCTTTTGCTTCTATTTCATGTTGACTTTAATGGTATTATGATGTCAATGACAGACAAATGAATTAAAATATTCATTTGGTACAAGCAAGGATTTTGGCTGAAGAAAAAAAGAAAGAAGTCCTAATAATACATATATTTCAATTCTATGCTCAAGACTATTTGGGATTCTAGTAACAAATCTTTGACTATAATCAATTCACTTGCCACCAAATTCAGAGGAAACAGGATGCCAGTTTTTCATAACTAAGGCAATCATCACATCCACAGAAAAGTTACTTTTTCAAACACATGTATGACCAGCCACAGAACATTTCATACATGCTATTTTCCTGTAAAAACCATTGCCAAGTAAGCTTTCATTATACTGGCACTAGAAATAAACAAACACATTAGCAGTTTAAAGCAAACTGTAAAAGGCGTTGTAAACAAAAGAAATGTCTTACTAATATTAGGAAAAAATGTTGAATATCAGTAAGCTTCAACCCTAAATTCAACTCATTCAATTCAATGAATATTTAGAATTCAAGTGGGTGAAATCTCATGGGACAGGTTACTAGAGGGCAGAGGGGCTAATGCTGGTTGGTTAATATGTAAGGACCTCTTCTTCCAAGCTCAGGGCCAGTGCATCCCAGAAGGTGGGAAATCGAGAAAGAGAGCCAGGAGACCTGCATGGTTAAGGAAGGAACTACAGAGTAGACTTAAGAGGAAGAAGAGGGTCTACAGGTCATGGAAAGAGGGGCTGGCTACCTGGGAGGAGTATAGGACTGTTGTTAGAGAATGTAGAAAGGCAACTAGGAAGGCTGAAACTCAACCTTGCAAGGGAGGTCAAAGGTAACAGAAAGGGCTTCTTCAAATCTATTGCAGGAAAAGCTAAGGCTAGAGGCAACGTAGGCCCTCTGCTGAATGAGACAGGTGCCCTGGTGACAGATGACACAAAGAAGGCAGAGTTATTAAATGCCTTCTTTATCTCTGTCTATACTGCTGAAGACTGTCCTCAAGAGCTCCTGGCACCTGAGGCACCAGATCCATTATCTATAGTAAGTCATGGCACACAGGAGAGGTGCCTGGGGACTGGAGGAGGGCAAACATCACCCCAGTCTTCAAAAGGGGCAAGAAGGAGGACCCTGGTAACTATAGACCAGTCAGCCTCACCTCCATCCCTGGAAAAATAATGGAGCAACTTATCCTTGACACTGTCCTTAGGCATGTCAAGGACAAGAGGGTTATCAGGAGCAATCAACACGTTTTTATCAAGGGGAGGTCATGTTTGACCAACCTGATAACCTTCTACGAGGACATAACCAGGTGGATAGATGATGGCAGAGCAGTGGATGTGGTTTTTCTTGCTTTCTCTAAGGCATTTGACACTGTCTCCCACAGCATCCTTCTTGCTAAACTGAGACAGTGTGGTCTGCTTGATCAGGTAGTGAGGTGGATTGCGAATTGGTTGAGAGAAAGAAGCCAGAGAGCTGTGGTTAATGGGATGGAGTCCAGCTGGAGGCCTGGAACCAGTGGGGTTCCACAGGGGTCGGTGCTGGGACCGGGTCTGTTTAACCTGTTCATCACTGACCTGGATGAGGGCACAGAGAGCACTGTCAGCAAGTTTGCTGATGATGCCAAGCTGGGTGTAGTGTCCGACACCCCAGGAGGCTGTGCTGCCATTCAGCCAGACCTGGACAGGCTGGAGGGTTGGGCAGGAAGAAATTTGATGAAATTCAGTAAGGGCAAGTGCAGAGTCCTGCACCTGGGAAAGAACAACCCCAGGTATCAGTATAGGTTGGGGACTGAGCTGTTGGAAGTCAGTGAAGGGGAAAAGGACCTGGGGGTCCTGGTTGCTGGGAGGCTGACCATGAGCCAGCAGTGTGCTCTTGTGGCCAAGAGGGCCAATGCCATCCTGGGGTGTATTAGAAGGGGTGTAGCTAGTAGGTCGAGAGGGGTTCTCCTGCCCCTCTACTCTGCCCTAGTGAGGCCACATCTGGAATACTGTGTCCAGTTCTGGGACCCCCAGTTTAAAAAGGACATGGAACTGCTGGAGAGGGTCCAGCGCAGGGCTACAAAGATGATTAAGGGAGTGGAACACCTCTTTTATGAGGATAGACTGAGGGAGCTGGGGCTTTTTAGCTTAGAGAAAAGAAGACTAAGGGGTGATTTAATCAATGTTTATAAATATATGAAGGGTGAGTGCCGGGAAGATGGAGCCAGGCTCTTCTCAGTGATGCACAATGATAGGACAAGGGGTAATGGGTTGAAGCTGAGGCACAGGAAGTTTCATGTAAACATAATGAACAATTTTTTCACAGTGAGGGTGCTGGAACACTGGAATAGGCTGCCCGGGGGGGTTGTGGAGTCTCCCTCTCTGGAGATATTCAAGACCCGCCTGGACACGTTCCTGTGAGACCTGGTCTAGGTGATCCTGCTCGGGCAGGGGGGTTGGACTAGATGATCTCTCCAGGTCCCTTCCAGCCCTTGACATCCTATGATTCTATGATAAGTGTATTAAGATGGTCAGTTTAAAAAAAAATCACTTACATGAAGAAATTGCAAAGAAAGCAATAGTCCTCTTAACTAGCCTGAATATTTACAGACATTGACACAGGAACAGTAGCTGTATTTACATAGGAACCATAACCAGATGAGATTTTGGCAGGCAATAAGAATTCCTGCGACTTAATATGTATATAATGCAATACGGTAAAAAAGACCAATTTAAAGAAGGCAGCCAAGCACATAGTTTTCATACTTAAGGTAATAAGACAAAATATTCCCATTAATAAATATTCTTATTAAATATTATTAAAAAATTTCTCAAATGGCTGAGAATAAACTTTAGAAAGAATTTTGTCCTCATGTCCCTAGTCACTTAGTTTCCCTAAATTCATCTCCTTAACAATTCAGTAACTCATTTTGAAAAATGCACTGGGGGGTATCCTTCACTCAGGGACATGCACAGACTGAAGCACGAATAAGCTAACGAGAGGATCCTTCTTATACCTTTTATTTGGCACAAGAGTAATGCAGAATCATATCCTCCCAAAGAAAGAGCTTGAAAACAGATCTCTGACTTTCAAGAAAAGTGCTGTGAGAGGCTACCACACCAAATGTCTTTAGGCAGGTCTCTGCTGGCCTTTGCTATTAAGAATGTTCTCCCTTGCATAAGCAAATTTTAGTCAGATGTGGGATTTGTACCAGACTCCCCCATATCCTGGATGACTGCCAGAACTACTGAGACTCCAGCAGTCTCAAATGTTCCATGTGGGATGAGATATCTGGGTTCAAATCAATTTGGAAAGAGAGGGGTTAGATATTAGATATATATATATATGTACATATAAGTAACCTGATCGTCCGTAGTCAGTTCCGGAGGATGCCAGAAGATCGCATCACAGAGGACATTTCCTTCCAATTTTGCAAGAAAGTGCAGATGTGCTTGGAGCACTCAAAGCCAAAGCAGAAATTCCTTTATTGTGAATTTGAATGTTCAGGTGTCACCTTACAGTCCAGGGCACAAGTTCCTTCCTGGGTATTAGTTCTACAACACCTTCTTCTTCGGCACATGCTTAGCTACATGAGTGACGCCACCAAATTGCTCAGCCTTTTGTGAATATCAGTGTAAGACATCTGCACAGGCAGTGTAATTAATACACCTTTAGGAAGTGCAGGCACCTAACCTGAGGCTTTTAATTCCACTCAATGACAGAATACCCACAAGTCAGACGCATGACTGAGAGCGGAGCTTGCTTTTTTCCAACTCACGTATAATGTATATTTCATCGTTAAATACAACTTTAAAAACCAAAACTACATTTTCAGCTCTGGAGCTACTTCTCACCTGCTGAAGTTAATGAAGTGCTTTTGAAATCCAGAGGCTCTCTCTTTACTTGCAGAGAGATTTAACAAAAACCTCTAAAACACACAAAATACAATGGCAATTTAGAAACGTTACATGAAATGGCATTAAGAATCAATAGCAGCTCCCTTCCTTCAGCTGGTTTGTGCTACAATCATAATACCAGTTGGAAAACCTGGGGATGTGCCTACCTACTGCAACAGCTGTGCTGCTTTTCACCTTCTAGAAACACTACTCTTTGAAAACACAGAAGGTGTTTATGTCGTTTGTACAGGCGACAACCATTAGAGGCAAAAATTCTCTTGCTCCTTTCAGCGGTGAAGAAAACCAAGAGCTTTGCAAAGCCCAGGCTTGCTCGCTGCCTGTAAGAGGAGAGAGGCAAAGTAAAGGTCTGCGAGGGATCTTCCACCTTCCTGGGGGCATTGGAGCAGAGCCCTGCAGTGCTGCAGAGAAGCCTTACTGGGGGAAGCCAGAGGCACTGAAACATGAAGCACATCTCCAGCTGAAAAGTGTAATGGCACAACCGTTACTGTAAGCAAAGTATGCAGCGAATCTGCAGACTATGATCTGCTCTCTGGGGAAGAATCTTCTCTCTTATCCTATCCTTTCTTTCTTACAGACCAGCACTGCACGAGGGGGCCGTGCATTTCAGTCTAAACATTTTAAATTTCCCTCGCTGAGCTTTTAACGGGTTAATTTTAAATATGGATCTTTTCTGTAGAGGGTTCAATTCCACTTTCTCCCTCCTAGGATGCTGAGTATATGCCAAGCATTTATCCATTTGTTTCAGAAGTGTCATATCAGGAATAAATCGATACGTTAAGAATTGCCTGATAATGTTGTTGTGGGATTAATCTTACAGAATAGATCGTCAGCACGACTACCTTTGGCATTCTGTGTGCGCATCGTTCCATTTTAAGCATGAAAAGCCTCCTAATGCCAAAGCAGAAGAGCCATATATTGAATGATCCTGCCACCATTCAATATTTAATCCTGCAATTGAAGCCACTAAAGGGATACAGCAAAGTAACAAGATGAATGAATTGTGACCTTAAACTTGCAAAAAGACAACCCAAACAATTTATCTTTCTGGCCTGTAGTGCATGCTGTGGCCAATATTGCTATCACTTCTCCACAGTTTGGGATCTCCAGATTGATCAATGCCATATTAGCAAAGTACCTGAGAAGACAGCTTAGGAATTCAGACAATCCACTGCATATGCTTTAAGAATATTCTGTATCAATTTGCCTTATCTGTAGCTGAAAATAAAGGCGCCTTAATGAAAAATCAATTCCATTTTCACAAATGGAACAAAAACAAAAGTGGCAAGGTGACTGGAAATAAAGCTTTTACTAATCAACAAAACACAAATAAAATACTCCGAAAATCAGATCAGCCCAAATAAACTAGCAAATTGATGCAATTTTAAGATTTGCTAAGAGATTCTTTTGCAATTTAATTTTCCAAGTAAACATATTGCTGCTTCCTTGAAAGTGAAAAAAATATCAACATAATAAGCTTATAGTGATAGCAAGACTGATGGGACTGAAGGGCACTAAGACCTCGGAGGCCACCAACTAAGTAGACCTAAATCTTTTTTCTCATGCCCTGCATCACAACCAAAACCATTTTTAAGTTACATGTTAGAGTTGACATTGTAGTCCTAGCTGAATTCCTATATTCCATGAAGCACTGTGGTGGGAGGCACACAGAAAATAATCAACAAAGAATATCACCTATTTACTGTCTGAGGGACAATCTCCAAAATCAGAGAAAATGGTTTTTATACAGCCATGCTTGACTTCAAGTACAATTTTTTATCCATTTATTTCATGGTGCCTAATTGTGCTTTGGAAACTAGCATCCCTGCTTAGGAACAATACTTTTCTTGACTGAGACTACTGCTATTTATTAATAAAAGTTGTCAGTAGTATTTATTAGCCAGTATAAAACCAATTCCAGCCACACTCATGAAGGAAACTTTCCGAGGTCTCTTTAACATAAAAACTGGTCACAAAAGGCCTGGTATTTGGATGTTACCGAACGTAGTCCATCCATCCTGTCTCAGTAGAGTACCTGAAATAATTACTCAGCAAACAGATCTTAAACAGGGCTTCTAAATTTGTGAATGTACAGCTGTATTTTTCCTCTCATAACGATTCTTGTGCATCGAACTAATTAAATGTTTTATCTGGAGCTGATGGGGTAGTAGAATAGGTAAGCAGAGCAGCTCAGAGACGGCTGCACTTGACTGATGAAGATGAAAATTTTATTTCTTTTTCATGAATGAATTTCATTTCTCTCTGGTTACAGATCAGAAATGAATGGAATTAAGCATGCCTAACTCAAAACAGAATGTTATTAAAAATGACAGAACAAGAACAACCTCTTTGGTTTATAGTATTGCAATGCTGCTACATAAATAAGAAGGGACTAAATGATGTTTTTCAGCATATATCGATCACTCCCACAAGAGATAGTAAGAATAGTATATGTAGACATATCCAAACATAACATATAACTTAATGCATACAGTCGTGAAATATTTTTTTAAAATGAATGCAGAAGTGCTTCATTATTGATGCTAATTGTCTGTAGGTAATCTAATAAAGTGGGGAAAAATTAGTTTCTTAAAGAAATGTATCATCATCTACTTCTATACAATTTTCACCATAATATCACATCTCTAAGGAGTTCAGCGAAGCAACATCAAGGTAGGAACATGATCTAAAGTCTACTAAATTAGTGAAAGTCTTCTACTGACTAAGTTGACATTGATTTACAACCCTTACAACGCCAAGTGAGATAGTCAGTTCTTGTGACTAAGATTTTGGGCTTTTCTAAGCTAATCTCTTTGTGCATAGGTAAATACATATCGAACACACTTCTTGATTAATAAAACAATACTTTTCAAGTCACAAAGCTACTGAAGCAAACAGTAACTTCAGGAAAAAAATTACTTCCCATTTTTTTTTATAACACATCTACATCTGAGAGTAATCATTCATTATTTTCATCCTTTTTTGTCTATCCAACAACTACCCTGGGAAGATAATCCCTGATCAGCCAGAAGTACCTATTACAGTTCAGTCTCTATTGTACCTCCACAGGTTTTCATTCTAACATGGCCCATTCAAATAAGAGAAAATGAGTAAATTTTGCTCTCTTCATAAGGCTCAAAAGGAAAACTTAAGTTAAAAATTACTTCAGGTTCACAAAGGAACAATCTCTGCAACTGTGTTACTAAGTTTATATTTGGCTTTGTGGATGTGTAGCTGTGAGATACATGTCTGTAGTTGGAGTCTCACCTGAAGTAATCTTGCTCTGATAGTTAATTAAAAAAAAAAGCTGGCTTGTAAATTTTATTCACAAAGAAAAAAGGAGGTTGTTACATTTTGAACACAAAGAACAAATACATTAATAAGTCATGATCTCTTTTACAGTTTTGTATTTGGGTGTTTGTAAAGCCAACCGTAACTTTGGAAGCTGGGAACCCTCAGAGATACAATCTAAGTTAAGAAAAAAAGACAAAATGATTTCATTTTGAAACTCTCTAATAATTGTGCTTCAATAATATCTATGCTGCATTTGTTACTTCTACAAAGAATAAAGTCTCTTCATAGCTGCCAATGCTATAAGCTCCTCCTGGATCTAAACCAGATCTGTTCTCTCTGGTGAAATCCATCTCAAGCTGCAACAGTGAACTACCATTGTTAACATCTTTGGGAAAGCAACAAAGGATGGAGATTGAAGCTGTACTTAACGATAACTAATTTTGTTAATTTTGTTAGTTTACAAGTAAGACCAGGACACAATACACTAATCCAAAGCTATGCTAACCTTGCAAGACCAAAGGATGTATAAATCAGCATTTTCATTACTACACAGAACTGTTAAGTACATATAAGGCTCCCAGTAGTTGAGTCAGAAATGGTCACTTCCATAGAGCCTCTTTTCATATTAGAGGTACACTTCAGACCTCCACTGCAAAACCTAAGCCTATTCAGGGAAATCTTGAATGCCTCTCAACTGCAAGACTTGTTTGCTTGCTTTATCTTAAGAAAATAAGGTATCAGCCTTTACATTAGGAACCAGTTTTATTAGATGTTGATACCTATCAGGTCTGGTCTACTCTTTCTGATATGAAAAGCTTTCACAATGCTCTCAGCCTTCACGGAGACTAAATGCTGCTGAACAGATGAAAAATAATTCACGTTATCATATCCTGATGCTAAAACCAGCATAAAGTCTGCAAGCACCATATAATCATTATCTCAGCTTTTTAGTAAGGAAGCATTGGTAATTTCACAGAAATAGAAGCAGTAACATAACATAGCATGCGGAAATCTGCACAGCATCATCCTCAAATCTATGGGATGCAGAGAGAGAGAGTATGAATGCCCTTACTGGAGTTAGAAAACTCAGTCATATCAGGATTAAATTCTATCAGTTTATTTTACCACACTAGTTACCACATATTTGCGGGTATTCAGATATTCTTTGACTGATTTGCACAAACCTAAAAGCCCACTTATTTTATTTCTTTTGCAACAGAATTGTCCCCTTGCTTTCCAGTACCTATTAGTCCCTCCATGGAGTTTAATTGGAGTCCCGACAGAAAGAAAAAGAGAGGAAGCCCCAAATGTTATGCAAGTCTCTAGCTGGCAATCTTTTTTTTTTCTTTTTTTTTTTTTTTCCTTTTTTTTTTTTTCCTTTTTTTTTTTAAATACAAATGAATAAAGAATGAAATGGAACTGTATTTAAAGGCAGTCTTTAATGCCTCCATCCAAATTATAATTTTACTGTTGAATTGAAGGAGTATCCAAATAGGAAAATTTTCATCTGAAATCAGGAGAAAATTTTTTTCACTTAAAACCTCTATTCTATTCATACGGATAATAATTTTTAGTATTAGAGGCAATTAATACCTGAAACATTCAGTAACTTCTGCAAGCTCATATGTCTTCAATAAAACAAAGGAATGAGAAAGCTGTCTCTCTCCATTGTATTATTCTACTGAGAAGACTCCTCCTGAACACTACTTTTGGAGAACTTTATGTTAAACATCTAAAAAAACATATTGTTTTTTTAAAACACAGCACTACACTGTATTTGTATCTGTGCAATAAATACTGCAGAGGTCCCAATTCACTACTGTGCCACTCCGGCTTATGAGGGTAATGCTATTGGAAATAAGTGATATCAAAGTTCTGTGATTCTGTGTCATAACTCTTACTCATAAATATTTAACAGAAAATATGGACTGATATTTAAATGGATATCATAAACCTCTATACATGGACAAGACTGCATTATAGCTTGCTTTTCCAGAAGTGGATAGTAGACATTACAGAAACAAGTGTGAAAATGATCCACTTTTAGCCTTTTTTCTTTTTATTTATTCAGGGAACCATTTCTCTTTGCCAGGAAATGCTGAAGTACTACTACTGCTTCTTGATCATCTTTTTCTAGAATTGAGGAGCAGGTGGCCTTAGGGAGATTTAACAGCTTGGCAGAAGCCTACACTAACATATTACAAAGGCACAGGTGATGGACAATAATATGTTTCCTGAATTTGAAGGGAAAGAGCTGATAGATGTACACACTGCATGCTGAGATAGAGATTAGAAAAGGCTGATATTGATAGTAGGTGGAAAATATATCACTAGCTAAAAATGCATATAAACAGGAAAATACATTCTCATTATACTGTTAATTATCGGGTCATGGTGATAACAAGCTCAAAATATGTTTCAGTCCTGATTTAAAAAGCAGAACATTTTTTCTTTCATAACAAGGTAAACCAACAAGAAATTCTCAGAGGAGTCCTTGGTCAAAAAAACAACAAAAAAAAGAGAGACACAGAGAAAGGAAAAGCTTTGGCTTTCTTAAAGACTGCTTCTGTTAACTTCTATGTATTTACACTTTTCAGTGACTCAACAGCATCACACAGATAAAGCCCAAAGGAAATGTAGCAGTTAATAAATTATTAAGCTGTTCTCCTTTAAAACATCAGCACTGGGCAGTACAAAGGCTTGGCATGCCATGTCAGATGCAAAAGGATCTGCAAACCTGAAAGAGTTATCGGAGCTGGGGAACAGCTGGCTCTGCAGATCCCGAAGCCCACCTGGGATCCACTTACTACAGCCTGTCATTCTCGCTGAGTTTAATGCTTATACAGTCAATGAAACATTAGATGAAGCTAAAGGATACATCCCCAAAGAATCTGACTTATGCTTTGGGAAATGACCTTTAAGCAGTCACCTTCCGGTAGAAAACTGAACTACAGCTCCCTGCATCTGCAGAAATACCTTTTATACATGCATTATGTTGGTACTCCTTCTACCAAGCTACAGTATACATATATATGTATTTCTTTGCACTTCCTTTGCATTTTATATTTTCACACTTCAGCACACCAGGTATTAGTTGCTTAAGTGATAAATTTGAAATTACTGCACTCAGTGGTTTTTCAGTGACAACTGAAAGCCCAGAAATTCATTTGGCTCCTTTTAAAAATCAAACTTTGATTGTCTGTGGAAGCATTTTCTTAACTCTTTATCAGTAGAATAACCAAAGACATTCTCTTCTTTTATTAAAAGAGCAATAGCCTGGGTTTGATGGCTACTATCATGAGGAACTTGATAAACAAACCTGATTTTTTTTATGATCTTGACGAAGAGAATTCCTTTATTACGAATAGGCCAGAGGGAAAACTATGTGTTTCATAAAGAAAGAAGTATATGTTTGTGCAATGACATGGGGAAAAAGTGGCAAAAAAACCTGCAAATAAGCTAGAAACATGCTTTACAGCAGAACAAGTAAATATCAAATCGTAATATTGTATTTGCAACAGACCTCAGTCTCACCTATTGCATGCCTAATGTTGCTTGCTGGAAAAAAAATAAAGTTTATAACACTGGCATTTCAGAGAGAACTCTTTCTCTGAGCTGAAGAGCTGTGAAGTCACTTGCCACAGCCCCAGAAAACCCACAAAACCAAATCAAGCTTACCATTCCCCCAACCCCCTGTTCTTTCTCAGCTTGGACACAATGCACAGGATTCCAAATTTACATGACTTAGCAATTACTACCGGAGGAAAAAGAAGTCTGTCACATCCTGATGATGTCTCCAGCAGAACCAGCACATCTACTCATGCAGGAGAAGGTCTATGCCAAGACTCAAATCCTCCTGATATAAGGAAATGACTGCAGTAATATTTATAACAACGTTTAATATTTTACATTTTTTAAGTGGTAGAAACTAAGTCTATTAGAAATATTGCTCTAATAACTTTTTATGTAGATGTTAATACTCTAGTATGTTTATTGGTCTTCTACTTTTTACTGAATACTACTACAATCCACTCCATCACTCTGAAAAATGCATTTAATTCTATTTGAACGAGGGCAGTCAACGTTACCAATAGTATATAGAAGATAATGAACCCCAACTTCAACCACCACAAGTTTTGAGACTTCATACTAATAACTTTCTTTGAAGTAATCCCTGCCCAAATTAAAGTACATGTGAACACAACACAAACTTGGTGCCATTTGATACCAAACGGGAATTTAAATTTTCTGTGAATTTTTTTCAGAGTTAAGAAGTTTTATGGAATTTCAATCTCTATCTGCAAAGTTCACTTTGCAGGAAATGTGGAAGTAGAATTTCTGCAGGTAGGTTTGGAATAAAGTTATGAATCTAAAATAGCTTAGTTGATACAAATTAATATTTCTAGTTTTTAAGCTAGATGCTACAAATTTTGCAAGAAATATAAAAAATCCCGTAAGCACATTAAATCCACTGCAAAGCGCAATAAAAGCATTGTAACTCCACATCCCTGAGTGCTGAGGAATTCACCAAACTAATTTCTAAGCTTTAAAAAGCTTTGATCATGCTGTGATATGCTTAGACTTGATCTATTACTGATCTAGACTGTTATTTGAGGGGTAAAAAAACATGCGCCTTTGACTAAGTCACAAAGTATCTGTGTTATTATCTTAAAGATCACTGATTTCTTTGAAGTAACACAGAACAATGTAGCAATAACTGTAAGAAAAATAACTGTAAGAAAAACAAACAAACAAAAAAACCATCTGACATAAATCTAATCACCAAAAAATCATTAGTCATTTTTTGGTAGGGATGAAGTATATAAAGAGCCAAGTTCATTGAATAAAACAAAAAACCAAAACAACCCAAACAGAACAAACAAAGAAGAGAAGGGGTGGGGAAGTGATTGCCTTCAAACAAGATCTGCTGAAGAACACAAAAACAATAAAAACCTGCAGGGAGATGAATCCCACCTATACTGATGCTTTAAGTCAAACAGAATTAACTCATCTGCTTCAATGCATTTGGAAAGCATTACGTAAGTAGATTAAATACAAACACCAATCAGAGGGACTGTGCTAATTCAGACAGGATCTCAGGGATCTAGGAAAGCAGAGATAATGCAGAGATGCTGTGAAAGAACGAGACACAGTATTTAGGAAGAGTAGGAAAAAGCAGCATAAAAAAAATGCAAGTGGTATCAAACACACGGCACCTTTACTGACAACACCTTAAAGCTGAAACACAAAGAAAATACAGCCTGCTCTTGCACTAACATATCCTTCAAGAGAAAGAATACAGGAGGAGGAAAAAACCCACTCAGTGCTGCTTTTATTTTCAAGGCAGTTTGTCTAGCACCTCAATAACACCATTTCTTAAAGGAATCAAGAAATGCACGAGATCTATTTGTATCTTTGTTTATAACAAAATACGAAAATATATATCAAGAAGACATAATACCTGCTGTCTCTCAAGATACCTTTTCCAGCCTCAAAATGCCAAGTAAAGAGCAGTTTATCCTTTCAGTAGCCAGGATTATTTGTTATAGAAGTGATTGGTACACATTTTACTGACAATTTCAGAGAGACTCTGTTTCAGAAACTGGATGCTGAGTGCATATTGTGTGCTACATTTGCAGCAGCTTTAAGTGACATTTAAAATAAAGGTATCCACTTAACTGCCGAACTTTACATTTTGAGGTCTTAACTGGGGTTATGCCATGTCCCTTATGCACACTAGACCTAAATTATATAGCATGGTCCCTGAGAAGCTCAGCTAATTCCCCTACCTTCACCTCTCTCCTAGTTTGATCTTGTCTTTTCTGTGTTATATATCTTACTATTCTCACCCTATGGGCCAAAAGAGACTCATTATCCACCAGAAAAGCAAAAAACACAGCCCACATCTAAATCTCAAACTGATATTTGCATGTCCTTGTTATTTCAACAGGAGCTATGCAAATTCATTTCAAGGATATAGTTATAGTTTGAGAATTTCCAGGAGCTCCCAGCAGATCTGACATTACATCTCCCCTGCTTCACACAAGTGAACAAGTAGGCAAAACGAGAGCTGCTTTAAGCCTCTGACCACTTGCAAACTTTTCTTCTAATTTACATCTGCTGCAAAAATCCATACCATACACTCACAACCAAAGCAGTAATTCTTACTCTGTGTGTTGTCATCGTAAATGATCTCATCGTCCAATTTTCAGTCCAATTACTGTCTGCCTACTGGCCACCAAAACCATCCTGCTGCTGAGGAGCTATAGGAATATACCCCAAAACCTTGCAGTAATTTTTCACCTATTTTTATGTTGGTTTGGGGTTTTTTTTTTTATTTTTACTTTTATTTGAAATAATTTTTTCCCATTCCTTATAAAGCAAACACATTTCATCCAAGAATCAGATAGTAAAATCTTCACATTTATCTTCACGTGTGCCTTCACCTGCCCATGTATTTCATGAAAAGCAATTCTGAACTCCTTAGATGAAAAATACAATACTCCTAGCTACTTAGATACCTGCTTTCCCTATAACAAATGCTTTGACTGACATCCTCAAGAAAGAAATCTGGGTTAAGTCCCAATTAGTAAACCAGTCTTTACATTTCTGCTGTGCATCTGAAGAAGGGCCAAGCCATCCTCCGCTTCGCAGAGATGTTGAATTGTGACACCTTAAAAAAAAAGAAAAAGTATGAAGCACTTCAAAACTCACAGAAGAAAGGTTTGAAACAGAAAAGGTATGTTTGTCACAATGCAAACTGGGAAGGGAATTTATGAAGTTAAACAATCTAAAAGATGTAGCACATGAAACACGTGCCAGGATTTATACAAGCCACACTACAGGAACATACAAGGGGAGAGGAGCGATAGTGCAAGGCCAGAGTAGGGGATTGTACCATTTTAAGGACTTTTCACTTGCTGTAAGACTCTGCTATAGGATCCCACATGCCAAGTGCATCAGTCAAAGCATTGCGGTGCCGTAAGATGTTCCAGCACTGTTTTCCTGTACAGAGGATACATTAGCAGTGGCAGAGAAACCTTACCAAGGGAATCAGTCTCCCACTGAAATCATGAGACCTGACAGGTCTGATAAAAGCAGAGTCCTGGTGCTCAGGCCAAAAGAGACCAGGGGGAAATGAAGGCATTTCCTCACTTTGAACTTCATGTAAGGTTTCCAGGGGGCATGTGAATGCTATAGAGTTATTATAATGCCTTTTCAGGGCAAATATCCCTTGCATAGTAACATAAAAGAATCAAAAGCATGCAGATTCTTTATGCTGGAGGAAGAGCTCTGGTACAATTAGCATGTAGTACGTAGAATTTCAGGCACATGTTCTACAGAGAATCATATTGACTGTATTGACTATATTGAGTAGCAAAGTGCAAGTAATTCTTAATGGATGACAAGGAGATAAATTGTGGCCTCTGTACCTTAATTCTGACCTTCAAAATTATGTTGAAAACATTTTAAAGGATATTATAGTTATGATCCGGCTACTGAGTAGATGAATTTTTTTTATACATGACCAGCAACTATAGCATGATATAACATTGCAAATAAACTGAATAGGAAGTTTTTATTCCAATTTTTCATTAAAAGAATTGTCAAGTTCCCCATCTTAAAAGCATGCCTAGGTTTCTTCCTTTGTTCAAAGACCGTACAGTCTTAAAAATTCTTGCCTCGGTTTTGAATCCACACCATCCTTGCTGAGCTCTTCCACATGTACGAGCACAAACATCAGCCCCCATTTTGCCAGTGCTCCAAACCACCCAGCAGCATTTCCAATTAAGTTTCCCCTCCTGCTTCATTTCCACCCTGGTGTCTGAGCGCCCACTTCACTGCCTCTGTCCCAGTATGGGATTTTCTGAATGTCAGCTGCAATGAAAAAGCACTGGAAAGAAGGTGTGCTGGGGTGAAGAGAGCATGATTGCAGTACAAGTAGCAATTCCTGCTCCAACACGCTGTCCTCACATTTCTTTGTGCTTCCCCCTCCAAGGAAGAAAGGGGGGCAGAAAGTTACTGATTTAGATAAGTGTAGACCAATACTAATTTGTTAGGTTGCAAACACACTTAACAGTATTTTCATATTCACCAGTAGGATCCTGTAAAACATTTGCTGGTCTGGGCTTATTTTTTCCTCAGAAGTTCAGACTAGAATTTGAAATACAGCATTTGGATGTCAAGAAACTTGGCAAATTCTCAAACTGGCAGGTGTTTGAGAAAAAAAATTATCAAAACGATTCTCAACATTCCAGCTTGCAAAAGTGTTAAAACTAACAGACAGGCATTACTATTAAATACTATTAAAGACTAGCTAAGCAACTGAGATAGGTAGATGATGTTAGACGTTTTATTTTTGTCAGTTATCAAAATGCAACTTTTCTTACACGTTGTTTATCACAATCTGCAGGGACCACAGATTCACAGGAATGAACGAGACAATGAGGATTATCCAGTCTTAATAGAACACTTAAACTGTTCTTAAAACCTCTGGGAAACAGATTTCACAGCTTTCTCAAGAAATCTCAACCAGCGCTTAGCCACCCTAATGCCTAAATAAAATCTCTCTCACAACAATTAGTACATTTTTTTCTTGACCTGCTGACAGGATGACCCACAAAGTTGTTCCCTGCTCCTTACCATCAGGCTTGTACATACCTGAAAATGTATGAGGTCTTTTCAAGATTTTCCCTTCTTTTAGAAAAAGTCCAGCTTGGCCACTGTTTCTTCAGAAGACATCCTCTCTGCTCTGGATTTCAGCTGATTCTGTGTTTTGTTTTTATTCCAATGGTCTTGGGTCCAAACCTGTATTGATTTGTGAATCCCAGTGGTGGGTGGTAATATAGGTGAGGCCTTATGAGTGCTGACAGATGCTGACTGAATTACTTTATGATTATTTCATATAACACTCATGCTCATGTCTCAACAATTTTTTTTTTTTTCCTTTCTCTTCACAGAATGATTTCTTGCTTGATTCACACTCTGTCAACAATCCCTTGCAGCACTTAGCTCCTTTCCTACAGAACTTCTGCCAGGCAAGTGGTTCTCCCATCTTGAAGGTATGAATTAATTATTGCCACTTCAGAATCACACCTGTATTTTCTCTTACTGAATTGCAGCTTATTTTCTACAGGTTTTTTTCTCACAAGTCCAATGTACAAAGATTGTATTGCTAAACCCTTCCAGCAAAGGCTCCTCCTAGCCCTGGCACTGCTAGCAAAAGTTAATAAAACTACTCCAAACATTCAAAACTTTCATAAAAATATTGACTAGGAGTAAAACCAAGATCTTCATAAAACCTCGGCCATTGTTTGTTTATCTGGCAGATCGATCAGCCCATCTCTGTACGGCTGTACGACTGCTTTATCAGAAGTCTGCTTTGTCTCCAAGGCTGTATTTTCACAAAGCTTTATGCTGTTAATAAAGATGCAAGTGATAATGGTGCACACCTCAAAAATGGAAAATAGGCAGGGGTTGAGGTTACCCATCCTTACATGTAACGGAAGCAGGTAGCTTCTGTTTTCACTGGTTGGTGACATTAACGCAGTAATACTGAGTAACTGCTGACAATTAGCCAGAAGATGGAGCAGAGGTCTTGTAAGAAAATTACTCCCTGGTGGCAAAATATTGAAAATTCAATTACACTCTGTTTATTACAGGCCTACATTAGGAACTGCATTCATAATAAGGACCTTGATAATATACAAATTAATCGCAGCACAGGGGAGTGCTTTAGTAACTTTTTTACTCCTTGATGTATTCTTCAATATTAAGTTTTTAATATATCCATAGACATATTGAAATACTTTCTATAAAGCTTTTCACATGAAATTCCTTAAATACAATAGCATGACCCGTGAATATTATTCTGAAAGACAAGATAATACCTATCACAGATCATTAGAATAAAACAAGGTGTATGTACCAATTTTTAAATACTGTAGAGGTATTCTTCTTGTCTTAAAATTCATATTTGTGTTTCTATGAAGTATGCTATCAGGCAAACATCATTAAAGTCAGAGAGGCTACAGCTCTCCACAGTTTTCTGCACATACTCACATTTACATATGTGAATACTTTCTTTCAAATTAAGAAAAGCCATGGACTTAGAGGTACGCATATCCAATTTCTGCAGACATTGCAGATCAGTTTGAAATAAGATTGAATAATCTTGTTCTTACTATTCGAGTTATAGCAATTGCACAAAATGCTCCCAAGAAGAGCAGATAGATATAAATTCATGCTATGACAATGTGTATTGGATACTGTTGAATAATTTAGTTTCTGAATGAATGTAGTCAGCAGTTTGTTTAGCCTTTTAATAGTCTATTGCCTACTTTAAAGACTTCTAGTTGCAGGCTGTTCAGCACAAAGGCTTTAAACTGATGTATTTCAAATCTAGCTATATGCTTACTGATTTTAATTGTATTTTGCCAGTGAAAGCAGTAAGACTTACTATACTTTACTGATCCTGAAGTAGAATTGCAAAGTCCATCGTCTTCAAGTAAGATACAAGATTAAGTTAAACATGAAAAAAGCAAGACTCTAGAGAAAGTACTGAACACATGCACAGTATTCCACAGGTTAGTTACCTCTAATGTTGTTTGCAAGAGTCTCCTATGGAATTCTAGTACTAGAGCTTCATTACCAAAACCTGCAAATAAAGATGTGAAACTTGGTCCTGCTCTACATTACTGAAACCTTCATTGGATCCAAATATTTTGAACCTTGCTCGTAAATTCCTTCCACTTTAAGGAAGAGGGCCTCACATTTTCTGCTTCGTAATGGGATTCCCTGAATCCTCAAGGTACAGTAACACTTAGTGGTGCTCAAACCACTGATAGTCAAGAGAGGCCCAAATGACTGGATCAGATGGGACATTGGATCTACAACAATACACCCTGAGTAAGACACAAGATTGCACGGGAGGTAACTGATGACAGCTCTGGTATTTGAAATGGCTGGAACAAGCACCCTGAAGCCTTGTCCCAGATAAGCTTGGACACTCCTCTGACAACCAGACCAAGAAACCCCACAGAAATTTTAGGATGATTTAAAAAAACCCAAAAACAAACAAAAAAGATATCTGTCAATAAACAAAATTCAGTGAAATAGAAATTATGAATTTGGTATTCTCGTGTGTGGCAAACAAATCTTTCACAAGTAGGTCCTTCCCTCACACTGCCCACACAAACCCTTCAGCCACTCCTAAGTCATCATGTGACTACTTTGAAAATGCCATATCACTGCAGAACGCATGGACACAGAGTTTATATGGCAAGATCTCCTTGTGAGACAGATTGCTTCCTGGCAGAGATGAGACGAATGAATGTCACATCCTTCTAGCTTTCAAGTCTGTTGTTTTCAGGACTTGCTCTCTTAAGTCAGGCACCAAAATGAGATGCAGAACAATGCTGTGTGGGACAGCATGACAAATTTAAAAATGTGGAGGAAAGACTAGGTAATTTGAGTTCATCCCAACATCACATGCTTTTATCTGCAAGTTACTCAGGCTGCCTGATGCATTTGATACAAATAGTTACAACAAGTGAAAGAACAAAGAATCTCCACAGGTTCCCGGGATCCAGTCATCCAGCCAGATCTTCCCCTATAAAAATCAGTCTGTTCAGCTGGTACCTGGGAGGGCAGTACACAAACTCCAGCCAAACCTGCAGACTTTGAGTGAAGTCCTGAAAGCAGCACTACACATGCCCATATGATTTATGATCTACAGATATCCACATACTGCCTTCATAGGACTATGTTCTTTTCTTTTTTTCCCTTTTTTTTTTAATTTATTTGCCTGATAGGTGATGGCTCCAACCAACTCTATAATCTAGAGTAGTATGTGTTGATATATTACAGCTTTCATGATATCCAAGTCGATGCTGCAGGCTTTATGTGACTTCTGACAATGTCAGTCAACCTGCCTATGGATTTGGTCCATCCTCAAGTATGCTTCCACAACTGATAGATATATTGCAGCGCTTGGCTGTCTGGAAAAATCCTTCTACTTGTGTTACAAGCCATGCAGTGAAATTGCAAATGGAATACTTCTTGCAGGCTCAGAAGGTCTCCAAGTAACTTGCAAGTTAAAGAGCTTGAAGAATAGGAACACTGAAATGAGAAGGCCTAGCAAGAGACCTATTAATTTCTTGAGTCTGCTTAAATGTAGACACCTGACGGGCTAAAGCCATCCTGCATTTCACAATGAGGAAATATGAACACTCTTTAATTTTCTTGTTAATTCTTCTCCGTCAACATCTATGGCTCCTAAACAAAGGCAACAAGGCCACTTCAGACTACAGCAGACTCTGGGAAGGTACTGCATAGAAAATACAGCATGGCAGACATGATATTTAGCATGGCATCAGAGTACTCGGAGCAAAGCAGAAAAAGGCAATGCCCTGACCAGACTGAACTACTTGTGCTGTTAACCCTAACTTGATTCTGCGTGGTTGAACATGATCCTTCCTCATGCTCACCCATGATGCCAAAACTGCAATCATCTGCCTTCATTTCCAAGAATCAGCAGTTGCCTATACTGTGGCATGTTCCATCTTGAGCAAGAATGTGGAGTCTCGCTTGTCTACCTGATGACAAAGTGCTCCCATGGTTTTGGTGGGATGGGAGGAGTGGAGGAAAGGCCTTTGCTTCATTTACATTGTATGAGATCAGTACACATAGTTCCAGAAAGTTGATTTCATCTCCCTCATGCTTTGTGCACCCTAAGGAAAAACATCAAGCACACTGAGCATAGCAGTATGTGCAGCTCTCCAAAACAGGAGACAGTGACATTTATGCCCATTTAAAAAAAAAAAAAAAAAAAAAAAACAAACTGAAAGAAAGAAAAAAAAAGAGAAAAAAAAAGGAGCCTGATACTGAATAGACAGAATTTGAAGCCTCAGGTTGAAGAACCCTGAACGGGAGACATGGGAAAACATAAAAATAGTATTACAGAGAAGTGGGAAAAAAATGTCAGTACTTGATCTAAGAGTACCGATATAATAAAAAAATCAAAAGAATCAATTCAGGAAGTTCATAGCAATTTCAGCAAAGCCTGAACAAGGACATAAGCTCAGCTGTACTCTGCTATACTAGGAGGTGGCACATAACCAAAGAAAGTGCATTAACATAATCTCTGGTTTTTTACTCTTGTACAAGTAGATATATAAATAACACATTTCCAGTAATAGCAATTCAACATACACTTTAAAAACATACAAAACTACTTGCATTTATTCAGAATATGCAAAAGCAAGCATCTTAAAGCTGTTTATAATTTGTGCTGTAGCTTTACTGCAGTCTCATCTGAAGTCACCAGAGACTGTCTAGGTTTTTTTATCTTATTTCTTTAATTGGATAAAATTTCATGAGATTATTTGCAGCCCTTCAGAGTTTATAAAAGTTATGCCTTTTTTAAAGTTACTGCGAATATATTTTTACTTGTACATATATACATACACATATAAGAAGAAAGAAAAGATACCCAACCTTTTCAAATTGTTTATTCAAGAAGGTAAAACAGGCAGAGTTAATAAGTCTTATAGAAAAATACGATGCCCATTTATAAGCAGGAAAACAAAATCAGGAAAATGAAGTAATGTGAAAATGCAGAGACAGCAAGGTAGGGACCAAATCAGGATTTCATTGCAAAATCTTTGACTTCAAAGCAAATACTTTGAAGGCTTCCCACATGTAAAGTTCAGAAGACATTTGATAAGCGGAATGAAAGTCACTGGGATTATAGTTTAGCTGAGCTAACAGTTGCGCTTTAGTAATTACAAGCGATCAGGACACTGAGTATAACCTGAACTCACAGCAGAATACTCAGCACTGATTCGGTACTAAATTTAATGGACATAATAAACCATTATCATCACATCCAGGAGTACGGTACATTTTCTTTGATTATTTCTACAGACTATCCAAAACTCAAGTCCACTTAGCTTGTGAAGTCTGATGAGAGCACAGCCTGAGGTAATGCAGACACAAAAACAACTCATAAAAGATAAGGTCAGGCTTGATTTAACAGGGAAAAATAAAGTAGGACCACAATGGCAGAAAAGATTGTGGGGGTTTTGGGGTTGTTTTTTGGGGTTTTGTGGTTCTTTTGATTGTTTGGGTTTTTTTTTTAATTTTTTTGTTTTTAAGGCAAAAAAAGAAAAAAAAAAATCACACTTGTTGCATAGCAATATATACTACACTGTCTTCTTCATAGTTTTGAGGGAGGAGAAACATTTCTCCATAAAAGTAGAACCACAGAGTATGACAGAAAACATTCAGAAAGCATGTCTTTTTTTGGATATGACTATGAAATACTTTTTTCCATATCTTTTAGTGTACACTATTCAAAATCTACTTTAAAATGTTTTAAATCACAAGGAAAACAGGATTTTGAGATAATCAATACTACCATGTCACCTAAACTGTTACTTCAAATTAATATTATGAATTCTGGGGTAACCGGAATCAGCAGCGAACCATGTACTCCACTTCCCCAAGAGACACTACCAAGCATAGGTATGTTTCTCATTGAAAACAAAACAGAAATCTTTGAGTTCAATTAACTCTCCAGCCTCAACAAAAGTGCATTGCAGTAGATTCTTTTATAAAGGAATAATTTATCAGAATTCTCTTTAATGCTTTTTTCATAACATTGAAATGCCTCAGAAAAGAGGATGAAAAATTCAATTGTGTAGAGACGATCAGTGGAACAAAAATCCACTCTGAACAAAGGTAAGCAGATTAACTTCTTCATAAAAATCAATACATTTGATAATGCAAAGAACAAAGATCTTGTAAAAAAAGCAAGGAAAAAAAAAAGTGTGTGTTCTTTTAAAGTAAATTGCTAACTAAAAGTACATGGACTCTGTTAACATATTTTTAATATTGTTATAGTTGTTTAAATGTGTCCCCTAAGTCCCAGAGGCACAAAGATGATCTCTGGATAAGGAGAATGCTATTAATCTATGCAAAGTGCACATTGCAGTGTTTTCTACTTAAGTTCATTTATTTTTAGATGATATGTTACATTTGGAGAAAAAGTAAGAACCCTAACATCTTTTCAAAAATGTAGCTGGGCATTTGTAACAACTAAAATTGAATTTTGAAATGTATATATGTGCTACAGATCCATCTGAACCACTGTTGACAAGTAACGCCTAGGAAGTATCATGGGGACTCCAACATTTTTCTAGCGTAGGTAATGTTGAAAAACAGGTAACTTCCAAGTTATTCAATTTTACATGCTCTAAATTACAGACAGCAGACAAAAGAAATATTTTAACCTGTTTATGAACCCAATTAGAAATCTGCTACACGGCTACACCCACTTTTTAAAGACAACAGTTTTTTGGCTGCTGGAGACTTGACCTTGATGGAAGCAAGAACTGCTAAAGTAGCAAGAAGCGTGGTTTTCCCTATGGACATGAAAAAGGTTTTCCCCCTTTTTCAGCCAGTAGTTACAGGGCTCAGCTGGCAGGTACAGCCATATTCTGTCAACCTAAAAAACAACAGAGGACTGACACAACTACATAAAACTGCCTTGGCAGCATCAAGTGGCAGAAGGAAATGGCACTGCAGTCAGCCTTGAAGTTAGAAACCTCTGCAGCGCTGGGAGTAGATATGTATCCTCACTGCCCTGTCAATAAGAAATTTATGAGTTGTACAGAGAGTTAGGTGAACTTAAGGAAAATATTGGAAAGGAGCGATAAAAAACGGAATTCCTGAGTTTAACCTCTGGCTGACAGGTCAACACACAACACTTAGGTGGAGCACTCACAAGTAATTCCTTCCATGCTGAGAAGGCAGTCACTTTGACTTTGTTTGCTCCCTGTACGAAGTCAAACACTGCTGCATTTTTTATGTCAAGGGGATTGTTAGAGTAGAATAAAACCAGGCGTTTTTATTTCCTCTCCTTCACTATTTCTACTTGTAGCCTAACGGCCAGCAGATCCCAAAACATTCAAATAAATTGCATTTTGGGTAAGACAGGAATACTCTTAGGCATTGAAGAGATTTTTGTCTCAAAAACAATACTCTTACAAACTGCCTTCCAGAAAATTACTAGCACTGTATGAATGATAACAAAGTCTGCTAAGGAACTATCAGATCTTGGAACCTTTAAAATACATTTTCATGTGTATGAGGAACCAATGTTAAATTTAAACAACCAGCGATTTGGCATCTTAGAGCTTTTCTTTTGGAACTAAAAATTTTGTCTCTATAGATTCTCCCCACTCCATCAGGTATTCCCTGGTGTATTTTTTAGAGCAAACCTCCACTTTCAGTATAAATACAGAAAGGAACTGAGGAGGGAGGGGGGAAGTTACAACCACAAAAATGTGAATGAATATGTCCATCCGTCCATTTCTTCTCTGCAAATACATACACACCACAGGACAGATCTAAATTCAGCAAAAGCACTGGGAGAGCAATTCTGGGGCCAGGATTTTTGGTAAGAGCCCCCACTATTTTGCAGCTGCAGATGGAATCAATGAAAGACAGCTGAGGCAAAACACAGCTAATCTAACAAGCAAATCAAAGTCTGGGAACAACAGATTTCTATGCCTAACCCACTTCTATATCAAGCCTTTCTGTGAATTTAGTCAACATTCTTTATATTAATTTGATCTTTCTGGAAAAAGATTTTCAGTTGCATTTTCATGATTTAGGAGCACAAGTCCTATTACAACTCATGAGGATGTGAGCTCTAAATCTCCAGGCGATTTTAAAACCCCTTACTCTACCTATAAAATGGAAAAGCAATTACTACTTTCTGCCTTCTAACTACACTGATACGAGTACTAAAAGGAATATCCAGTACTGTCCTTGCGTGAACTCCTCACTTTTCCAAGTCTCTATAGGCTAATATAACCTTATCACGACTTCAGGTCAAAAGATAGAGTCTAATGGACCAATGGAAGGAATTAATTTCAAAGCTCAGGACCTTTAATTGAGAGCAGATGGTGCCTAGTCCCTATAAATTTAAAGTCTGGGGCCTGTTAACAAAAGCATCTAATTTCATCTCGATTGCAATGAGCAGCCAGGACCCAGCAATATTGAGTTTACAAAACAACATAACAATCTCTAGAACTCTACTGAAAGCAAACAAGCAGCAAAGAGAGTTAATGAAAAAGACGTCATATGTTCTATGCAGCTAAAGTAGTTAAGGGAATGAGCAGAATTCCCCACTGAGTGCAGCTTTTAAAAGCAATTTTAAATAAATCTCCTTATAGAACATACAGCAATCACGCAATGAAGAACTTAGCAGCTTGAACAATTCTAGTTAACTCTGTAAGGAAGGACACTGGATACTATCCATTTAACCAAATAGAGGCCATTCCTTTCAAAGTCAGTTTGACCTATATATCATAGAAACTTTGAATATTCAAAGTTTGAACTTCAAAGATTATGAACTATCTTGATACATTCAGCATCAATCTTCAACAGCAGGCAGAAAAGACAACTTTGAAATCTTCTCCAAGAATTAACTTTTGACAAAAAGGATGTTAAGATTTCTCATTTCTCCTATTTTTCTATAATCTGCGTAAGTAACCAATACAGTTTGGTTCTGTGAAACCCACTACAAAAAGAAATTCTAGTTTTGTACAGAGACAAAGCAACCCAAATTCTTTAGACTATCTGCCACAGATGCAGACTGACGCTCCATAGCTTTCATTATCAGCAATTACAAAAGACAGTTCATTTTTAACTCTGAAGCATTTGATAAAAGTATTACATATGTAAAAACACAGCAATTGGGAGAAAAAAAAAATTAAACCTCTCTTCTTCCAGCATACAGCAGGTTAGTGCACAGTGCCTAACAACAGAATAACTGCCTTTTGTGTATGCTCATGACTGCACAGGGACAGGCTATAGAAATGCTTTAAAGTTTCTAGATTATTTGAAGAAGAAACTAGTCTTCAATGATGTACGTTTAATCTGTGAGAAAACTATGTGTACAAGGTGCAAAACAAAGATGTTTAAGAAAAGGTCTTGTAAGGATAGCCAGATATACACGTACATAGCCATATGCATGCATTTATGCATCTATTTCACCGCAAAGGACAAAAAGCAATCGCAATGTTGTCAACCAGAGAAATCAGCATGTTGCCAGTCTTTACCCTGTTGTGGGTTGACAATCTGGAAGCAGGGTTTCCCAGTTCAGTTGCTTCTTTTTCTGCTACAAATACGGCACCAGAGGTGGAAACACGCACATTTTGTCTCAGATGTACCCAGTCAGCAGCCACAGTACCCCAGGGAAGGATTTGCCAGCAGCAGCACAGACCTGCCACAGCAGCTGCACAGATCCTTCAAACTCCAAGAAAACTGTTATCTATTATGGATGATCTTATAAGAATATATGAGAGATATTCCTATTAACCATTTGTATATCCACAATTTAATCCATAATTAATTTACATTGTTCCCTGTCATCTTTCCTAAATTGACACTGTGGATGCACAACTGTGAAATAAAAAAGTAAAACCAAATCAAAGTAAGGTATAAGTATCTTGCAAATTCCCATGTAGTATTACAGAAACCTGGACTAAAACCCACAATGGTTGCAACAGTCATCAAAGGCCCTTCCACTGAAATGTTTCTAACTCGGAGTGAAAAAAAAAATACTCTCCTTCTTGAAAACATACAAGTGAAAATAACACATACCTAAACACAAAAACTATATAATTTAGGAAGAAAATGGTATATAGGATTAGTGTGTGGATGTGGGTGATGGTGGAATAAAAATCAAATTCAAAGCTTTTTAACAAGCATTTCTTTTCCTGAGCTTTGAGACCGTATCTTCTTCCCACCTTAAAGCAAAACAAAAAAAAAGAAAAAGAAAAAAGCCTAAAATTTTGCCAACAGAACAGGCAGCACATTATATAGATGCAAAAAAGTTCCGATCAGTTTAGTCCACATATTTGTAACATGAAGTAATTTTCACATTTGTTATAATTTCAAACCAAATCCTCATCTCATACAAAGAAATTCCAGAAAATATCAGAGTAAGTCTTTACATAGGTTTAACAAGAATCAGTTTTAAAGAACTGTCTATTCCAAAAGCCTTTGCAGCTTTTTTAAAACAAAAAACCAAAACACTAACTTGACAAATTTTCCCCAGCTGTTATTTGACCAATATAAAAAAGGCTTTCACCTGTAATTATTACTCATATTCTGACAATAGCACAGTTTGTATTTAGTTTAGATTTAAAATTGTTATTTTTCAATATGACATATTTAATTATACAATTAACCACAATTAAAATCTTATTTCAAATAAAAGTTAGAAGAAGCTTGAAAAACACTTTTACAACAACAGAATATGAATAAGCCTACTCCTTATATGGAACTGGTATTATTTAGACTTTACCTCTACCATTAATTTGGTTTTGTGTAATAAAATATATGTATAGATGTACACACACCCCTATATCCACACAACAATAAAGGAAATGAAGAAACTGGTGGCTGAGATCCTTGCTTTCAAATGACAGCAAACCAAATAATCTCACAACTCTAACAATTTTTTTTTCCACACCTTCTTATTCCAGTGATAATTACATTAATAAACCTGATTCAGCAAATATGTTGCTCTTTTAATTCATTAATTAAAACAATTTACTGCTACCACTGTGATTTTTCAAGGACATCAAAACCACATTTCAAATCAAAACAGCCGACATCATCAGTTTATAGATGTGCAAATCATACTTTACTTTCATGGCAACCTCACAATTAAAATACACCTTAAATGAAAAAAAAGATGCTTTATTTAAGATTTTCTTGCACAAGCACATCCAGAAGAATATGTTTTAAATATTTTTTAATATCAAAATTCAAATGAGGAAAAAAATATGAAAAGTTGTCAATTTCCAATTAGAAGAAAAAATAAGATATAAATATTATAATAACTTGCAGATCCACATTTTTATAGCCTTCATTTTCTCATCATGCTTCCTGATCATTAACTTTTGGGTTGAATAACACAACTGCCTCACAGAAAACAAAACCAGGAGGGAAATGAAGAAATTTTTTTTTTTTTACCATCCTCTCCCACAAATCAGGCCCGACAGGAACTACACCAATATTTTAAAATTGTTTTGGAAGATGTGTTAGATGATTATTCACATGGTCCCCAGCAATCTCTTTCAACAATTTATCCTTGAAAAGACATTGTCTGAGCTAACTTCTACTTTATGCTATTTTCCTGGTTTGCTTCTGTTCCTATTTGCCCTATGCAGCCTTTATAACAGCAGCAGCAACACCAAGCCACCTTGAATTCACGGCTGCCCAAGAGGAAATGTTTCAGTACTCCTGGACATGCAGAACACAGGGTAGGGAAGCCAAAGCTCAACCATGGCATGGAGAAGCCCTACTACTGCAAAGGAAGGCCAGACTGTTAGGCACCAATTACACAAGCTGGGCACACACAAGTCCAGGGGACCAGACAGGGGGCATCCACAAGTGCGGACAGAGCTGACCAACGTTACTGAAAGGCAACTCTGGGATTCCTTGAAAGGTTACGGCGATGAAGACAGGTTCCTGATGACTTTTGAAAAGCTAAAGGTCACATTACATTCAAGAAGGGTAAATAGGGAAGTAGAGGCAGCCAGCCTCACCCCCATCTCCCAGGGAAGATTATGGAACATGATGCTGGAGTTATCCTTCATAGGCCTGGATAGGCCAGGAAAAGAAAGTGAATGAGAACAGCTAACATGAATTTACTAAAGGTAAATCACACCCAAACTAATTGTTTTTTATGAACACATAATTGTCTCAGCAGACAAAAGGAAAGCAGTAGATCTTGTTTTCCTTGGCTTTAGCAAGGCTTTCAAGATGGGGTCCCATAGTATCCTGGTAGCCAAGTTGGTAGCCAGATGGACTGGATGGCTGAGACACAAAGTACAGTTTCTGTAAAACTGGTTCTATGAAGAAGCTGAAAGAATAGCATTTTGTAGTGCAAAGATCAACTGTTGGCCAATATGAATGGCATTCCTCAGGGGCTAATATTAGGGCTGATGCTGTTTTATGTCTGTACTACACTTAACGCATTGAGAATGAATAGCATGGAATGTGCCCTCAGCAAGTCTGTGGATGACACCAAGCTGGAGAGAGTGATTAACATGCTGCAAGGAGGGACTGCCTTTCAGAGGGATCTCAACAGGCTGTAAGAATTGGCTGAAAAAACCTCATTAATTCCAAAGGCAGAATAACCCCATCTAACAGTACTAGCTGGGAGCCCACTGGAAAGCAGCTTTGTAGTCAAGGACCAGGGAAGTCAGTGTGGACAAGTTCAGCAGTGTACCCTTTCAACAATAAGGCCTAGCCACATACTGTGTTTCATTCAGAAGTATGGAGCCAGCATACCCTAGGAAGTGATTAGTTCGTTTTATTCAGCATTTGAAGACCACATCTAGACTATAATACTGAGTTTGGAGCATGCCAGTACTCATGCAACAATGATAAACTTGAAGAGGAGCTGAGTGAGCCTGGAGAAGGCAAAAGGTGGAAATCCTAACTTCAATATTCACAAAGGAAGACCACCACCCAAGGCAGTGGTCACATCAGCAACAAGGGGAACTCTGATTAGATATAAAGGGAGGTGGGGAGAGAATCCAATTGGTTAAGCACTGGCACAATTGCCCAAAGACAAAGTAGAATCTCTCCTTTTTATAAATTTTCAAAACTCAACTGAACAAGGCCTTGAACAACCTCATTGTATTTAATGTTAGTCCAGTTCTAAGCAGATGCTTAAACCACATGACCTCAACAGGTCCCTGCTAAACTGACTTATTCTATGATTTTCTAAAGGACCGTGATTCAGCCACTTAGCTTTCTCACAATTGGAAACTGGATTATTCTCACTTAAATGCAGGTCTTTGCACTTGTATTTACTGAACTGCATTTTTTTTTTTCATGTGGAATTATATCACCAGCTTTCATCCTGTCCTACGAAGCGTATGTGATTCTTTCCAGGTTACAACATTCTATTTGCATTATCCAAGCCATTAAGAAAATGTCAACACACTATGTGGAGTACTATTTGATTCAACTTGCCAATTCATGAATTCTGATAGTCATTCTTTTTTGTCTTGCCATAGTGAACCTAGACCCTGTGTCTCTATTTATGAATACATCAGGAGTGACGCAGTCTCAGAAGCCTCAGTAATATCAAAATATCTATTACTGTTAGCATCTGCTCCTTTTTCCTATCAAGGAGTGGCTTACACTATCACAGAAGGAAATCATTACAGCTTGACAAGACTCATTTAGTACAGACACATGCTTATTGTTATAAAGCACGAAGTTTCTACTTTTTTTTTCCCTAGGATGTTTCCTGTCTAACTGATTTGACAGGTTCCACCTCCTTTTCTTTGCCCCTTCTGAAGTTGTTCCTTTTGGTTTGGTTTTTTTTTTTTTCCTTCCAGAATGATATCCATCATCAATAACTTCTCAGACATGAGTCATAAAAACCCCAGAGGCTGCAGACACTCTATACATGCAGGACAAATTTTATTTCCCTAAGTAACCTCTAATTCTTTATTTAGTAGTATAAATGCTAGTTCTGTTATCAGTTACTCAGACAGAAAATGCTATAACAAAAAGAACCACAAGTAAAATGCTGGAGTGAGTTCAGAGAAGGGCAATCAAGCTGGTGAAGGGTCTGGAGCACAAGTTCTATGAAGAGAGGCTGAGGAAATTGGGATTGTTTATTTTGGAAAAGAGGAGGATGAGGGGAGACCTTATTGCTCTGTGCAACTACCTGAAAGCAGACTGTAGTGAGGTGGATGTGGCCTCTTCTCTCAAGTAAATAATGACAGGACTAGAAGAAATGTCCTGAAGTTTACCAGGGGAATTTAGATTAGATATTAGGAAGAATTTCTTTACTGAAGGAGTAGTCAGGCGCTGGAACAGGCTGCCCAGGGAGGTGGTGGAGTCACCATCCCTGGAGATATTAAAAAAAACCCCAAAACCAATAAAAAAAACCAAAAAAGAAACCCTAAAGAGTAAATGAGGCACTTCAGGACATGCTCTAGTGGGATGGTGAGGTGTTGTGGGGTTTTTGGGTTTTTCTGGTTGTTTGTTTTTGGTGGAAGTTGACAATTGGACGCGGTGGCCTTAGAGGTGATCCAACCTTGACAATTCTGTGAAAACGTATGGGCAATATATTAACAGCCTTCTTTCTGTTAAGTAATAAATCAATTTCCTCTTTGTCCTTTTCATAGCATTCATTACTTTTTTTGCTGATTATGTCTCAGTTTTATTTGTATGCCAGGACCTCTCCAATTGCATCTTTGTGAGCTCCTCCTCAAAATTTGATCTTCCCTCCATTTTCTGCATGGTTCTTTCTTGAAATTCAGGTGTCTGGAGAAATTCTGAGCTGTGATGGTGTTTAAATACCTCTTTCACTACTCCTTAACATTAGAAAGGCTTTCTAAGCTTAACGGTCAATAATCAATTCTCTGAAATTTTCTTCCTATATTTGTTTTTTCTCGCAGAGCCCAATTCCAATTTTCGTGCTGTCAGATGTTATTTTAAGCCTAAGGTTCCCACAGATTTGGTTAAGTGTTTCCAAGGAGTCTCATCCTTTAGCCTAACGTTCTGTACCAGACTCTCTCTCATCATGAAAGCATCATTGGCCCTTTGCCTTTCCTCAACAGCAAGTTCAGTGACACTCAAACCTCTGAAATCCAGGAGATCCCAAAAAGTTACTGGAAAAAAGTCAACCCAGTTGTTCCCTCTTTAATTACCACCATGATTTTCAGTTGCATTAACAGTGAATGCTAAGAAGATTCATCAAAATATATCAACAGAGCTACAATCATAACACTACAGCACCTGAAAATTGGCATAACTACAGAAAACTTGTGCTAATATCACAGAAAACCATGGATGACTGCTTACGGATTTCTGCTCCATATGTCTGTAACCAAATAAAAATTTCTCTGTTTTTTTAGATATTAAATATTATTTCAGAGCTGACTTCTGTCAACAATAAAACACACTGATTTCTTGGTCATGAAATTTCTTAGCAGCAAAGCACGATTTAAGAGATATTGGCATGCTTAATGAGGGATAGATAATTGCTAGATGAAATACTGTGGGAAAGAGTGAAGAAGCTGTAAATGGTGGTATGGCAGTAGGATGAATATTAATTCATCAGCTACGTGGCTGGTTGTGATCAGTAGGCTCAGCATTTGGCTAGCAGGTACCAAGCAGCTCGTATTCAGTGGAGTTCATCCAGGTCAAGTTTTGCCTTAGCATAAAGAAGGATGTTAAACAGGTGAAAACGTGTAACACTACTTCCTGAGTGATGTGCATTATTTAAGAATGCAGAGTTCAAGTACATGTTATAGAGGTACTGGGTTAGAGAGAACAGATTTAAAACACCTTGACGAGTATCTTACCAATGTATTTCTTGGTTTTCAGAGATCTGAATGCCAATAAGTTCACCATTCTGGAAGGACAAGAGAGTATTAGGTTCACAAGAATGCTATCTTTCGAAACTGTCTGAGGTTGGAGAAGAAGCAAGCAGGTACCCACACAGCTGATAAACTGGCATTTTCTCTTTACAGAAACTCTCAGCAATGAGCATTCTACCAGCAATATCTACTTTTCCGTATCTATGAAAAATGGGTCCAAGTTTCAAATCATTTATCTAACCAATTCAGACTCACTGCCTGAGGCCACGATCTTCTCATACTCCTCTCTCCCCTTTCTTCTTTTTATTTTGCTACATCCTGATTTTATCTGGTCTTTTAACAGACCCTCATCAGTGCACAACTTTCACTAAATAAGGAAATAAAATCCCACTTTCTAGTGCCACCAGAATATTTTCTGTGTGCCCAGCTAGCCTTTATGGCCATGGACAGGGTGAACTCTGCAGCATGTATCTCCCTGGAGTGCCCAACTCTCTTTCAGACGCACTGTCAGTACTGCTCCCAAAGGGACAGAAGGTGACATGGACTTCCTTAAGCCTTAAATGAATGACTTTCCAGTCACAATCACTGTCACAGCCCGATTTTCAGGCTGGCTCAAAAGTGCGTACAAAACTGGCTATATAACTTTACAACAAATAAATAAATAAATAGCTCCATACGGAGCTGGATTTTAGGAATAACTCGCTCAATTAACTTTCATGTTTTGCTTATTAGCTTTCTGATGTCTCACAAAGTTAGAGGTTGCAGTTTAATGGATTTAAAAATTATTTAAAGAAGTGGATTCTAAGATACTTAAAAAATATACTGATTCCTTAAGCAAAAGAGTAATTTGAAGTCTGACTACAGCTTCTAGATCACAATCTGTTGGAATATTTATCAAGTTTAAAAGACAAGCCTTAGACTGGCAAGCATGTAAAAGATGGGCTGCTTGTATTTCAAAGCCACACCTCCTAGAATAATAACCAACATAAATTTCCTGATGCAGCAGTTCGGAAACAACTTGCAATGGGAATGGAGAAGAAAGCCTGGAAAAGCACATGCGTGCTGCTCAGTGTGCTCCAATTGATACATCAGACTGTATGCGACACTGGTAGGTTGCCCAGATTAACAGATGCAGGTCCGCCTTCAAGGGAGGCTGACATGACAAATCTCTCTGAATATGATGCCAAGAGTCATTATATGGAACTTGAATGAGCTAAAGGAAAAATATTTCTCTTCAGAATGATTCACTGAGCAGTAACCTAAAACTTTTATGTGATAATACATCTATAAGCCCCACGTTTGATAAATAGTTTCAATATTTCAATGTTTTCTAAAAAAAAAAACCAAAAAAATTTAGATAAAAAAAAGAATCTTCTGGCATCCATGGTACGTTGCTAGTATATTTAAAATTTTTCAACTTAATCATGTGCAATGTTTAAAGAAACTTCTCATTCTGCAAATATTATTCACAAATTTGGACTGCTTTTGTAGGGTCTTAGAAACACAAGGTGAGAGACCGTGACAAGTAAACATTAATATCTTTAACAAACTATTTCCACTTATTCATTGAAATTATCCAGTAGAATCTTGAGTTTTGCCTTCTGAGGGATATGCAATCCACAACTATACATACACACAACAGTTACAAGGAGGGAAAGAAATTCACGCTCTGATGCCAAGCTCATGAGAAAGAAAACCCCAAGTACATTTAACAGTTAATCCTGAGTTGATAAACCTGGAGGATAAGTCACCATTACCATCACCATGATTATTCCCACTAACTTCAATAAGGACTGCTTATGATAATGAACTCTTTAAACAGTGAATAGTTTTACTGGGTGAACACTGGGATCGCTCAAGAAGGGAGGCCTTTAGGTGAGGGAAGTATGATGTGTTTTGCTCATCATGAGCTCTTGCTCCTTATCTAGCGTAGAGGCAAACACGCTGCATAGAAATGCATTTATGGGTAAAACAGTTCCATCAAAAATTCAGTCGGAAAGCTCTCACAGCCACGGCGAAGGGGGACGCTGTACAGAGGATGCACCGTAACTCTTAACTTTGCTTTCATAGCCTCACCAGCTTTGTCAGATTTTCAGTGCACCTTGGCAGAGACATTAACTTCAGGCCATAAATTAACAAAACTCGCACCTGCAGTTTGGTCCTTGGATGAGAGCACCTGTGCCTGCCAGGACTGTACAGCTTCCCTGGCTTTCAATTAGATTTTCTATTCTACTGCGAGCATTTAACATACTGAGTTCCAACTAACTACGTGTATAAAATCATTTCCCAGCCAAATCTTCCACGTTCAAGTGGAAATAAAAAGTCAGAGAAAAACACTAAAGAAGATTAAGCTCCTCACTGCTGCTGTAACATCTCCACTGAAACGGTGACCCATGACATGGTCAGAGTTACATGTTTCATAACCCTAGGGGACTCTCAAGCCATCAAAATTTCATTAGCCTCACAGCAGTCCCGGTAAGTTCTTAAGTTGGACTGCTGGCCTCCCTATCAATAAATAAATCAACAGTAATCCTTTTTAGTGACTAAACTCTTCTTTGAAGTTGTTATCAAACATCAGACGTTCCTTGCATAATTTTAACCGGTGCAGAATAATGTGTTTTTTAACATATTCATGGTCTTCTCACACATGAAAAAATAAAGCTGATGGAGGAAGTTTTGGCATGTTGTAATCAGGAATTTTGCTTTTTAAAAAAAATTGTAAACATAAAGGAGTCTTTATTAAAAAAAAAAAGTATACCAAAACTATTGTACTTCTGAAGTGGTCACTTTTTTGGTAATGTAAAGATATCAGACTAAGAAAATAATATGTGTGTGTATATATAAATATGCATTTTCAAGTTCATTAACCTAGGGTTTTTACAAAAGACTCGAGAGAATCTATTTCAGCATAGACCTTTCAAAAGGAAAACCACAGAACTACTCAACAATTTATTCTAGTTTGCTTTGCAACTGGAATATCAAGAGACGTCAAATTGAAACTCCACTGCCAAAAGGAGGTAGGCAAGCACTCCCATCCTCATCTTTCAGAACTTGCCTCTGACTCACAACAAGTTTTCCAAGCATGAGACAAGACACCTGCAGACACCAAGAGCTGCCTCCTCAGGTACAATGCAGCAGTAAGTCCAATACAAAAAGGAGGACGGAAGCCCATCTGAGACAGTCATCTTGCACAGGCATCTTCAGTTAGAACCAGCCATCAGAAGAAATACAAGTATAAATAATACCAAAATATAGATTCGGTTTTGTCTTCTCAAACTGAAGTTAAAGTAATAAATAGATAGGGCTAAACATTATCACTCAGTTTAAAGTGCCTTTTTTTTTTTTTTAAAGAAGGATTATCATACATATACACCTGTACTGTGTTTTCCACAATGTATTACAGCTACTACCACAGGATACAAGTAAAATTGCTCTGACTTCTGTACAGCTGAAGACATGGGTTTAATAATTTGATAAAATGATATGCAGGCAATAGCTATTATTAATTTCCTTTTTTACTCATTTTCTTTATTCCTCCTTTGGATTTGTCATGAAGTTAACAGAACAATCATTTTAATTCTAGTAATGCTGAAAATCTTCTGCAAATAAAAACAAGTTAAAGTGTTTTCTAACATTATGCATTTAACACTACATTAGGTTTTGTTCATAACCTCAAGTGGAGGTAAAAAAAAAAATTTAAAAGCTTTCAAAATGAATCAGTCAATTATATTAACCTCTTTTCATTTAAACACTAAACCTTAATGTACAATGGACATACACCATATTCTGTAAAGCTCCTGTTAGGTGAATTTTATTCCTCCCCCCCCACCCCGCGTTTAATTGCAAAGTAATCCAGTCCCCCAGGCACATCAAAGGCCATGTGTCCCTCTTCACCACAATTCCAATTTCTCTCATCAACCAGGAAGTTTAAAGCACAATCAGATTTGTTTTCCAATCTCAAGAGTGCTGGTAATAAGCTATTCTTCGCGTTCATTCATCCAAAGATTCTGCAACTTCTATAAGACGTCGTGAAGAAAAGTTTACAACAAAACCTTTGATTGCAAGCTGGCCTTGGGAATCAACTTTATCACCACTTAGCTGTTCCCCAAAGGGTAACAGGTGACATGGCCCGAGATAAAACAAAGCTAATCTTTTTTTCTGATTAAACTCTTTTAAAATTACAGCTGAAACATCACACTCAAAGCTTGCATTAGTTCAGACTGATACGGAATATTGACTTTTCTGGGGGAAAAAAGAAAAAAAAAAAAAAAAGAAAAAAGGTAAATACTTGAAGGCCATTCCTTTAATGATTTAAAATTATTGAGTGTCAACCAAAACAGCATATAAAACATTGATTTATGTACAGGCATATTCTTAAGAACTTACCATTTTCACTGTCGGACTTGTTTTCATGTTCGGTATCAGTCAGAGTGAGGGCTGAGTTGGAACGGCTTGACAGACAGGAACTGCGCCCTGATTTGACCCCCCTGCCCCAAAGTCTCATGGCATGCTCTGGAGACATCACTCCTTCATTTTCAGTATCAGCATCTGACCCTGCACTGATAGAGTAACCTCTGTGGGGGAGCCCCATTTCCGCACAAAATGCCAGTCCTCGACGAGTTGCTGGTTCACAAACTCCTAACTGCCTTAGGGTAAAATTCTGTCCTGATTAGGGGAAAAAAAATAACAAAAGGTGAGAAATCTTTTTATTTATTTTATTTTTTTCAAGATCCTAAAAAAGTAAAATCTCTTTATGTGTATAATTGTCTCAGGTATACACAACTCCACACGTATTACAATCAAGTGGATTCTTTTGTCTCCAGCTCTCTGCAGTGCCTCTTTTTGTTCCTACTACACCTTAGCACTGTTTTGTCAACTGCTTAAACACATCAAAAGTGCTCCTGGGTAAAAAAGAAATGTAACAGGACCTGCAAACTAAGAAAAGCCAATTCAGCACATGAAAGAATGAAGAATAATTTTTTTTTTTTTAAATTCTTTTTTTAATTTTTCAAAGTGTGAAAGCAGGAACAAGGTATTTGTCAGAATGATCTGGTTTTTATGGTCCTGGTTAGAGGTCAGAGCAAAAGGCTATTTTCCTAACACAGATGTCACCTAATGTGGCAATGGAAGAACTAAATGGGAACCAAATTCGCTTGGACTTTATTGGATCTCTCTGCCCTATTTTGATACACAAATATAAATGAACAGGAACACATCACATTACCTGCAAGGACTACACTAAAGTTGTCATTTTTCGTGTCTCCACATTTTGGGAAATAAATTTTAGGCTTTTACTGTTGAAGCAGAGTCTGTGCAACAGCCTTTCAGTCTCTACTTTGGGGCAGAGCAAGAGACATAGTGAATCCCAAATGATTGTATTAATAAATTAGGTGCAATATATTCGTGATACTTCAATAACTTAAAGTGTCTAAATTATGTGATACTCAAAAATGATTGCCTTGTTAATGGCTGTGTCTTCATCTTAGTTTTATGTCCATAGATTTAAGACATTTTATAATATATAGACAATTGGCAAGCTCACTTGCATGACTATACCCATAATGCTTTTTCACTCTGGCCCACAATTATTTCATAGCTCTAGGAACAAATTAGAACACACATTCAATTTCTGAATTTGACAGGCTCCTAATATCTCCAAAATCAGTCATTTAACATAAAAATACATTAGTAAGATAAGTAAAGCTTATAATACAACAAGAACAGAATCCTATCAGTCAGAAAGCAATAGACTTGCAGAAGTGTAAATAATTCCTGAAATATTAAGAGTTAATACCCTAGTCATTGACTTCTTATAAGTGAGCCAATTAATTATTTTATTGTTGTGGTCACATCAAGTTGCTGCTATAAGTGTCTTTGCAGTCACAACTACAAATGAATTCTGACAATGACTTTCATAAATAATGAAAATCAGTTACTACAATTAGGTACAAATCAATCTGTATTTATTAGGCAGCTGTGAATAAATATTTGAACAAAAAGACAGCTGGGGAGGTAAATATAAAAGGAGTAAGTATATCTATGACTATATCCGAACAGTGTGAAGGGTAGAAGAACAGGGGGTTACCATGCCCACTGCTAGTACCCTGTCATTTTTTAAAGCTATCATGTCATGTGACTTCTCAGATTTTGTGAGAGTTTAAACTAACCAGAGAAGCAAACAGGCCAAACAAACCACCCAGTGCTAATAGGGTCAGACCTGAAAGTAGTGAAGTGTCTAAAATGCTTCTTATTTTGCATTTTGGTAAATATATGCTGAGGATGACAGTGTAGAACACTGATTTTACGTGTTTGGTACATTAGTAAGTGAATCTACATTTACAAATGGTTGCCTTAAGTCATAAGCAAATATAGGAGAAGCCCACGTGCATATGTATAGAGGTGTACCTACACCCAGATGAAGCAGCTAAGGTATTTACACCATTGCACGTGCAGCATCTTATTGGTTCCAAGAACAGGGTTTTGGGAAGATAAATGGAAAGGGGTATTTTGGACTGAAGACAAGGTCTGTTGAGTCAGTAACCAAACTAACACTGATTTCAATGCTACGAGATGTTATGCGTATGGTGTCTGTAACCTCGCAGTGCTTAGGGCTGGAGGTGAGGAAGGACATGCATAGACATAGATGCTGCCTTGTGAGCCAGAATTAGACCAGATGCAGCAGGTGAGCATCACAACCTGCAGCTCCTTGGCCAGCCTGCACCACACAGCCCCATGCTACCTACACGGCCAAAAGGACCTCTTTGTACTCAGGGAATCACTTAGGGAAAGAACTGTGCAGAGACACCAATTTGAAGAGACTACTCTCCCCCTCCTTCCTTCCCACCCCTTAAGCAAACTGTTATTTGTAAGAGAAACTACTTCAGGCATTACATAACAACATCCTTTATGATCACTTTCTAGGAGACTCAACCTCAGGCACAACATATCACCTACAATTAATTAATTGAATTTTTTACTTTAAGTTTACAACAGCCTAACTTCATGTAAAACATTATTTTTTTCTTTTATAAATGGTAAGTAAACCAAACTGGCATGTCACAGGACCAAAAGAGAAAACTGCAGCAGGTTTGTACACTGCTCTCTCAGCACACTCAATATATTAGAGCTTTTCAGTACTCTGGGAAGTTTTAGTGCATAGCCCAAAAATGTTGGAACAGCTTTAGAAACATCAGGCTAAATCATCTTCTGAAGTAAAGTTCTTAGGAAAGCTTTAATAAGAGGATTGTATTCCATGTAAATTGCCTACACAAATGAGAAAAATCCCAAAACAAAACCCCAACAAAACAAACCACAAAACACAAACCAAAAAGTTGACATGAAAATATATGTACCTGTGTAGGTATTTGTACCTCAAAGGAAATCATACAAACATGATAGAAAAAAATTTAGAGAATTTTCTTTAAATTTTCCCTTAATTTTAACCATCATCTTAAGATTCCTGAACAATGAAAACAGGATGCCTTCTTGATTCCAAGGAAAGCAGAATACAGCTGGGATGCAGACTTGATGGGCAGCAGAACAGTTGGGGGCTTTATCTGATAATGAAAAATACTATGAAATAAAAATAAAAATTGAAAAAGGAGGCTGTAGGAGCTGGTGGAAAAAAAAATAGAGTATGAAGAGAGGATGCTCTCCTTCTTGTGTTCTGAGAGTTTCTAATTAACCTTTCCAGAGTGACTTCAATGTGAGGGATTTAATCATCAGTTTCTTACACTATACACACATTTGCAATTTCTCCCACTGACAATAAGTGCCTCAAGAGTTCATAAAGACTTAAAAACAACTTGGAAACCTGGTGATTATAATGAACTCATTCCTGAGAAGAAAACATAGATGCAGAATAAACAGATAGGCATAAGGCTTCGTGGTTTGTAGGATTTGGGTGTTTTTGCATTTTTTGAGGGGTTTAGGTTCTCTTGTTATTGTTTTTCCTTTAAAGCATTATTAAATGTAAAACATAAAAAAAATTAATAAAATACCAAAAAATATAAAACATATTCAAATAATTAAAAAAAAGCAGACACAACTTTTCAAGAAGGCTTGTTCTGGAGTTACCTTTGGGAGTTCTTGACTATTTGAGACGATGTATCATGAAGTTAGGTTTTAAAAACTGATAATAATGCAGTTTACTACCACTATGCCATTATTACCAAGTAATAATTCTAAAATAACTTTCAGGACCCTGTGCAGCAAGCACTGTTAAAAGCACAGCATTTGCCAGCAGTAACCGTACACATCTACCTGGTGTGCTGCAACCACTTTCTGTGTAAGCCATGATTCACGTACAATCAGTGCACCTCCTTAGCTACCTTAAATATATACCACAAAAAAGTATACTAATTTTAATATGTACATATGTTTATAAATATAACTATTTATTAAAAAAGATAGTGTGTATGTGTGTATATATATTTCTCTGCCAGAATCACACAGGTTATGTTGTCTAGAAAATAAATTGTGTTGTTATTGTTTTCTTTTGTTTGTTCTGTGTTCTTTTGTTTGCTTGTTTAATCAACTATGGCATACAAGCAGATTTGGTGTATGCAGAAATTATATATTATTTTAGCAAGTCAGTAGCTATCAGATGGGATTAAATGGAAGCCTGCTGCACTTGTGCCACATTTGTTTCCCTGGCCTAAACTGGAGAAGTTATCCAAAGACATCCATAACAACTTAAGCTTCAAATTGGAAATGTTATCTGTGGAAATAGGTTTTGACAAAGACTACTAAACAAAAGAACAGGCCCCATGGTTCTTCAGTTGTCAGTCCTTGCTCTGAGCTGGATCTATACTAAATACATAACACAGATGTACTCTTAAAAGACATGAAAAGGTGAAAGAAACAAACAGAAAGAATGAACAAAAAATATCCAGTAAAGAACCTGTCAGCATCTCCAGACAGCATCACTCTCTTGAGCAATTCATTAACTACTGATAAGTTGACAAGTCAGGTTTTAGCAACAATAGAATATTTTTGGAAAAGAGGGAAATAAAAAAAAAAAATCCAAAAAGACTGCAAAGCATCTTCATAATTAGCATAAAAAAATATCCACCCCCTAACTTTTAAACCAGAGGAATTGTAGTTGGAGTGCCTTCCTTGGCTTTGGTTTTGTCATAACACGACAGGCATAGCACCAAAAAAGGTAGAGGTCGCAAACCCATCCAAGTCCATACTCAAAATTCTGTTTAGTTTGGGTCTTGCTTAATTTTCTGTTCAAGTTACATGCCATGTCTGCTGTCACTACATCCTTCATTACTTGTTGAGTCCCCTTTAAAAATCTACTCTTCCTTTGTACCTTGCCCTCTTCACGTACCTATAACACGTGTTACAGCAAGGACCATGCTGCTTTCTGCTATTTTGATACAAGAAAAGTACTTATTTCCATTTGTATCCATGTTTAGACATTACATAAGCAGGCACATATTTCCTAGTTGAGGCTCCTTACCTGGAGCTCATTCTCAGTGTCTCTGAACACTTTCTGTAGAGCATAAACCAGAACACAGCTGCATCACATCTTTGAAATGCTTCATCATTTCTGTACAACCGAGAGCTCACGACTACTAACCTGATCCAACAGTACCTTGTCTTCCTAACTCATACATGTGACAGCTAGGCTAACTGCAACCTGGCTGGCCTGATCAGTTGACTGATTCCTGAAAAATACAGAATTCAAATATCTGCTAGGCAAAGATGGAAAAATGAGCTTCTTTGTATACAACGAGAGGCAACAAAATTGTCCCTTTGGTTCTCAAGACACTAGCTAGTCACTACAGGACCCCTGAGAACATGAGGTAGAAGTCATCTTCCTAGATGACCAAAGCAGAGCTGGATTGGTTTATCAAGAATTCCACACAATCCGATTCAATCTTAAACATCATCGTCCTGGTTTGAGCTAGAACAGAAATAATTCTGTTGACTGACTTTACTTTTCAGCTCAGTCTCTTCTAACTACCTGAACTTAAGTTCCCTGAAGTTAACAGCAGATCTTTGCAGACAGTGTCTGCTTTCAGCAGTGAGAACACTCAGTGTTTATAGATTTCCTACCAAGAACTGTTGCACAGACCAAGGTCAATGCTAAATCTTATGTGCCATGTTGGGGGTGCAGAAAGTAAAAGGTGGCACCTGTGGGAGCAGTGAACAGAACAGATGACCCTAAACTGACCAGTGAGGTATTCCATCCCATGTATGGAATATTCAGTAAAAAGCCGAGGGATCATGAGGGTCATGCTCCCTTTTTCAAAGGCTGGCATCTGAGGAGGACTCTGTTCATTCTGCCTTTGATACCAAACTCTGTGTTCCTGCATCCAGTTCTTCAACCCAGTTCCCATCTGCTGCTGAGTCCAGTCTGGGACTCCTCCAGCACCTGCTCCACAGCATCAGTTGTGAGAGTGACATAACTGCCATCAGGGGAGGCTGGGTTTGATACTGATTTTGTACATATTTGTATATATTTTATTACTATTTTCAGTAAAGCTGTTCCAGTTTTCCAATCAAGAAGTCTCTCCCCCTTATTAATTATCTCTTCCTCTTTGGGAAGGGAGAGGGGTTAATATAGTGTTTGTTATAGTTCTAGCAGACTGCCTTGATCCCAAACCTTGACAATCTCTACTTTCAAGTGTCAATTCTATCTGGTTTCTTAAGGAAAAATATGCAACTTTTGTGAATAAAATATTTTTTTTCCATTTACTAGAGCAAATACAGTGTGGCACACATACAAAGGTGGTCCTTTGTAAGGAAAGGTCTTGAGAAGGAGGACACAGAAATGGAAGTAAATGTACAGTAGGATAACAAATTTTCTGGAAAAAAAAAAAGAAAAATAATTTTAAAAAGAAAAAAATCACAGAATGCTTTGGGATGGAGGGACTTTTAAAGGTCACCTAATCCAACCCCCCTGCAGTAAGCAGGGACATCTTTAACTTAATCAGGCTGCTCAGAGTGCCATCCAACCTGACCATGGATGTTTTCAGGAATGGCATTTATACTACCTCTCTGAGAAACCTGTTCCAGTGCTTCACCACACCCTTAAAAAATTTCCGTATTTTAGTTTAAAACCATTACTTCTTGTCCTATCACTACAGATCCACACTGAAATATTTGTTCCCATTTTTCTTACACGCCCTCTTTAAGTACTGAAAGGCCACAAGGTCTCCCTGGAGCTCTCTCTTCTGCAGGCTGAACAACACCAACACTCTCAGCCTTTCTTCACAGCAGAGGTGTTCCAGCTCTCTGATCTTTTTTGTGGCCCTCCTCTGGATCTGCTCCAGCAGGTCCGTGTCCTCCTTGTGCTGAAAATGCCAGAGCCAGGCACAGTGCTGCATGTGGAGTCTCACCAGAGTGGAGGGGAAAAATCAGCTCCCTTGACCTGCTGGCCACACTTCTTTTGATGCAGCCCAGGATACAGTTGGCCTTTTGGGCTGCAGGCTCCCATTGCTGGCTTCTGCCCAACTTTTCATCCACCAGTATGCCAAGTTATTCTCCACAGGGCTGCTCTCAATCCCTTCGTCCCCCATCCTCCATTGACACTAGGGATTAGCCTGACCCAGGTGCATCACCGTGCAAAACAAAATAGCAAACCAGATGCCTCGGGTGCTCTGTTAACTGTACAAATGCTGTCTGCAGAAGTCAGAATGTTAGGTGAGTAGATTACAATTACACAAAAGAGAATGAGTAATAGATGTGAAACCATCCATTCTGTCACACAAACTTCACAATATATTTCCTGAAAAGGAGTTTTCAAAGCTGTGCTTGCAGAGTTCTGTTTGCTAGGATGCAAGAACTGGCAACGAAGACTGACAAATAACAGGCTTTGCCTATGTTAACATTTTTTTCTTTCTTATTTGGCATAGTAATTTATTGTTACTACTTCAGCCTCATTTTCTCTTTTGTTTTTCTGAAAATTATCTGTGAAATTTAAACCATCTTAATCCACTTCATCACATTTTCCTCCTGTTTTTAATTCCTATGTTTTCCTATTCACTCATCATAACCTTCTTCCTTGTCACCTCTTAATCTTTCTTTCTTGACCTTTCCACTCTATTCACTTTTCCATTTAACCTCCTTTTCTTGTCATTATCTGATTTAGAGTGGAGCTGTAAGATTCATATGAAACAGTTTCATCTCCAACATATCCAATTTATACATAATGACAGAAAGTATTAAATTATATCAAATCTTAGCAACTGTATATAATTTTCAAGTGCTTGTTACTCTGAGCAAATGTTAACCACACAGTTCTTCCATTCCTTACAGGCTTTCAAAAGCATAGGAGGAGCTAAGTCATGGTCTCAGTGACTTCTGAAAGTTAGTGCCAGCTACTGTGAGTTCACTGAGCTGCACTTCCTGTGCCACTCTTTGTAGAAGAGCTTTATGTAAGACTCAAAACCCAAGTCAATTAATTCTAGGGGAAAAAAAAGCCCCAAACCAACAACTTTTTTTTTTTTTTTTTGGGAAATGAAGTATTTCAAACCTGGTATTTAAACCAGACACGTATTTTTACGAGCCTTAAATCACAGAATCACCAGGAGACATGGATTGACATGCTAGCCTTGGAAAGTTTTTCTTTTAATAGATAAAGCAGAATCAATGTAAATGAAACAACTATCTTCCTGGCACTGGTTTTCCAAATTACGTCTCAAACGTGCAGACTCTTCTGTGCAGTAGGAGAGACACACAGTTTTATTCCCTGTTGTGCTCGAGGGTGGCAGGGGTTCCTCAGTACTAATCCACAGACTAGAACATAAGAAGCACTTCTTAATCCAGTATAAGGATAAAGGACTGCTCATCAAGCCCTTCTGAAGTTACCACAGAGTAATATTAAAGTAATTTGAAGACAATTTCATAATTGCACAATTCAAAGCTTCTAGCTACAGCATCAACAATCATGTTCCAGTACATTCATTAATAATTTAAACATTGCAGCTCCAAACTTGGGGATTTTATATAAATATCTGGGTTTCTGACTATAAATACATAATACAGAAACTACATTAAGAGAAACTAAGACAGCTGTCCAGATCATGGGCTGCAAAGGGGAAAGGAAAAAAACCAAAAAAAAACCAAAAACAAAACCCAAACTAAGAAAAACCCAAACAAAAACACAAAAAAAAACAGCCAAAGAAAAAAAAATTAAAAGAAAAAATAATTTTAAAAGATTCTGCAGATTTGAAAAATAAATACTGCTCCATGAGTAGCAAGGAACACGAAGTCTGTATCATCAGCAGAATGAGAGTATAGACATTTTAGGCCTCTATCTTTATCTTTGGATCCTGGGACCAAATCATCAATATCTCAGCATCCAGTTATTAAAAAATATGAATAAAGTCTAAATTTGATAGATGTGAAGAAAATATGACCTAAGGGTAAGCAATGTAGAGATGATGGATATCCAGTCTGCAAAGAGCCTACAACCACAGATCTGACAGGTATGAACTGCCACATTAAGGTCAGTACGATGCTAATGACATGACATATGGCTTGAAATGGGGAAGGATGGTGAGGAAATAGAAGGCAGCATGAAAAGAAGCACGCAAAACAGAGCTCAGGCTCACTGCTATTCTTCCATATGGGGAGGAGAGAAATTCTACCATTATCTCTTCCTTTCCACAAGGGAAAGGTTTGTCTGCCACCAGAAGCAAGTGGAAAGACCCACAGAGCAATATGTCTAACAGCATCATGGAAAATTTCATTAGTTCCAAAAGGCTGGTAGAAGAAAAAACCCAATACACCTATTCAGACCAGTCCATAGACTTCTATTTGTTGAATTTTATAAACAAGTATCCCACACGTGCATGGGAACGAGCTCTGCAACGCATGGATACAACGAGGTACTCAGACCACTGCTGTAGATAAGCACAAGAAAGATAATACAGACCCAAGGATTTCTGCAGGAATGAATACCTCTTGCTCCCTCTCTCACTCACGCTTCCCATCATAGCCCCCCCCAAAAAGGGTTCCCGTTCACTAAATCCCCATAATAAATATTGTATTAATTTAGATTTGCTAGCAAAATGTCCATTATGCTGAAGACAAGAAAGGATTTATGACTCGGACATATTTATGGCACTGCAAAGTAAAAAAGTAGAAACCAAACTTGAGGCAAAGATGTTTCCTTGACTCTGCCATTTCCTCTTCTGACTTTAATAAGCTCAGTAACACTGAGCACTGGCTTTCAAGCCAGTAAATGATGACATTTTACAAACTAATTTCAGAAAGTATCGAGGAACTTTCTGAGAAATTACTTCTATTTTACATCTCTGACTTGCTTTCTACATTTATTTGCCAGTGATGGAATAAGCAATCACTCACAGCTTGGCCTACAGCCCTGACTCTCAGCCCTAAGCACTAAATCAACGGACAGGACAGATGGGACTCTTCAGCATCTTTCATTCCTCCCCTCACCCCGTCTCTAGCCACACACTTTTCTAGCTTCATTCTCTCCATAGATGTTAATACACTGAAGTCACCTTTCATAGCCATGCATGCAATGCATTTATCAGAGTAGTCCTCCATTTAGTTTTTATTATGAACAGGAGCAGAGCATACATCTTGGTATATGAGCTATGGAAAGACAGAAGAGCAACTACAGACCCTCTACAGTACCTTCCTTTCTGTCAGACTGAAAGTCCTTGGTGAAGGCCCCTTGCTCACCTTATAAATCCTTAATCATTATGATCAAGAACTTAATTCTCTTACTTTGCAACTGGACTAGTCAAAGACAAGGTTTTAACTCTGTGGGCCAAGGCTGTGTAGAAATGCCAGAAGTGATCTACTGCCAATAACCAATGTTGATTTTTCCCTGAAGAACCACAAGTGCCCTTTGTCTCCAGATATGTAGCTCATCTACAGACCATGACCCACAAGGGGCCAGTTTCAACTAGATGAATTCCTTAGAGCAAGTGTGTGTAACTCTGAGTGTGAGCTAAATATATTCCTATCAAATAAAAGTGAAATGTTTTTCTTAGTACTGCTCTGTAGCTAATAGAATAACTTTAAAAGTCAACAGATTCTTATCATCTGGAACCTGAAAACCAATTAACTTCTTATTGTTGCTTTAAGAAGTAAGTAGTACAGCAATGAAAGATGATAATATTACTTAGCACTTACAGTGCTTTTCATCTTCAAAGCATTTTGAAACAAACTAATTAATCTTCCCAACATGCCTGTGAGGTGGGCAAGTATTATTATTCCTCTATTACGCAGGGAAAAACACCCACCTCTGGCAGAAGGTTATGTTCTTAGCTCAAGGCCACAAAATTATCCAGAATATACTGGTGCTGTATATTGCTTACAGAAGTTACCCACTTAAGTCAGGCAGATATTGCAGGTGGCCACATTTCAGCACAACAAAAAAGTATTGGCCACAACGGCAATCGGAACACATCTTGCACTGCAGCCAGGAATATAAAACACTAATTCTAATATCTGCCTCAGATTTTAAGAGGCAGCACTTGCCATGTCACTGAATGGGGATTAATTAGCTCACTTGGAGACCACTTACATGTATTATTTCACACCTTCTTGTAAATAAATCTGCAAATCAGGCTGGTTCAGTTCTATTGAGAATCACTTGCCTACTCAATAGTCAAAATCAGCTCATCAGTAAGACGTAGGTAGTGGAAGGTCAAAACTGGTTGTACATATCTACCCTTCTACTGTGTCAGCCAGGTAAGTTTAAAGTACTCCAGCTTTAGTCTTAAAAACATGACCATTTAATCCCTTTAATCCTACAGTTGACATTTACGGTGACTGAAAAGATTAAAAATTTTGCTACCCAAAAGCCTCATTCTGAGCAGCTAGTATTTAAAAGCAGTAGACTTTGGAGTCACATTAGGACAAAAGTTACAATTACTGTTTCAGGTCTCTGAAGACTTAAAAATGTAGCCTTGACAGTGTTTAATAGCTCAAATAATACAACTGTTGCAGCATCTGTATCACCATTTCAGATCCTGCCTTCACTGAGATTTTTCTAGCATCTAATTATCACAGGAGAGGGGGCTGAACGATTGCTATGATGTATCCACACTCTAGAACATACTGTACACAGCTTCGCTCCTCAGCGAGCTCCTATCAGTGTTTCAGCTTATTGTGGGGAAAAGAAATTCTTTTTTGATGCTTTGTTGGTAAAGTTCAGCCCCTCTTTTTGCAGCTCCAAGGAGTTATTAGAGCGTTTAATCTATTTTAGGCACTAAAGCATTCCAGAAGAGTAAAGGTGCAAACCCAAGCCTACAAATACTTTCTTCTGCAACAATGAAAGTGGTAGCATGAAAAGAAATTGATATTGAAGCTTTGCTGACAATGAATTGATCTGATTGATAAACATAGTGAACTCAATGCAAGCTAGAGGGATGAACTAACTTTACCTGCAGGCTAACCCACAGCTGACTCAAGCTTTCAACAAGTAAAAAATTAACAAAATCTGCACTACCTCATTCAGCCTTCTACTGCAAAAAGCATCCTGCAGCTCAGCTTTCCATTCACACACAGTGCTGTGACTGTTTTTTATAAAAATATGAACCTGCAGAAATCTGCAGCGCATCCTTGGGCACCTGTGCTCACGAGTAAGCTTCCTGCTCCTGTGCAAAAACACTTAGAGTGAGACGTGGATCACTCTGTGGGATCACTGCACTGCCCTGAAACAACAAAACTGACTGAAATGGGAAAATGGCTGTGTAAGAGGTACTGCATATTCCCCTCTTTCCTTTACATGTATCTGATGGTAAATAAAACACAGATTTTGCCTACCTGTATTTTTCTTACTAACAGTTTTTTTGGTTCCTTTTTTTGGAGTCAAGGTTTGATTCATGATCACCTTCAAATTATTTTCATACTTCCAATTTTTTTATTGAAATGTAATTTCAAAAATACTACTTACTTTTTATACTTCTACAATCCTTCCCTCCCACTCCAGACACACTGAACTTTACAGATATTTTCACATAGCACTCTCCTATGTATTTTGTTATCACTTCACACAGCAGTTTTATTTTGTAAACACAGGAATTTGTCTGTGTACAACAAAGGAACTGAACTTTATATAGTCAACTTCAGTCCTGAATTCAGCAAGATACTTGGGCATATTCCAAAACATAAGCATTTAGGTTGCTGAACTCAATTTGAGAAGTTGTACATTTAAATCAGGCTGCTCATTACAGTTGGATATTTCAAAACATAAGAAAATAGGTCTTGTCTTCCTCCCTAACACATAAACAGCAAACAGTCATATCATCACACCTTGGAAAGTAAATAGTCTTTCATGGTGCTTAATCCAAAGTCAAGGATGAGATTAGGTACTTTCTCAAAGACACAATATAAAAATTGAGTATCTAGCTTAAAAATATATTTAAAGATAAAAAGGTTGTGGCCTTCATTTACATGGCTGGGTGCTGAGTTTAATTATTCACAGGCTTACCATTTTTTTTTTCCCTGAATCTTATGTGAGAATTAATAACAAGAAGTTCTGACAACAGTATGTTAAATAATCCTCATCTGAAAAGTTTAAAACAAAAATCAACTCTGCAACAGATGAAGGTGCTTGAGAAGAAGGGAAGGAGACCACAGCAGGTCTTACCTCTTGTTGATGTTAACTGAAAGCATGTTGCTCACATGAAGTTAAAAATCCCTGCACAAGCATACCCACTCTTCCAGTCTTGTCAACTGGGTTTATAACAACTTCATGTTCAAATATTTCAGTGTACATTTTAAAAGCTGGTTTTAGAGTTAGAATGACAAACGTATGCATTTTTAGGCTCTTATTTCTATTTATGCAATTAATCTCAAGCAACAGAAGTTCAAGGAAAAAAGATTCTGTGACTGGAACTGTCAATTGGAGAACCTCCTCTCCACAATTAGAGATGCCCTGGAATAAATCCTCCACTAAACAGGGTACACCTATCTCCTATGGCAGTACCCCTTTCTGAATTCGTACAATGGGATTTTGGGAAGCAGGAAGCACAATTACATGTATTGAGACAACACAGAAAAGGTGTGAAAGTTCTGGATTTCTTAGCAGAAAGCTTTGAAGGGCTTTACCCCAAAGTAGCAGCCGTAAACTCAGTGAGATTTTTAAGTTGTGCCATATTTGAGAGACTCAAGAAACTGAAGTAACTGCTCCAGTAGCTTTCCAGTGGACACTGAAAGCTTATTATAGAGTCTAGACGAAAATGTGGAAGTCTGGTCATGATTAATTTTAAAAATTAATTTCCAATTACAGGTATTTATTAAAGCTTGCTTTTTTTTTTTTTTCTTATAGATTTATTTCCTGTTGATTTAGCAGGCTCGAATGTAATTAGACTACCAACAAAGCCACATATCTGCACTCTATTTCTAGGCAGAGGAGAAAGAAATAAATACAGGGAAGCATACCTTATATATTATTTAAAAACCTTTGGAATGACCTTGAACACCTTTTCCAGCAAATGCTTCCAATGCCAGAAGCGGTGAATTCTCTCAGCCAAAGACGAATCAAAGGAACACACTATCTAAGACTGCAAAACAAGCCCCTTAGAACTTGACCCCATCAAACCTCCAGGTAGTCCCTGAAGGTGCTAAACCAGCATGTGCTAGAGGAAGCCAATAAGCTATACAAAAAGAATTGAAAGCAGAATGAGGAAAATCAAACAGGCACACATGACAGTGCTGAGACCTCTGAAATGTGAAGATGACACTATGCATCCCAGACTGTCATTTTAGGCCTGCAGACATGTAATTTATTGCATACTGGACAACAAGTATTAGCAAAATATTATGTGGTTTTCTGACGAACATGAAGAGGAAAAAACTCCCAAGTCCCAATGCACCACCATATGTGACATGCCAGACTACGTAAATTCTTCCATTTCATTATTGATATTTAAAAATAATAGTACTCTATTCAGGTAATAGTTTATGAATTCATTAAATAAATAGTGCCTATTTTGATATATTTTTTCACTAGTACTAAGTGTCTACAGTACAGATCTTAGGAAACTTCCTCATGATTTTACCTCATTAAAGTAATGAGATGAAGGTGACTAATGACTTAAAAAACTAGTGATGACCTGAAGTTTCAACACATCATAGAAACCAAGAATATACAGCAGAAATCAGACTACAGTAGCAGCAAGCCTCAGCTACATGAGCCTAAGAGAAATATTTTCATTTCCCTTGCAAACATTTGTAGGCAAAAAAGTCAACACCATCTGCCCAGCTCTAATTCTAATGTAAAGTTATTCTACTTGGAACAAAGAAAAAATACCCATCAGGAAAATATTTTTAAACATTTGTAAAATTAAAGCTAAGGACTTTCTCACAAGGAGGAAGCTTTCTTTTTCTACCCTTAAACCTATTCTTGTTTTCTCCTTAAAGAGAATATACCTTTATACAGAAGACCGAGGAGCAGGTTCACATCTCTTGGCCTAGGTGTATCTTTTTAGTTAGCCTGCAGTACTCCACGTGTTTCCTAACCCCCCCCCCTTTTTTTTCCCCCTCCTCTTTATATTAAGTAGCTTAATTTTGGAAATGTAGAAATGCCAATTCCAGGGACTACAGTCTTGAATCTGGAAGCAATACATGAAGTACTTAACTCTAATTGGAACCAGGTGCAATCTCCCAGAATCACTGAGGTCCAAAGGGACCTCTTGAAATCATCTAGTCCAAAACCTCTGTTCAAGTACAGTCAGCTACAGGAAGTTGCCCAGGACCTTATCTAAGCATGGTTTGAACACCACCTTGGATGTTTAGATCTCTTACATCTCTCCTACTCTGGACCCAGAAATTCAACAGTGAGCTCTATCAACCTGTTAGCATCTGGTTAGATATCTTAGACATCCACTAAAACCATCCTCCGTGAAACTCAGAGGCATTAATCGTGAACTAATTTACCTTCCCTATTATACAGCGCTCTGTTACTGCCCTTGTGAGCTGTAAGTTAAAGGTACTGAGATAATGCATTATTTGTATGCTTATCCACACATACTATGTTTCCCTAAACCTGTTCACAGGGCTTAGCCTTCTTGGAACAGTTGTATTTGTTCATGTTTATTCATTTTGAAGCTCTTTACCTCTTAGGTTTATTGAAGTGGCAAACTTTTAGGCAACCTGTTAATGAGTTGAATATATGCTGGGGGTCTAGGTTTTTAAACTGTAAGGCCTGAATACTTCACACTTGAGTCTGCAATGTTGTCACTGACCCATGGCCCAACATGGGCCATTGACTTCACTGTGCATCATATATTAATTTCAAAGATGGTACATAATGCTTTCCCATCTTTGTAAAATACTTAGAGAGATACAAGTGAAGTGTACCATGTGTGTAGAGTATTACTAAAAGTGATGAAACTGGTATAATAACATACTCTTCTCACAGCAAGAATGCCTTGTTACTAATGAATTATACATTCTGAATTAAAACGTCTTGCCTACCTTGTCTGGTATATTCATCTGCTTCTCTGTGGACCAAGTCTTTTACCCGGTTTCCATACAGCAACCTAGAGGAATCATGATCAAAAGCTTTCAAGGTTTCACTGGAGCTGTAAGACTTCTGTGTAGGCACTCTGCACTCCTCATTTTCTGCGGAAGAATTGGTGTAGCGCCGTTCCTTGTCCCGTCTGCTCTTTGTCAGGGAGCAATAAGGCCTACGTTCCTTCACATCCATACTTCATTCCTTCTCTGTGCACATCAGTCCAGCTTATTCGGAAGTCTTCTCTACATTCAGCTTACATTCACCTATAGCAAAAATAGAAAGACAACCATTGATGTGTTACAACGTTCTCTAATTGCTGTGATTGTTTCCTGTCTGTAAGAGAAAGAAAGGTCTGATCGATGATGGGTGAGACACCCTTCTGTAACATTTGCAAGACTTCCCAGAGTTTCATGCATGAGCTACCCTGATCAAAAAAAATTAGCTAAGACATTCTTGTGAACGACAACACAATACCTCACATTTTTATACAACAGATTAGAAGATCAAAAGCAGACTGAGAGCTGGGCAGAAAAAAACCATCTTTTCAGCTTTAAGAACATGTTCCTCACCTAATGTCTATTCTTAAGTTGTTTTCTCTCTTTCTGAGGAGGATGCATGCCTGATTTAAAGGCAAGCCTGACTTCCTTCTGCTTGTCAGAAACTTGTTTTTATGGACTGTTTTTTACATACAAACTTCTACAACTTTTCGTTGTAATTTCTATTCTGAGAAAATTGTTCTCACTAAGAACATACACACGTAATTTGACATCAGGCTACAAAAGCATTTTCAGTGACGTGCAGGAAGACTTCTCCAAGGAAGTATATTCTACACAGCTTGTGCTAGAAAGCAAGGAGCTATTTGTTTTGTAAGTGACAGTCAGAAATAGTTTTTCTTTCAGTCAAGTTTTTAAGGAATATTACAGTAAGGATCTTATTTCTATTACTATTTATTTTTCTTTACTGCTTCATTCCACTTGGTTTTCAAAACAAGGCTTCTCAGTTTTATCTCTTGGGTCCTGCATACTTGACTACAATATCTGCATTTCTGACATAGCAAGAAACAGATTGGAAATTTTGCTTCTGTTCTTTAAATAAAAGCACAAAGATAAGGAAAATAATTTGTATCATTAAGCAGCTGACAAAACTTCTAAAAGAAGAACAGTTTGGATTATTTTAATACTTTGCAACTGCACCCGTTAACTAAGGCCTATATATTTTTTTTTAACACCTTATATAGTAGGGTTCTCTCTTTGTCTCAAGTAGAACTTTCCCCTGTGTGCTCCCCTCGATTTAAAGTACTTAAATAACTGATTATTTTAAGAAATACTATCAGTCAAGCCCTTTGTGATGTAGAATTAAAATGAGAGTTTACAGCACACATCACAAAGCAACGGCCAACTCCATTTGCACTCTTCAGAAAAAAGGTTGCTTTAGAACTCTTCACTTATTTAATTTTAAACATGCAATATCAAACAAACTAATTAGTTGTCACTCCTGAAAAGATTTTTAGAGAGTATTTAATATCCTACAGAACCATAATTCAAGTTTGTGAATGGCAGCCATTCTTTTATCATTCTCTTATGAAACTCTCAGAAAAGCTCTTACATTTTTTGACCTGTGTGATTCTCAATTTAGACCAAAAGACAAAGCTACAAAGCCTTCCATTTAAACAAACTCTCCTCTCTATTTATTATATTTTCAAATGTTAAGTGCTTAAAAAGAAACATAAATATTTGTAAATGATCAGGAAAAAAGTTTTCTAACAGAATAGTTTATTAAATTTATGACATTTTAGATGTCTGCATGCCCATGTAGCACATCTTTTAAATTTATTACTCGGATTGATTTTTGATTTAGCACTCAGATTTTAAAATATTTCATTGACTAATGGATGCAAGTTTTTCCCCATGTAAAAAGAATTTTCTAGGAATTTTATAAGGTGTTTTGTTAACACTAAATTGGAGTGTGATTTTAAAAATCATTATTAACAGATACACACAGGTATTCTACAGTATAAAGACTTCATGTGGAAGCATATCTCCCATTTCATCTAAGCATTTCAGGACTTAAAAGGGCCACTAATTCCCAATGTCTCTAAATTGTGACAAGGGAAAACCGATATATGCTATTCATCACCAAAGATGAAATAATTTTAATTTTTCCTTGAGTTTCCAAGTTCCTTTAGAATGTAAAGTACAAAACAACATCAAAACCAAATCCAAACACAAATCCTTCTTTGCACAATACTTGGTTACTATACCAAGCTGAAATCCTCAAAGACTTAACCTATAGAGAAGCATAAGGAAGTAGTGATCTGCTTCCCACTGAAGTCAATAAATTCAACGAGAATTCAAACGGCAGTCTTCTCGGTTACCTATTGCATCTCCAGGCAAAGAATTAAAAGGTTAAAAAAAATTACAAGAAGTTTAACAGCACCACATCATGGAGACACTTTAATAATTACACTGCCACAATAATGAAGACTAGTGGGCATTTTTGAAAGAAACAAAAAAAAATGCTGTAAGATTTAGGATCTTTTTGAATCTGGCATTATTTACCTTCAGTAACCTTTAACTTTAAAAATTAGTAGCATCTCTCTGCAGGTTTTAGGAAACACTTCAGGGTCATGCCTTAACAATTATTTCTTCAGTGAATTAAGGACACAAAATAAAACCTATCTTAAATATCTGTCTACAAATAAATGTTCTCTACCATGATCGGGACACGGAGGAAATAGAAACCTATTGGCAGAATACAGAAATAAATATCAGCATTAATGTTTAAGTAGTTAAGTCAGCAATGAGAAGTGAAACAAAGGAAGACTTGCAGGTGGCTTTACAAGATCTAAACCATAAGCCTTATTACAGCGGTAGGATATTTTACAGTCTTTGGACTGTGCAGGCCTTACTTGTCCCATCATGAATTCCTGTCCTGTTTTTTTAAAAAATACTCTTCCCCCTCAACTTTAGAGAAAAAATTTCAATTGTTAAAAAAAAAAACAAACATTTTGAGAAAAATCCCCAAATTGTCAGTTACTGCATCTGCTCAGCTGCTTTCTTAAAGATCACTGCAGTTAAAATATTAACAGCTTTTCCCCTCAAATCTTCCAAATTTAAAGGAACCAATGTTGCATAAATTTGAACATATTTAATTTTTTCTTCTTCTGTTGCCTGTCACACAAAATCTACATACCCCAGGGGAGCTACCTGAATGCACTGACTGGCTTTCTTTTACTGTGCCTTAGAAGCAGCTCATACGAAATAGTGGTAAATGAGTACAATACAAACTGAAGTGAACACAGCAACTCATTTGACACATGAACAGCTTTTCTGACAAATCACATTAAAATTTTAAACCAAATAAAATTTATTTTGTGACATGTTATTAAACTCCTTGCCTTCATACGCAAGTAATTTTTGCCTACATGTCAATATTTATGGCCAACCAAATAGCTTCACTCCAATTAAATGAACGAACTTGCATAGAGCAATATTCACAAAGCTATTGAACTACTAACTCACCCGCTCACAAAAGCATGTCAAAACATCCATGCTAAATACTGCTACATGTTGTATTAGAGTGCTAACGTGAAGTGGCCTTCCTATACTGAAGAAAATTGAGAAAGATTTCGCTGGTGCGTGCCACTACTTCAAGGTTCTAATGCTTTTCTACGTCCAAAAACCGAGGATGTTCATCTGTGTCACTGAGAATTGGGATCTCCTGTGACCTGTCCAATGTTGCAGGATCCTGGGTGGGTTAAACAGGAGAGTGTACTCTCATCACCAGACTGACATGTCGGCTCTTACATAGTCATGCCCAATTCATATGTGTACATAGCTTAGCTGATGGCAGCCTCAGTCAGACTGCACTTTCCCAGTGTCACTCCACATCTTAAAACCAGTTTGAAACTGTGGAGATGCCCAATTTTTAACTGATACACATATCACATATTTCTTTTAACTTAATTTGGAAGAGAAGCAGGAGAAACAGAGAAGCATTTCTTGTACAGATTTATCGAAATTCTTTTTCTCTTCAGTGTTCTGTAAACACCAAAACAGAGCACAAGGCACGTTTACACACAAGTGACCAAGCTACTGAGGGAGCTTCAATGACTGAAATCTCAGATATAGACAAAGCTGACTGGTGCAGTGATGGAAGTTTTACACAGTATTTAAAATTCCCCAGGAATTCCTCTTAATCACCTATTGCAACGTGAAGTAAAGTCACTGTAGTGAAAAAAAGCACTTAGTTACTTTTTTTTTTTTTTTTAACAATAAAAAAAAAGCCTCAACACTAAAGCCCTACAGTGCAATATAGGAAAAGGACAACAGACAAAAAATATATATTTTTAATTGCCAAGATGTAAACAAGGCTTCAGGGTCATGCCACACAGTGTAATCTAAAACACCCAACTACAACTTCAGTGTGGTGCCTGCAGGCCTTTTAAACTCTTATGGAAAATTATCGCATTTAATTCAGCAGCTTCAAGTCCCAGTTCTGCAAAGGGTAACAGGAATGGCAATCCTGCCTGACACACAGAGTGCTCCCTCCCCACCTCTCCCTTGGAAAACCTTCTTCCAGCATTAAACATGGTTCAGGGAAACCCAAAGTAAATGATAAAGAATTCTAAGTATACCTCAATATTTTATGTACTTTGGTAAAACCTATATAGGCACAAAATAGTAAAAAGGTAAGAAATAAAAGATGTTACCAAAATGAAGAGGTAATTGTATAGAACGTGTTATGTCACTGCTTCAGTCAATTTATGTATCTACTATACATATTGAAAGGGAATAGAATATCCATTTTAGACATCTCAAAACATAAATGGAACTAGTTCTGAAACTAACAAGAGTCATTATTTTATATATATAGAGTGCTGGAATAGAAACATTTTCAGAGGATAAAACTTGCAGATTTCTTTGTTACAGAAGAACAGCAACAGAACACTAAATACCATTGTAAGGATGGCCAAAAAAACCCTCTCTTACTCAGTCTCATGAGGAGAAGGAACAGTAAGGAAAGCAGTACAATGCTCAAAGCAGAGCTCTTCTTCCCTCCCCAAGGCCAGCAAAACCGAGCCAGGGAAGGAACTTGCATATTACATATGACAACCTTCCCTCCCAACACCTAGATCTAACAATTTAGACACTCTTATATTCCCAGCTGCATTTGAAAGCCTGCATCATTATTATTATTATTGAATTACCGTTATTTTTATTACTAATTACCATTATTATAAATTAAGAATCATTGATCCTTTCACACTGAGCCCTTAATACAAGCACAGGCTGAAAGCTTGCCTAGATTGGGAACGAATTTCCTTTCATGATGCACTACTACATAAACACAGGCAGTAAAAGAATCACAAGACTTTTGGGAGAAGAAGCAGGATTGAACTTCTGTCTCAAGAGCAGAGGATTTTTCAGGCTTCAAGTCACGACAGTGCCTATTCTCAGCATTGACAGCAGTTGCTGAAAATAATGTCTTAAGTAGTACTGCTGAATAGATACATTACTGCAAGTGTCATTATTTTAATAATAATTTCCTCTTAAGCTGTAACTGTTTACTAATTTAAATATTACATTAGTTACAATTTGCACTCGTCTCAATAGCAAAAGAACAGAGAAAATTTGGCTGATACATCTAACAGGCAGATTAAAAATCCTAAATGCAATATGCAGAAATTAAGACAATCTTCTGTCCACAAAAAAATACTCACAATTCACACAACTAATCATCCATAAAACCTATTACAAACAAATAGTAAGAAAAACTCAAAAGGCATAAAAGAGTGATGAAATTTCCACTTCAATGGCTGATAAAGTGCGATATGTCAGAAATCAACTGAGCTGGAAAAATGACACTTTGAAGAGGTGCTTAGGATGATCTGTAGCCATGGTATGCCATTAGTCAAACTGATGACTCTTAATACATGGACATTTCAGGTCATCATATCTAGAAACTCACTTCTTAATATTAAAAGTCTGTCTTCCAGCACCGAAACTAGAGAGGATGCATTCGAAGTCAGCATTCTTAAGAAGGACTGGGAAACAAATAGCATGTCAGACAGGCAGTTCATAAACTAACATTTTAAAAAAGCCTCAAGTCACTAACTAACCCTACATTTTACAAAAAGAAGGGGGAGAGAAAAGGAAGACCTGTAAAGAATAGTGTACATTTTTTAAGCATTTTTCTGTATCAGTCAGAGGAACAGAACACTCCTATCTACCATCACTACAGGATGCAATGTTAATAAAAAGTTACTTTACATAGTCTATCTAAAAATCTCAACTTCATTAGAGACAGAATAAACAACAAATAAATGTACTCTGTGTTCATTCTAAAAGTTTCATGCAATAAGAGTCAGGAAAATTAGCAAGATAGAGTTTCTGTGGGGTCCTGGTTGATGTTTGTGTAACAGTTTTGTTGCCTTTACTTAAATCCTCGGCAGGGGCAGGAAACTGAGAAGGATATCTCATACCTTCCCTCACATGGGCAGAAAGAGATGATAAACTCTCTGTAAGGATAGGAGTGAAGGGAGTACTTCTCCAGATGGTATTTTCCTTTGAGGGTATGAAGACCGTACAGCAGCGTTTGAGGCAGAGCTACAGCTATTTCTGTTTGCTGGAAGCCCTCCATGCGGCAAGGCTGCAAACCTTCCAAAGAGAAAACTGAAAATAGCCATAAGTTGGCTACACATGGATACAGCCTGGGGCTGTACTGGCTATGAAGTTGCCAAGCAGGCCCTGCAGAAAAACATAACTTGCAAGGATGGAGGCCAAAGATACTGGATAAACTGCTCTGTGAGCAAGAACAGCCTCTTCGGAGGAGCTCAGTACAGGTTCACACCGACAGTTTCTGTCCCTTCTTGGAAGGAAGGGTTTGAAGGAACTGCCATGAACTCTGATCTTGAGAGGAAGCATCTGCCTTTAATTTAGGGGATTTGAATGTGTTTCACTTTGAAGGGCCAAGAGAGGTAAGCGAGAAAGAGAACAAGAGTGAAAGAATGAAATAATGTGGTGTGCTCCTGTAGAAAGAATAAGGGTGAGAATACGCAATGAAAAGATGGAGAGGCAAAGGAAGTTAACAGAGCAGAAATGTTGCAGTATAAAGAAAAAAAATAACATCAAAACAAGCTCAGGATAGAAACTGGAGGAAGACAGAATCATTAGCACTCAGTATGGCAACACTGGGGAGGAGAAGTGACACAGCAAGCCCAGAAAGGCAGAAGAGTTTAACAAGAAAGAAAAAAAAAAGAGCAAAGAAAGAAAACGAAGCAAAACTTCCAAAGGGAGGAACTTTGTGCCTCGTTTAGTTCAGAGCAAAGTAATAAACTCTGAGAGAATCAGCACTGGGTAATTCATTATTCAGCAGCAACTAAAAAGGCCTAAATACTTTCCTCCACTCCTTTAAACCTGAAATTCATCCTTTAACCCATCATCTCCCATCTTGTACACATGACTTCTCACATCCATGTTGTTACTCAACCTATCTCAATAGTCTCCTAACCTATGCGAGTATAATTCTATCACTCTATAATGGTATCTCCCAAGTTTACTTCTGCACCTACTCAGAGCTCTTTTGCAAAGCCCACTTTTGTTCTGAAACAAAGCCAAAGAAATCTAGGGATTTGAAAAACTAAAGTAAGTGGGATGGAGAACCCAACACGTAACAAGCCGTGAGCAGCAGCAAAGGTGCAACAGTCCCCGAGTCCCCAAGAAGGGAGCGCAGCACAATGGTTTCTGCATTTCTGTTTGGAGAACAAAGCTATCAGCGTGTCAGCTTCACCATCTGAACAGGCTGTCGATCATTCAACTCCCCCTCCAACAACTCAGAGTTAAATTTCAAACAACTTGACAGTAGCGAGGTTTCAAAAATAATACATCTCAAGTCACTATAAGGGAGATGAAGTATATCACATGTGACATGCAAGAGCTGGGCACACAGTCACAAGGCTGAGCTGAAAATATCATTGTGAAGGTGTCTGAAAATGAAAGGAGGACCTCAGGAAACAGCAAAAAAGATGTCATTGAGGACACACAGAAGAGGGAAGAAAGAATAGCAAAGGGTATGAGGCGAAGCTATAGCTCTGGTCACATGACATGGTATACACATGCACCACCAGCTTTGGTTTCCACGTACAGCCCCTCGTAGTGAAAGCTGAAATTCTACATAAACAGGAGACAATTCACAAGATTATGTTTTTCACAGTGATGTGATGGGTAACCATTTTCCAGTCACAGTCACATCATAATATACATTATTATTCATTATAGTGTCGCAGTCTGGAAACCTGTAGAATTATTTAGTGACTCACCGTAACATAGAATGGCTAGAAAGAGATATAATATAGAACATGTGCTGCTATTTTTTTTTTATGCTCAAGAACTCCGTTTTCTTCAAATTTATCCCCTTGCCCTGCCCCTGCCTTTATTTCTCAAAACAGCAACAAAAACACACACAGAGTCCCAAACATGATGAAAAATCCCTACAGAAACATGAGTACTGTATAGTCATACTGTCACAACATTCATTTACTACTCCTCACACAGCAGTGTGAAAATTTATTAGCTAATACCTACATAACATGTAGTAAAGAACTGCTTAACTTAAATTCAAAGTAGCAATCCCTACTGCTGTATTTAACTCTCTCATCTATTCGGACTGTATCAGCTGTCAGGTCCTCCTCTATACTCCCCAGGTTCCTGCTTCCCTTTCTGCACAAGCTGTGTCCTCTTGTCACAACCTCTAATTGTCTCTTCTTCAGCACCACCCAACACCAGCAGACAGTAAAGGCTGGAGGTTGTTTACCCTGATGGATCACTTCCTTTCTGCAATCCCTATTCTAACTCTCTTACAAACCATCCCTTTCGCAGAATCAGATTTTTAGCCTTACTTAAAGGTCATACAAAACCTTTTTGTCCCATAATCACCCCATTCCGATCTTACTTACCAGGTTTTGTCTCCAGTTTCAGCAGAACTAAGATTTTGATTAGGGCAAACAAAAGAATAATGAATTTTAAAGTGAGTTCTTTGGCTAACTAGATGAGATCCAATTTCCCACAGTACAAAATTATTTTGTTCAAAGGGCCATGTTTCTCTCTGAAAGTGCCCACACAGCCTACCTTCTAGGGCATGGCCCTAGATAACTACCAACCAAGACCCTCTCTTGTAACAGTACTTAAACAACAAACAATTAACCTTTCATAATGTAAAGCCTCCTTCAGGAAGCTGGAGCAGTAGGAGAAAGAACTACCTCCTGCTGGCCTCCTCTTCCACCGGCCTGTGTCACCTGTAGGTATGGTACCCAGCTGTGCTTCCACATGCTGCCAAATTTCTACCTTATGGATGCAGCAGAGCTGCTGCTGGCAGAGCCAAATGACAGCACTTGGTTCACTGCACTCACATCTCTGAGAAAAAAACAATCTCAAGTTGTAAAAAAAATGCTTCATTGCCAAATCCAAATTTTGCAAAAGCAGAACGAGCTTCTAAAGTATTGAGCAGCTTCGCAAACTCAGCTCCCTCAGCCTGTCCTCGCAGGAGAGGTGTTAGATAATACTAAGAATTCCTTAGCACAATTGTTGATGAAAAAACCTTCTAACTAAAGTAACAATTCACTTACAAAACACATCCAGATGACCGAGAAAGAAGGATCTGGATGGTTTCTTGATATATACACAAAGGAGTGGAGGGGCTCACGTCCATCCAAAAGTCTGAGAAGTTCCTTCAACTGTGTTAGCTACACTGAGAAGCATTTAAACTTTTAGGAAAATTCTGATCTCTCTCTCCTGCTCCTGAAGTGTGGGTGAGGATAAAGAAATGCAGGCATCAGAAAAGGGAGAAAATGCCTGGCACCTGTACCTGAACTTGGTGGCATAAAAAAACTCTTGTCTCTATTTGCACAGCTGAGGATAACACTTAAAAATGTGCAATACTTCAAGATCCTATCTGTACTGAAAAGTTTTGCCTCGATAGTTGAATTTACTAGAAGCCATAGCTTAAGCTAGCTAAAATTATTGTGCAGACTGCTGACAGAAGAGTGCACTTTTAGAACCACTGATGTAGATAAGCCCTGAGACTGGAGCCAGCTTGATGAATATCATAGGCTCTTAACGCATCCAGGTGAAAGGATGAGCACAGCCAGCAGGATGAATGAAGGGTTCACACCACTCGGCTATCATCCCTGGACACGCTCATCTCCTGGAGGGGGGAGGGTCTCATTCAGCTGGGAACAATGAATGGGCTACTCCACTCCTCCATTCATGCACAGGCTGCCTTGTGCTGCATGGAGCTGTCGAGCAGGACTAGAGACATAATTTCTGTGTAAGTTAAGTGGGATTTCCAAGTAGCAGGTGTCAGAAAGGAGAAGATTTAACAGAGGATATATGACAGTATTTGGGGAGTTTATCTTTTGTTTGGGAAAACAGAGATAAAAGAAATTTCAATATTCCTTTACACCAATTAGAATCCCCATGTAACTGAATTTAAGTACAGGTAATCAAAGAATTGTCACATACAAACAGCAAATAGTGCAAGAAAAACAAACAAAACCCAACAAGCAAGCCCACAAACACCAAGCACAGCTGCACAGAAAGTTTGAAACGTAGTGATGGACACTAGAGCAAAGCAGGTAAGAGAGAGATTGGTAAGGTGAGGAGGCATTTTAAAGCTCTGTGGCCTGATCTTAATTGATGTGCAGATCTTGCTTCCCTAATGTTTAAAAAGCTTAACTGAACAAAGATAGTGAAATGTGTATATGCACATATAAACATACATGCACATATATATATATAAAAATAAAGCACCTATGAAGGACATGTTGTGGGGAAAGTATTATTAGAAATCATCTTCTTTGGAATCTAACACAACAAAAGCCACTATATAGCTAACCTAAGTCAAGCCAGCTTGGGAAATTTATGTCACTAATTTGACTCCCTTACCCCTTCAGCAATTGTATATTCCAAACCACTTTAATGTTTTGACAATGTTAATGACAATCTGTCTCTTCATAATAATGAGTTCTTTAAGGTAAAAGCGACCAAACCAAGATAATCAGGGAGTACTGGAGGAAGGGGCAAGGCAGGAATGTTCTTTTAAATTATGTAAGGTCAGTTTTTAACTATTTTCTCTTCCCCTTCTGAATCTCCTCCATTCAAGTAAACACGGGTGGAAATTTTTTAATTCAGGTGACAAAACAATTAGTCAAGTGTGCAAAACAGCTTTCTGGAGAGAAATTCTATGTTTATTCCAGCTTCAAAAACAGAATAAAACTGTAACTGTCTCCAAATTCCTTTTATCTATTTATTCAAGTAAGATGAAATTTATTATGGAAGCAAAACCAGCATCACTAATAATGGCAAAATACTGTTAACTACATATTGCTATATATTGCCTTACCTGTTATATCCCCACAAGACTGTATTCCTGTGTACCTGAAGGAGAAATTAGTGGCTTTTGGCAGAGGTGCCAGATTTGTCAGGAGCTGCTGCCTCAGAGAGGAAAAATACTGTCTATGAAACAAGTAAAAACATTGCTGTGAGGCTCCATCTTCCACCTCCTATTTAAGCATTTAGTTACCTTTCACAACAACATGGCAACAGAAACAAAAACACTACTGCCTGGTAAATGACTCTGGCTTAAAGGGCACTGACTGTCCTGCAGAATTGTTAAATTAGGGTTGAGTCACGGTGATTCAGTAACAGCTACAATAGAAGGAACTAATGAAGTAGTGTCTTACCTCACTGGGATGTCAGTCCTGAAAGCTAAAGCAGTTCAGCGAGCACCACGCTTGTGACAGGACAATACAGTTTTCTCAGAAAGCCATCTGTCAGTCTCAATTTCTGAATGCCTTATCCATAAAATCATGAAGCAGGTTGGCTTCGTCAAATGAGAGACAATTCAGATTCGCAAAGTACTGTTTGCCAGAACTACAGTGATAAAATTCTAGAGTCCAGCTTTTCATGCAACGACAGGAAAAAAGACTTGGGAGTCTTCTGAGGGAGTCTATGTTCTCCCTATTGACTGAAGAGGAAGCCAACAGTATTTGGCAGATGCTGACAAAATAAATCACTTAAAAGCTTATTAAAAAAAAAAGCCAACAAAAAAGAAAGAAAAAAATTTCAAACATAACAGCTTTTGTTTAAAAAAAAAAAACCAAAAAAACAAATAGAGGATGAAAGGCAACAGCAACCATAATAGCATTCTCTTCCCTCCTCTCCCCTTTGCAGATGCTCTCGTTGGAACATGTTCCAAGAGGAGCCAACCTGAACACGCCTGGATGCACATGGGGTCATTCCACACTTCTGCTGAGGGCAGGCCTTGGTGTGGCACAGAGGGTAGTCATAAGGACAGAAGAGCAACAGTCAGTTTGAAGGGTTTAGAGAAAATGAGAAGACTACCTTTTCTCCTTAGGCAACACAGCATTAGCTTATTGCTTGGATCTACTTTGTTTTATCATTAAAAAAAAAAAGTCATCTTTTTGGCCAGGTTTAAATATTTAAGATCCTGACCTGCAGCTATTACTTCAGTCAGTCTGTTTTGAGTGCATTTGGTAGTGTTGACTGACACGGTTCCCTCAGACAGGAAACATGAGCCAGATGCTCATGATTTCAGAAAGCTTTAATCTAATTAAACTTCTATATACGAAGTAGCTCAATAAATGATTCTTGCGAACACCAGCGAAAGGCCAGAGGCTTTGCACCGACCTGGCGGCGCAGGGTCTCGGGACCTGTCTGAGCTTGTCTTCATCTAAGCTGCTTTTAACAGTTGCCAGGTGGTCAAACAATTATTGCCCAGCCTGTCCCTGAAAAATACCAGGGGGAAAGTCTGAGGGCCCAGCAGCAGCCACTGGGTAACAGAGAGAAGCCCTTTATGGCAGCTGAGGCTGGGGAAGGCTGTGAAGGGAATTTCAAAACCTGAGTCATGAATGGTGATGACTTCCCAGAAACACATCCCCACGCCCACCGTTCCGCTTCCCTTGCAACCCCGAGGAACGCGTTAGCACCAAAAAAGTGCAGGCACTTGGAAGTTTTGTTTAAAATAATTAAATGTATTATTAAAGAGGCTATTAGACTGTTAAAACATTAACTGGACTACTAGGAAATGCTTAGTTCTTTATCTATGGTGTGTGTCCTTTTATCTGAAGAAGATTCAGAGTGTGTCAATAAAGTGCATCTTCCCATCCACAAGGAATAGCTTTTAAAAGCAAACAGAGAACTGTAACAGCTTTGGAAGATTTTAAAAAACTTTGGTTCCTGACAACTGTTAATCATTAGCTCTCCTGCCACTTTCCACTGCCTTTTCCTTACTCTCTCCATATGTAAAACCTTTGTCTTTAGTAACACGTAGTAGAGAGTAATGATAGCAATGGATGTTGCCATACAAGCTCTCCTTTGGGCAATAGGGTCTGACTGATGAGTGTTTGTCATAGGACACTTATGACATACCTGCGAAATCATGCAATAATTAATACACATTGCATGCAAGTGCTCACTTTCCAAATTCCTAAAAAGCATCAACGGCTTTCAAAAAAAAAAAAAAAAAAGAAGAAACTTTAGAGAACATAGTATTAAATCTGACCTACGGAAATGAAAGAACTTTAAACGCTGTACTGTTAAAAGCTAACTACTTAAGAAAAAAAATAAAAACAACAACCAAAACCGACCAACCCTACAAACAGTCTGTATTTTAAGTAGATAAAACCCTCTATGATGTCAAGAAGAGCCTAACCTTCCACAATGTATTGGTTATAACCACAACAATCTTATTGTCCATCTTTGTTTGAAGCACAATTAACTACTATGGGAATTGCTTGATTTGTTTAACTGGACAGGTAATTTATATATCTAGTAATTATATTATGGGTTAAAAGATCTGCTTTATTACTAACCTTGTAATTGACTCACAGAGATTACTTGCTGAAACAGAAAAACCCTTCTCACGGAGATGCTTTGTTCCATTATTGCATAAGACCTGTGATTAATATTAACCTTTATTTCAACACAGATCCTTACAGAAGTGAGAAGAAAATATTCTCATTCTTGATGCCTTGGAAGAAACTGCCCTCACTCCCACAGACCGTAAATACACAAATTCCCAGAGACAGTTCAGTGAAATTAATCTTTTGATGATTGTCAGAATCAGACATTTTAACAGAAAAAAAACCCCCAAACCTAACCTGTGTTGGTGCCACCGTTGCTAACAATTACAAGCTTTCAGTACCGTGAATAATTCAGCAACTCATCTGTTCCTTTCAGTGTAAAGACAGTGTTGAGAGAAAAGAGGTCACTTTTTTTCCCCCCTTCCAAGCACTGACTTTCCCATCCCATCACTGGTCCGATCGCATGATACACCTAGTGCTTGACATGCATCCCCTGACAGCTTCTTAGCAGCAGTTAGTCTGTTTAGGTCAGAGTACAAAAATAATAGAAGCACAAAGGAATGCCAACTTGGAGTGGTTATACAGAGTACTAGCAGTCATGTTTGCTGTAGCTATTTCAGATACCTGAGGTACAGTAGGCCTATATTTAATTATAAAGTAGACAGATGTCAGCATATTTATTGTAACTAGGCAATCTGATACTGATGCACAGAAAGAGTGGTACTTGAAAAACATTTATTAAAAATAAATACGAGCAGTATAATCACCTGTTTTCCAAAGACTAACACTTGAGAATACTTCCCTTCAGGCCCTTCTGAAAAGACTGAATTCACTGCCACTTCCTCTTTAATCTTGTGAATAAAAAGTACACTGGAAGGCTGTGAATATACATACAATGTGTGGTTTTATTTGAAAATGATACCTGTCAGAGCAAGACAGACTTATGCAATATAGTATTTAAGGGATTAATTGCTGTTTACTTGAATATTCTCCTCCCTACTCCCTGCATTCTTTTTTTTTTTGGCCAAGAAAGCTTATTTTAAATACATACGCAAAGGATGTGTATTATAGTGAATGCTTTATTTTCCAGATAAAGATGCTTGGTTAAAACTTTCTTAACTTGAAATTTTATTCAAGTCCAACACATACCCAATTAAAGGCTGCTGCACTAAATGGCAAGTTTGTGTCCAACCATGAAGAAATCTGGAGTATTATTCCATACTAGAAAATCTGCTAGATAATACAGCAGAGCATAGCATATAAGCAGTTTTACCCATCTATTTCAATATTCTCTTCCTCTGGCTGAAATCAACTTGATGGTCAAGGAAGATGACCACCTCTGGGAAAATGAAAGATTACACTGCTTCCCCTCTTAAACAAAAAGCATTAAAAAAAACCCCAAACCCCTTCCCCAGGGACCAATCCCCAGTCTCTAGCATTTAAAGAAGGTCTAGCAGGTTGTGGCTTGTTACATGACATCTCCCCATTTTCTTCCTTCTGGCCAAATAACTTCAGATATATCACAATATATCAAATTTTGCTGCAGGACTTTTCAATGTCTTCATTACTAAGATCAATGAACTCCTCTCTCAGGCTTCATCAGAAAGAACAAGAGCTCTATATGCTGACAAGGGTTAACATTTCTCCCAGATGACCTTCACTCAGAACCATCTCCCCACACACCTCCCCAAACACAGATAAAAATGAACAATTTCACAAAAAACCCCAAAAAACCCAACAAAACCAAAAAACAGTGTGCACTTCCTTATATGCTTTAAACTCTTTTTTAATATTTTATTAAGAGAAAATACCACAAATAGATATTTACTGTTCCAAGAACAGGACAAAGTCTCTCCTAATGTAAAAGCTCCCTAAACATCTCGATTCTATACAGACTGTCAGAAGCACATAGTACGAACTATCAGAAGTGGTTATAAATTTCCCGACTCTCAAATGCTGCACGTCCACAGTCTGCCATTAGAAACATCCTGTGGAAAACTGAGTTCTCAATCATTTCATATGTGCATCTCTAAAATAAATTACATTAATATTATATGTAGGTTTAGATTATGTCAGGTATTACAGCATCCTAATAAATGCATAGGTACCTTTTCATAGTTCTAGGGTAACAAGATATTCTTATGTGTCTAGTAAAGGGAGCAAGTCAAGCCCTTGTTTTTATGGTAGAATTTACATATACTATTTGTATTCTAAGTGATACAACGGTTTTTATAAACTTAAGAAAAGGAATATTAATTTACTTTTTTTTTAACTTCAGGCAGGCATGCTGTCTGTATATTAGAGAAAGAGGAAGAACACTGGGAATGCTTCAGAGCACTGACTATAATGCTACTCACTGATTAACAGAGCAGCTACTGCACTTACAGATGTGAATAATACAAGCTGCAGTCCACGTAAGGCAGCTGCAGGTTTTCCTTCGCCACAAATAAAGAATCATAGAACTGTTTAGGTTGGAAAAGAACTTTAAGATCATCAAGTCTAACCTAATACGTTAACTTAATACTGCCAAGACCACCAATAAATCATGTGCCCAAGTGCCACATCTACACATCTTTTAAACACCTCCAGAGATGATGAGTCCATCATTTCCCTGGCAGCCTGTTCCAGGGCTCACTAACACTTCTGGTGAAGAAATTTTTCCTAATATCCAATGTAAACCTCCCCTGATGCAACTTGAAGTTGTTTCCTTTTGTCCTAAACAAAGAGTCTTTGAAGCCAGCCTGCTTCTTTAGGGCAAAATACCTCCTGAGGGGCCATGACAGTGTAAGATGGCCAGCATACAGGAAGCACATCTAGAAATTCATACTATAAGTTCAGCAATTTACTGAAGCTATTTAGCTCTTACAAATAAGAGACAAAAAGAAAAAAAATAAGGGAAGCTCAATGTACACTATTTTCAACATATGAGTATGCACAGTAGCTTCCATTTAGACCAAGACTTTAAGAAATGGAATCATTAACTACTTTAATGCTTTGTCTCAAGCCAATAACAACCAGTCAGGCTTGGTACAACTTTTGGTGACTTTCTTTTTTTGGAAGAAATTCAAAGTTTGAGTTTCTCCCATTTCTACTGGTGAAGCATGGAAGGAAACTATGCAGCAAAGCAGAAGAGAGGTTTCATTCAACCCAATAAATCTAAATAAATTTCTACCAGCAGGTTTTATTGTCCAGCTCAGAGCCCTGTCCTTCTGGGCTGCTGCAATAAACACCAATAACCAGTGCTCAGAAACATGAATTTTTTTCCTGGATTTGCTTACCACCAGTAATCTTCAAGACATACCACATTAAAAAAGGAAAGCAAACAAAAATGAAGAGCTAAGAGGTTATCTTCAACTGTAAATAAGTGATACCAGATAGTATAATGACTGCAGTGTACAATTCACTTATTGTGTTATACCACTCATATCAGCAAATGTTAATGCAAATTCATGAAAAACATCAATTAAATCTTTCTAATTTGTTATTAAAACACAGTGAGTACATATAACAGAAAAAGCAATGTAAGACACTACCAATTTTGATAGTTTTTACATGTCTTTTGTTGCATTTTTGAGAGAAACATCTAGGAAAAATGCTCAACTGTCAGTAACAAATCAAGTAAAGCATCTCAGTTTAAGGTTCATCTCCAAATTTTGAAATAATTTGAAAACACTGAGGAATGATGGAAAACACCTACACAAAAGATTTGCATTGTTAGGTTTGTAAGTTCAGTGAATGCGTTGTCAACTTGAAATGCTAACAAAAATATGTTTGTATTTAAATTTTAGATCTAAACTTCAGATTTAAGTTTAGAATCTATTAGATTTCCATTGTCTCCTCCTAGTATGTTTGCACTTTGAATTCTGTGCTGAAAAATGGAAGCATTTCAACAAATTAATTGCTTGTCTCTTTTTACTAAGATCATTAAAGCTTACTGGTAGCAGTAAAAAAAAAAAAAAGTTCTTTAATTTTTATTGGAGGAGGGATGAGTAAGGAAGAGGGCACTATGGTCCAGGCTCAGAGGAAAACCGATATTAGATGTAAAATAGTAACATTGGATTTTTGGAATGCATACAGAGCCATATGCTGCTAAACCTGCTAATACTTAGATGTATGCTTAATCTTACAATGGTGAGGAGTCTCATGTCTGAGCAAAATTACACATACAATTCTCAAGGCCACACACTTATGTCTATGTGTTAGCCCACTGCTGTGAAAATCTTTTCTTGCTTGCTGAATGATTTCCATTCCGGTATTCAAATTTTAAATAAGCTTTGATAACTCAACTTAGAGTGATTAGTCAGAATCTCAGAATTTGTGATGAGTATTAAAAAAAAAAAATTATAGCATACTGTATGGAAACTATCTATAATTACCATGGTTGTTTCTTTTGTGGCTATTTAATAGTCTCCCATCACCACTTACAATCCATATGTAGCTGTGAATGCTATACAAAACAATTCTTGAACAGTATTGTATGAAAATGTCCACAGGACCTAATACAAAGCCCTTAAAATTTTCATACCTAGCTGTTCAGATTCATAAGGTGCCTCTAACAAGTCTTCCAAATAGACTTTTTCATGACAACAAAGCAAACCTAATAGACAACACAGATTAAGATTTATGACAAATCCTCCCTTATTTAGAAGTTATATTACAAACTTCATAAAGAACACATAATAGTAAGCTTATTTAGAGTAAAAAATACTTGCCAGTAAAGCTCCACTGGTGCATCATTCTTTGAAACCCATGTTTCAGACAGAGAAAACAACCACAAATCACAACCTAAAGTAAAAAATACAACATGTAAACTATGGCTTAAAGCGCTCTCTTGGGAAATGTGAACTATTTAAACATATTAAAAGGTTATCTTTATGTGCCAAAATAAGCCCATCTCTCCCAGTCTTGGAATCTTTATCAATTTATACACCTTCTTCACTGGTCTTTCTCCCAGTGGGAGCCAGCAGAAGTTGCTGAAGGAAGCAGGTTTTCCTCCCATCCTCCATAGCAGGTCAGGTTTTGCTACAACCCAAAACCACCAAAGCCAAGCCTACAGCAAAGGGGTTGCAAGCATCCTCTCCTCCTACAGCTCTTCCCACTCTACTTACTCTTCAGGTTTCATTGCTAACCATTGAATGTAACTCAGGCAAAGAGAAGAAGGATTTCATGCCTACATTACAGACACAGAATCCAACGGACCTATTAAGAAAGTGCCTTTTGGACAAGGGTTTGACAGAGCTGCTGAATTCTGAAAATTACAATACAGGGGATTTTTTTCATCCCTACTTTTGTAGCTCTTGTCTTACAACACCTCCAAACTGCAAGCTATTTTAGAATATTAGGAGGTCATAAGAATGTAATAAAATAGAAGCACAAGCGTAGACAACAACTAATCAGAAAATCTGAATTCATCCTGTGAAAACATTTTATTTCTTTATTTAAACCACTGACCCAACAATTTGATGACATTTGAGAACAATGACCTGGAGACATTTGCCAGACACCTGCATCAGCGACAAGAGATGCATGTCTTAGATTGCAAAATAGCTCAGTACCTCACTGAATTGCAATGATCAACTCTCTAAGATCTTTCACATTTCTAGAAGAAATTTTTTTAGAGAAGTAAAATGAACATGATAAAGGAGACCTTCAGTAAAGTTCCTTGCAAGACAGGCTCCAAAAACGTAAGTTGCTATAGTATAACAGGAAAATACTCCCAGAGAGAAACCAAGAGACAGATGATAGCAAAATAGGGTACAAATAAATGTTTTCTCTGTGGAGAAAGGTCCCACGGAGAATTGTGTTAAAAAAAAGTATGAGAGATGAATAGCAAGGCAACAAAATTAACTGAGACTGAAGATATGACTATTCACTGTCTCCTACAACTCAATAAATATAAATCTCTTCACACCTTTTCCCATGTGTGCACAGAAGGAAACAGGATATTAAACTATCTGAATGCTTGGCCTGAACAGTGTGGTTGTTCTTATACCTGTATTTTAGAACATGCCAGCAGCAGAATGCTGCAACATTTCTCAATTCAAACTACGAACAGACCACTGGCAAAATTGGTGTCCACTCCCCTTCTAAGCAACCCATAAATCTGCAGTGCTTTATCTAGCAGCTGTACATCAGGATGAGCTAGAAAATCAGCCACTGGTTTTGCTGGGTTCTTTTTTGATTAATCCACAGAGGTAGTATGTATGCAGAAAAAAACCCCCTCTGGTTTCCAGAAGAGGAATTACAGAAATTCACATATTCACTTGGAATAAGGTTCTCTCCATAGGTGTGTTGCAAGATAAGCAAGTAGAGATTGGAGAAAACAGTTGAAAAATGGGCAATGTTGTCATTTTAACCTTACTGCAATTAGATTACAAAGACCTTTTTTCCCCTCTCTTGTGTGGCTTTAAAAACCAAAATATTTTATTCTATTGTAACAGTGTTTTATTTCCCCGAGAAATCTACAGAAATCTTTCCTTCTGCCCTTTCATGTGAAAGCTCCTCAACTCGAAGGAACAGATTTGTACTGGGTCTGTGACCTGAGGCATCTCACCCTGCTGAACACCAGAGCTGGTGTGAGGAGGGAAACAAACAGCACAGCTCAGAGAAAGACCTCTTTTGGTGGTGGCAAGCTGGTTTGGCTCAGCTCTCTTACACTCCTAGTGTGTCTGCGTGCTAGTTTATGTAGCACTATGAGTGTCATCAAGCAACTGATAGGAAATAAAACGCATTTGAAGTGCATAAGACACCACAGAGCATGCTTGGACCTGGCAGTCCAGGGGAGGAGTTTGTCACACAGACTGAGTTCTGGTTTTAATACAGCATTTTCTGGGAGAGCTCAAAGCACACTGCAGGGAATTTGTTAATTCTCTCACCCCCACCATTAGACAGAAAAAGGGGGAGGAATAAAAATCTCTCCAGTCAAGACTACTCTCTTCTGGTGGACAATGGTGTTTTAGCAGAGGGAAAACAATTTGTATTTTCAGAGAGCCATAAATATGTGCTTTTTTATATATAGATATTTTTTTTTTTTTAATGGAGGAACTTGGTGGAAAAAAATTACCAATAAAGTATTTACAATTACGCTTTCATTAAGATTCAGCACGTACGCAGCTCCTGCTGCATAGCTCAGCATGGCAGTCCACCAACACTTGTATACCACTGGTATCTTCAGGTCATCCTTATGAGGAAAACACATGAACAAACAGTAAAATATCTTTGATTTTCTTTTTTTCATGTCCTAATATATACTTGAAAAAAGACAGAATATAGAGCGGAATCACTGTATATAAAAGAAAAAACACATTTAAATATTATCTTAACACTATTAACAGCAGCTATGAGACAAACATTTTTCTGGATAAAGTCAGAAAAAGCAATGAAAAAGCAAATTCAAGAAATTAAAAAAACCTGAAAGCTTATAGGTAAATAAAGATTTTTTTTTTAATGCAGAAGGTATTTGGTTTAGCTTGAAAAGCATACTTATCTAACACATAATGCTGCTGGTTTATAGTTTTGTACTGCTCATTATTTGAGACATACAGAAAAAAAAATAACTACCATACCCACTGAAAAAAATATTTCCATTTCCACACTTTCATAATAAAATCTACTGCTTATAGCTTCTTCGTAAATCTGATTCTTCAAATCTAATTATGTTTTGTTTTGAGTATTGTATATTTATCAAATCTTAGATTCACAACAATTATCCTAATTAATTCAAACCCATATTATACATTTTTATTTGCAGTAATTTACAGAAAGTAGAGAATTTTACAAGGAATATATTGATTGTGAAGTAATAATAGATGGTATCTGTGTGATCTAAGTAGCTTTTCTTCAGAAAAAAGGATCATGTGATAAAGTAGTTTTGTGATTTGTAAAGGTCACATGTTGGCAGATCAAATCAATCTTACTTTTGAGAATGGTGTAAGAATAAAAAAACTAAAAGTAAATGAGTTTCTAAGTGCTAGACCTTAGAAATGTCTAGCTTTAAAGAGACAATCATAACCATAACTCTAATTAAGATATTTTGATTAATTCACTGTATTAATTCCTATTTCTAAGGCTGAAAACACTGTGTTAAGAACTATCTGCTTGCAGCATGATTGCCTTTCTATTCAGAAGCCTTCTGTATCCCTATCTACCCTAGCTGCAAGTACTTATCCAATAATGTATTGTTTTTACTACTAATAGAGAAATTGCACATATTAAAAAAAAAATCAAAGACACAATTCAACAAAATCTATTTGCATGTGGATTTCATCTAACAATACTTAGCAAAGTGCATCTTTAACTTTGGAGAGAGCTTTTAAAAGTAGATCTATAAACTTAAAGGTGAAATTTAGTAACATGATAACAGAGTCCTTGCCTATCTCATTTATCCCTGCACAAATATATTTCAAGCTGAAACATGATGGAAACAGACAAACAGAAGACTACAGTTTAAGAGGAATACGTGTGTTCTGTCCCTGTGAAAAGAATAATTCTTAGTATTTCGGGAGCCAAGTAGAATTTTAGCAATGTAAAATACATTTTTTTCCTAGTTTCTTCATTTCGTGAATATTTGGAAGAACACACATCTGAAGGAATGCTTGTTTGGAGATGTCTACTTTGTATAAATAACCTAGGAACATACTTAAATTACAGCAGTCTTATAGGCAAAGAATGCATAGAGAGGCTATGTGAAAGACATTGCAGACAAGATTTTTCCAAGCTTATGGATTCCTTCATTAATTTAATAAAAGTATTTTGTTGTTTTTATTAATGTTTACATCAGTAGAAATATTTGCTACAGTTATATCCTGCATGAAGCTTGCTGAAGCCTGTGCAAGTCCCTTGCATTAAGACTTACATCAAGCATGGTGGGCAAAGGGACACAAAGAAAACCAAAAACTGCTTACTGTTGACTAAAAGCATAGCTATGAACAAAAATTATCATCCAAGTTCCTTTTCCTTTATTAAACTTCTATGCTTTCCAGGAAAATTCTAGATTTAAAACCAAAATATTCTCTGTATCAACACAAAGTGTTTGATAGTTGTTGATCTTGGTCATGAGAACGTATCAAGAACATGAAGTATACTAGCATCCTCGTGTAGTACCATCTTGGTCAGTCTGGACAAGCCCTCTTGATTATACCTCTTGCTTACCTGCAGATCCCAGATGCAGATGCCAGCCCCTCAATGTCCATCAGTACATCACAGCCATTTAGCATTTTTAACTTCGTGAATGTGGACAACATCTGTGTTTTTAGCCAAAACACTCAAGGTGACACCCACCAAACCCTGATTGTTGTTCAGAGCAGAGCTGCTGGACACTTCTACAGCAGTACTGTTTACGACAGCATCTTCCAGCAGATGGAAACACATGGAACACACAGAGCTGATGGCTGTAGGAAAATCTCTTGTGTGTGTGGTAGAAAGCAAAGGACAGGAGTGCAAGAGACCAGCATGGATGAGCAAGGAGCTGCTAAAAAACTTCCAGTGAAAAATGAAGCTCATAGCATGTGGGAAAAGGGACTGGTCTCTTGAAAGAATTATAGGAATGCTATCAGGGTTTGTAGGGATGCAACAAGGAAGGCCAAGGCCCTCTAAGAATTAACTGTGGCAAAGGCAGTAAAGGAGAAGAAGAGCTTCTTCAAATACATCAGTGGTAAAAAGAAGACTAGGGAAAGTGTGGGCCCACTGCTGAATGGTGCGGGAGACCTGGTGACAGAGGATGCAGAGAAGGAGGAGTTACTGAATGCCTTCTTTGCTTCAATCTTCACTGCTAAGACCAGTCCTCAGGAATCCCTGACCCTGGAAGTGAGAGTGAAAGCCTGGAAGGAGGAAATCTCTCCACTAGTCGATGAGGATTGGGTTAGAAATCACTTGGGTAAACTGAACAGGCACAAATCCAAGGGCTGTGATGGGCTGAACCCACAAGTGCTGAGGGAGGTGGATGATGCTGTTGCTCTACCACTCTCCAGCATTTCTGAAAGATCATGGAGAACAGGTGAGGTGCTTGAGGACTGGAGGAAAGCCAATGTCACTCCAGTCTTCAAAAAAGGCAAGAAGGAAGACCTTGGTAATTACAGACTGGTCAGCCTCACCTCCATCCCTGGAAAGGTAACGGAGCATCTCATTTTAGAGATCCTATCTCAGCACATGGAAGAAAAGAAGGTTACCAAGAGCAGACAGTGTGAATTTACTAAAGGGATGTCATGTCTGACTAATCTGATAGCCTTCTATGATGGTGTGACTGAATGGGTAGATGCAAGGAGAGCAGTAGATGTTGTCTACCTTGACTTGGGCAAGGCTTTTGACACAGTCTCCCATAACAACCTCATGGATAAGCTCAAGAAGTGTGGGTTAGAAGAGCGGACAGTGAGATGTGTTGAGAACTGTCTGAACAGTAGAGCTCAGAGGGTTGTGATCAGTGGTGCAGAGTCCAGCTGGCGACCAGTTAGTAGTGGTGTTCCCCAGAGGTCAATTCTGGGTCCGGTCTGGTTCAACATCTTCATCAATGACCTGGATGAAGGGATAGAGTATACCCTCTGCAAGTTTGCTGATGATACTAAACTGGGAGGAGTGGCTGATACACCCGAAGGCTGTGCTGCCATCCAGTGAGATCTGGACAGGATGGAGAGCTGGGCAAAGGCAAACCTAATGAAGTTCAACAAGGATAAATGTAGAATCCTACACCTGGGGAGGAACACCACCATGCACTGGTACAGGTTAGGGGTAGACCTGCTGGAAAGCAGCTCCATGGAGAAGGACCTTGGAGTCCTGGTGGACAAGAAGTTATCCATAGGACAGCAATGTGCCCTTGCGGCCAGGAAGGGCAATGGTGTCCTGGGGTGCATAAAGAAGAGTGTGTCCAAGCAGGACAAGGGAGGTTCTCCTCCCTCTACTCTGCACTAGTGAAACCACACTTGGAGTATTGTGTTCAGTTCTGGGCTCCCCAGTTCAAGAGGGACAGGGAAATACTAGAGGCAGTCCAACGGAGAGCTACAAAGATGATGAAGGGACTGGAACATCTCTCTTATGAGGAAAGGCTGAGAGCCCTGGGGCTGTTTAGCATGGAAAAGAGAAGACTGAGAGGGGATCTTATTAATGTTTACAGATATCTGAAGGGTGAGTGTCAAGCAGAAGGGGCCAGGCTCTTCAGTTGTGCCCTGTGATAGGACAAGAGGTAATAGTTGCAAGGTGAAACACAGGAAGTTCAACATAAGGAAAAACTTCACTGTGAGAGTGCCAGAGCCCTGGAACAGGCTGCCCAGAGAGGCTGTGGAGTCTCCTTCTCTGGAGACTTTCAAGACCTGCCTGGATCTGTTCCTGTGTGGCCTGCCCTGGGTGTTCCTGCACTGGCAGGGGGGTTGGAATTGAACTCCAGAGGTCCCTCCCAACCCCTACCATTCTGTGATTCTATGATTCTAAAGCTTTCCTAGGTTTCAATGACTAAGCCAAATACACTGTAAACTAGAGTGCACCGTATGTAGTTTTGAACAACACAGTGCATCTTGTGACTGCCTCCAGTGTCAGAAACCCACACCTGCAATTCAACAAGATTAGTCCCTATCAAACTGCCTTTCACAGTGGCACAGTGGTAGCTGAAGGGTTTCTGAATTGCCACCCTGGTCACACTCATGAGTTTCATACCTGATAGAACAACTGTCCACACCAGACATACTTCAAAGACACAGTTACTAGAATAAAAGTATGTAACAGTAATCCCCTTTTCACAAGGGGAACCTTGTGAAAACAGAACTTAAAACAAGTAACAAGAACAAAAAAACCACCAAAACAAAACACAAACAACCCCAACACAACAAAAACAAACGAAGAGCCAAACAAAAAAACCAAAACCAAAAACACCCAAAGAAAAAGAAAACACAATCAAACCAACCAAACAAAAACTCACAAAAAACCCACTTAACACAACCACACATGGAAGGGAATTCATGAAACATTCAAGTAAACTACAGTGCTTAGAAAGCACTAAAAAGAAAAGTAATGTTTAAACCTTCCTGTTTGTATTTAAAGCCATGAAAGAATCAGATTGAACTTCTGAATGCATTTTAAAATCGTAACACATATTCTCTAGTTTATAAAATGAAAGAAGTAACTTTAACAATAGCTTCATGGCATTTTACTGAGTACTGTTGATAAATGTCACTGAGAAAAATAAGCCAAGTTCTAGAAACAGTATACCATGCTTCCACAAGGACAAATCAGAAACTCAACAGTAAGGGGAGAAAAAAAAAAAAAAAATAAATCCAGTTTAGAAAAAAAAGAGCTGTCACTAACAGAAATCAACTTCCACAGAAGAATATGGGAGGTGTTCAGCTAATCACTATCCACTTCCTCTAGACAAGTATTCACATGAATAAGCTTCCCACTGTCTCATAAAACAGTAAGAACAGAGTAAGATGAATAGTTTGTTCCTCTTACCCCAAAAAGTAAAATCAACATGAATAAATCAGTATTCCATATTATAATAAGAAACTACTCTAATCTTAGTCATAAATTAAACAAAAAAATTTATTTCTATAAGAAGTCACAAAGTAAGCTTAATGAAAATAATAACAACTATCTGCCTACACTGACAGAGGTATAATTTCAAACTCACATTATGCCATAGATTTTTTGATCCTCAACTCCTATTCCAAAACAGTTTTTAAGGATGTCTTATTAATAGCTAAACGATAAAGAAATTCTTGTCACAGCCTTTCAGGATCACTGTTAAAGATGACTGAACTACTTTTCTCTTAAAGGAGAACATTCATTCTGCATGTTGAAACACTAATCCCAGCAACAGCTTCTCAGTATTTACCCATCTGTACTGTGGCTATTAAGGAAATCCTAAGTTACATCCGAAAAAACCAAAACCAAAACAACTACAGACCTCTGCACTCCTAAAATACTAAAATACTGTATATAGTAGACAAAATGTTTAAGAAGAAAAATGTCTAAGAAAATTAGGAAATGTTAAACTTTCAAACAAAGTAGGAGACATAAAGGTCTCTCAAAGACTTCTGGGGAAAATGTGCTAACATTTTGCAAAGGTTTGGATAGAATTATCTTAAAAACTTAATACTCTTCAAAGTTACTCTCTCTCGTCAGTTGGTGAAGTCTATCTGAATTTGTCATGACTTGTAAACACGTTTGGGAGGAGCTGATTTTCCTTATTTCACATTCAAAGTTAAAGCATTCTGACCGAAACAAACATAAGCCTCCAAATACACTCTGACTTTTGCATAACCGATCCTATCTTTTCAAGTTCTGCAGTTGTGGCCAATAACCAATTTGCTCACATTCAAAAGTCTCCAAGATGCTGATTTAACACCTGAGATACAGAAAAAAACACCACACTTTGACTGGAATATGACAGTAGGAACCATTGCATGTCTGGAGCATTATAGCAGCTCTACAAATGTGAGAGCTGATACACTGTCAGTATAGATAAGACAAGTTTAGAGCTAGAGCTGTTGTTGCCCTTGAGCTCTACAGGCATCACACAGGAGCACAGTTGGGAGCTGAAGAACTTGCCTTGTCTCTTGCACCTTGCTTATACAACTGGCTGGTTCTGATGGTGAAAGCTTCCAGCTTCTGCTGCACTGCAAAGAGGCAAAGGTCTTGTTTTCACAAGAATCACCAGCTTTTAGCTCCAACCAGTCCCATATAAATACATATAAATGGAGAACCTCTTGGTCAGGCAGACTGACTCTCTGACTGCAAATGCAAGCTGGGAATGGATTTTCAAAGAGAGAAGACACGGAAAGGGATACAAATCATCACACCAAGCAGCCTCAAGGAGTTTGTCGACTGGATCTCAAACAGATTCCTTTGATAATGGAATAAATTCAAGTGGATTACCAAATGTTCACTTTTTGTCTCAGTTCTGGAACATATCTGTAATTCAAAGATCATTTTGAGTAAAGAAACTTCAGGGGTGAAAACAAGTGGTGTAAACATTGATTTAAAGTCAAAACAAAAGCTGCAGCTGTAACTGCTTAGTGTAGTTACAGCACATAACTGCTGCTGACTGCTTTTGGGGAAAACAACCCCAAACAATTTTAAAATTCAGTTTTAAGAAAGTTATATGCCCAAGTAACATGATATAGTAGCTGGAAGAAAACAGACTAAAAATTATCTTGAAGCAATATATATATGACACGAGAGCTCCTATTAAAATATACTCAACTTGTATAATCAAGATCTGTGCTAAAGTGAAAATACATGAGAGGATATATTTAGATTTTGAGAAGCAAAGAATGGTTTCATATTGATTCCTGAAATTAATTGGAAGACAGTCAAGTTATAGGACACTCAGAATGAATGCTTCTTGCACACGCAGCAAACATGGAGACAAAGAAGGAACAGAGAGAAAAGAAACTGTCAGGAGAGGAAGTTCAGACCACAAGATAAAAAAATGCCAGTGTTATATATAGCAAATGAGATTTGCAGGTAGAGGAAAGGTATCAGTTGATAAGTTCAGGATCAAATGTGGTATCAAGGTTATTCACGGAAAGACTAAATAGCAACTATACAAGCAGAACAGTTGATTTGTCCCCAGGAGAAACACATCCATGTGAAGTATTTAGAGGGAAAGCAAACACGAGCAGGGAAAGAAAACAGAGAACAGTCATTAAAGGTGTCAAGTAATACATACAGCTGAGAATCACAAGCATATAACTGTCAGTTAGCAGTATAGTTTAGACATGGTATATAGAAAAGAGCAGATGGCCAAGAACTGACCCTTGTGAGAGGGACTCCAGAGAGCAAGGGGCTTGTCACATAAGAAATGAACAAATACACACCTTCTTTTATTCTTTAAGAGATGTGTAGAAAAATGCCCACAATAAAAGGATGGGGCAGGCACTTGGATGAGAGATTTGTAGAAAGATAGTGGCTATATAAGGAGGAGAAAATCAAAGAAATAATAAGTACACACAGAGTCTGCACAGAGTTCCTCAGGGCAGTCATCATTATCTAGAGTTAGGTCAATCTCAAATATAATTTCTTGACAAGTATTTTAAAAAGACTATGAGTCAGGTCTAACACAGAGTATCTCTTCTTTTTTCACTACCAAACAATTCCTGATAAAAATGTTCCTTAGTTGGAGGATTTTATATCAGGCCTTTTATAGCTATGACATTTAAAACTTTTATTAGCTGAACAATCTAAGCCAACTCTTAAAAAGCAAAGCAGCAGGTAGGCAAGCTCCCTCCAGGTACTGGGTACATATACCCATTTATTTAAATTATCTAACTAGATAGAATTGTAAAGTGAAAATATCACTTGTCAGCACATATCAGAGATAATTGGTGCTGTACATTTCATGGATAAACCAAAATTGAAGACTCTAAGTGTCTGACTAACTAACAACTCAGTCTATGCCAAACTTTCTTCTCTCAGGGCCTGAACAGCTTCTATATTATCCCTCTGTTTCTCTCCAACTAAAGATTTAACAAAATATGCTTATTACTTCAAGAAACCAAATTGTCACCGCAGGAAACACTCATGATAGAAATGGTTAAATAAGTATATACTGATATAAGGATATAATAGTACAAAGTGGTTAATGAGAAAATGGAATGAAACTATCAACTTGCTCAAACCTCCTTAAAACAATAAGACAATACTATCTATATTGTTAAGAAAGAAGCCTTAAAAGAAAATTTTTCTAATTTTTTTTATTTGTTTTTACTATCTAGATGTTGGTTGAACATTGAGGAATGCTTAAATCCACAGACAGGAGAACAGATCTAGGTTCTAAGCTTCATATAACTCATATGACATCGATTTACGGCATATATGTGTTTGGCATGTCCTTCACAGGGGCTGGAAGTGAAAATGGGAGAGTCCTCTCCAGTCTTACAGTTTTTACATGAATAAAGCTGGGGCCATCTTAACAAGCAGGCCTGTAAATCCAATAACTACCTCGTCCTTCTGCCAAAACTTTGTCTTCCAAATGAGTAAGAAAATGGAATAACTGAAGCTCCCTTTTTATTATTGAGATGAGGAAAATGGGAATAAGACAACTAGAAAGATAAAAGAATAAGTGAAGATTAAAATGTTTTACATCACAATGATATATCACATGCACATCATTACGGAGCACATAAAAACATAACACCCTAATATGATTACTTTTAAGTGTTCTATTGACAATATGCATATGATATATTGTTGCGATTTAAAACAGTTTATTGCTATTGAAGCAGCTCTACAGCTTTAAAACCCGCTGCAATTTTGCATGTCTGATGTCCTTTACATTCCTTTACATCAAATGACAGATTCTGCTGAATATTTACTCACTAAAAACCTTGGCAGAACTTGCAGACCTTGATTTTATTGTAGGATTGTAACTCTATATACAAGTTACCAGATCTTTTGCTTGGCATCATGGCATCAAGAACTGGAGTAATCTCAAGCAACATTTTCCTTTGGTTGATTTTTTTCACTGTCAAAACTCCTTTGCTTAGAAATCTTGATTTCAAGCATCCAAAAATTGTTAAAAGTTTAGTACACAAAAGACATCTCTGCTATATTGTCAGACCAAGACTCAGCTGATAATTATGAAATACAAATACTTTAGAGAAATACAGATACATATATTTTACAGGACAGATTTCTAATCCTACTTCAACTGGTAAAGACAAACGCATGCTAAGTACTTCTGGAAAAAAACTACCATTCAAGATAGAAATGAATGTTCACATAAATACACTATATACATACCTGTAAGTTACACACGTAGCTACTCAGAAGTAATACTCTAAGAAACTTGGCAGTGTGAGTAGATAAAGAAATAAATGTATGAATGAATATTGCATATATTCAGGTTTTAAACAGTGCAAGTTTCCAAGCCAAACATAAAAGCTGGTAATGTAACATATTGCTCTGAAAACACTGAATAAACCAGAAAAGAAGGGAAAATTTATTAAAAGCATAGATAGTGTGACGTGACACAAGTGGGACAAGTAGTTTTGCTGGTATATGGGAACCAGCTGCACAATGACAAAAAACGACCACAACTCTGCAACAGAACAAAGGTTTCATTTTGTCAAATACTATTTCAAGTCATCTGATTTTGAGAAATCAAAATAGCTCAATTACCTTAGCTTTCATTCTTAAATCACAATGCAGAAAGATGACAACTTTTAAGAAATCTAGTAAATACATGGATTGGTTTATGTATTGCTAGCAATAACTAGGGGCAAACCTTCTCTATCCATTATGAGTGCATACTGTTAAAAACCCTTTCATATTCAAATTTTAAAGGTTAGTTGTAAAACTAAAGAATACATCTAGCATCTTTTCACTGACGTTATTTACAATGCTTCTTGGTGGAAAAAGTGTCTGCATAAAATATGCAGATTTGCTATTAAGACACCACAATTCTCCAGTTTCCTTTTAGGCATACTAACATTGGATCCTCAGAAAAAAAAAAAACAACTCTGTTTTGTACCCCAGGTTCCACAGACACAGAGACATTGAAGAGTCTCCTCTTCCACAAAAAAACTTGAGGAAAACGAGGGACGCAGCAAAGACATCTCTGTCTCTCTCATGTTCTCTTCATCTCTGCCAGTGATTTTCATTAAGTCCCATTACTAATTAAATGACCAATCCAGACGGGCATAGTCTGTTTGTTCTAAGCAACTGACCTGCATAACAGCACTTCTATAAAATGAGCTGGTGCTAAATCCTTTCCCCCGTTCCACATCAGGTCCTGTGGCTGCAGCATGCCACCCATGCTATAGGGCTAGACATGAGCTCAGACCAGCTCTCCACTCCATCTCTCAACATGCAGCGCCTGGAATGGCAGTGGGAACCAAGAACTGGCAGTGTTAAGCTACAAATATGTGGATTTCAACTGATGATGTGAAGAAGTCACTTTAGGGAAAACTAGCAAAGCCCATTAGCTTCCATTTGTCCCAATAAACAAAAAAAGCACATCATCAATATGAGAAGGACAACTAAACTGAAATACACTCATCTTTCACTTGCCATCACTCTCTGCAGAAGAAAAACATGTTATGCTGCAGCTCTGAAAGCTTTGAGGGATTTCACAGCTATCTGTATTATTCTAGTTTGTTTAGTGTTTGTTTTTAATAAAAAGTTTCCACCAAAACAAAGTGGTAAGTTGATAGCAACATGATTCTGTTCAAGTATCCCAACATTAGTCAGTAGACTGCCATCCTTCACAAATTGTAGTTATTTAGAGATGCTAACTAGTTTGAAAAATAAATACACTGGTAAGAAACAAACAATCACAGGGAAATAAAACAGAGGCTAAGAGGACGATGGCATTTTCAAGTGAGGTGAGCAATCCATGGAAAGAAAGCTCCTTTAATAATTACATTTGCCAGGAAGTATAGAACTAATTATTGTTCCAACATACATAATGTATTCAGAGACCTCAAATAACAGATATTAGTACCTGGCATTTCAGGCACAGTTGTTGAGGTATACTGACTGTAAGCATAAATGTTCATCTTACAAAACAGGCAGATGGTCTACTTCACCAGAAACACTACAGTCTGACATTTGTTATCAATTGTACTGATTTAATACTAATGAGAGTAAATGGAAACAGATTTGCAAAAATCTGTCCCTCAGGAAGATGTATGTGTGCCTTTAAAAATCTCTTACTTCAAATATATCATGCTACAGTACCAAGAGGAATAATGATGTATTTTTATCTACAGCACTACTCAGACATTCACACAGAACTTTCAAGACAGTAACCAAAAGCTACAACTACAGGAGAATAAATTTATTCAGGAAAAGAAGCAGAGGTGGTGTTTCAGGATCCCTAACATAGTGGCAGATAAATTAAGATTAAGCTTACTTTTTATGAAATTATAAAACACCATTATACCCATTAGTAAGACTTCTGTTCACAAGTAGAGTGATTATAAGGTAAGTACAGTAAGGGTAAATTATGCTTATTCTCCAAACGTCCAAGCGCTCTACTTCCAGTTGATGTGTCCCTGCTGACACCACTCGCTGCGGGCAGGAGAAAGAAGGAAGAGTCACCAGGCTCCCCCCAACATGCTGAGCTACCAGGTACCCAGGTAGAATACCTCATCTGGCAGGACATGCCAGGGCAGGAGACAGAGCCCCTACAAAGGGCTACAACAAACTGACACCACAGAAGCTCCTTGCTTGTTTTGCTCCCTTCAGATTTCCTTTACTGTCCTGTTTCTTGTGCAAGACCCAAGGAAGTGGGATCAAATATACAGCAATTTGTTACCTTCTCATTACCTATGCAGCATCAGTTCCATGGAGATTCTGAGTTTCCTCAAACCACTCTGAGCACAAGCACAATTTAAGACTGAGGTGTAACAAGAGAGCATTTATGTTCACCAAATTACATCATTTCAATTTCTGTCAAACACCAAAACCTGAGAACTGAGTCGGCCTAACAGTGAAATCCTAGATTTCTTCTTTTATGGACAGAACAATAAATACTATTATACACTCATTTACTATCTCACTGAAAGCTGATGCCTGTTTATTATATGAGGATAGATTACTACGGGTTTTATTATGATGTCAAAATATATTTGTTTCTAATCACCCATACACTACATCAAACAAATATGTTCAATAAAGCAATAGTGTTCTAAAGTAGTCTTTTAACCAAATCTGTCTATAGACTATAGACAGAAAATAGATTGGATTGTATTTTTTCATTGCTCAGAAACACTGGTTTGAGCCAAGATATTCTGACACCTATATATTGAAGGTCAGGCATTAAATATTTTCTCAATTCTGTAATATTTTATAGCAAAGACATGGTCATTGGCAGTAGCTTCTAAATAAGATTAAAAGGAAGAATCTATTCCTTGCACAGATTGCTGTATTAGCATACTGTAAAAATATGTACTGTACTTCAAGATGAGATAGAAATGCCTCTGGTATACAGTTAAAATTTTAAGAAAAGTCAGCTGTACACACTGCAACACACTTTCTCTGCAGCTTCTACACTGGAACACAAACCATAAATTAACTGTCATGTTTAAGCAATTATCTCCTATCGAAACGATCAAAAACCTAATTTACGCAAGAGATACGGTGGATGCTTTTCCCGTTCCCCCTCTAGCTTCCCAAGATAGTGTAACTGATCTAAACTAATACAGTCACTCATTTTATATGGAGGGGAGGGGAAGAGTGGAAAGAGTGTTTTTTAAAAAAAAAAGAAAAAGAAAAGTTGATTTTTAAGTAAAGAGAAGAAGTGTGATCTTGCCTGTAAGGAACAAACTGGAAATACACAAGCTATGTCAGTGAATGTTTTACATAGTGGGACTGTCATCCAAATATAAATGCCCTATTTTTTAATATAATTGTTTTCTCACAGACAACAGCATAAATATATACTACTACTTTTTTCAAACAAGCTTTTCAGAGGGCAAATAGGGAACTAAGCAGACAGAATTAATTTTAGAGTCAGACTCCTAAAGCAGAATTTGTCTTTTCTGACATTCAACAAGATGTCTGCTGCTGTCACGCAAACACTAGCATCTAGAACATCAGCAACATCAAGTCTACCTTCCTAGCAAAAAGATACAAACAAATCCATCAGTGTCATTTAGCAAGGAGACAGGCGACTGGACACCACCACAATACAGACAGAGGGAAAGAACAATAATTTGTTTTTCCCCCTTCATTCTTTCTAGACACTCTCTTGAATCTGCAGCAGTAGAAACTTTTACTCACTTTTTTTTTTTCCTCCCCTTTTTTAAAGTACAGGGCTGGGTCTTATTTGTACAATGTAATACTTTAAAGTGATTTGCTGTAATAAATTAATATACATATATGCACATATACTTTGTATACCCTCTCTTCTGCATGCAATATGCAAATTCCACTAAAATTCATTGCAAATACCAGAGCCTAATTTTGAAAAGTGACTAAAAAGGCACAATATACAAAAGATCAAAGTCTTTTTTGTAACTAAAAATACATCTCCCGGAGATATGATCTACTTTTCTTCTTGTATTTTTTGTTTTGCCCCATCCCTGAGTACACACAATCTCACAGCCCTCTATTACCAGTGGTATTGAGCTCAGGGTTTTTTGACTTGGGAACAGAATACAATGGATAACTTCTATTCCAAAAGTCAGAAAACAGAACTATTTGTAAATTATTTCTTTTAAATTGAATTAGGCACTTTGACATTGTCATATACCAGGCAGTAAATAGTATTTTCTTTAATTACTAAAGGGATATTTTTTAATTTGTCTTTTCTTATTAAACAAAAAACCAAAAACAAACAAAAAAAAAAACCCACCACAACTGGGGAAGGGGGAATTCTTCCCCACCCCCCTCCATTGCTGTGGCTCTACTCCTGGGTGAGCTAGAAGAGTCTGATGAAAAAAAAAAAATACTGATGGACCAGTAGACCATTCATACCTTCAGCTTTGGTTTTGGATAGAAGCTAAAGCATGCTCATTGACAAAAAGATAATAAAACAAGTTGTCTGAAGCAAAACCAAAACCCCCAAAACGCTATGACAAGTTTTACTTAGACCAGTTAATAAATTATTAATATGAAACCCATTGTGTGTCCCATGCTGAAGTAATATCTATTGCTAAAATGTGAACGGTAGTCTGTTCTTGTCAGAAAACCTGAATCCATTTGTTTTAACATTGAGTCCTTGAACCACCTTTTTTGAAGATGCACACATTAGCAGTATATGAACTAGCAGCAAGCAGGTACTTGAACAGACACTTGCAAAACTGGGAGTAGGAATGCACAGTAGCTTTTGCTTTAGACAGACAATACCACTTCCTTCCACAGTTCACAAGAACTTCACTTGGCCCGTAAAGATGTTTGAAGAAAGAGGTACCTGGAAGGAAATTCTTCTGGGGAAACAACAGTTAAAAGTTCTGAAATGTGAAATAAAGAGTTTCCATAGACTTCTTAAACTCCTTCACATTTCACTGATGGAATATCTAGCAAATCAGTTATGACAATCTGTGGTTAATATTCACTACATTCCCAAAATACAGAGGTTTTCTTTTGAAATTTGATCAATATTCACACTATCTTACATACCAAGTTAATTGGTAAAAATGCAGTGATATTTTCTTGGAGACATTTCTGAGTAACAATTTCAGCATTTGTTACCAAATGTGAATAAATCTCCTGTTTGCAAATATTGATGACGATTAATGGAAGTATTACATTGTTAGAAGGGTTTCAAAGTGACTTAGACAAGGCACGTAAACGGGATAAAAATAGAACTAAGCATATCGTAATGAAACCATGAACCCATAATTTATATACACGCACAAAAAGCAAAGTCCTTTTTCCTCTCAACAAGAGAACTATTAAAACACAAAAGAGCCACACAGAAAAAAGCAGCTTTAACAAAGATCTGACTTTGAATACTTTTTAAAATCACTGTACAGCTTTGCAGTAACATACATATTACAAGCACATACTCTGAAAAGGCCTCTATGTAAAATTTTGCTACATAATTTTACAAAGGAGATCTAGCAACCCTCAGTCTACATGCATGATTAAGAATTAATGCTGCAAACACGAAAAGGTCATAAAAAACCAGGCAAAGACAACTGAAGTCAATTATACATTTCATATATTCTTTAACTAAGACTTTTGCCTAGTTTATCATCAATAATCCTGACAAAAATCTGGGATTTGCACACTAACAGCATATGCATGACAATCACTGTCATCTTCTAGCCCAGAAATCTGCATATGTGTTTCTGTAATAGGTTTAAGATTTGTTTTTATGAAATTTTATGCAAGTATAAGCCAACAGCAGTCCTGAAAGCAGTAACCCTGTGTTCCACTGCTTCTACCTAGGTCTGTGCCCCTCTCCCCCTTGTCCCATCCCAAAATTTGTAGTTTCCCTATTACCAGAGGTCACCTGAATTAGATAAACATTTTCACCAGGTCCATTCCTCTGTCTGTACCTGCTCCCAGCTACTCTAACTCCTGTGCAGGCAGGCGGAGGCTGCAATACAGCAGGCAGAGGCAGGGACACCTACAGTGTTCATGAACTATGATCTTCATCTCCTAACCCGGCTTCATAATCTGAATCCAGCAAGCATTATGCAGTCAATTATAAACCCATCCGGACTCAAAAAAAATACTGGTGCTGCAACAGTTGCTTTTTCTCATTTTCTCCTAGCAAGGGCACCATGAAAATTTAAGGAGGTCAGACAAGCATTGCTCATTCTCCCCTTGTTTACTCCTGCTCTTTTCCCAGACTGCCAATCTCAAGCATTTGTTTACCAATGACAATTCACGTACATAGCTCAGTTTTCCATATAAAAATCACAGGGCTTTGGAGAATTTTGTCTCTTGGTAGCTAGATTTCTACTGCTTATTTCTCATTACAGCCAAAACCAGGCATCACTACTGAAGCCATTTCATCTTTAGACATACAAGCTGGAAAATGTCATATTATCATACAGGTCTGAAGCCTGGGTCTTACAGAGAATGGTAAATAGTCAAAGGCAGGGAAGTTGATCAAGACAGCGACTGTTAACACACACACATTTTGCATTTTTTTGCCACCCAAATGTAAACACAGTGGTAAAAAGCAGATGACATCTAACATGTTCTTTTCAGAAGGTGAGACAATAACATAGGTTCCCTCCCTGCTGAAAGGCCATTAGCGTTTGCAGTGATGAAAACCCTTTGAGAGACGGAAGCTGTAAGTGGGTAAAATCAGGGACTCAGTGGATCCATCTACGATTGATATAAAACTGCATTTCCTGATACTAATGTACATTTAGGTCTTATCATGTATGTAAATTCATAAAAGTATTCAAGTAACAGTTTTAAACAGACTCTACTTATATTGGAAACCAGACATATACATTATGGAGTATTCTCTGGCTGAAAGGCAAGTTGTCTTACCTGGAAAAAATATCTCAAGTTACGTTTTCTGCTGTGCAGTCACAACAATTATTGCAATGATGTCCCTTTCTCTTTTACTAGGAGGAAAAAAATTAATCCATGACCTTACTGGGTTCTTTAAGAAGAAAAGACACCCTGGTGCCAGCTGATTGTTTTAACCTGATTTTTCCAGGAAACTAATGTTATTATGAGAGGACTAAACACAAAATCCTAACATTTGAACCACGTTGTCCAAGTTCTATCAAATTTGGCAAAATGCTAGATGTCTCACATGAGTTTCACAGAAGTTAAAGACCTTGCACAAAAATAAGATGCAACACAGTGACTCCCGAGGGAAAAGCAATCTTAGCTTTGTTCCTTTTCCTTTAGAGAGATGGCAATCTACTAGTTAATCTACTAGTTAATCTACTGGGCATCTGACACTGGAGACTAAAATACATATGGAACGAACTGAAAAAAACCCCAAACCAAAACTGAGGTTTTAGGTCTACTACTCAAGGAACAATCCAATTCATGTTTATGGAGTATTCTCCAGCCGGAGTACATAAAAACCAAACAAACAAACCATTACTTGAACAGCAGATATATAATAAACATACACACAGATAATTTGAGTAAGTCAATACCAATTAAATAAAAGGGATGAAAAACACCACAATTATTATCGTGACTGGATAGCTTTAACTATCTTGGTAGCATGCAATATAACAATGTAGATTTGTGCTGAGGTGCCTAAACAAAAGACAGAGCATATCTCTTTTCGTCAAAATGCCCAGGTAATAGGATAAACATTGCAATAGAACAGTGAAAAAACCTCCCAGCATTTCTTCTTCGTACAAATGGATATTATTTGTTTATGTAGGCTGTTACCCTTTTAAAGGCCTGGTTTTCCAAGCAGCTTTCTTTTTTTTTTTTTTAACCCTCCTTCTAAGAAGAAAATATCATTGAAAGAAGAAAAACCTCCAATAAAATAAGGAACAGAATAACTGATGCACCCAAAAATCTAGAGTAGATAGAAATTATTGTTGACTCATACCGTAAATTGCCTGTCCAGTACAAGCTTTCAGAGTCATGTAACAAGGAAAAAAAATGTTTTCCAATCACTGCCATCCATCATCCTGGTAAACAAGTAAAATGTACACTTTGCCATCTGCTAGCTATTAGTCTGTGTAATCATAAAATATCATGTAATGTAATCATAAAAAACACTATTATTACCTACTCTTTCAATTTATAAGCAAATACTTCTATCTGTCAAATGATTTCATGCTAGCATGGGGCCTGAACCTTCTGCACTGCTTACCATCAATCTAGTCGTCAATCTAAGATAAGGGCTATGCTTGGTCAGACGTAGATCCCACCAAAAAAAGAAGAAAATTCTCAGTTTTAAGATTAATTTCTTTTTTCTGCACCATATTCTATTTAGTTTTGATATTTATATTTAAACATATACGTAGGAGAAAGAGCCCTAGAAAACATACAAATTCACCAAATTACATCTTTTAAAGATGCAGTAGAAACAACTTTATTCTAAAATTTTGAAGTCAGAGGAATTTTTTTTTTTTTTTACATAGATTTACAACTAGAACTATCCATTAGAAAGAAAAAATGTTAATGTACAGCTCTGTGAAAGGAAACTGGTAACATTTTTCAGTGACATGTATTACTGAAATATTTTTACTTTTAATTGGTACTGATCTTATTCCCAGTAATTTCTAAAGAAACTAAAAAGGGAAGGCTACATAAATTGACATTCACTATTTCCAATAGCTCAAAGAACTTGCCAGAGTTATTACACCATCAGACGATAGCAACAGGCAATTGCAGCTGTCCAGAGCTCAGACATTCATTCCCTATTACATGTTTTTAATTTATGCCAGAAAAAACAAACAAAAAAAAATAGAAAATTAATAAAAAAAGAAGAGGCAGGAAAGACACTGATTATAACTCTGAGACTTTTCCCCTCCAGCTAAATACCAAAAGCAAAGGTAACAGTCTAAGTGACACACATACCATTAATTCAGCTGAACAACGGAGTTTTTGGTGGCCTACCAGGCACCGCTGTCAATTGAAATGGTAACTTTTTAAAGATATAACAGATCCACTCTGTGTAGACAGACTCTGAAATTCTGAATTAATGTCTCTCAAGCTGTAGAAGTACCTTGTCTTTCTTCAGCTCAGCTGTTTCAGGACCAACCAGTTTATAGCCTATTGGAAACCTACATTTTCTTTCATGTCTTGGTCATTAAAATTCTGACGTATTCTAAGAGTATTATCAGTATTCATAAAGGCATAATCCAGGGGCCCAAAGCAATTAATAGTGTAAAAACACAGCCAAAAGGACAGGAGAGAGATTATGCTCTAAAAACCCAAGTATGAAATCCATGATATGAGGAAACAGCAAGCCCTGTGCCATCTCATTGCTTTTTGGGATGAACATCTAAATGTCTGCAGCAATCTGTATTTTCTTTGAGGGAACAGCCACTCAGCCTGGTATACTGTGCTGCCAGTCCACTTTGGGAGCCCTTTAAGGAACAGAAGTCATTCAAATTCCTGAAATAAGGAGCATTTCTCTCAAACACATCTATCTCCCAAATCTAATCCAGTGATCTTCTCCAGAAACTTGTTAAATAGGACTACAGGTCATACAACAGACTGTTGCACTGGTGAAGAATTAAGAGTTCAAACCCATTCTCTTAAAAAATACACTATCAACACTGCAAGGTGGCAATTTAGAAATTATGAAATGAAATGCATACAACAGCAAGTGAGATTTCCCATTTAAAGCTGAATATTAATACATTAATTGAAAAATGTTTTTATGTGTTGTGATGCAATCCTTCATTAAATAATCACACAATTGCTACAGTGTCCATGACTGATACCACAGGATGCATGTAAAGGAAAACAGAATTATGATTGTATCTATAAGCATTGATGTCTCATTTTCTTGACTTCCTACACTTTGTGTGCCTATTGGACTTCACTTGGAAATTTAATTTGAAGTTATTATGTATATATATTACATTTATGAAATTTAACAATTATTGCTGTCATAAAAAGATGTATATGAATAATAGAAATGAGACAATGATATTAAAGTGGTTTTCAGTCTGGAAGAGGTTTTGTTTCTTACGATGAATCCTTTAAGTCTAGACAACTTGACCATTAATGCCACTATCTTTTTTTCACCGACAGTGAAAAATTCAAGGAAGTCTCCAAAAGCAGAAGGCACTTCCTCTTTTCTAGATAAATTCTGTAATTATACCATATAGTACATGACACTGACAAAGGAATGGAGTGCTCCACAGGTACTGAAGACGACTTCAGTATATGATTATGCAGTATTTTTCAGCTGGGCATGGGCACAAGGAGAGAAATAAGTCGAGGGGAAAACAAAACAAAACAAAAAAAAAAACACCCACAAAAAACCCACAACCTCCTGGAGTCTCTCCATTTCACTCTACAAAATATTAAACCAGCCCCTTTCCCTAAACATTAAGCCAACATGCATCCTGCACCCTTATAACATGAGAGATATGTTTTATGTCAACCCCCAAAAATACTAGAAAAATCAGTGCAAGAAATAAATAATATTTTAGTTTGATTTTAAGCTTCTTTACATTGAAAATTCCCTTCAACCAGAAAAGCTTGACTTTCTTACATCAACTACATGGTTAATTTGCAGCAAAACCATAAAACAGTTTGCTACCAGCAATTCTACACTTTTGCAGAAAAATCTTTTTAGCTCTTTGCAATATTTCTCTTTTAGTCTATCTAGGTATTCGTTTTCAGAATTCATAATCTCTGCCTATTTCAGAATCTAACCCAAAAGCAATTTGTTGCATAGCCTTTACTGGTGTCTGTAAAGAGAGCACACAAAAACACTGCCTCTGTCAATGGTAGACATGATAAACTGTCAGCACTAACTAAAAATGTTTACTAGGCTACCAAGGCAGTTATTCCACAACAGCAGCAGCAGAGAGGAGCACGGCTCCATCACCTAACAGTGCAAATTTGACCTGGAAGATCGTGCCTCGATGTAAGACTGCATCTGCCAATCTACCCAAAGAATGTTCAACAGAGTTTCTGCCAGTTCAAGCAATACACCAACTAGTTCTGCACCAAGTAAGAATGGTATGGATAGGTGATGCAATCCAACGTAAAACCTGCTTACACGAAGTGAATCAAGCAAAAATATTTGGTACAAAATAAACCAGAAGAGTGAATTAATACTGAGTTAGAATTTCCACTGTATGGGCGTTTTGGTCCAGTACTAGGGTACTGGGTAGTCCAGGGGCTGATTTACTGCACTATTAAATCAGACCATATTTTGAAGATGAGGAAACAGACGTATCCAACTGAAAATATGGAAAGTGCCATAACATAACATAATTGCCACTTGGCAACATGTACCTGCAAATAAATATAAAAGTGTATTTTCTAAGAAAGAAAAGGCAGCGTAACTGGAAAGTAAATTACAGCTATTAATTCCCAGTCCTAATTTCTTGTGTTATCCATTATATATCTTTGCAATTCTATTATGGTTATGAGTTCATGACAGTCAGATATTGTTAGAACAGCCTGCTACTTTTAAATGACAGCTCTCTCACTTGAAATATGAATTGGGGGGGGGGAAGTTAATAATCCATTCAGTTTCTCACTGTTGTAGTCAACACTTTAACGCTCCGTAACAAATGGCCGTACAAGAATTTAACTCTGTAACAAATGACTGTGCAACATTTTAACAACTCATAACAAATGACTATGCATCATAACAATCAAGTAGCCTCCCTAATTTTAGAATAGCAAATAAGGAAGATCAGCAAACAAACATGCTAACAAAAATGCTGAAGCATGAAGCTCAAGTACGTCAGTTGAAGTCATAGGGGAACATCACAGTGGAATTGGACAACAGATCCACTAGGACACTAAGTCAGTGCAACAGGTTCTCCAGCAATCTTCATATTTTATTAATGTTTTTATACTTTCTTGTATGATGCTCAGTCTCAAAGAACAGATCCCCTTGGGATCGACCCAAGGGTACGGAGGGAGCTGACAGAAGTGCTCATCAAGCCACTTCCCTTGATTTATCAGCAGTCCTGGCTAACCAGTAAGGTCCCAGTGGACTGGAAGTTAGCAAATATGACGCCCATCTGCAAGAAGAACTACAACTAGGATGTATGGAGCTACAGACCTGTCAGACCTCAGTGCCAGGGAAGGTTATGGAGCAGATCATCTTGAGTGTCACCATACAACACACAGAGGACAACCAGGTGATCAACCCAGTCAGCATAGGTTTATGAAAGGCAGGTCCAGCTTGACTACCTCGGTCTCTTCTACAATAATGTGATCTGTTTAGTGGATGAGGGAAAGGCTGTGAATGTGAAACCAAAGAGTTGTGGTGAATGGACTGAAACCCAGCTGGCAGCCAGTCACAAGTGGTGTTGCCCAGGACTCACATTGGGGATGGTTCTCTTTAATATCTGTATCAATGATCTGGATAAGGTGATCAAGGGCACCCTCAGTAAGTTTGCAGATGACACCAAGCTGGGCAGGAGTATTGATCTGCTTGAAAGTAGAGAGGCTCTACAGAGCAATGTGGACAGGCTAAATCGATGGGCCAAGGCCAGTGGTATGAGGTTCAAGGCCAAGTGCTGGCTTGTATCAGAAGTAGTATGGTCAGCAGAACTAGGAAAGTGATTGTCCCACTGGCCTCAAGTTGTGCCAAGGGAGGTTTAAGCTGTATATTAAGAAAAATTTCTTCACTGAAAGGGTTGTCAAACACTGGAACAGATTGCCTAGGGAAGTGGTGGACTCACCATCCCTAGAGGTGTTTAAAAGATGTATAAACGTGGTGCTGAAGGACATGGTTTAGTGTTTACCTTGCAGTGCCGGGTTAATGGATGGGCTTGATGATCTTAAACATCTCTTCCAACCCAAATGATTCTAAGAATCTATGATTCTATGATTTTGGAAAAGATATACAAGAAAGATTACATAACACCTCTCTCACTGTTTTCATAATTCACAAAGACAGCACCTTAGACTTTTGAAGACACTTGCTATGAGGTATCAGGTAAACTAACTTCTTTTTGCTGAAAATAGCATTTACAACAGTAACAACTTTAGTACCTTCACTAACACTGCAGTTGAGTCCCTTTCTTCAAAAGATAGTAGTGTTCATACTGTGCAGTGGCAAAACCCTATGGATGTCTTTATCTTCAACCCTCTATATAATTTTTATAAGCCCATGATGAACTATAAAGTTACATGAGAAACTCTTTATCTTCCCCCTTTTATTTGCCCTCCAAGAACACACATAACAGTAATTTCATGTTTTAACCAGATTATCTACTACTTTCAGACCTTTTTTTCTTTTGGGACTATTACCATTTTCAAGCTATGCAACTTGATGCAGACACAACACACTTTTGTTTTTTCAAGCCAGATAGAGATAGGTGCTAAACACAAAGATATGTACAAGCTCCTCATCTCAGCATTTGTACAGCGTGAGAACTCATATTACACGTGTAAGAAACTGAAAATAAATATATTTTTAAAATGTTATAAGGTAAGGTAACTAAATGTTTTCGGAGTTACAAAACACTCCACAGCAGCTCAAAAATACCAGGATAGAAGACAGCAAATAAAACCCTAACACTGAATTAAAAGCAATGAAGGTCTGCTATAAGAGTATTCTTAGAATGTATCAGTTAAAAGCTCTATATCAAACCAAACAGGCTTGGTACATTAATCTGCATCTTACCCAGATGTATAAAATGGGACATCCAAATCAGAATCAGCACCCAAAATCTGCAAAATACACTGCAAACTCCTTCCTACATTTTTATAATTTGTCAGTGGTTAACAGCTAGAATCAATGATCTTCAAAGTCTTTTCCAACCTAAATGATTCTATAACTAGAATGGTAAGCACTGGAATTGCCTTCCAAGAGAGGCTTTGAAATCCCCATCCTCAGGGATTTTCTGAGTTTGACTTAAGACCTGAGCCACCCGACTCCACTTTGAAGGTAGCCCTTGCTTTAAGCAAGAGGCTGGACTAGCAAACTGATCTAGTTGAGGATGTCCCTTCTTACTCCAGGGGGGTTGGTCTAGGTAACCTTTAGAGATCCCTTCCAACCCAAGGCATTCTATGATTTTATGATAGACAGCCTGAAGAATACCCTTACTACTGTAATTATTGCCCAGTTTACCTTACCGTACACTGGAGAACTCCATAATGAGACATTTATGAGAGCTGTTAGAACTCCAAAATGTACATTCAGGACCTGAATATTGAATTTCCCAAACAAGAAAATGTATATAGGTATGCTACCCTGAAAAGATGATTTCTGATCACAAGCTGGAATGTCTTTAAGTAAACTAATAGATATGTACTATTTTGACAAAGTTAGCAAAAAAAGACTTTAAGTCCCAAGAGCTTAAGGCTCTGTTTGAAGAGTCTCAGTTTCCTCACCAGTAAGACCCACTCACATCAAAATTATTCTGCATATCCAAGCTTTTCATAACATAGCTTTTCCTTTCAATCAGGGAATTTCTCAGCTCCCTTGAAATCAGACTGCACAGATTCCTCCTTTCTCCAGGGTGTTCCCCAAATGGTTAGGGAAATATTGCTCCCATTACAACTGCCAGTTCTCTTTGTATGATCAGCTTCACAAATGTCTTCAAAACCGCCTAAAGACGTGATTAAGTGCTTCTGAGTTTAGACATGAGAAATCAGTTTGTCCACCCAGTACCTATGCCTTTGCCAAGGATGCTCTCTTTAAAAATAAAGTCAAACACTGACATCATTATTAAGCCTATTCCAGATGAAAGTTTTGCACACCACCACCTCTGGGTTTTATTTCCTGAGGTGTTTTCAGCCCAAGATTTGTACATCTTCCAGAGCCTGCTATCAAACAGAATCAATACACAGAAGACATCTGATTACCTGACACATCACAGCATCCTTCCAGCCCTATATGGATGAGAATCCCAAGCACAACAGAGTTGAATCAAGTTAATGAAATTTTTTAACAATTTAAAGCAATTCAAGTCACTACTACTTCTGTCCTCCCCTGTTGCCCTGTCCACAGAGTCCCTCCTTTGCTCTGATATTTTAATGATTGCAAGGTGCACTGTTTCAGAAAGCAGTCACAGTATCAGAGGAAATAAGAGGAGATTAAGGTTAATATTTGCTCTGAGCAACTTTCAGAACCAGCCTTGCATGGTTTTATATAAGCAGCAGCAAGGATACTGAAGAACAGTGCACTTGTGCACTCCTGCCTTACTTCTGCTTAAACAGCAATAGAAAACCAACCTCATAAACGTGAGTTATATTTAAAAACAGAATCTGAATATTTATTGCTATTTTTGATAGTCTTACAATTACTCAACACACCTATATTGGCATCCTCTTCCTGAAATACAAAATCATTGCATATACTGTGCCTTCCTGATTTTAAGTTTTTCCTCTAAGTACTTATTCACTGCCTAAATGCCAAATTTTTTGGCTGAATTTCAAGGCAGCTGCCCTTTCTAAGTTGAAATGGACATTTTTTAGCCTCCATGGGGGAGGGGTGGGAGGGGAGAGAAGGCAAATTTATTTTATCTGTTACACTGAATACAATTGAATGATTACCTAGAGTCTAAGTACAAGAGTAGATTTTTTTTTTTTTTCCCCCACAGTACTTCTACTGAGGCTTATTATCAAAAATGTTTTTAAAAAGGCAACTTAAAAGGTTAGTGTCAATCCCATTACTTGAAACAGTCTTTACACACCTTAGGAGTGTAAGACATTCAGTGTTGCCTAGGAATTTAATTATCATCCAAATCAGAATATCCAACTTACAGAAACACCGTAAAACCCGCTGTGCTGCCAACAGCATGCTAGATGAAGTTTGTTATGCATTTTAGGACAAGTTAATTCTCATTTAGTTTATATTGTACTATACTCTGATTGCCCCTCCCCTGCCCGCAACTTAGCTTGCACAGAAATTCTTCTTTACAACGGTACAATTGTGAAATCCCAATTAGAGTGAGTAAATCTCTATGTGGCATTTTAGCACGTTCAGGATATTGAAATCATTCCTTAAAATGCTCTGCAGCATCTTCTGGTATTTTATCTGGCTTCATCATTTGCACAAAATAGCTTGCAGTGATTTGTTACTTGATATTCTGAAGTACTCTGCAGCTGTAGTCTGCAGGACTAAAAGCTCTCTCCTTTTTCTTCAATTACTTATTAGGAGCTCAGGAATTCTTTAGAAACCTTAGAAGAAGATCCACTTATAAGGACATCAGGTTCTGGCCAAATCAGCTTCAAATCAAAGAGGGAAACGGTCACACAACAAAATGTTAAACAGAAATGATAAAATTTATTTTGTACACATTAATCTTTAGGTACCTGCAGGTCTTGGAATACCTTAAGGAGATGACTACCACATAGAGAGATTAGTGTCCTAGGGATTATGTGCAAATTTACTTAATTTCATTATAAGTAATGTCTGTTACACTTCCCACTACCAACAGCACCACTTTCTTCATTAAGAAGTGCAGCCAATGCTTGTATTCATTTTAGCATTCAGTGCATATGTTCAACAACCTTTATTTTAAAAAAAAGATCAGGCTAAAGGATGTTCAGTGTGAAATACCAACAACAATAGGTCCAATAACAAACTTCATTAGCCAAGTACTTTTTACATCCTTGTACATAACAAAGGGTGTTGTTTTTTCTCCACTCTTCTGCTCCACTTATTTCTTCTATTGCCGCGTTCACAAACAGAAGCCTGAAATTCCTTTCAGGATTCATGGGAAGTGCAAAGCTTTCTTTACTGCTATTACCAGGCATCCCTGCACACTGCTGCATGCCACCTCCAAAATGCTATGCACCTTTTTCCTTATATACAAACCTGAAGTGCTTGGCATGCTGGAAAAAACCCTGACATGTCCTAAACTCAGCTTTTTAAAGATTTAACTTATCTTTTTTTTCTTCTGTCTTGTACTGTCAAGGTTTACAGTCGATGAAATTTGCAAGCCATTGACACCGTGGTTTGGATAGCAGACAAAGCTGGATGGGTTAGCAACTGAAGTTTAAAGCAGTACTACTGCCTGATCTATGCACCTCTTCCCTGTGCTTGAAGATCACAGCTCACGGGAGTAACCGGAGCAAACGGACCACAGCAAAGCTACCACAGTTCACAGCCCAAGATAGCAATTCAGAATTTTAGAAATTTTCAAAAGACCACTAAATGAAAATCATTCCTTAGTGACAACGCAGTCAGTGAAACCCTATGCCACATGCTGTAATACTGCACAAGATAAAAGCCTATGCTTTTTTTTTTTTTCCAGGTTGGAAATAGTACTCTGCATCATCTTGTTAAGTCAATTTAACACTGATAGCTTTACAGTCTCACAAGAGTGATATGAACTAGTATGAATTTCTTCAAGGTAAATACTGCTATCAGCTTCTACATGAATAAATCATTCTATAACCATAGATAAAATTAATTTCTGATACTTTCATTAATACTACAAACAAGATACAGAGATAAAAAAGAGAAAAGTGAATACTAATGTATATACACTGTTAGAATATAGTTACCGAGAAGTCATCTAAGCACTGGCTATGCAAGTTTCAGATGCAGAGTCTTACAAATAAACTAGTAAGGATATTGAAAAAATGCTATTTAAAGACAACATAGGGGACTAGAACTTTAGATGTAAATCAATATAATACTAAAAAAAACAGTTTATAAACCTTACCAAAGGAATCTGAGGTAAAATAGGAAGGAGAGTGTGTTGGTTCAGGTATACTTAAGATTTTGTTGAAACAATCCCACTTCAATAGTATGCTATACTTGCATTGTCATGTCATGTCCATGCTCAGTCTAAAATTAACCCAACTCTGTACATGACAATCTATAGGCGTGGTTACATTTTCCTGTGGCACAAGTCCTTTGCAGTTGCCAAGAAAGTAATGATTTTTTTTTTTTTTACCATAGTGGTAAAGCTCATGTATGAGTCTTCCAAAAGATGGATGACCCCTTTTTTCCTCAAAGGGGAGTTTCACTGTTATAATAACTATGACTGTCAAAATAATTGTGCCATCAAAAGCCTTAACTGATTCAGATGAAACCTAAGATCTGTCAGTAAAGCTGCTCGCAAAGGTTACTGAAAACACTTATGGTCCTGGCAAAAATGACATTAGAAGATGAGGACAGTTTTTCAGATAGCTAATACAATTTCAAAGAAATTTAAGTAAAGTTGGGAAAAAAAAGTGAGAAAAGATATTCACCCGTTCCATATATATTAAAGTTTCAACTTTATGTAAAAGTATACATTTGTATACTAGCATTAAAAACTGAGAAATCTTTAAAGATGTACATCTGGAAAACTATCAGGCAAGCAGTATAAACAACTGCAATACTTGTTCTAATGGACTGCACATTTAAGTCTTGAAATATAACAGTTAAAACCAGCAGAAAAACCCACTATGCATTGTTTCTTCTAGAATTTATTACAACAACTTCTACCATGCACAGTGCTTTTATGTACTTGGAACAGTATTTTCAAGGAACACTCACGTACACATTGAAGTTCCACCCACTGCATCTGAACACTCACGGATCAAGGAGATGCTTGCAATAGTGTTAGAAACAAATAAGAAACCTGCTCAGTAGTTACTCACTATGAAACATACAATATCCAACTAATTTACAAGTATAAAAAGACTCAGTTATAAGTGAAAATACCACATACAACTAAGCAGAATGCTAAAAAGCTACTTTATATGTATTATTAACAGCAATATTCAGCTATTCAGCATTAAAGAATAATAATACTAAACCCTCCCTTGGAGGCAATTATTTTGATAGGTCAGTAACTGGGGTTTCAGAAGTTAACCTCTGACTAAAAGACATGAAGTGTTTTTAGGTCATGAGGCCCTACATCAGGTGTCTCAGAAGACAAGCATGAAAGTCCTAAAATAACAAGCACACACACAGGTTTCTCTTAATTTGCCCTGTTGGATTCCTATAATAAGTGCTTAACAACTCCATCCCCAGAGCAACTCTGCAGTCATCAACAAGACCATTTACCACATGATTTAGCAAACATATTTCCAAGATTTTCACTTACATGTGCTACGCAGAATTGGAATAGAAATTAATGGAAGGCAATTTATGGGCAATAGAATTCTTGCCTTCACAGTTCTTTGCATATTACATCCAAGAGGAGAAAGAAATTAAATTTCTAGGAGGCATACAGCAGCTGAAATGTCAGCCTCCTACTCCCTTGTTTATGGGCAGTCAATCAAGTATTGTGTCCTGCCTCTTTTCCAGTCCAGGATTTTGGTTTGAAGGAAGATAATGAAAAAAAAAAAGAATTATTCAAACTGTAGTACCATTTACATAAACAAGTGGTGAAGTTCATACTGTTTGTAACATTCATAATAAAGTATGCAGCCAGCTTTCACAAAATAAGCCACTTTGCTTACTTTACCCCGCATTAAACTCTCCAACTGGGAATTTGAGAGCCACGCAGACTTTTGAGTAACAGCTCAGCTAACTGTTATCTTGCCTTCTGCTGTACCACTAGTTAAGCATTCCAAACAGCGTGAAGCACAAATGTAAGGTGGCACGCTAGTTGAAAATACAGATATCCAGAAGATCACAGAGACTATATTTAAACCAGGGATTAAAGCAGTTTGCCTGCTGTCTCAATCGCTCTACCTTTTCCACAAACTTGTACAAGGAGAAGAACCAGCATGCAAACTGAGATGTGAGAGCAGGAAACCAAGGGAGGAGCATCTTAGGCTTTCCAGATAGAGCAATTCAGATCTTTGGCATTGGCTTGGCACACCCACTACTCACCTTGCTCCCTGTCTGATGTTCTCACCAGGAAAGATGGCATCAACTTTGATAGAGCTGATGCAAGATTAAGGGAGAAGTGACATTAAATGAAGTAAATAAGCTTGATTCCTAGTGCCTGAAACATTTAAAGGTTGGACTAGATGATCCTTGAGGTCCCTTCCAACCTAGTATTCTACAATTCTATGATTCTTTTTGCAGTGACCTTATTTATGTTTGATGACTATTTTAATGGCCTCCCCCCCATCCTCTCCACACTGAACAATCCCTGTTAATTAAGTCTATCCACAGAGCTCGTGTGATCATATGGTTTCTTGAAGGCTGCGTCCAACAGAGGAGACGCAACTCTAGCTGAAGGCTTAGTAGTACATATTACTCTACAGATCTTGCAACATAAACCAGCTCAGACTTGGAGTGGCTTGTGTCTTTTTTAACCTCCTCCCTCCGCTGTAAGGCAATGGGGATGTACTCTAACCTTACATACTTTTCCCTACTGAAACACTACCAATGGTCAGCATCTGCTCACCCTCCTGTATTGATTTAACTTATTCCTCCTGCACATCAGGAGTGATTTAAATATATCCAGTTATACATGTCCACACAGAATGGTCCAGTACTCTGAACAGTGTTTTCTGAACTGCAAAAATGTTTTTTCAGACTGAATGTCAATTCAGTCTTAAGATTATTTTATTCTAACCTTATACTAAAGCACCGACGGCAAACTTCAAAAAAGTTTACCATCTCTTGCACTATCTCATTAAAAAACCCCAACTATCCAGTACAAAAACCTAACTGGATATAACCTTCTTTGTAGGTCATGAACTGCTGATAGTTACTTTGGAAATGTTCTCCAATCAGTGTTGAATCCACCTGGAATAGTGTTTGCTGCAGGGGAAGGTGATTATTCATTGTTATTTCACATGGGAAGATATCAAAAGTCTATAAAAATCTACACGGATCAAAAGGATCCACCATGGGAGGAAGTTTGGTTGGACTGGTGTCTATGTGGTATCCCTTCCCTGCCCCAAACCTTCAATCTTGATTTATATTTTAGCCATCATCTTGACATGTGTTTCTCAAAACAGAATAAACTGACGTGTCTATGTGAATTTTTAGTCTTTTGGTACCTCACCTTCCACCAGTTCTCAGACTGCTCATTACAGCTCTGAAATATTTATGACTAGGAAAAGAAAAACAAAACAAAGAAAAAAAAACCCTAACAGACAAACAACAATGACAAAACCACACAAAGCCAAAAACCAACCAACCAAACCCCCTCCACAAATAAAACAAAACACGGTTTCTCAGGAGGTAGGAAGTTACAGCTTAACATCAATTAACTTCAGTTTCCAGAGAAATACATAGTGCAGGATGAATAAATGACTGAGCTGCCATCTGATTTTGTTCTCAGCAGATCTTTGGAAACACAACTACCTCAGTGAAGTGTTTGGCAACCACTGGAGTAAAGAGGACAGTACATAACCTGAGGGGAGCAAGGCAATGAAATAAAGCTTTGGTATCCACTCACCTGTAAGAGTTACACACATTCATCACCTTTTTAATCCTAAACCAGAGAATCTCTTCAGATAACATAAGCACCATGTGCATTCTGGTTCTGCATCTTCCTTTTTTTGATTTGAATATTCGAACAGAATATTTCTTTGACCAGAAACATTCCTACTATGGTAAATTAACATCAACTTACACCTTTGGTTTGTTTCAATCTCCTTAAAATGCAACTAATCAGATTACAGACAGACTTCAAAACAGATTAATTACAGACCAGAGAAGTGTAAACTCACTTTGGTTTTTTGCAGAGATATTTTTCATCTGCTTCTGTGACATTGCTAGTTAATCTACTACACAGATCATTCAGAGATCTCATTGCAAAAAATCATTACTCCAGATACAAATTCCACTCAACTGGCTGCTGCCCTTAATGAATGATAGATAAGGAAACTAACAATATTTTATTCACCCATCGGTTTCTTGCAAGTGGCAATTACCCAAGGAGCACCTAAAGCACTGTTGTAACTTCAAGCACTTCACAGTTACGCATATTGGCTAGTATTTCTCACCAATTTCTCCCCTGCCTCCCCCCCAAAGCTATGACACCAGGAATGACGACATATGGAAAAGTTCTAAATTTATCACGGAAAGATAGCAGCAGCTTAATTAAGGCTGTTATCACCTTTCACTATGAATATTTGCTCTAGTTCTTCACTTCTCGCCTCAGACATCTGACTCGATTTAGCAACTAATATACATTAAAAGACAGAGTTCAACACTTGTAGGAAAGTTACGTACCAACATATTTGCCAGGTTCCAATTTTCATTTCTTTTACTATGAGTTACCTGCTTCTTTGAGCAGATTTGCACTAAAAATTTAATTAAAGCATACTGCTTTTGATAGCTTAAGTAATTGACAGTTTAAATAATTGACAGTTTGAGTCATTGGAAAAAAAAAAGGCAGCTTGAAAATGACAGATTTTTCTGCTGATTCTTCTACAGCATTTTTGTGTCCACTTTGTGAAACACATGAACTTAGGCCTCTGAAGAGCTGGTAGGCTGCATAAGACAAAAAAAAGGAGGAGTACTAAAAACTATGAAGAAATTATCATTACTCGGAAACTAGACATGATGCCCCAAGGTGACACTGAAAGTAAAGAGTCAATGGGGGATATGGCCTGTTCTATCACAGGCCTGTTGTCAGCAGATTCTCTCTACAACCAAAGGAAGACACGAAGGTGATGTATTGTTGCAAACAGGGAGCTGTAGCTGACAAATACTTTCCACGTTCCTTACAAAAAGCAAGCCCCAATCCTTCAAGTTGATCTATGAAAGCCAACAATGCTTTAGGCTAGTATACAGATTCTTCCTACGGTGAAAAATTAACATGCACAAGGTCACACTGTAGTCATGAGTTTCTTGCAAAGTTTTTGCTGATGCTCTTTTAATAATTTTAAAGCTTCCAAAAGAATATGGGTGTTCATCTGCAAGTGTCATTTGCTTTATCAACTGCCATCACTATTTTTACAATGTAGTGGTTAAAAATAGATAAAATGAGCATGGCAGAAGCCAAGGGGAGGAAAGGAAAAGAAGAGCTTTCAGAATGAAACCAAACCAAAGTACTTTTTAGGAAGCAGCTAGAACTACCAAGTGAAGATTGAATACGTGCTCATCACATCATTTACAGATCCCTAAAGGAAACAATTTGCCACTGTCCAACAACACTGAGCAGTCGATGATAACATCTATATTTAGGCTAACACTTTCAACTATAAAAGATGGTGGCTTTTTTTTTTTTTTCCTGAAATGTTCTAACAAATTCATTTTTTGGAGGTTATTACTAGGCAGTAGGGAGAAAGCCGTAGCATGTCTTTGCCAAGTGAAATTATCACCATATTTGTCAAAGTTAGAAACTTCCCAAAACATTCCTCTTCTGTCAACTCCCACACCAGAAAAATTAGTGAGCTAAAGAGGATACTAGCTTAATGTGGTCTTGTCAGCAGAAGGCAGGACCCATACTGATTTCAAGCAGCAGTATATAGGAAAATCTTGAGAGACAACCACCCCTTGAAAGGCAAGAATGAAACAGCTGTCCATGCTATTCTCGGCAACTTTCACAGTATCTAGCTCATGATACCTATAAATGACCTTTATATAGAAAGCCTCACAAACCACCCTTCACCTCAGACCCAGAAGATCCTACACCATGGTTTAAGTGCTTCCTCTTGTTAGTGCCCAGTATATCCAGCCCTGCACTGAAAATATCCTTTATAGAGCTTCACTGTTACACTTGATTGTAATTATAATGTGTGTACAAAACAGTACCTATTTATATCCAGAAACAAAGCAAAGACATGGGGCTTCACACATGCAAAAATGCACAGCAAGCCAGCTGCTGTGTGTAGGTTACAGCCACACATGGAGGAATTAAAGGACAGAGATTTCGAGACAGTCCTGTCACTTTGAGCCCAAGTACTACCACGCATCTCCATCTATATGTACTCAGTTTTTCCAACATAAATACAATTTATTTAAAATCCAGCTTGGGAAAAACATGTGAGGTTTTATGCTGAGTTGCTTTTTTTTTTTTTCAGACAAAATGAGGATGGATTCAAACCACTTTGCTCTGTCCCAATCTCACTTCATTTTGAGGGCTGGAAGGGACATCTTAGAGACTGGTACCTGGAAGTGACAGAATTACTCAGAATTTTTACATCTCTGACTGAAATAATGTTTCCTGGTGGTTTGTTTTTTTTTTTCCCCTGCTTCATTTTGAGTTTTAGATACGTCAGAATATAAGTGAAAACTGCCAATATATTATTGAAGTATATAAGAACTTTTATAAGAACACATAAATAAAAACCATTCTGGCGAGCCTGAACAGCCTAACAAAAAATGTTAAAAGTCTCTTCAATGCTTAAAAGTCTCTCCAAAGTCTTTGGCTTTGCTGTGTAAATGAAAACACAGGAATTGGGACATATATTCTATGGAACATTTAATTGAAGGCCAAAAAAAAAAAGGTATTTCTTAACTGTTGTACACTGGCATCTTCTTTTCATTCCCCAGAAATATAGCAGGTCTCAGCAAGACATTTAACCAGGCTGAGACACCCTAATTGAACTTCCAAGAACAAAAGCAAGCTGAAAACATGTTTCGTTTTGTATTAAAAATACTTAATTCTGTCATTGCCTTATGCAATTCATAACCAATAAATAACTCATTTTTTTTTTAAATACAGCATATTTTCATTATGTATTTTAAATACTTTTTTTTTAATATCTTACTTAATTTTCAATCTGTTGAGTGAATCCCATCAGTTATTCATACATTCTTTATCATTCTGGCTACCAATCAAAGTTCTGCTCAAGAACAAGGACAAAAAGCAAGCAGAATCATGAGTATGGTTTGATTTCCTAACACTAACAACTATCATAAATTATTTACTGTACTTCAAAGCTTTGAAACTGATTATCAACATGGTGGGAAAAATAAGATGTGTTTATGTCTATCAATTATTCATTACATATGTTTTACAGTATAAGATATGCACAAAATAATAAAAATGTAGTATGTTCATTTCATTTAAATTTACTGTTCTTTCTGTCTATTCAGAGATTATGAAAGGACTATTTGGTAACTTTTCAATACTCAGAGATGCAAAAAACCTGACATATTGGGGGGGAGGAATAAATAAATTACATCCATAGTCTGCAGTGAGAAATGTGCATCTTCATATGCAAAACATTACTCAAGACTAGACAAAAAGAAGTCTTGAATCAAAACAAACTACTTATATAAGCCTACTCCAGTAATAAAACATTTAAAGTCTAGAACACAAGTGATAGCTGAACTAAATTCATACCCAAACCAGTCAGATCAAAGAATTAAGATGTCAGTCATTCTAAACAAAGCAGGATATCAAACCAGCTGAGCAGCTACAGATCCAAATTTTCTTCTGATTAAAAGTAAGTCTGGGATACACGATTGTATGCCAGATAGCTATTGTTTTTAATGTGTCTTAGGTCAAACGTGGTAAACTTCACACTTCTAACCAGTGCTGTTTGTAATAGATTGGATGAAACATGTTTACAAAAGAATCAATAAATGTAAAGACTGGAAAGAATTAGAGAGGCTTGCAGGCTTGTACCTATTGTCTGGGGGAATTAGATGTCAGTTTGAGTACTGTAACTCCAACAAAGGTTTCCTAGCTTTAATTTAGTAGAACACATAATGGGTGATGTAGAAGCTGGGAAACACTAGTCAGTCTGAATACATTATTTAACAAACAGTTAATGAATGTTACAAACATTATTATAGTCCTGACATACTTTCTCTGCTCATTCATTTTTACTTTGTAATCTTATCATGAAAGGACATTCCTTTGTGAGGCTGTTCCACTTTAAGTCTCAGAAGCAAGAAACACTACAATGTTTTCAAAGCATGGATCTAAATAAATTGCAATAAACAGGAATGCTAAAAGCTATACAAATAGAGATACACAGCTTTCCAGTTTTTCTTAGATAGCGTACATATTTGCATGGCTTGTGCACTTTTACAGTTTAGCTATACTACATCCTAAATGCATATCTTAAGAAAATCTTCCATTTGCAAACTAATGCATAATAACAACTGTATAAAAGGAGATGAGTAAACAAGTGTAGAACACACTTGAAAAGGGAAAAAAACCCCACCAGCAGCTCATTCACTAAAAACAAAAATCTGGTTGATATCAGAAATACAGTCCAAGTCTCGTTCACACATTAAAATAAATATTAATTTCTTTCCTGTGGATGTTGAGTTAAAGTATTTCTTGTGAAACAGAACATACATACCTTTCATAATTAAGTATTTCACAACCCCCTGATTTATAGGTCCTCAGTTCCATCTGACTTTAATTCAAATGTACAACCTAAATCAAAAAGGTATCACTTCTATGTTCTAATAAAGTAATTAAGACATAAGGTGCAGTTTTACAACATGTTGAACTTTAAAGCTTACCTTTGATTATCACAATATATTTCCTCGTATTATCACAAAGTATAAAATGAGGAAACACTGATGAACAAACTATCTGTAAGCTTTGCCAGATAAAGCGCACGGCCCAGTGTTCCAACAGACAAAATGAAATTTTAAACACACAATAGGGTTGTTCAATGCCATATTCTACTGGGTAAAATTGGATACAGAAGGTTGGATTTCTCCATCCCAGGTTCCCTCTTCAAACCACAAACTGTTCATGTGCAGCTGATAAGTACAGTATCTCTGAAACTCCCTTTATAACCCAGTGAATACATTGAAACAATCACTGGAGTGCATTTTTTCCCAGGGAAATGTGTAAAGAACCCAATTTCTGAAGACAGAAATGTATTCTATCATAGGGTTTGAATAACAAGTTATTGAATTCTTGTTCTACCATGATGGGAAAGCCTTGCTTAGGACTTTTTGTTTCATATGAGGAGAAGTTGCTATGACCGCAAAGGAAAAGGTATACATACATCTGCATTACAAAGAATGTTCTCGTTACTGAGAAAGACTGTCAATATTACTACCCTCTGACAAAAGTAAACATAACCTATGTTCATTTTTATGTATTAAATGCTTGCATGTTCAGATACAAGGCTGTTGGTATAGTTTGTTCCACTGTCCTGCTGCAGGGATTTAGCTTTGTTTTCTATTCTCTCAGCAACAACTTGTGTGGTTAATGCACTCATCTGTGCCTTAAATAGTATGAAGTATTCCTAGTCGCTGCACTACATCTACAGCAACAAATATGCATATTTAACATTCCGCTTTCTTCTAATTTAAATCTACTTTAACAACTTGAGAGCCTTGTCAGTTGGACAGCCAAGGTCATGATTTTTGAAGAAGGTTCACTGCAGGCAAATCCCAAAGGAATGAGTCTCTCTTTGTCTGGTCGCATCAAAAGGAAGTTTCAAAAAGGGTTAATCATCGCTTTAAAGTAAAAAGGAAGTGCACTCCACAACAGAAGCTGCTGTTTATGCTCCTTTGGGTTGTTCATTGTGGAAATCTGGTTGACAGAAATTGGGATGAAAAGCTTAGAAACAGCTATTCCTAGAAATAGCTGCCTCAGAAAGAGAGGACACCTGATTATCCTTCTTGTGTTTTATTAGCCTAGTAAATCGTAGCATTCCATAGTGCAGAAGCATTTCATGCAGTTCCTTCTCTGAAAAGAAATCTTACTCAAATTTATATTCCAGCATATTCCTTTTATTCGTGTTATTGTGGAAATTAAGTATTTTAGATGTTTAAAAAAAACCCCAGACTCATTAGTTCATTCTGCTGGTAGACCCCACACACAAACTTGGAGTTACCATAAACCTTACATAAAGGACAAGTTCCTAGCTCTTAAATCAGGGGCACAGGGGTGGGGCACTGCTGCATTTTGAAAGCAGGTAAGACATATCTTCAGTCAATAAAGTTTTTTCACTGTGAGAAAAAGGGGAAATACTTTCCTGGCAAAAAGTATGATTCACCTTGCTTCAGCCAAAAAACAATATCCCCAGTTATACACTCCTTTAAAATCCATTCTCAGCATGGTTAAATAACTGAACAAATAGCTAAAGTATTATTTTTTTACTGGCAGTGAGACAGGGAAGAAGTGTACCTATTAAAAATATCTGTTTGCCAACTAGATGGGGGAAGCAGGAAGCTCTGCATTTCAATAGATAAAGGGTAAGATGTATATAACACAAGGAAAGGACGAGCATGAATATTATTTGGTTATAGGCATCCACAGAAAAGGGCAAACTATTTTTATACATGGAAATGTCATCTTTCTTGAACACCATTCTTAGTTTTCCAATTTCTTCTCACATCCCTTCCCATACAATACCAAACAAGACACTTAAAACAGCTTACCTCTCAAGTTAAAGAAATAGTTGCCTGATTGTTGCCAGTGTCTTACAGAATTCAACCTTTCAATAGACTCCTATGGAAAATGGAAAGTCAATTATTGAAGCAGAATCAACTAGGAGAAAAAGTGTGCTCTTTCTCACTAACACACTAAACTACAACTAGACTAGGTGTCTTTTTAAAATACGTGTAAGAAGTGTTCTACTTCAGGAGAAGCAGCAAGCAGTCTAGCAAGAGCCACAGTAAGAAATCAGCTTCTTTGATTTATGCTCAGGTACAGAGAGAAGAGGAAATAGGGCCAAGGAGTCAGTAAGGGAAAGATGAAGTCAGTTTCTACTTGCTAGTCCATCTGAAACCAGTAAGTTTTTACCAAAAGGATGGGCAAACACTAGGACAGGTTGCTCAGAGAAGCTTGCTGTGAGCTGAGAAGGAACCGAAGAAGTCCACCTCTGGGAGCTCCCTCCCATCTTGAGTATCTATTCACATACAATCACAGAGTAATTTGCAATTCTTTTTCCGGTAATTCCAGCTTACTGTACTCCTTCCATAGCAAGTAGACTGAAGAGTATGGCATCCTTCAAGATCTATCCAAAATTAGAAGTGATCAGCACGTGGCAGAAACTGTAAATATTAGAATTTATGAGACTAACACCCAGAAAGGAAACACTACTGAGGACAGACACCCAGAATATGCTCTCATCTTGTTGATATAATAACTATTTAAAATTTAATTTCAATACCCCCACCCTGCTCCTCCCCAAACAAATAAATAGAATTTTTTTTTAAAAAGCCCAACCAACAAACCACCAAAATAATAATTTAAAAAGCCAATACAAAGCAGAAAAAAAAAGCAAAACAACCAAAAAAAACCAAACCAAAACAAATCAACAAAGGGGGTTGACAAACTAATTCTTAATGGGAGGGAAAAGTTCCCAGTATTTCAGAAGCTTTTACATGCTCTTCATAAAAGAACCCTTCCTTAACTCATTTTTTAAGATACCTGTAATTCTATTTTTAGGAATATACTTCAGGGAAAACCCTATGGTAGCACATTAAATTTCTTTTCCGAATTATATATCATATTTTATCATGGTTTATAGTAGTTAGAATAATCTAGATACTCAGTAATTTTACCCCCCCCACACCCTCCCACCTTAGATTTAATTCCTTACTAGATACAGCCTTACATATTACAAAATGAAAAACACAGCTTCAGATTTCGTCCTGTCACACACTGCAGTGAAGTTCCAAGGTAGTATAAAACCAGCCTGATTGCACTATCTGATTATAATTTTTAGGGTATCATTAAATACCACACCATAAGGATATTTCAATATTTTAGGCACCCCCATGTAAATTCCCTTCCCCGCCCCCCTTTATGAATCTGCACATAGCACTTATTTCTGCTGCAAATTTTTATTCTGAAGTAGATTTTCTGTGTACATATTGCTACTGTTAATCTAGACTGAAAAAGGCAGAGCGGAAGAATCATGTGGCTAACAGACAAAAATCTTAGATTTAACACTAACATGCAAAATTTTTCTTTCCACGAAATTAAACCTGTCAGTCCAGACCTATTCATGAAGAAGGAAACAACTCAGTATTCCAGCAAGTTCTATTTACCTTTCAAAACAGAAGGCTAGGCTTACTGCACTCATCTCCACTACGTGAATCATTAACATAAACTATCTCTTGATTCATGAACATCACAGCAGGCAACACATCAATTTCTCCCTTTCTGTATTTGCAGTTCTTTTTCCATGTTTATGCTGTTTGGACAGACAAGAAGTACTGCATACCCACCTGCAAGCACCTTCCTTACAGTATTTTAGGTCAAATACTTAGTACAAGTACCTGTGTGGGATACTTCCATCTGATACACAGAGATCAGTAAGAAAATACTGCTATTAAGATATTAATATTAATATTATTTGTCCATTTAAGATCTCGGAATGCTGGTGCCCAAGCTGTTTATCATACTATTCATGGTACTGGTACAGGTAATCAATAGTATTTGAAACGTAGCAAGACTGAAAAAGCAAGCCTAAAATTCAAGATGGCAATCCTGTGGCTTGCATAGCCACTCTCAGTTAGGAGTAATGAAAAGAAAGAATTTTTTTGCTAACGATGCATTAACAAAGCTATTTTGTTTGTTAAATGCCATGCAACCCCCATAACATTAATTAGGGTGATCCTCTTCTGAATCGTTGACACCTTTTACTTAAGGGAAATACTATGCTTCATAAAGGCATGACTAAAATTTTCATGCATTTTCTTGAGCAAAATGGAACGTTCTATTTTTATCAATTACATATATCAACAAAAGAAGGAAACAAATTAAGCCAAACTAGCAGGGAAAAAAAAAAAAAAAGAAATAAAATCATCTTAGCAGTACCTTGTAGTTCAGGTAGTTTCTGTGCTCTAGACACCAAAAATACTAATAGGAGATTTTTCTTAAATTCTATTTCTTCTATAGAGATAAAACTGCTAAGAGACAATACATTGGTATCTCTCCTAAAGAATCCATTTCAACCTCTTGACACAAAACACTACACACTAGAACGTTTAGCAAAAATCTAATTATATTAAAAGACATTTCAGCTAACAAAGATGCTAGCTTTCCCCATTTATGTTCCCATTTTACAGCTTTAGCAGCATTTTAAGGGATCAACAGGATTATTTTTATTTTACCATTTTTTAAATAAAAAATAATTACCAAATAAGAAAAAAAAAAAAAATTGCTTGGAACAGTTCCCACATCTCAAGAACCCTTCAGCTAAAGCAATTCTGTCAGGAGCCTGAAACTAACTTTTTTTAGTGATTATCGTCTTTTCTGATTTGCAACTTATCACTGTGTATTCTTCCTCTACCAACAAACACCCAAACCTGGGGTTTTATCCATGAGGATAAATTACTGCAACAAAGACTCAAAGATAAAACTGCGTGGTTGATCTACTCACATCTTTACCTATCTTACAACTACAGTTCCTTATCACACAACTCTATACAACTGAGAAATTACACACTTAAAACAGCAGCTGCCCAAATCAGTTATTAATTAGGATATCAAGTACTGGGTTTTCCACCTAAGAATTACAGAACCTGCTCTTCAACTTGGATACTGGTCACTCTACGTCACAGCTAAGCAATAAAAACAAAGATGTTCCCTGTCTCTCCTGGTCTACATTTTTAGTAATTGATTTCTGGGAGGCTGTGTAAGAGCAAATGTGGGGATTTTTTTTGTTTGCTTGGGTGTTTTGGGTTGTTTGGTTTGGATAGTTGTTTGGGTTTCTGTTTTGTGGGTTTCTTGGGGGTTTTTTTTTGTTTGTTTTTGTGGGGGTGAAGTGGGTGGGTGGTATGTATTTGGTTTTATGTGTGTTTTTTTTAATAAACTAGTCAAAGCCCTTTACCTCACAAGGAAAAAAATAATTGTTTGAGCATGGCTATAGTTTTTACATCCCATATTAAGATTTTTTTAATCTCTTCCAATACTGTTTGTAATTCTCCTGGTCATATATGAGGAAAAAACTTCAAGAGGATTTCATATTTTTCTGAAGTTTCTCTTTTTTTCCCCTACTTATGTTTAAATTCTTAGCCATGTCAGTGAGTACTTCTTTTTCCTATCTATATACCTACTCTCACAATGCATGGAAAAGTGAAAAGTCAAAATATACACACACACTTACTGAAAGATGTTTTAAGAACAGTGTATTGTTTCAGAAGGTTTATACTGACTGGGATAAGGTAGGAAAGTTACTTGCATTTCCACTTTCTAAACAAAAGCATCAAAAAAACCCAACAGAAAGATAACAAATTCATGAATGCAAGGACTAAGGTGTTAAAAAATATGTAAATTATGCTCAAAATAGCAAGCTACCAATTCCTTTCCAATTTATGGAATTGTGCTATATACTGTATATTATTATTCAGCAAAGGACTTTCCACTGATCTAAGATCATGCTGAGACACGAGCATCATTTTAGCCTTGTATTTGTATACAAAGAAACAGAATAAAGAGAGCGTAACTAAAATGGAAAAACAAAATAAAAAAACAAATATATTCTCCTGAACAAATACTCAATATCATAATGACAATACTACCTATCAGAATACGGCAGATTATCTTTCACAAGCATCAGATCACTTAATCGGGACTGGGACTATTCCTATTCCACAAATGGGAAAACCAGGGTGAAAGGTTAGTTTTATGAAGTCAGTGACAGGCATGAAAACAACCAAAGTCCAGAATTATGACACTTTTACTGTATTCTATGGATCACATTTAATATGCTAATTAATTGCCTAATTTGTTAATATTATTACTGATTTTAGGGAAAAACATGCTTAACTTTATCCATATAACAAATAAATGGTGCTTGCAAGTTAAAATTTAATATTCCTTTTTGTGTACCTCAAAAAAAATTAATATTCTATAATATATACTAGAAATACAGTATCTTGAAATCACGCACTCTACCTTTCAAAATATAATACCAATTACATGTAAGTCTTCTATATAAATACATTACCCGTGATCTACCTGAAAGGGCTAACATCTGATACTAGTTCAATGTAAGTACAGAATAAACAATCTGCCAGGTAGGTCTTAAAACCACCCAGAAAACGTTTTAAAATCTGAAATAATGTTTATTTACATCACCATTATTCTATTCTACTTTTTTTTGTGTGTCTTTTTTTTTCTTTTAAAGCATCTTAGAATACTTTACAATAGTTGTTTCACTCTCCTCACTCCTTTTGATACCTGTACATTTGGAATTTCATCCCCCCAAATTTTTCTATCATATCTTTACTTAATTAAATAATACAGTGTATTTTTATATTACCTACTTAGCAAAGAAACATGAACTTTTGTTTCCTACATCACATTAACTGCACAGTAGGAATATTTTAGACTAGAGACTGATTATTCTCAGTATCCTAGGGTTTACAGCTTGGACTAGCTTCACTTGTGACAAAACCTCCTGTTTTCTTGCAGCAGTCCATATTGAAAGCATAGCCTGTCGTATTTTAAAATAAGCCAGATAGAATATTTTTGTGCATTTGACATAGGCAAATAGTATTTTCTTCTGAACAATTTGACCTTATGCTGTAAGTTGTACACAGTTATAAAGGTGCATATTTCACTCACAGATCAGTTCAGTAAACAGAAGCAAGAAATTTCCTGAAGGGGAAGGATTTTGCTTTAAGATCTTCCACATCACCATTTTTTTCACTTACTTGGTCAGTAAAGACAACTAGATACATACAGCATGTGGTATAATTCAGTGCCATCCTCCTTTTGAAGGGTACAGGGTTGTCAAACCACATGGAAGAGCAATAATGGAACTGTAACCGACAAGTGCTTTGCCTTTGGGACACCACTCAGAAAATATTAACTACCCAGCAATGGCTAAGACACCTTGCTTGTCACAGTAAAAATGAAAGTATTTCTGCTGTCTGAGGACTTCACTCAAACTCTGACCTTATGTTTTGGAAGTCCAAAGAACCGGTGTGACTCAGAACCTTTGGTAGGTTCACTATAAGGCCTCGATAATGGGTCACTCTAAGGATGTAAAACACCTTCTGATCAAGCACTCAAGCATTTGTAAAGACTGTGCTGTTTATTCCGTCGTACCTTCAGTTTAAATCGTATTAACCTCCAACTAACAGCTGAAAATGGCTATACATATATATGCACACGAAAATGCTGCATGTCTCATGCAATCAGCTAAAGAGAAGTCAGTGAATAAAACACTTCATTGTAACATGCATCCTGGTTACCATTTTAAACCTTTTAGTATTTGTTTCCATGAAAAAAAACCCACAAAAAAAAAGTGAAAAAAGGCTTTTACAGAATACATATCAAGGATTGTGTCTCAACAACCACCAAGTTCACACAGCAGTCTGCTTTATTTCACACGATAGACTCATCCCAGGTACAAGAATGCAGTCGAAATGCCAGCCAATTCAGATATACAGCTTTCCAATACAAAGAAAAAAAAAAGTAGCAAACAAAAGTGTTTAAGAAATGGGAACCAGCAAAAAACTCCTACAGCCAGGTACTACATAACCTAAACTGCTAGTTCAGCTTCATTACATGTAATGCTAATGGTTACAAAACCCTGTATATAGAAAAACTCACAGCAAAAGTGTCTAAAAGCAGAAAAATTACATTGTTTTGACAGAAAATTCTGAGATGGTGCCAGAGTTTTTTTGTAGAACAAAAAATACTATGAAATACTATGTTAGAATGTGTTGTATAAAGTAAGGAATTATACAGATAATGAAAATACGGCAGTTTGTTCCAAATCAGACTTGAAGGAATATCATAAAGGTGTCTCTTTGGCCCAGGAAAATACACCAGCATACACACACACACAAAAAAAATATCACCTCCCCCCAAGCCCCAAATAATCAACCTGTCACAAAGGATTTTAGTCTCTTTCAAAAGCTTATTGGGAAAAAAAAGAAAAGTTTAGCAAAGATAAACAGTTAATTGGTATAACAATTGTTTCCCTATTATATTCCGTCTTATTTTTCATTAATTTAATATTTTATGTCACTTCTTGTTTCCTTCCACCTGCTCAACCCTTGTTTGCTATCTGAGCTCCCCTGCGATGGCACGGGTGAGATTCTAAAGGAAGAAAGGCTAACACAGGGGATATCAAGTACATTCCTACTACAAACTGTTCAAATCTTCTCACCTGTAAATGTTTTATATTCAGCGTGTAGTTTCACCACAAGTGAAAAAACATTTTAACTTACTGCAAGATAAGCCCCAGACTTGTGCAACAAATAAAAAAAACCCAGCCATTTTTTGTGATGCGAGTTGTGTATTAGAGTCAGGTTTTAATTCTAAGAGGGATCATTACGACTCCTAATCTTAGCCCACGCAAAGCAGAAACAGAGTAGATAACCCACAATTGTTTCCTCTGAAAGCTGAGCAGCTTGCACTTGTTCAAAATCTACTTCATTTTGCTTTTTAAAAGTCTGCCTCTTGAAGGCAGTTCTCCACTCATGTGGTTCTAAACCTATGTTTAAAATTTGTACTCTATTGTCTGTGTGATTATTTTTTTCAAGGTAAGCTTCAGACATTAAGCCTTGAAATAACAAATAGAAGCTTTCTTGTATTTTCTTGTTGAAGAACCAGACTGAACCCAAGTTTCTCGTGGAGGCCATGACTTCCAGCTTCACCCGTTCCTCAGTAAGTGCTACACAGCATCAGTACAAGCCAAGATAAACAGTGAAACCCCAGGCCTTCCTGAGCTTGGCTACTTCTAGGATTTCTCCGTTACTAAGTTCCATATGTTTTCTTCATCTCAAAATACCTATTGACAGGATAATCCAAGCTCAATTTTCTTACACTATCATGTTGTTGAGTCTGGTCTTGATACTTAGGAACTGAAAAGGTGCCAGTCTGTGCCTCCAGGACAGACCATTAAACCTTCCCACCTTATCCAAAACACAACACAAATCTCCTCCACATGCAAGCTTAAGAAAATGTCAAAACTGACAGTATGACTCAAAGATCAAAACAAAATAAAGAGGGGGGAAGGGGGAACAGGACGACGGACACATGACACAAGTTCACATGCCTTATTACTACAAATTGAAAAGCCCCTCTTGTTATTGTTGGGTTTTTGTGTAGACAAAAGAATCAAATACTGTTACACTGTCTGCTAAGCAATTTTCATACTACCAAAATTGCAACATGCTATAATAAATTTAATTAAAGAACAATTTTTGACAGATAAGAAGTCACTACAGATGCCTTTTACTTAATATCAATGAAAATCCAAAATGCTTATCACATAATCCTACCTTTTAAGAAGAAAATCTAGTATGGAAGTATCATTTGTTTTACGGGCTGAAACACGACTGCTTAAAATGTTTAAAGGGGAATGCTTGGTTTGTGTGCATTTCAGCCTTTTAAAATAGATCATTTTTTACCATGGTCACACATGGCCCATTTCAGTTTTGTACACGGGCTTTCTGCTTATAGTGTATTCACATCCTTTGAAATGGTTAAATCAAGTATCCTGCCTTACTGTACTCACACTTAAAGTTGTTTCACAATCCCCAATAATAACGGTCTCTAACCTCTAAGAAATACTACCCCCCTCCCCCATTTTTCTTACTCACAACTGTCATTCTCTTGAGGTTCTGACTGAAGAGTTTTCATAAAGCAATTTAGCAGCACTTCTCCCCAAAATCGGGCTAAAGGTATCTAGGAATCTGTGACAGATTAGCAACAAAATCCTCCACCTCTCCCCAACATCCATGACCCATTCATTACTCGTATTTCCCTCCTCCTTTTCATCCTTTTTTCACCTTTAGTCACAATGGTTTATCTTTTTCTCTCTAATCAATACAGTTATAATGGACCAAACTTTGGTCTGAGCCAATTCCCTCAGGCTATTTTCACAAACTCAACCTTTCCTCACCCCTCTATAGCAATTATTTCCAACTAGGTAAGCTCAGAAATTCTTACTTTTTATTAAAATATGCATTAGTGAAACACACTGAAAAAACAAGTACACCTCTTTACATTTCATTTTGAAAACAAGATTGTGATTTGCTTCATCAACAACAAAATATGGTCACATCTACAAGAGTATTAAAACTTTTGACTTTTTTTTTTTTTTGTTTTTTAAGGAGTTATTCTCTAAGCTTTCTGAAATGGCAGTGAACACGTTCTCAGTACTCACCTGCTGTTGACACACTGTCAGCTATTGGTATTCAGTTTTTTGCAGAAAAGGTTTGCATATTAAGATGTGTCAAATAAGCCTTCAACCAGTGTAGACAGGGAAGAAAAAAAGTATCAGAAATGACAGGAATAAAGTGCCTCTGTATTCTGTAAAACACTACAGGTCACATACTAATTCTCGTGACAGATGGTGATCTCGTGATTGGCAGGTGGCAGTGAAAAGAAGACCTCAGTATTTGCAGAAGTTAATGGAAAGCACCATGGACTATTTGTGTTGGAGATGCTGAGCAAAGCTACTGTAAAGCCATCAAGCACTGGAAATCCTCCACTATAGTCTAGACAACTCTTCTCAGGAGCCACTGGCAAAGAGGAATTATTTGGACATGTTGGGTTCCTGACAACTCAAAAGTATTGTGATACCAACAGACATTAAAGTGTGGGTCAAAAAGCATGTTTTGAAATGCAAAGTATTCCTCCTGCCTTGGACACAAGAGGTCCATCACCATCAAATCTTGACCTTCATGATAAGCTCAGTACTTGTTCTTATACAGATCACTGCTTGCTCCCAGTTTGCTAAGTATGATGAAAATACTAAGTTCCCAAAGGCTAATTTTGTTACGCAGACATTTTTGGTTTTGACAGGACAACATTGTAGGCAGGAGTTAGCTCCTTCTTGAAAGGGTCTCCCTTTCCGTAACATTAGACTTAAGCAAAGATCACAGTAATTTCTCTAGTATTTACCTTTCAGATAAACCATGGTGTGATGAAAGAAGAAAAAAACCCAATAAATCTAGAGAATACCATCAGGATACCAAAATCCTCTATGATTTCCACTCTACACCATGGTGAATCAAGTAAATCATGATGTCTTATCATAACAATAATTTCACCAGCAGATTATGAAACTTTCACCTAAAAAATATTTGTTTCACAATATACACAGATTTTTTTATTGCAATCCACAGTATCTTAGCTTTGTTTGTTATTTCCTTGTCACTGTTACTCAGCCTTTTAAGTATAGCTTTTACTATTTACAACCTTCACACTTCTATATTTATAAGCTCTTAGTCCCTATTTACATCTCTTTTCATGTTACAATTTCTAGTTTTTTCTTCATAGCCTAACCATTCACTGTAACAGAGGACCAAGACCCAATTTGGCATCAACTTCATGCAATTATTTTTCCCAAATTAGACCTCATCAGCTGCTGAATCTAATCATTTATATGCCCTTCTTTGTAATGTAACTTCACTACTTATATATTTCAGAATTTTTCAATAAAGTGTAGATAACTGATTTGTAGAGTAAATAGTCTATTCTTATACTACTCCTAATCAATCTCCTTTATTCATATGTGCAGGGCACAGACAAAAACTTAACATGCTAAAGAAAACATAGCAAAAGTTTCCAATTTTTCCAGTGAAAAAACCCCAAATTTTAAAGGTGGCAATTCACCTTTAAAAGGTGATAATTCAGGGTCAACAAAGAGCAACAGAAAATTGAGATTCTTGCATGTGTATTATTGAAATACACATAACATTAAAAGTTTAAAGTCAGATAACATTCGTCAACAAGATAATTTAGAAATGGTAGTAAAATGCAATCGCTATCATTTTGAAGTCATTGAAAGACTATAAACAATAGCATGGTACACAAAGAGCAAGATTAATCTCATATCAACACTTCATTAATACAATACTCCAGTCTGAAGAAATATATCCATAAAGATGGGAATTACGTACAGAACAAACTACAGGAAACAACTGCTTGCTCATTGGGGAAATCAAGCAGTGCCATATTGTCTAAGAATATTATATCTAAGTTCTGGAATCAACTGATGTTTCAAACACGGTTTTCATGTTAAAAAAAAAAATAGCAGACAGAAATATTGCAAAAATAATGCCCTTCTAATACATTCATATTAAGTTGTATCATTCAAACAACTTGTGACAAGAAAGCCTATCACTAAGTAATAGGTATTCTAAAATTTGGCTCTTTTACCCAAACATTTTTATTCTCATAAAAGTCTGTACTGTGTTTTACCCACTGCTGAAGTGCTAACCAGGCAGGATAACTAGCATATCACCTCTCATCAAAACGATCACTAACAATAGCATCTGTTGGCAAATTCAGCAGCATGAACATTTTAAAGACACACTCTAAGCAGGGCTCACTATTTTCTGCAGTTGTTCCTTTCACTCCTACACTAAACTGGGTCCTGTGACTCACTGTCAACAATACTGAGAAGGACTCTAATATAAAGAGCAATGCCAAGGTATAAAAGATAACAAACTATCAGAAAAGACCAAAACAAGAAAAAAAGACAGCAAACACAACACAAAAAAGCAACCTGTAGTTCGACATGCTTGAGACTTAAGATAACAAGAAATTTGGGGTTTTTTTCAACTGCATTTAGAAATTGAGATTCTTTTATTCAAGTGTTTCATTTAGTGGAAACAATGCTTTCGGAGTGAGAAGTTGGTGCAACAGAACACTGATGCAGTCCAGGTAAATCTGTTCTACATATTATGAGAAATATTTCGGGTACTAGGAAAAGTACTGTCATGCCACATATACACAATGCAATTTTCACCCCAATATGCCCCAATATTAGATCCATACTAACAGACTAAGTCAGAGCACATTTTTACATACTCTTCTTTCTTCAGTTCTTTTACACAAAGGTCAGCAAAGATCTCTTAAAATCCCTTTGGGAATCAAAAATCCAACACATTTTTGCAATGTTCTTCAGTTTTTATTGCAAAAAGATGTGACATTTTAAGTTAAATTCAGTGAAAACCAGGACCGTGCGCTACTGACCTGCTATGGTTTTGGTTCAACTTGGCTGTACATTGCAAGTGGATTTGACTGAGGAAGCATTATGTAAATGAATGGACTTAAATAAAAGGCAGCTCTCATGTATTAATCCAAGGCCTGGGGTGCTTTCAGAGTAGGCTGGAGACTATCCCAGACACCTGGCTTTTGAAAGACCACCAAGGGAATACGCAAGGGGAGAGGTGGACGGAAGGTCAGTAAAAGCAGCCTGAAATGAAATTTAACTAAATTCAAGCATCTGGGCCATCAGTCTTGTAAAAGTTTCTTTCTCGTTATCAGATGCTGAAATAGGTTTTTCTATCTTAAGGACACAAAATGCTTTCTGAAGCAACGCGTATGACATGCTTCAGGATTGTCGTGTTTTTTGTTAAACCACAAGAATTCAGTAAGAAGTATTACCTGGAAACGAGATATTTTTAACTACAGATTCAAAATGCATCTTGCCTTAGCAGCTTCAATATTTACAGTCTCCATCCTGGCTTGGTGGTTAAGCCTCCCTGGAGAAGAGTGAAAAGCAACTATGCCATCTGAATTACGAAGATGAAAATTTGAAGAGCACAAACTTGGCTATCAATGGGAAAAGTTACTGCTGTATAATCATCAACAACTAGGAGTTTAAGATAGACTGGACAGATAAAATATTAATATACTCAGGGATCCAATACTCCATTTCAACTGCCCTTCTGTCTTCCCGCACCAGAACCTAAGTTCTCCATAAACTGCCTTAAAAAAAAGTGAGATGAAATTGTTTTTCTCTTAGAATTCTTTCTCCTCATGACTCTTTCTTCTCTTATTTTTTCCTTTTACTCTTTTTTCTTTTTTTTTTTTTTTCCTTTTCTTTTTCCTTTTAAGGTGCTTTTCTTGAAACTTGAAAAGCTGAAAACTTTTCTTGAAACTTGAAAAGTCTTGAAATAAGTAGGAGAAGACAGGACATTTGCTGTTTCTTCTTTCCATGACTTTCTTTTCCCCAAACATGATATAGTCTCCTTACCTTTACACTTCTCTGTTACTCCCCTTCCATATAATTGAATTTCAGTTATGTGTCCTTTTTTGATAAATACCGGACTCCTCCTTCCTCTAAATCATTTTGCTGTTGTCTTCTCACTTAGCCCCATGTGCCTCCTAAATATTCTTAACCCGATTGCCTGTGTGGTTCTCCCCTTTAGCAGCTCTGAGGAAGTGTCCAGTGGATATGTCTTACTTCTGATGAACAAGCCAACCAGGACCCTAGCAGCTCTACAACGATCACAGCATCTGCTGCCTCCCAAATAGCTACCCACCACCTCCAATTCCAAAACCAGAGAAAGGACAAGTGAGAAGCTACTGTGTGGAGATGTTGATATCAATAAAATGAACCTTTTGGAAGCCTATCAGAATTATCTGATACATTTGCCATCCATCAACTATTAGCTTGTTATGGGAAAAGGGTGCCACCTGGTGCCCAATCAATCTCCTTTTAGCTAGTCACTTAGCCTGCTCTTTTGGCTTTTCTGTCCTTTGTTCTCCAGAAGTTCACCTATTTCCCTACCATAAGTCTCCAAAACCTAACATACTCCTATAATCTCTTAAGGCCATGAAAGTACTTGAAATGTTTTCCAAATTACTATACCCCAAGAGGAACAATAAAAACAAACATAATGTCACAAACCTAACCCATATACCTAAAAAAGTTACCAATTAGAAAATTTCCAGCTTGCTTATCCAACAGGGACCCCATATAAAACAACCTGAAGACTTCTTGCTCAGTAATAAATTAGACATCAGAGCCAGGATCATGTGTTGCCTCAAAGGATGGCGCAAGAGAAAACAGAATCACTAGATCTTTGATCTAGAAAACATGTTAAAAAAATGAAACATTTTTCCTCTGTTATTTTGCTCTAGAGCTCCACTACACTACACCCAGCAAAACACTGCTTTTATTTCCTACAGTGCTGCTCACTGCTATCCCAACACAAATAAAAAGTAAGGTAGTTATATGCTGATTCCTTGAGATGGATATTGAATAACTTCTTGTCTGTATAGGATGTTTTACCCTTGTAACTAAAAAAAAAATAAAATAAAGATCATACCATGCCCAAAGTGGAACTTCTGTCTCTGTTTAATCACATGAGAAAAATCACAGGTGAGTTTTTTTTTCCTGCAGTGAATAGTAATCCATAGAAAGTGCCTAACTGGCTATAAGACCCTCTGAGACTGTTTCTGAGCTGAGTAGGAGAGACTTCATCTCCTATTTGCCCTTTTCTAATTCCAAGCATCCAGCTTAAATTCAGGTTTATGAGATGCGAATGATTTCTATTATTCTAGATTTCCACAGCTCTGCTTCCCTCAGTCAGCTCAACGGCTGTGGCCTAGAAAATGCACATAGGCTCCAGTGATTGGCAACTTTGATCTTCTGAAACTGTTTAGTACTAAATACAATATTCATATGTTTGGGTAAAATGTGGTTAAAGGAACAAAAATAAAACCCTTCCTTTTATTTATTTTGAAATTGAATTCATACTTCATTTGTCACACTGAATTAAATCACTGTTTTTTAAAGACTCCTTTCAATGCGAACACAAAACATTTGCAAGTATTTATTTATACTTGGACTAGGCTTTGTTGTAAAGCAGCTGGATATTTTGGGCCATTTTTACATCCATCTTCTAACTACAGCATCATGAGCGGTAACAGGAATATCTTTGACTTTTGTTTTTATTATTACATTTGGATTGCAAATGAACTTCAACCCAACAATGCTCAAAGAGCACCTTTTTAAACCAAGGTTCAAAGTAGCCCAGATGTCAGAAAAACAATACTAATATACTACCTTATTCGGGGGGAGGGGGCAAACACTAAGAAAAAGTTCTCTTTTCCCTGCTGGTATTCCAGAGATTAACACTAAATTAATGGTAATTTTATTACAGCTTTCACTAGTCTTTCACTGAGGCTTTAGTATAATGGCATTTAATAAGTGGGCATGTGCAAATAAAACATTTGCATTTCTACACAACTGTGCTCTATATTTTATGCTTCTAATTCTGTACTATGCATAGATTCACATACTTATACATATGGTATGGAGTTCTATCTTTACATTTAATACCTGCATATACAAGTATTTGTATACACACAATTACACATGTAGTAATGCATACTGAATACAAGATACTTTCAAAATATACCAAATACAATCACTCCAAATAAAAAATCCCTGAAACCCAATTAAGAACTGTATTCTACTCATTCTTCTAAAATAGAAAGTCTAGAATGATGGATAGCAAGTTAGCTCACATGATATGCCTGGTAAATTGAACAGAAATACCCATGTTTTTTGAGTGTTGTAGGGCAGGTGATTGCAAAAGCAGAGAAGGAACTAAGAATCCCATTCCCTAAAATTGAGGCCTTTTTTTCCTAGACTAAATTACACATTCCTTTTTAAATTTCAATATCCAAATACCTCTTTCCTAGTTGTGAAGTTATTTATCCCTCCCATTCAGATCACAAAGCTTCCAAGAGACAAATATCCATCAAGTATAAGGCTGTTTACTCTTCCTTTATTCAATACCTTAGAAAGCACCATTCTCTATGATCTGATTAGTCACAATTTCCTGACCTATGGGCTGATGAAATGATCAGCAGAGAACAAGATGAGCCCTTTTACGGAGCAAACATATAAGAACATTAACATTCAGAATGCAGATGAAAATAAAATTAGAACAACATTACAAGCAAGTAATATTTTAAAACAAATCTGCAAAAAATAAGCTGGGCTGAAGTGGAAGTGAGAACAGAAGCTCTGCTCCCCATTACTCCAGTGCAGCTAATAATAGACCAGACACTCTGCCTTTATTTCTTGCTGTAATGCTGTTCCCATAAGGAAATCCATAAGCAGAGCTGACAGAAGACTCCTTGGCAGGGCAACTTCTTCAGTAATGCCAGCCAGTGACAACCAAAAGACAGAGGACACAAGACATTACTCAAAAAATATCCATGAACCATATAATGCCTTTCATTAGGCAGTAATATTTGTGTGTAAATTATGAGATTTATTAGATACTCTGTCATTTAAATTGAAGGGTTACCATTTCCACACACACAGTTCCTGGTTATATGAAAGCTAAAACTTGAAAATTAATTTTGAAATAAAAATAAAAAAAAACCCTAAGAAAATAGCAAATATTGCGTTCACCAAGAAAAGCCAAATCATTGATTTTTCTCCCTAGTCCTCTAATAAAACAAGTCTGATATAAAACATTTTCGTATATCTCCTTGCTGCAACACATAATAAGCATCAGTGAAAACATTGCTTCAGTCACTTAAAGATTTACACAGTCTATAATATGGTTGACTAACAAGATTCTATTATAGCTACTGATTGAATACATCTAAGAGGGCTGTGGTTTTTTTAACTTGGAATAAGATCAAAATGCTTGCAGATTTCGGATTGCTACTAGACACAATAATTATATGCTAAACTAATTACAACTAAGGCAAAACCTGACTTACAACTAATTAAATTTTATTGCATGAAAATAAAGCATAGTCCTTATTTAACACAGGGCACAGCTATAAATGTTTACAAACTCACTAGTCTGTGTATTTATTTCAAGTGAAATGTCTAGGTCACACTGACAAAGTTGGAACATGGCATGATTTGGACACCAACCACCTAGCTTCATAAAGCCATTCATATGCAAAATGATAAAAACTAAATCAACATTCCTAAAATTGTTACTTATACTGCTAGGAAGCCAACCTAAATGAGATAGTCTTCATTAACATCCTATTTCATTTTCATGTAGATGTTCATTGCAGTTTTACAAAAAGGATCAGGTTTACATTTCAGAAGTAGATAAGCAACTTTGGAGCTTAAGTTCAATTATCAAGGCTTAGAGCTAGATCTTTTTTAAAAGCCTATTCAGACCTCTAAAAATGCTGACAGGCAGCTTCCACGGAATATGAAGTTAGATATTTTAGTTTAAAATCCCACTACTTGACAAGCTCCTCTATGGCATCAGTATTTTTAATTTTAGCAGCACACTAGCATGCTTGTACAAGCCGAAGTAAATAAATCAATACTTCTAGTAGAAGAAAGCAAAGCAAGAGGATTTAGACATCAAGAAGGAAGGGTGAGGATGATCTCAAACAGCAGAGAATAGAGGTTGAAAGAACCAGCTGAAGTCACCAGACACCAAAGTTAAGCAGGAACAGCCTACAGCTTTTTCTCGGTTTTACAAACCCTTTGTGGAATACTGAAGAGTGTTGTTCTCATTTTACTATTGCTAAGCTATTTCTGCTGAGTTCATACCTCTACTTAATTTTTTCCTGCACTCCTTCCCTTAGGAACCAAGGGCACTGCTACCATACAAATTTCTTGCGTGCTTGTTGATCTAGTCAAAAAATCCTAGATGTCTTAACAAATGTTGCATAAATTAGAGGTCTTCTTAACATACCAAAAGACGTGAAAATTTCGGGTTTCATTGAAGAACAAAAATATAGTGAATATCCTTCACAAAGATGACCTTAAACCTCAAAACATAAAGAGAAACTATACTTTCATCTGCTCCATTTCCATTCTGTCCCATCCATTCCTATCACTCATGCAATGCGCAATACATCTGACACTGTCCACCCCTTCCAATCATGTACCTCTAAAATCAGCTTCCTGACAGAAATCTCTTGTACATATGTAAATGATTTAGGCCATCATAATTATGAAGAGTATCTTATGTCCTCCCCATCATGTAAAATTTCTCATCAGGTGGCACAAATGGAAAATGAAAGAATGGAATAGCAAGGGCTATCATTGCTAGCATTTAATCAATTTTAAGAGCAGCATAGCTAATTAACCCTGGTTTGCTACAGGTATCTCTAGTTTTTTTCTTCTCTCTCTGTATAGCTCATGCTGTACGGAAGGTGTCTCACCTCTACCAAGTCACCTGGGCTCATAAACATTATGGGAACTCAGTGCCTTTGGAATCTTTGACTTTCATGTTTGAAATTGGCTAACAGGTTCAAAATTGTTACAGTGGGACTGATGCACACACAGTAGGATTATGTAAACTGTTTCTTTAAAAAAAAAGCTAAAAAACATAGAAAGAAATAATGACCTCATGGAATAATAAACAGACAAATAAAGGAAAAAAGAGGAGATATTTGAGAAGCAAAACATCATACAAGATGAAAACAGCAAGGAGATATAGGAAAAAATAACAGAAAGAAAATCAGAAGAAAACCAATCATGAAACTGTTTCAGTTATACCTATGCATTCTATATACTTTGGATGATTTCTCACATTTCAGTGAAAAACATGCTGGGTTTTTTCTGAGCAGAAGAAAAGTATCTAACTATTAAATAAGCAGAGAAATTAATAAAGCAGATATTCTGAAACAATTTTATGCATCAATGCACTTGTCTTAAAATATAACCAAGATCCCCCTCCTTACTGAAGATTTTCATCAGCTTGGTTCAACTTAAGATATCTGCAGCATCCAGAAACCACAAGGGGCTTGCTACCTTAACTTTAATTTCCTAAAAAATGTTTACTTTCTTCCAGATGGCAAGATTAAATTACATAAGCACTGTCAGCAAGTTGAATCCTCAAATGTATTCATTTCTACCACAGAAGCTTCAAAACCATCTATAATTTTGTTACTGATGTTTGGAAACAGCTGTAGCTGACATGGCTATGTGTTGTGTATGTCAGCGTTAAAGGATTAAATATTCTTAACCCCCAATGGAGCAAACTGGCTCTATTAGCAAGACACAGTGTAAGGTACATCAGAGACTATCACTACAATAGAGATGTCTTATTAGTTCATTGATAAACAGAAGCTCAAAGATGCTGTACTTGGCTTTCCTCTGGAGAAATGATGGAGGAGGGTTGGCATTTAAGACATACTGGTATTTTTAAATATCACATGGTTTGAGGGACATATTGAGTTTACGTCATGGCTATAAAAAAAATATTTGTTTAGATAATTTTAATCTTAAAATAATGACATAATGCAGTTACACAAGACAAATTTCAGGAAAAAAAGGATCTTTTATGTTCTATTTTCTGACTGCGCTTATATAAAAACATAATTTCTACAGACAATGTATCATATGAGTACATCAAGTGCTTACTTATGAACCTTTCTTTGGGAATGGTCCTTGGTATAACTGAATGCCCGAGGCACATTACTGAAACCGAGTACCGTGCTGATAGGAGTTGTAGCTCCTGGTATCTTTAGCTAAGTCAGAAAGGTCCAAGGCCAGAAATCAGTTGCAAAGCTGTCTACTTCAGTCTTCTGCTTATAAGACTGATGAATGGAGCAACAACTTCTGATCACTGGGAAAAAAAGAAGCAGTCCAATACAGCCAGGAAGGAAGATGGTCATTCCACTTTGCTGCAACGGACACCTACCCCCTTACTTGTGATCTCAGTTAGGCTGAGGGAGCAGGAACAGCTCCAGCTTTGACTGTGAATGGAATAAAAGACAACATCTTTGTAAAACTATCCTGCACGGATTAAAGAAATTAGTAAAGTTGCGGCTTTTTATACACACACTCCACACATATACAGCAAGCACATACGCAAGTCCCAAAGCCCTGTTCTATACATTCCTGACCCTACTATTTCATGGCATTTTCACATTAAAGTGAGTACACAACATTTTTAAGTAATGTGCCCGATCCATCAACGGGAGCCTTCTCTCCAGCTTGAATGGGAGTAGAGGTAGGTCCCATCACTGAGGAAAAATGGGAAACGGAAGAAAAAAACTGCTTATGAGCAACATGATTCTTGGTACTTACTGGGAATTCTGTGAACCCTTGCAAAAATTAGATGATGAATTAGGGCTGCCCTAGAGAGTTCAGCATTTCAGCAGATCACATGAAGAGCTCATTGGTCTTAGTAATACTAGAGATATTTTCTCCTTGCAGATGGCACAGCATTTTTTCCTCTTAAATATTTTGTGAGGTACATTTTCAATTCAACATGTTTTTTCATTAGACTTTCATGTCTTCCCTTTTTCCCTTACTTTTCAATTCAGTTTTTGCTATTGCAAGAAAAGCTCTCCTGTTTGTCTGCTTCTGCTCTCCACTGAACATTTCCAAGCCCTTTCACAGGGTTGCATGATAGGGAGGAATAAGACTCACCTCTTCTCCCCTTTTTGAGCTCCACAAGCATTGCCAACCCACTTAATTCCAAATCTAAATGAGATTTAAGATTTCATTTCCTCACTTTAACACATGAAAATCCAGGCTGTTCATTCTGTCCCATCAATTTAGGGTACGCTCTGGCAGCAGAGATACTGAAAGCACTAATCTGGGGCACTGAAATGAACATCGGCAGGAACAGACCGTTCCATCAATTTCGCCACTGCTTTCCCACAGATGCAAGCTGTTCAGTGCCCTACCATTGGGAGAAAATGGTCCTGTGGCAAAATACTATATAAAGTATAATCACTGTGATGAAAAAAAAGAGAATTAAACTGCCTTAACTTATTTGAAATTTGAATTTTTTTTTTTGCATGTCTGACATACCATGCCCCAACTGTAATGCACAGTGACAATTTGGAGGAAGAAACTGAATAGCAAAGTAGTGGAACAGGTATCTATAAAATGATTAGTTTTCTTTGTAAATATTTACATGCTTATATAATTGCTTGCATGATATACAAATAAGCAGAAATATTTTCTTAGTGACACAATGCTCTAAAAAAAATAAGCTAGGGATTTACAAAGACTAGTTTTCTTTTCAAATCCTGTGTAACCCTGTAAGATGTATTTCTGCAATCTAAGGTGAAAAATGATGTTCACACAAAGTATTTTGAAACACAAAAACGTAGACTCTGCAGAAGGCACAGACAATCTGATTTACAAAGAAAACAACATATAAAATGACCCCTGTATCAAAGTTAGAGCAGCTGCATACTTGCAAGGTCACTCTACCACCGCTCTTCAGACTAGGTCAGCTTTTGAAGACATATTACTCCAAGCACGGCTGTTACCCTGACACAGACCTCACAGGCAAATGTCTACCTTCATACCAGAGAGCTGAACTAAGATGTCTTTATTGGTTAAGAAGGACACAGTATCTATGCTACACTGTCAGGCCAACAGTTACATACATGTGCGGTATCAATTTCAGTTGGCCGATACTCTCACGTTCAGACTTATGAGTTACTGAAACAGTCAACTAGGAAAACACCTTGTGTCCTCACCTCAGGGGGAAATCGGTCCGTTTCACCAAAATCACGGAGACTGAGCTGCATCATTACAATTCACAGTATGTCAGAAGATACAGTCACCTGTGTCTCAAATTTGGCTAAGTCGGAACAACCACCTAACATAACTGCTTGCCACCAGTACCAGAACCACGGCCCACTGCATTTGTTGACCCTACACCAACTGAGCAAGTTTTTACCTCCATCCTGAACATACTCGCTCCTTATGCAATAGCTGTAAGGAACTCCAGCTCTGGGAGTTCACTGCACAGAGCACAAAGCCCCTCCAGGCATGTCAAAGTCTAAAACGAGAAATAACAACTATAATAGCTAAACAGGATCGCTATGTACCATGTGCTTTCCAGAAACAAGTGTTACATTAAACATTTCAGCAATGCTAAGGACTAAAAACTCTACAGTCAGACAGATGTTCTGTACATTACTTCAAAATAAGAAGAGCACATGGAAATATGAAAGCATTAAAAAAAAAAAAGACAAAAAAAAAAAAGACACACACACACAAAAAAATGAAGCAAGTATAAGGATTTAAATCAAAATGACACTTGAGCCAGAGCAGCCTACAAAAGCTAAGCTTAAAGAGCCACAAAATAACCTAGCCATCTTTATGGACTAATCAAAACCAGCCGTCTCAGATGTGTACCTCAAGTCATTAATGATCATCTGACAGCAGAAGAACAGGATGGAAATAGAATTTTCTGACTCTTTTCTGGAGGAAAATGCATTTATTCCACTGTCTTCCGAACAGTGACCTACAGACCAAAGCAATACACAAAGCTGCAGTTCATGATTCAGAGTTTACCATGGGCAAATGATTCTCTTCCTAAAGACAGGTTAAAAATCTTACTTCCCTATTCTTACTTTTCCAAGTTGCTCCAAGGACATTGTGTAACTGAAATCAGAGGAAAGGTGATGGATGAAACATTCTCTGTCAAAGTAAACTGTCCTTAATCTCACAAAGCACAGGAGATTTTGAAGACCAAATGTTTCAAGCAATAAATAAGCATGCCTTTTTAATCTCAGTTGTTATATATGAACTTTCTAAACATACAACAAATGCATCAACCAGTTGGGAATTCTCAAAAGACGTTTTCCCCCTGTGGAACAACAATGTCTTCCAGTAAGCTGCATTCTCTCTCCCTATCCTTTTCACACAGAGAGGTGGAAGAGGGAGTAAGGGATGAAGATTACGGACCTGAAGAGGTTGAGTACTGAACACAATCTTGCCCTGGCTCCACAGGACTACCACTCAACCGGGAACTCAACCACCTCCATCCAGCCTCTTTTACCCCAGCACAGCTCAGTCACTGTTTGAAACCAGGTTAACATTAACTACTCTGAGTAAACCAGTAAGAGAAGGTAAAAACCCATTAGGGCTCAACAATACACCTGTAGACTAGAACAACACTTCCTCAAGCCTGACAAAAAGGAGAAAGATGACAGAATTATCATTGCTTTATTAGACCACACAGTTTTATTCTTCTTTTGAATAGGTGACTCAGACTGGTTCATGGAATACACTGCTCTATGTCATTACCTTTTCTCTTGATGCTCCGTTACAGAGAAACACACTCAGGTTTCAAGTACTGGCAGTATCTTTACCTTTCTAATAGTTCGTTTCCTTGAAAACTACCTCATCTGTGAGACAACAATCAAATTTTCTTAAGTTGCAACTATAAATATAAAAGTAAGGTTGTGATCCAGAAAGGGAACAGAAGCAATCCTTTAAACATTTAGTATTTAAAAGTTAATTATTTCTTATTAGTAGCAGATTCTAAGTCAAATAGAAATACATTCATACAGTTGTTAATGCACGTTTTTATACTTTTGAAGGACTGGAGGGAGATGGAAGTTTAATTTTGTACTCATTTTATCTGTAATCTACACAAATCCGTGAAGTCAACTACCTAATAACAGTTCTGTAACACCAAGACAATGGATATTTATTACCCAGACTGAAGGATGTCTGCGGATGTGACTAGATACAAAACATTTTGCCTCAATGATTTTTTCCATAGTTGGTTCATAGCTTTATGAAGCAAGATTCAACTAAGTAAAGAAAGCAACAATCCTACATTCAGAAGGCTCACTGTGCACTATCATGTGAACATTTTGAGACTGCTTAATTTAAAGCTATGTTTGTGCTACCACATGCACTTAAAAACATTCACTGTTCCACTGATGGCAGCAGCAAGAAACTCATAGCATTGAAACACGTAAGCTGCTGAGACTGTCATCTAAAAACGTTAACAACATGGTTAGTCAGCATCTTGTTTCATCAAATATAGCCAGCAAAGCTTTGCAAAGAAATTTAATCATGTTGGAATTAGGAAGCAATAGTGCCGAATGATTTTCAAATTAAAGGAACTGAATGAAAATGTCTTCTACTTTGAAGCATGGCACTGTTTGAGGACAAGCAACTCAAAACCACAGCTTCACACATTATCTTCATTCTCTACAGAAGTAGTGTGCCTGCTTCCAAAAAACTGTAAGACAAATTAATGCATCAAAAAAAAATTATGGGCAAGTCAAAAACAAGCCTGTAAAGAATATGAACCAACTTCCATACAGCCCAATTAGGAGTCAAGTTATATGAGAGCTCCGGAGTTCTTGTGGTCCTACGAGCAAATCATCTTTCAGAGTTCAGGTCTGTAAAATAAGGGTAAACTTCATAGGTTTTATGACACCTAATAAACTCCACTTGTAACTTTTATTCATGAACTACTGAAAAGGGTTTGTAGTGACAGTATTTTCAACCTGTAATGACAGCAGTTATTCTGCTCTTTCTGGGCGGGGAGACAAGCGCACACGCATTTAAAGAGTGAGCCCAGGATACCCATGCATACAAGAATAATCTGCTGGATTACATCAGAAACACTGTGCCACTGTCAACATGGGAAATAAGGATTTTATTTTTTTATTTTAATATACTGTATATAATTGTGGAGCTTTTTATTTTGCCTTTTTTTTTTTTTTTTTGGTCCCTTTGCATGTACAAAACCACGTGATCCAGGAAAGTGTTCCTTCAGAAAGACAGACAGGAGTCAGATCCCAAAAGGGATGTGCACAAAAACTCAGATGTGGTCTTAGAAGAGGATAACATCCCCTCCAAGGAGAAAGCACCCATGTTTCACCCATCCTAGCATTTTAATATATATGCATTCATGTTGCACTTACATGTTCAGTTTAATCCCATATAATCCCTTTTAAAAGTGCATTCCCAGCATTCTTAGCAATTTCTTATTCCCAGCTTCAGCTACCAATTACTTCCTCTTGCGTGCCAGCACTAGCAACTGTCCTACGGCACCAAGAGACAGTTCACAAATTGAGATAGCAAAGACTAACTCAAAAAAAAAAAAAACCAACAAAAAATTAACACTAACTTCAGGGGAAAAAAAACCCCAACGCTTTCAGAGAGATAAATTCTGGCTCAGCCCAAACTCATACCAGTACTCATTTCAGCATCAGAGCAGTGGAAGGAACGAAGGAGAAGGAAAAGGAAAAGGATGCTTCTGGCAGATTAAAGGAAGCTGCAAATTTCCCCCTTCTCAGATGCATGCCCTAAGCATCAGGCAGCAGTGACACACACACCCTTCTTTGCCCTCTTCTGAGCCAATGTATCTTTAAGTTCTTAATGGGAAGCAGAACAACAACAACAACAACGAAAACAATAAAAATAAGTATCCGAATCACTACAGCTAAGTGATGATGTCCTTCTCCGGGGCGGGGGGGAAGGAACTGAACTGTGCCACCTCAAAACAGCAAGGCTGCACAAGGCATAACCCTAAATCCATCACAAGATGCAGAATTGCCTGCTGTCACAGCAGCTAATACTAAAGGGTAGGGTTAAAGTGTGAAAACCCCTGTGATCCCTTTATATATCCATGTCAGGAAGAAGAACTAGGTGGGCAGAAGGAAAAGTTACCTAAATAGCTACATCTCCTCTCTTTGCAACCCTGAAAGCCAGCTCTAAACAATCAGCAAAGACTTCGGGGGAAGCTGCCTTACGCAACCCAGTTCTCTTTCATGTTTGTTTCTGAGTCAAAACAATTCCAAGTTACTCCTTCCTTGAAAACTTCTGACAGGCACAAACCACCAGCACGAGCATTGGCAGTATTGACGCTATAATGACATCATCTTTTTCAGAAAACTTGAATACAGAAATGCACAGCCTAGAGAAATCCACCCTCCTCCATCCTCTGTAAACAAGTGCCGATTGCTGCAGCATCCCTTCTGCTGCTGGCTGAACTCCTGGAGAATGACTGAAATTTGAACACAGGGCAAGGGAATCTCAGGATCATTGTTTGCCCTTCTGTAAAATAGTATATACGAAAAAACCAAATCTATGTGGTTCTACTGTATGCATGCACACCTCTCTTTTATTTATGTTTTTTTCTTGGTTAGCCTAGTCCCAAAAGTTTTCTGCTATGATGCTAAATATGAAACGAAGCAATTCAAAACAGGGAAAACATCAGTTGCAAGCCCATTTCTAGGATCTCCTTTTCTCCTGTAGGTTTTTCTGCTTTAATAAGCCAGGGAAACGTAGGTGGTGTGCTACTCCCTTTTTTAAAACAATAAACTGAAAAGGCAGTCCTATCCTTCTTACTTTCCCACCCTGCACCTACCACTACACTGTGGCTGCCTGCTGAACTGGGTCACTGAGCTGACTATCAACCTGACAAAAAAAATACATAAACATTAAAAAAAAAAAAACAACAAAAAAATTTATTCTGAATGGTTATTTTTCAACTGTGCTGCTGCTCTAAATTCAGTATATGGCCAGCCAAGCAGCTGAGCTTATACAATGGATAGGGCAATGGAGTGGAGAACTGGCTGTGAAGGGTGCAGGATGGCAATTTTCTATTTTTAAAGGAAACACTGGCAGCTTATGAAAGCTTAAAATGTTAATCAAACCAAAGCCTTCCTGTTTTTTAAGACATTTATGAACCACCACCGAGGAGATGAAAGAAGCAGCAGCTCCTGTGCTCGTCACAAAAATCATATAACCCATCTTCTGAAAGTAAAAATTGGTATCTAACAGTCATTTACAGCCATCAGGGAGAAAGATAACAGGGCTGAGTGAAACAGCCATGTGAATGGCACAGTAAAGAAAGAAGAAGAAACACCAAGACCAAGCTTTCAGAATCCCTAGTACTTTTTGTTTTGTAAGATATGACATTAAATTAAATATGTTGGTAATATTATGAGGAAAAAAGTCTGCAACCATTGTCTACTTCCATTTTTTAAAATATCAATGAGCTAAAAGAGTTTTAATAGTTAAATGCACTTAATTTTTGCATATTTTCTAATCAAAAATTCTTTGAATTGCATTTAGTAAAAATATTCAAATTAGCAGTAGATACAGTTAATCTGTTTATAAAGAAATAATGTTTTGTTTGGGTTTTTTTCCTCCTGAAACAGTATCAGTCTAAGCCAGAGCTTAAAAAATAAACATAAAGACATCTACATATTTGCAACAACATTTGTTTCTAATGTGCAGCTCATATATGTTAATGTAGAACTCAAGGTCTTATTTAGACCTGGGGAGAATATTCAACCTACAAACTGATGATGAAACAACAGTTGGGAAATATCTATAATGTGCTTTCAATTATAATGTTAAAAAAATAGAACCAAACCTGAAAATAATTATTTTAGTTCCAGTTAAAGAAACCCTTGACATCCACACTATTTTTACAGTGCTCTCATGGCTATTGATGCAGTTTTTGTTGATGCAGCATGTACGAAACCCAGTCTGTTTAGCTTAGATCACTAAACTGAGCCCATGCTTTAGGCATCTCACAAAGCAGCACTATGGCAGTAAGTGTCCAACTTTCAAAGCAACGGAGAGAAGGTCATGACATGCCTTAAAGACCTTCACAAAGATAGCCCATTTGGGTGCCTAACCTCGGGCAGACAAGATCCCTTGTAGGCTGTTTCATTTATTTTCCTCCATTGAGTGGGTACGAAACTGAAGTGCTGCGGAAAAAGTGCTTCATAAAGCACCCGTCTTTAGGTTTCAGTTAAACTGCTTGTGCTCAGTGGACTACAACCCACACCGCTTTCACTTCAGGTACCTAATTGCTGTTCAAGTCCACATTAAGTAAATGCTTTAAAGTCTAATCTAGTGATCTAAAGAACACAATCTATGTGATACCTGATGACGTAGCATGTAATACCTAAACCAAAGCTACATGTAAGCAGAGTCTCTACACATCCAAAAAGTTGGGAGTTAGTGAACAATTTTTTTGGTTTTATTTCATTAATGTTAAAATGTTAAAAAAAATAGCATTGTAGCCCACTCTAATAAAACACGTGAAAAAAACCCCAAATTTTAGAAAAAACCTACAGACTTTAGATTCTCCTATTAAGTCAGTTAATATTATCTTTAATCCAGTCTCACAATAAAAATCTCAGCAAAAAGCTATTAATCTAGGTTCCATACGTGATGTCATCCAGAAACAGCAATGCTAACTATTGTGAACTTAATATAAACCATTAAACTTCAATTCTGTCAGGTTAGCATTGTGCAATAATTAGCAGGTGTGTGTACTAAAACGAAGCTATTTTTTTCTTTCTTTTCTTAACATTTGAATTAATTGTATCAAGTTTCTAGCGCAGGGCAACTTACTGCATCTAACAATGACTCTAGACTTTAAAATAAGTGCTGAAAAAAAAGACTTAAACGCTGGGGTGGGTTTTTTGTGATTAACATATATTAAAACCAAAAAAACCCAATACACCACAAAACCCCCATACCTCTTTTCAAGAAATACCTTGAAGTTTTGAATACAGAGTCCTCCTTGTGCTTGTCCACTCCCACAAATCCTCTTAATGAGTTAATACGAACTCTCTCATACAAGCAGAGTGGACTCAAATTTAACCTTACAACAGGTTATAAAACAATACCATCATTTCATTAAAACCAATTGGAACAGGAATACTATGATTTTTAATTCTAAGACCACTAAATCAAACTGTTCTTGGCAGCGTCGCCAATGGAATCAGCATCAGCAACGCTGAACGCAGATGATGCCCAACTAGTAAATTCAACACCTCCAAGGAGGACTGCAAGGAGCAGGTGTGGAATTGTAGAATAATTTAGGTTGGAAAGGACTTCTGGAGGTCATCTTGACCAAAATCCTGCTTAAAGCAGGTCTAATTAAATCAGGTCTGTGCTAGTAAAAAGTCTTAACCTCTAAATCAGGAAGCTGGAAGCAAAGTGCTTATTAGGAACACTCCCACTAATATGTTCCCAGCCTTAACTGAAGAACCATACCCAAGAATTGTTTAGGGGAACACAAATAGCTATGGATCAAAATGCTGTTACGGACACTCTTTGAGAGTTAAGCCATATAGGTGATTGTGTCCCAGAATGTGGTTACAGCACAGTATTTGATATGGTAGTATAGGCATAACCTCATTGTGCCCTTTTGGACCAGTGTGCTCTTTTGTGTGGTCCAGCAAATAAACAGTTATTGGACTGGCTTATTGGAAATACTGGGGGTGTGGCTGGAGGGATGAAAATAACCTTAAATACCTTTAACAATAAGGTTTGACTGAGGAGCAAAGTGCAGTTAGACTGCTCAGTGCTTTACAGTTTCTTCATAAAAAACAAATGGTTCATCAAGTCATTCCTAGTCAAGTATTTACTAAAAAAATGCAATGCAAAGGTAGACTTACATCAGAGGTTATGGATGGCGAGTGTAATCCTGTATCAAGGAAAAAACCAACCAAACAAAAAACACAGCAGAAAAAAAAAAAGTGGCGATTATTCTCAAATTCTCCTTATCTTAGACTATACTCTGAAAGCAATGACCCTAAGCCTATATTTCACTGATCACAGGCACAATGCCTATTCACTGCACAATCTTATTCAAGTCCATGGAACTACCAATTGAAGAGATTATTTAGAGATCTGCAGAATTAGATTTAACAACAAACCAAACCCATCAAAAACTCCCAAATTCCTAATTCCATCCTAAATTCACAATTAAGACTTCACAAGCCAAGTTCAAGAAAATCTGTATCCTCTGCAACTCACATGACAAAAACAATATTTGTAGTGTAAGAAATAAAACAGAGGTACTCGGAGAATAGTAAAAATAAATAAATAAATAAATAAAACAGTCCTGTATTTTCTGCTTTCTTTGAAAAATCAAGCTTTCAAATGAAAAACAAAGATTATTCTACTGGCATTTTAATTCCCTCTGGATAAGTAAAATCTGATACAATAACGATCACAGCAAAGCAACCAACAGAAAAGTTTGCATCAAATAAGTAAATACAAAATATTCCGCCCTAGATTGCTGAAAGCATTTGAATGAGTGTTGCCATTTTAACTGAATGAATTTGTTATTTTGGACCTCAGGAATTCTACCTCCTGATGACAACACAAGCAGGGGTGAACATCACCACTCACATCCATTTTTTAATGAGAATGTTTAAAATCTCCAACAGAGTTAAAACATCTTGTTTAAAAAAAAGACAAAACAAAAAAAACCCTGATGTAAAACACTAGAAGATATTAAATTTCTATTACTAATTCTGCACTAAATAAGTGCAGAATAAGTTGACTTTAGCAGCTAATATTAAATTTAGAAATTAAATACATGTCCATATTGTATGCAGCCTAGCTGGAATTCACTAGATTAAACATACTAATTAATTTGGTCATGGTGTGTTTTGTATTATAATTCAGCATTTATTTACGAGGCCCGCATATTCAGTTTACTGAATGTAATGACTGCACTGTTCTTAAACATATCATTAGAAGTGCTAACATTTTATACTATTAACCCTCTATTATTCCACAATTAACATAAAATAATCAAAAAATAGTATGAGGTGCTATGCATTTTTAAGCCACTTAAAACATTTCTAAATGTAATTATAACTACTTAATGATAAGTAAGAGTTGATAATCCATTTTCACTCTAGGATAAGAGAGAAAATAAACCCCCAGCTTATGATCACTTACTACTTTTAAGCTTCCTATAGAGCACAGTCATTCATAGACGCAATCATACATCTAGGTTGCTACCTCTTATCGACTGCAAGAAATATGTGAAAGATGAAAACAGGCCACAAACATGAATATTTCATTACAGTGTGGCTCTTGTTTCATGGTCTAATAATACACAAATGACTGAAAAACTTTCTGAAAGGTGATGAGCATTTTTACACCCAGCATTCACTGAGATGTCACTATGGACATCAGACCCTAAGTGTTGACACCTCCCAACATATAGGCCTCTGCTGAAGCCACAAACTTCTGCAGTTGTTAGACAAACCAGGGGAAAGGGGGGGGGACAACGAGCACACACACATAATATTTTTAAAAGCTGGCAGGAAAGCTTTCAATTCATCTGTCAGCAAATTATATCAAAATCAAATTACTACTTTTGAAACTTAAAGAATAAGAAATGGTGTGTATTTATATTACCATTGCAAGCAGCAAAACAAGGTATGAAAAAGAATCCTTCCTACCATCTACACAATCTCACTCAAAGTCATCTCTTTAATCAGGTCCAAAACAGAAGAGAAACTATAACACTAATGGGCTCTCTGTTTTCCAAAGTCTTAATTTTGGAATTAGTTGTGGATGAAAGGTAATCAAAGGTGAAGACTTATAACACCTATCAGCCTGACTTACCAAACGTAAGCTAGGACTCCCCAGCATTGCCAGCTATGTTTTAGTTTGACGTAAGCTCAGCTAATCATTTGTGGAGACCCCTTATTTCTCAAGTTCCACCATTACTGTAAAAATACAATGCTTCTTCCTTCTGAAATGGGAACAAAGGTGAACAAATGATAGTTTAGTAATTGTTGCCTGAATGGTAAGACTTCCAGAGACTTTGCTGTTGAAGAAATACACAAATGCTCATAACTAGTAACCAGCATTTCAACCATTGTAATCTTTCAGCATTGTAACCAACATTCATTGTTGGAGTATCACATCTTTCCTTAGTTCCAATTGCCTAGGTTTGGATGACACCACCCAACCTTTTGACACTGAAATCAGAAATATCTCTTAAGGAGAGCAGGGAGACATCAAGCACTGTGGATATACAGTAACGTGAATAAAGAATGTCTTTCTAAGAAAAATTGATTTAATGTATTATTTTCTGCTTTGCTAAGTTCACTAACAGAATGAGCCTTTTTTACTTTTAATGGGAAATACTGCCTGAGTCACGGCGCTTTTCAGGAGTGCCAAAGCCCGTCCAAATTAACTATGCTTTATAACAGGGAAGGTGGAAACTGTTCACAAGAAGAAGAGTTAAGTGAAATCCAAATTGAAAGCGTTTCATGAGCAGAAGCCCTACTATTCGTCATATGCAAGGTAAATGACAGTGTCGTTACCGAGCTGAACAGAGCTATGCTGGTTTGCTTCAGCTGGGCATGTCCCAGCTTCACAACCCTTCACGCTCTCATTCATAAAAACAAAACTACTCCACCTATCCAAGCTTTCTGAATGTACAGACCGTAACATAGCCAAGAGGAAAAATACTAGCAATACAATCTGCCTTTAGGCTTTTTTTAGACAACCATGATACTATTTACTTTTATAAACCTGCTCAGTGCTCATTAGTCTCCTAGGCATTACATCGTTAGGAAAAGAGATTTTTAAATAAATGAACAATTCGCTGTGACAAGTAACATTTGATATTTTTGTGTTAAAAGAGATATTGTCATTAGATTACAAACTTCCTGAAATGACTGCTGGTCAGTTTATTTATGTGGCACTCTAAGCATAAAGTTTCAGTAAGATTTCTTTAAAAAGGTCAGGCAAACGTTCAAAGAACTATAATAAGAATGGATAAGGCCTTTGAAGGATGATGCAGTCTTTCATTTGCTAATCTTAAGTAACAGTTATTAGTGATGATGATTTCTTCAACCACTACACAGTAAGTAACAGTTATTAGCAATGATGATTTCTTCCCCCACTCCATGATGCAGACAAAAATGTATCAAGGACTTCTATGATTTAGGAAACTATTGTTGTATTATACTAAATCATGTGCTGATTACATTTCCCCCGCCCCTCCAAAAATTATTCTAACATCCAGCTTTCTACTACAATTCCTGAAAAGGATTTTAAATCTCAATTTCAGAAATTTTACCATTTACAGGAGTTTTCTTAAGGTATCAAAAATTATCAAGACTCAAGTAAGGAATTAAGATGCATTAGTTCCCTTGTATGTTGGTATAACTGCCATCAAGAAACGCTACTAGAAATTCAACACAATGTTGGAAAAGAACACCACAGCACTACTGACTTCAATATAACACACTCCAAGTTCCACATCAACAGAGATTTTATGATAATATTTGCTACTTTTCTGAAGATTTTTCTGTGTTGCCACAGGAGAAATTGAAGTTGTACTATCGTAAGATTTTTGTAAACTGCTATTTTACACTTCTGTAATTCAGATGCAAAAATACAGGTTACATGTAAAAGATCCACATAATACAGATTTTAGACTGTCATTATAGAAAGATATACTTCTTCCTTTTAAAATATATTACTCGAAAGAGTAAACAAAAGTGGCAAACCTGCTTTCCTGTTTTGCATAAAAAATTTCTGCAATCATTCCAATGGGTTGTTTTTTTTTGGGGGGGGGGGGGGGAGAGACACGGGACGGACACCAGAGAACCAGACACTCTATTATTACATAATTACAACCCATAGCTAACATATCAAAATTCTTATCTGAAACATTTACCAGAAGTGTGTTAAAAAAAAAAAAAAAGGAAAGTCAACAAAAATATTAGAGCACGTCTTTTCTTACATTGTTTTGTTTTCTTTTGTACTTGGAAAATTGCATTTGCATTCATGAAAGCCTACTGTAAAACTAAACCGAAGTGGCTACTATAACCCATAATGAACATTTAATGTATAAAAAAAAAAGATTTTAACACAAGGACATATTAAAGCCTCCCGTTCAGTAGGACAGAGCAATCCAGGTAATTTGCTGATTTCAGTGGATTTGCAGGGTACGTTAATCAGTGCTGAATTTAATACAGCACTTTCCAATTTCTAGTTTACTGGTTTGCTTTCTGTGTTTCTAGGCACTAACGTTTACAAGTAACTTTTTTTGCAAACAGAAACATGCACATCAAGTACCAACAAACTCAATTTGTTACACGGGCACAACTTGCAAAATTTTAAGTAATTAGGTCAGCTAAGCTCAAACTTATATGTTGGATTTCAGTCTAAATTAGAAAAGCATACTCACTCCTTCGCAACACCCACAGCATATATCAGCACAAAACAGTTCCAGGCTTAAAAACTCATTTTCTATCTTGTATCATCCAAGTGCCACATTAGTGTAAAAAGTATTTTACAAGTAAATATACTGTAGAATGAAAGTATGCATCATAAGGACAAACACCCATCTAAGAAGGGAATCTGAGATATAGTTTGTGTTATATTCTCTGTTTTATAACGCATTCAAAGATTATTCACTTAGTATTAGTTAAGTAGCAGCTATTTCAGTTACGGTATTAAAATGAGCCCGGAGTGACAATGGCTCTTGTACAGCAAAAGACTCAACTAAGTGGTGTAGAGCACTTAAAGCCTGGTATTGGTAAATATTTTGTCATGTTATTAGCTTCTGATCTGCATAAGACCAAAAATATTTTTACACAATGTTTCAGCTACAACGTTCGTTATATTGTTTACATACATGTGTCTTAGCTTAAGCATGCAAGTAAATCAATATGCAAAATTAAAAACCTACTGAATACAATTATCATGTCTTGCAAGAAATACATAAATAACTACAATTTAGACTGAAAAAAGCCATCTTGATAACAGAACATAAATAAATCTCACACCTATTTTCAGAGGTTTTATCTTGTTTGGGTTTTTTTTTTTTTTGTTGGGTTTTTTTGAGGTTTTTTTTTTACGAAAAGGCCTTTTTGGATTATTTTTCTGACAAGATATTACTTTTCCCTGAACTTTAAATATTTATGCACACTCAAAAGTAGTGTGTGACCATATACTATTGGTTAAGAACAAAACCATGGTGAAGCTGAGACCAGAAGGTGGACAGAGGGAACATGCAAATATTTCAGTACATATTGAAACAAGCACTATATTTGCTTCTTTTCAAAGAGAAAAAAAGGATTAGCATGTCTTTCATTACCTACACAGGCAATATGCAGCAGATGTACACCTTGCCATCTGAAACTAGGCTCCTGAGTTTTGATTTCAAACAGTAAAGATATTTTTCCCAATAATCCAGCAGACAAGCATTGTTACAGTACACAGTGATAGACAAAGACGCTATCTGTGCGTTACACCTGTCACTCCAGACTGTATGTGAAGATCAATACCAGAGGTTACGTACACCATTCAATATTGGTGTAGGGTTTGGGGCAGGGGGTTGGGTTTTTTTTTGGTTGTTCTTTGATACTTTTTTGTTTGTTTGTTTTTCATACAAGCGTAGCATTTTTTTCTAACCACTCTGTCGAACTTCAGTCAGGCCACAGAAAGGGCACCTCAATCACCTAACCCTGTACTTAAAACTCCTGGAAGCTGTAACACTTTGTTTTGAAACAAATCACCTCTGGAGATGGAGCAGGCTTGCTATCAATCACTAACAAGTTAATTCCAAATAATAAGGCAGGTTTGGATGCAGACTGATACATTGTGAAATGCTGTATCTAAAATTGATTAGAACAGCACTCAAAATGAATGCAGCCCTCCAAACCACTTCTTTGCTCAGAAACATTAATCTCAATTATAAGGAGAGCTTCATAATGGTAATGCTTGGTATGAAAAAAAGTATGAAATAAATCAAGTTTTATAAGACACAGCAATTAATCAGTTTTAGAACTAAGGAAAGGTTGTTAAAGAGGCACATTTTTTACAACAGTACTCTAAAGTCTCTGTAACCTCTAAAAAATTAAATGTTTAAGGTTTTGTTTTGTTTTAATTTCTCAGATGACAGTGTAGATACCTACCCTAACTCTGGGTTTCTGACGCATTTTATCACACACTAAAACTCTTTGCAAATAATACTACAGCATCTATTTTAAGATCACAAGTTAATCTTCAGAATTGGTGCAAGCATCCTGAAAGAATGTACTTACTTGACCAGTTAGGCTGGGAAGAAAAAATTATTTCATCAAGCCTAAGTCTTTATTATAGCACATTAAAATTATCTTTGATCATTTTTTGTGCGGTTCACACTGCACAAACTTGCAAGAGCTGAAGTCACGTTATCACTGCATTTGCTAAAACAGTAAACCTAACAAGTTTATGTGTATTCACTTAATAGAATAGATGATACAGTAAAGCTATTCTTAAAAGACAATAATATTATATTCATGTGTTAAATCTGATTAACAGCCTCTAATGTGTAATACCACTGTTCAAATCTGCCTCTCAATATTGCAAAAGTACAACATTCTTGTGTAAGACTTTGCAAAATTATTTTAAGATTTCCCTAAGAATTCTGTTATTTTCTTTCATACACTGCCAGAGAGATGAGTCTTCTCTAACAGTAAATGCAGTATCACTGTAAAATTAAAAGTACTTCTGACCTGAAGCCTTCGCATAAGTCGCTGGTGTTTCAAGCCTATAGAGCACAATGCCCCTTCACAAACAGCACCTGATCCTCCAAGTTGCTGAGCACTCTCAGTTTATATTGGGCCTAAATCCAAAACTGATGCAAGTCAGGAGGAGTTTTTGTATCGATGTAACTGGGCATCAGTCTGCAGAAGGCTCGCTGATTTCAAACTGGAGGTAAAGGTACTTGGTATCTTACTGAGCCAAGCCTATAATATGTTAAATGTTGGAGCCAAGAGATGACAAAAACATACTTTCAGGTTGATTATTTAGTTTTATGATATTTTATGGGGTTTATATCAAATGGCTGCATATTAAAAGCAGCTATTGTGGACTGATTTGTAACTTAAAATCTAGTTGCTATTATTAAATCCTTTTCTCCCCTTTTCCATTTGAACAGAGAATAATTACTCCTGGCTCAAAGCGATTTGATTGAAGTACCGGCCTTAACTTGCTAACTGGATTATGAACGTTATTCTGGATTTTTTTTTTTTCTCATCCAATAAGTATTAAACAAAAGAATCATCTTAGTGAGGTCAAGTACTACTCCTACCAAACAATATCTTTCATCTCAGAGTTCACTTGTGTAAACTCATTTCACTTTTTAATCTGATGTATGCATCAAGAGTTCAGTACTGTTGGCTTTTTTTTTTCCTCCCCTAATTTACCAGACCATTGAAAATACCCATCAAGTTCATAACGGCAAAGCTAGGAACCATAAAATAATATTATTTTTCTCAACCTATTGTATTTTCCTCAAACCTAAGTAATCTATTTTTCATATTACTCATAACCATATACAGCCCATTCTTCCTAACTATTCTTACATTACACCAAAGTACACTTTATGAAAATCTTGCCATACAATATTAAACCAATCTCCTAGATATGAGTGCATTAATAATTCTGAATAGCACTTGGATTATTTTAGAACGGAAGAGCAGCTGTATTTTCCATCAGAGTATCTGTAAGCCTTTTACAATTAACTCTTCTGTAAGATAACTGACCATAGATAAGCAACGTTTATACCTCAATATGCTCTTTACAAGACTAAGTTTGAGGGTGTAAGCATCTGCAGAATATTACTGTAACTCTTTGCATGAATAAATATGTATAAAATGCAGCAGGTAAGAGCCAAATAAAAACAAACAAGCATCTAAGAAAGAAGGCTTAATGTAAAGGACACGTGGTATTTTGAAAGTGCAGAAATAAAACTACTGAAGTTTTCTGATTAAAAAACTATTTTAAATCTGAGCATTTATACGAGCCTAGAACTATGTGATATCTTACAGAAATAACTCCGATTAAAACTTTTAACAGTGTGTAAGCAGATGAAGATATCTTTTTGTGTATTTTACCTTGTTGCTTTGCTATGAAGCAACTTTGCAACATAAAACTTTTAAGCCCATGGAACAATGGAGCTGCTTCCCACATCCACGTAAAGAAAAAACCCACAGAACACCAGAAATATTTTTAATTTCATGAGGGAGACCACCCCTTTTGGATCCACAAACCACAGCGACATACAGTTTCCTTTGGTCACCGTGTATTATCACTGCAGAGTAACACTATTTTCACTACAATTTGATGAATAAATGATGAAAGATGCTATCCTTGACAGTCTTCCTCACAACCCTCCGTCCTTTAATAGGAGAACAGGAAAAACCCCAGTAGTACTTCCAGAGTAGCAGACCAACCCGGTAGAGCCTGTCACCGCCTGCAACCGTTTGACAAACACGTTGCCAGCGGACGAAGCACACGGCGGGAGAGCCCCGCGTACGCACACCCGAGGTAACGCCAACCAAGTTCAAAACCCACCACAAACTTACTAGGGCGAGCTTTCGCACCTCCGCCCCTGCAGCCACGCTCGTCGCACAGAAGTACGGACGCTTCCGTACACCTTCCCAGAGAGATGAAGCCGAGTCGGGAAAGCACCGAAAGCGCCGCGGTGCCAGGTCCCGCCGCCTCCCCCCCGCAACCGCCGCGGGCAGGGGGGCCGCGATGCGCCCCGGGGCGAGCGGCGCCGCTCCCCCCCCC